>CAJGYO010000007.1:149516384-150116384 GCA_904845875.1 Miscanthus lutarioriparius | reverse complement strand
CGCGACGCAACCGGTTGTGACCTCACCGACGCAGGTGGAGGTGGCAACGGTCCTGACAGACGGGTCATAGCCGGGCATAGCCGCAGCATCGCCTAAGGCATTAGTGCGACCCATGCCATCAGCATCCCAAGCGACGGCGCCTGGCGTGGGCCAGACAAAGGGGGACGCAGCTGAGGGGTCCCCAGGAGTCGTGGTGCTGGGAGAGAGGTTCACGTCCGCACCGCTAACCCCTTCCATCGCCGGAGGGGGCATCCCGGTGGGGACATCACGGTGAGAGGGGTCGGTGGCGCTTGGGGCCGGTGGGGAGTCACCCCTGCTCCAGTGGATGGATCCACAGGATCAGGCGTCGACGCTTTTTACCCTTGACGACGCCACAGAGAGCATAGAGCGGGAGAGCCTCGACGTAGGGATCGCGTCCATCCTCGAGGCCCTGGACCATGCCATGGTCGTATTGCACGACATTATTGTTCACTCCGGCCGAGTATTGTTTGGTCCTGCTTCTTGTCCTTTTCTTCCTCTATATAATTTTTGTATTCTGACCATCGTCTCCCTGCAGTCCCTTATAGCTCGTAACTAGAGGAAATCTTGGTTCCTTCATCAACAAAAGGAAACATGGGACCGCCTCATCGAGGAGGCGTGGCTACATGGGGAGGTGATAGCTCAGCTCGTTGCCGCCCAATAGAGGGTGGTCGAGCTGACTCCCCTCACTGAGGACACGGCCAATCTTTGGTCGTGGGTGGCCAAGGCCCATCGGGATGCCAATGAGGCCGAGAAGACATTCAAGGCCCTATCGGTGAGGTCGTGGAAGGATGATGAAGATGCCGCTAAAGTTAGCAAGGAGTGGGATGAGTTGCTCCAGAAGGACACTGAAACCCGCCAACGAATCCTTGACCTTCTGGGCAAGGTTGAGAAAGAAAGGGATCTAAAGCTGGGGGTCAAGGGGAGAAGCTCGTGGCCCAGGAGAAAAGGGCGAGCCTGGATGTTACGGCGGTCGCTTGGCTACGCAAGGAGCGGGATGAACTGATCCAAACCACGGAGAGGCTCCGCTTGGAATGCGGCGTGGCTCACAAGGAGCATGACCAGGCTTTCTGAGAGCGTGACTAGGCCTACCAAGAGTGCGACGATGCGCAGCAGAAGGTTGGCTCCCTCCAGGCCAAGCTCGAAAGGGAGATGACCTAGAAGCTGGCGGCCGAGAGCGTTTCTGTTGGGCTGGCTATGGATCTCGCTGAGGAAAGGAGGAATCTTTAGGCGGAGAGTGACGAGCTCAGTATCCTGAGCGCCACTCTCAGAGTGGTCTACGACAACCTTAAGGTGGTGCGGTCAGAAGGGACCAGCTTGCTCGTGGCTCGTGCTGTTGAGATCATGGCTCGAGTGCGCCAACTCGAGAGGAATGCCCTTCGTGTCGGAGTCAATTAGTCCTTCACGATTGCTCATTCTCATTATGGGGACAGCATCGATCTAGAGTCAATGAGCCATGGCTACGCCCCTAGTTATGAAGTCCATGAGCTGGAGGAGATGGAAACGGCGGTGGCTCCCCTTTCGCAGGACCCGACGGACAGGATAGAAGGCATAGTTCTCCCCTGGAGGGGCTAGTTAGTTAAATAGGTCGGGCGATCATTTTTGTAATAAGCGGACAAGTTCTGACCCTTGTGTTTCATTTGAACAAGTCTGTTCTTTTGTTTCATTTGAACAAATCTGTTCTTTTGTTTCGTTTGAACAAATCTGTTCTTTTATTTCGGTTGAACAAATTTGTTTTTTCTCCCTTTTTATGTGTAAGAAGGGGTTAACGCGTTCTAACCCTTCCTATTGTTTAGACCGTAGAGTTCGAGGTGTGGGCAGGAAACTCTGACCATGCTAGTAAGCAAGAGTGCTATGGCCGCTAGGGCATAGGTTTCTTGTAGTCCGACCAGCCTTACTCAGTCGTTCATTTTCGCAAACCTTGTCTCTAGGTTTTTAACGTGAGGAAGGGGTCGGGCATGGCGACTATTTCAGAAAGGGTATATATATATGCCCATATCAGCCCCCGAGTGAGACTCGACCCCTTGCCGTTGCCAGGGTCAGGTTTCACTAAAGGTCGAGGAGACGATAACGAAACTAGTAGAAGAAAGCATCTCTTGTTTTAGAAACATTATTCTTAGTTTTCGTACGTATCCCCTCCCTAGGATCCGAGCTACTGTTCTGTGACCGTGCATTCGGTCTCCTTGCGAGTCTGACTTTCCTCGAGCCCCTGCGTGTAGCGGGGGTCCGGTCGAGGGTCGGCTCGTCTTTGTGATCATCACCCCATCCGCGGTTTCCGTAACCGGAGGGGTTGAGCTAACTCCACTTGCCTCGATGGCTCGAGTATCGCGCTTGGTGAGCTCGCTAACAGGTATGTCCGAGTGGAATCTGGGTCCGTCGTTCGTAATGAGGTCGGCAAAGTCCTCATGTTGCATTCCACTGCTCCTTAACCCGTCTCCCGGTAGATGTCCGAGTCATTCCAAAGACCGATTCAGGTGGCTCGCTGGCCTCTCCTTGATGAAGATTCTGAGGGCTTGGCTTGAGGTTAGGATCGAACGAGAAGGTCAAGATGACCCTATCCACTTTTGAGCGGGTCGGGCAAAGATTGCTGGGGCTCATGTGTGTTTTCTCCCCTGGCTCTGTTAGACGCGAGGCGGCCTTGAGCCCTTCGCGGGCCAGCCTTTGAACCTCGGTCGGTTGGATTCCTGAGTCAGGGTCGGGCGGCTCAAGCCCCCGAGCCCTGTTGGGCTCGGTAGGGGTCGGCCTAGTTTCTACAACCAGAGGGGTTAAGTTAACGACACTTGCCTCAATGGCTCGAGTGTTGTGCTCGACGAGCTCGCTAACGGGCATGTCTGAGTGGAATTCGGGTCCGTCATTCATAATGGGGTCGGCATAGCCCTCATGTGGCATTCTGCTGCTCCTTAACCCGCCTCCCGGTAGATGCCCGAGTCATTCCGAAGACCGACTCAGGTGACCTGCTGTCCTCTCCTCGATGGAGATTTCACCGGTGGGCCCCTCCAAGACCTTCCTGGGAAGGTGGAGGCTAAAGCTTGGGGTACGGGTAACAAACTCTAATCACGCTGGTGAGCAAAAAACGTCGTAGCCGCTGAGGCGTATGTTTCTTGTAGTCCGACCAGTTTTACTCAACGTTCATTTCCGCAACCCTTGCTTCTAGGTCTTAACGTGAGAAGGGATCAGGCAAAGAGAATGTCCATTGAATAGACATACTCTTACCCCCCCCCCCCGAGTGAGGCCCAACCCCTTATCGTTGCTGGGGTCGGACATCACTTAGAGATTGAGGGGTCGATAGCGAAACTAATAAGAGAAAACATGCGTAAATTAAGGGTGACCCGTCTCTCGGTAGCGGCCCGAGCTGTCCGATCGACTTGGGTGACCCACTGGCACAGGACTTACCTTGGTGGCCCAAGCGACGGGTTCAGAGAGCTCTTACCGGATACGTTCGAGTGGAATCCAGGTCTGTCGTTCATGATGGAGTCGGCATAACCCGCATGGGGCATTCTATTGCTCCTTACCCGTCTCTTGGCAGCGGCCCGAGCCGTCCGATCGACTTGGGTGACCCGCTGGCACAGGACTTTCCTGCAGACATAGAGGATAAGATCATCCCCCGAAGAAATTAGTTAGGCAGATAAGCCAGGTGGTGAACTCGTAATGAGTGAACAAGCTCTTAGATTTTGTTATGTGAAAGTGCATCTAGCCCTTTAGTGGGTTTTGGATGATTGAATGACAACATGATTAAAGGCCTAACCCGTTTGCTAAGTGTGAACAGGTAATAGGTTATCTCACAGATACTTAATGAAAAGCCAAAATGATGTGTTGTTGTATAAACAATCTAGTTCAAGCATAAGACAACAATGCAAATGAAACTCATACAAAGGCTTATCTATTGTGGGATTTCATGTACTATGTGAAAGCAAGCTCGTTAGAATTAATTAATGAGACATGAGGGATTGCATATGGAATGGTCTCTTAAGTGAAGCTTGCTAAATTGAAATAAAAAAAAAGATAACAATACAAATGAATGGATGATTCAACACAAGATGTGACTTGATGGCTTGAGATGGTGAAGATAGCAAGGAAAGGCTTCGAGGTACTAAGCAAGGGTGAAGAAGGCAAGCGACGGCTTGGCGGTAGAGAACCTAGCTAGGGTGAAGAAGAAAGTACTTGCATTTAGTTGAGGTACTAATCAAGCTATGATGGTCATATTGATGTGGAGGATCAAATCTATATTGGACAAGTTGATTAAAGTGGCTTGATGCATTTGGAGTTATTCATATTTGATGAATGGAATCAAGTCACGTGCTCAAGATGGCTATGCTCAAGTGACAAGATCAATATTGACATGTTGGCACCCTCACTTGATGAAGATTGAAAGACACGGCATCAATTTCAAAGAAGATCAACTCAAAAGGTTTAATTTCGTTTTTCTTTTGATCTTGAGTTAATAGGTATGCCGAGACTATTAAGAGGGATGCAAGTTTAGGTGGTATGAGGAAGATAGAGTGCTCAAGCATAATAATAAAAATCAAAGAGAGACACTCTAGCACTTCACGAGCACATAGAATAATTTTCAGGATCGCTCGGTGTCGGAAGTCCCGACGTAAGCCGGAACTCCCGGCGATCGGAAGTCATGACTCTTGCCGGAAGTCTTGACTCCCGATCCACGACTGCTTGGTGATCGTGGACGTCGGAAGTCCCGACGTGAGTCGGAACTCCCGACGTCGGAAGTCTCGACCTAAGCCGGAGTCCCGGCATCGATGGTTCTCTCGACTGCTTGATCGTGTGTCGTCGGAAGTCCCGACGTTCGTCGGAAGTTCCGGCGATCGGAAGTCCCGACGTTCGTCGGAAGTTCCGACGTTATCGCCTCGAGTGGACTTTGACCTCGCATGATGAGTGTTTTTCTTCATACGTCGGAAGTCCCGAGATCTGCGTCGGAACTCCCAACGAGATCCGAACGGTTAGATTTTGCCTTGGTGTATATATACCCGTCTCCTTCATTCTAACCGCTGCCCACTCAATTCATTGCGACGAACACTCGGCCAAAACAGCCCCCAAGCATTCTAGGCTCCCTCTCTTCACTCCTTTGCTTCCAACTTCGATTCCCAAAGGGTTTGAGTGATTGGAGAGTGGATTGAGTGAGAAAAACACTTTGAGCAAGCTTGAGCACTTGATTTCTTCGTCAAGCCGGTTTTGATTTGCATTTGTTACTCTTGGGGATTTTCCCTAGCCGGCTAAAGGCGTCGCCCAAGAGCTTCCATCTTGTGGAAGAGCCTTGGGAAGTTTGTATTACCCTTGTTTTCTAGTGAAGAAACTCAAGTGACCTTTGTGGTATCCTTGAGTGAGGCAAGGAGGTGGAAGAGACTCACCACCAAAGTGGTCACCTCAACAACGAGGACGTAGGAGCTCCTTTGTGGGGCTGCCAACCTCGGGATAAATTCTTGTCTCCGCGTGCTTGTTGTTGTTGTTGTGATTTGCTCAAAATTACTTGTATTTGGTTGTCTCCCTCTCTCTAGCTATTTCTTAGGGTTTGGGACTCGATCTACGGATTGGTGGCTTATCAACGTCAAGAGAGTGACCCAACACCTTACCTTACCACTAGGAAGTGGGTTTGTAAGTTATCGGCATCACAAAGTTCATTTTAGCACTTGTAGTTCATTTCCGTGAGGGTCGATCTTGACAGGTTTGCGTTGGAAGTTCTGACTCAAACTGTTGGGACTTCTGACACGTCGGAAGTTCTGACCCAATCGTCGGGACTTCCGACATTAACAGACTAGTGCATTTTGATTCAACTCTTTGGTTGCCGCTGTTTGGCTCCCTAGGTTTATCTAGTATCTTTTATATACTTTGTGGCTAACTTGTGAGGGGTGGTATTACTCTGATTTGGAGTTTCCATTTTGGAAACTCCTATTACTAATTGTTTCCGTTTTTAAAGGTGTTGATTTTTCAGAAACGCCTATTCACCCCCTCTAGGCAACATCCTAGGTCCTTTCAATTGGTATCGGAGCGAGGTTCTCACCTAAAGCTTCACCGCCGTGAGAAAAGGATGTCGACGCCTATCGAGTTGGAGCCGGTGCTTCTCCAAAATGATGGTTCAAACTTTCTAACTTGGTCAATACATGTACTCAATGCTTTTAGAGATATTAGTCCTCTTGTTGAGCATATTGTAGATGCAAGCATACCTCTTTCTATAGTTGATTGGAGCAACTACAAAAATTTATCAAAAGAGGAAGAAATATGCGTGCAACTCAATGCTCAAGCTATTAATATTATTTTGAGTACATTAAGTGTAGAGGTTCAAGATGAGGCAATATTCAATGGACAACCACCTCCGGAGAGTGCTCATCTCATTTGGACTAGACTTTTTGATTTATATGGAAAATCCAAATGTGATGATGCACTTGAGATCGAGTCAATGGAAAGAATATCCATTGTGTCTTCATACAAATGAAGAAGCCTCACAAAACCTCAAGAGTGCCGAGCGAGCAAGAAGTGCAAGCAATAAGATGACCTGTCAGTGCACACTTCATGTGTAATTCGGACGTGTCCCGTATGCCCTCTCCGGACGTGTCCTAGATGGCCGAGGGCAACAGAACAAACAAGCAAATGCTTTGAAGCGATGCTCAAGCCCGATGGCGACCAAGTGATGAGTCAACCTCAGTATCTCATGATACTCATCACTTGTGTCTCATGGCCAAGAAAAGCAAGAAGAAGGCTAGCAAGAAAGATCAAGCCAAGGAGATAGCACGAGTAGATGATCAAGAAGAGAGTGATATTGAAATTGAAGATAGCTACACTCTTGATCATCTAAGCAACAAAGACAAGCTCATTCTCATGAAGCTAGTTGAGAAGAATGATGAGCTAGAGGAAGAGAATGAGAAACAAGAGCAATCACTTCAAAATCAAGAAAAGTTTCTCATCTCCAAATTGCAAGAGCTAAAGGCCATAAATGAGAGGTATGAGAAATTATCAATTGAGCATGCTTTAGTTACTAACTCCTCTTCTAGTGTTTCACAACTAGAGAAGGAAAACTTTGAGCTCAAGGCAAAATTAGATGAACTCTCAAGCAATTATAATGTGCTACAAGCAAACTATGTTCATCTCAAGTGCTCTCATGAAGAATTAGTAGAATCAAGCATTATGCTTGAGGTGGCTCATGACGTTGTGATTACAACGGTAAAATCATCACAACCTCCCACTCACACACTCACTTGTACACACTCTCAATTGAATATTTCTTGTACTAATGAGTGTGCTTCTCAAGCAAGCCAATCTTCGATTGAGCAAAAATTTATAGAAAATGTAGAGCTTAAGGAAGAAGTGGAAAGGCTAAGAAATGATGTGATTCGATTGAAGGGTAAGGAGAGAGCACAACCTTCTCAAGATAACCGTGTTAACATGGTGAAGAAGCTTGAGAAGGGTTCAAACCTTGCTTCCTCCAAATCCCAACAAAAGAATCACATTTTAAGCAAGGCCAACACAATCAAGAGCAAGAAACATGAAAAAAGACTATGCTATGGTTGTGGAGTGAATGGACATGAGTCGGCTATGTGTCCTCACAAGAGTTGGGCCAACAAGGTTGAAGCCGCCTATCAAAAGGCTTCTACCAAGGAGGCCAAGCAAATGAAGAGTGATGGACAAAGCGCTTGTCTCATGAGCAAGAAATTGGGGCATCCTACCAAGAAATGCCCAATGTACAAAGATGCAAGAAAGGAAGCCCAAGTTGCAACAAGAAGATGCTATGGATGCAATGAGATGGGCCACAAGGTTGATAGATGTCCATACAAGCAAAACAAGCATAAAGCAAGCAAAGGCCGCATATGCTATGCTTGTAAGAGAAAGGGGCATCTAAGTTATGATTGCCCAAATGGTAACATCCCTAAGCCAAACATATTTGTTTATGATAATATGCTTAGGAAGACCACAAACGGAGTTAACACTAGCAAGGTGATGTGTTCACCACAAACTAGTGCTAAAGCCATTTGGGTGCCTAAGCACTTGTTGACTAACCTAAAAGGACCCAACAAGAGTTGGGTACCAAAGTGTGCTTAGGTTAATGATGTAGGTACTTGGTGATGAGATGGAAGCTTCGGGGTGGTTGAGCAAGTAAATTAAAAATATTCACTCAATCTATCAATCAATTTTTATCATAATCTCATATATGGTTGACCTAAAGATAAATCAATGACCATATCATTTACTTCATCTCTACCATTGGTAACAAGTACCTAAAAACCTTATTAGGATAGCCACTTTGTGTTTAGTGCTAAATGGCTCACAAATAAGTATATTTATGAAATAATTGGAAGTGGCTAATTAGTTTCATTTAATAATTATCATGTTTGCCATGTGATGCTTTTCATGGCTCTCTAGTAGAGCAATGCAATTGTTCAGATGCAGGCATACAAGAAGTACTAGAGCTAAAACGAAGAATCACAAGTAGCGCTTCAATTGTTTCTGTCCTGCGCCTACCAGACATGTCCGGTATGGCCAGGGCAGAAAGGAAAAGTGTTTATGTTCTTCACATGCCGGACGTGTTTGATATGTCTACAGGACGTGTCTGGTATGGCAGGAACCAGAGCACTAATTGGAATGCAATTGAGGTTTGATCCATATGATTTCATATATCCTTAATTTGCTCAGAAGCTTGTGATCTATCAAACCTAAGTGGGTTGTGAGTATGTCTCAACGAAATTTAAATATGGCAAATTACTTTGTGTTGGTCAAAATAGAAAATTGACTCCCAAATTCTTAAAAGAATAAAGTGCTTGTTGAAAGTCATTCAAATTACTTGTGGTACTTATTTAGGGGGAGCTCAGTTTCTATTTTGCACCATTGTGGACTAACAAATTTATCTAGCATTATTTGTAGTCCTTTAGATGAAAATTGATTTCATATATGGTATGATTATTTGACAAATGAGGTCAACATGATGTTGTCATGCCGTGTATTATCTCAATGGTGATATTGTGGGCTCAAGGCAAAGGTATGTATTTACATACATGCATTGTAAGTGCATCTAAGGCCCTTTATATGCTAGTGTGTGCATTTGTGTGATATAGGATAGATGTTTTACAAAATCCCTAACTAGCATGTGTAGGTGGTGTGGTTTTTGAAAATCATGTGGTTTTTGGGTCTTTGTGACCTAGTCATGTCATATTGTGATTGTTGCTACCCTTGGTTGATTATTTGCCTAATCACATGTGACATGGTTCTCTCAAGTCTATAAATATCCCTATGTCCCACTAAAATCTCTCAAATTTTGAAAATCATAAATTTGCCAAATATTCGAAAAAGAGAAAATCAATTCTTGGCTAATTCATGTCCCCCTAAGTGAGAATCCTAAGCCTATTTCAATTAATGCAAATATTATGCCTAGGAAGGTTTGTCATGGTACCCTATTGGTTAGTATTGCAAAAATATTCCGCTATTCATACTAAGGCTATGCCTAAGTATGTTGTGTCTAACATGGGAGGACCCAAACTAGTTTGGGTACCATCGAAAAGTGGATGATCGTTTGTAGGTACCATGGCATTGGAGACTTGATTCAATGGAATTATTATTGTTCATCTTATGTTGAGTCAAGTATTGAAGCCTAGTGCAATTCTATCCCAATGCCAAGTCAAAATTGAGTGAAGTCCATATGCTATCAACATACAAGTGTCATATTCAAGTTGTAGGAATTTATTGATATATTTGAAGGCATGCAAATAAGTGGAGTTGAAGCTTGCAAAGATGATCATAAGCTATCAAGGTATATCTCTTGTTGATCAAAGTTTATTTGGGTGCATATGAGTTAATTGAATTGGATATATATGCATATGTTGCTTGCTATGAGATGTTTGAATGGATTAAATGCTTAAGTAATCAAGTTTGAAGTTGGTTTGATTGGATATGTTCATAAGATTTCTTCTAGTAAGTGGTTTGAATGGACATATGTCTTGTGAGAGTATTCAAACAAATTGATTTCAAGTTTGGTTCAATTTGGAGAAAAATGGCTCAATTATTGAAATCTGTCCAATATTGAAAATCTGAGCTAGCAGTGATCATAGACATGTTTGAGTAATCAAATCTATTTGTATTGGCTTGAAATTTGGTCTGCATGCTCTACACTTATGGTATTAGTTGCTGTGCAAATTTCATGAGATTTGGATAAGTGATACTTCGGATTTGGAGTAGATCTTGTCAGCTATAGTGCAGCAGTTTTCAGCATGTATCTGTGTGGAAAGATATGAAATCTGGTAGCAATATAGAAGTCCAAAGAAGCTCAAATTTTTACAGCTACTAGAAGACTTAGTGTGTCACATCTTAACTAAATTTCGTGGTTTTTGGATATGTACTTTGGGAGATATGATTTATTCTTGGAAGAGTACAGAATCTGCCAGGAAAGTGACAATTATCGGATTGATCAAAAGTCACTTAGATTCAAAGGTCCGCAAATTAGAATCATATCTATAAGTGATTGAGGTACCTATGTTTTGGTTTTGGTTTGAGATAGAAGCATGACAAATGATGAGTACAAGACAATTTATTTGAAGAGTGTATCTAGTACACATTTGGTACTCAAGCTAGAGATCAAGACCAAGATCAAGATGAAGATGGAGTTTAAATTCTAGTGATAATTGGAGATCTTTTGATAGAAAGAAAATGACTTAAACAAGTAGAAAGAAAAGGACTTAAAGAATGATTTAAAGTTATTCATCAAATTAAGTCCAACAATATGGATCAATCAAACAAAATCTTTCAAGTGGATCAAGTGATTTTCTTTCAAGTTATTTCAAGTGAGTATCAAGGATGGTTCTTTGGAGAGAGGTCACTTACTTCTCTAGGCTTGGATGGCTAAAATCTAAGTGGTAATCTAAAAGGGACATTTGAGGTACTTGGTTGAAGAAAATCAAGAGATTGGTCTAAAAAGCAAGCAACACCCAAAAGAGAACAAGTCATAAAATTTCAAGTGGTATCATGAAATTTCAAGTGGTATTACAAGTGGTGCATCTTTCAGTTCTCTCAAGCAAGCAATGATCAAAGAAGAAGCAAGCCAACCACAACAAGAAAAGTGCACTTGATCATTAGTGATTCTCAATTCATATGGGTGAAGAATAGGAATTCAAAGAATTGGTATCTATTGGTCTTCACCAAGCTTATAATTAGACTTCATGGTGCTACTGGAGAAATGAATTGAAATCTATATGACTATCTTCCTCTCCAACATAGCAAAGGTATCATTGTATTGTGCATGATCATTTTTCATCCCTTACTAGTATGCGGTTAGTGCATATAGTACATGCTTATAGGATCATGCACTACAAATGAAAATTTTTAGATTCATAGACTACCACTATTGCCTGAATGATTATATGATCTAGTGGTTAGTGTATGAGTTTGTTCATGAGCTAGTAAACCCATGTACTTGATCTATTTTGAATTGCAAACAAGTGACAAGTACAACCTCTTTAAGATGACAAAGGGGGAGAGGTTAATACAAAGAGGGAGAGATTAGTACAAAGTTTTAACCTTAAGCACCCTTTGTGCTTTGTGTGACCCTTTTTGGCGATAGATGACAAAGGGGGAGAGATATGATTAAAGCTTAAGGAGGAGAGAGATGAAAGCTTAAGGGGGAGAGATATGTTTAATGCTTCAAGAATGCAACCTTGTGTCTAGCTAGGAAAGGGGGAGACTAGCTATGACAAGGGGAGAGATATGACTTGAGAAATCTTTGTGATGAGTGCTATGTGTGTGATATATATGATGTATTTACTTTCATAAGGACCATGCATGTTTTAGAGTGACTTTGTATGGTGTGATGCTTTTGTTTAGTCTTGTGTGATATATCATGTCACATGCATCATGGTTTTTTATTTTGACACACACATGCACCCCACGGATGCAATGATTTAGGGGGAGTCTCCTATATGTTTTAGTATGTGCAATTAACAAATCGAGGAGCCTCTCATAAATCATTGAACCCAAAATCTTAAGCACATATTAAGGAGGAGCCTCTCATAAATCATTGAACCCAAAATCTTAAATGTTTATATTCTTTTGTAAGCTTTAATCAAGTTGTCATCAATCACCAAAAAGGGGGAGATTGAAAGTGCATCTAGCCCTTTAGTGGGTTTTGGATGATTGAATGACAACATGATTAAAGGTCTAACCCGTTTGCTAAGTGTGAACAGGTAATAGGTTATCTCACAGATACTTAATGAAAAGCCAAAATGATGTGTTGTTGTATAAACAATCTAGTTCAAGCATAAGACAACAATGCAAATGAAACTCATACAAAGGCTTATCTATTGTGGGATTTCATGTACTATGTGAAAGCAAGCTCGTTAGAATTAATTAATGAGACATGAGGGATTGCATATGGAATGGTCTCTTAAGTGAAGCTTGCTAAATTGAAATAAAAAAAAAGATAACAATACAAATGAATGGATGATTCAACACAAGATGTGACTTGATGGCTTGAGATGGTGAAGATAGCAAGGAAAGGCTTCGAGGTACTAAGCAAGGGTGAAGGGCAAGCGACGGCTTGGCGGCCGTAGAACCTAGCTAGGGTGAAGAAGAAAGTACTTGCATTTAGTTGAGGTACTAATCAAGCTATGATGGTCATATTGATGTGGAGGATCAAATCTATATTGGACAAGTTGATTAAAGTGGCTTGATGCATTTGGAGTTATTCATATTTGATGAATGGAATCAAGTCACGTGCTCAAGATGGCTATGCTCAAGTGACAAGATCAATATTGACATGTTGGCACCCTCACTTGATGAAGATTGAAAGACACGGCATCAATTTCAAAGAAGATCAACTCAAAAGGTTTAATTTCGTTTTTCTTTTGATCTTGAGTTAATAGGTATGCCGTACTATTAAGAGGGATGCAAGTTTAGGTGGTATGAGGAAGATAGAGTGCTCAAGCATAATAATAAAAATCAAAAGAGAGACACTCTAGCACTTCACGAGCACATAGAATAATTTTCAGGATCGTCGGTGTCGGAAGTCCCGACGTAGCCGAACTCCCGACGGTCGGAAGTCATGACTCTTGCCGGAAAGTCTTGACTCGATCCACACCTTCTTGCGGTGATCAGGACGTCGGAAGTCCCGACGTGAGTCGGAACTCCCGACGATCGGAAGTCCGACCCAAGCCGGAGTCCCGCATCGATGGTTCTCTTGACCTGCCGATCGTGTCTCGTCGGAAGTCCGACGTTCGTCGGAAGTTCCGACGATCGGAAGTCCCGACGTTCGTCGGAAGTTCCGACGTTATCGCCTCGAGTGGACTTTGACCTCGCATGAACAAAGGTGTTTTCTTCATACGTCCGGAAGTCCCGAGATCTGCGTCGGAACTCCCAACGTAGATCGAGCGGTTAGATTTTGCCTTGGTGTATATATACCCGTCTCCTTCATTCTAACCGCTGCCCACTCAATTCATTGCGAAACACTCGGCCAAAACAGCCCCCAAGCATTCTAGGCTCCCTCTCTTCACTCCTTTGCTTCCAACTTCGATTCCCAAAGGGTTTGAGTGATTGGAGAGTGGATTGAGTGAGAAAAACACTTTGAGCAAGCTTGAGCACTTGATTTCTTCGTCAAGCGGTTTGATTTGCATTTGTTACTATTGGGGATTTTCCCCTAGCCGGGCTAGGCGTCGCCAAGAGCTTCCATCTTGTGGAAGAGCCTTGGAAAGTTTGTATTACCCTTGTTTTCTAGTGAAGAAACTCAAGTGACCTTTGTGGTATCCTTGAGTGAGGCAAGGAGGTGGAAGAGACTCCGACCAAAGTGGTCACCTCAACAACGAGGACGTAGGGAGCTCCTTTGTGGGGCTGCAGAACCTCGGGACAAATTCTTGTCTCCCACGTGCTTGTTGTTGTTGTGATTTGCTCGAAATTACTTGTATTTGGTTGTCTCCTCTCTCTAGCTATTTCTTAGGGTTTGGGACTCGATCTACGGATTGGTGGCTTATCAACGTCAAGAGAGTGACCCAACACCTTACCTTACCACTAGGAAGTGGGTTTGTAAGTTATCGGCATCACAAAGTTCATTTTAGCACTTGTAGTTCATTTCCGTAGGGGTCGAATCTTGACGGTTTATGCTTGGAAGTTCGACTCAAACTGTTGGGACTTCCGACACGTCGGAAGTTCTCGACCCAATCGTCGGGACTTCCGCCACGCCGAAGTTTCTCGACCCAAACGTCGGGACTTCCGACATTAATGAACTAGTGCATTTTGATTCAACTCTTTGGTTGCCGCTGTTTGGCTCCCTAGGTTTATCTAGTATCTTTTATATACTTTGTGGCTAACTTGTGAGGGGTGGTATTACTCTGATTTGGAGTTTCCATTTTGGAAACTCCTATTACTAATCGTTTCCGTTTTTAAAGGTGTTGATTTTTCAGAAACGCCTATTCACCCCCCTCTAGGCAACATCCTAGGTCCTTTCATTATGGCCAAACAGATTTTTAGCTCTTCTCCCCTTTTGTATAAAAAGGTTATTGCGTTCTGACCCTTTCTGTCGTTAAGGCCGTAAATCTTGGGGTGTGGGTAAAAAAACTCTGATCACGCTAGTGAGCAAAAATGCCATAGCCGCTGGGGCATAGGTTTTTTGTAGTCCGACCAGTTTTACTCAGCATTTGTTTCCACGGCCTTCACTTCTAGGTCTTAACGTGAGAAAGAGTCAGGCATAGAGAATGTCTACCGGATAGATATGCTCTTATTAGCCCCCGAGTGAGGCCCGACCCCCTGCCGTTGCGGGGGTTGGGTGTCACTAAAGATCGAGGAGTTGATAGCGAAACTGATAAGAGAAAGCGTGTGTAAATTAATGGTAAAAGCGATGCAGCTGTTCGATGTTCTAGGCGTTAACAAAGAATTGAATTCGCCGTCAATGGTCCTAAGCTTGTAGGTGCCTGGTCAGAGCACCTCCGTGATGATGTACGATCCCTCCCAAGGTGGAGAGAGCTTGTGGCGGTTCTTGTTGCTCTGGATGAGGCGGAGCACAAGGTCCTCGACGTTAAATGCCTGACCCCACACTCGATGGCTGTGGCACCAGGTCGGGCTCTATCGCTGGATCCTCATCAAGCTCCATGACTTCGGGATCAGATGGAGCCGACGGCTGGTCAGCCCTGAGCCTAGGGCGGGGGGCCTATCACCGATCTGTTCTGGCTCCGCATAGCGGACCAAGGGCTTGTACTGATCGCTGGTGAAGATGCCCGTCGGCACCGGCTCTTGGTCGGACTCCATTTTTGCCAGCGCGTCGACCACCTCATTGAGATGCCTTGGGATATGATTGAGCTCGAGACCGTCAAACTTGTCCTCTAGCTGGCAGACTTATCGGCAATACGCGACCATCTTGGCATTGTGGCAGCTTGATTCCTTCATGACTTGGACAATGACCAGCTAGGAGTTGCCCCAGATGTCAAGCCATCGGATACCCAACTCAATGGCGATGCATAGGCCGTTGATGAGTTCCTCATATTTAGCCACATTATTGGAGGAGGGGAAATGGATGCGAACCATGTACCTCATGTGTACCCCGAGGGGCGAAACGAAGACCAGCCCCGCGCTGGCACCTTTCTTCATCAGCGATCTGTCGGAGTACATCGTCCAGTACTCTTGGTCGACGGCTACTGGCGGCATTTGGATCTCGGTCTATTCTGCAATGAAATCAACCAGCACTTGGGACTTGATGGCCATTCGGGGGCATATGAAATGCCTTGACCCATCAGCTCGAGTGCCCACTTGGCAATTCTTCCCATGGCATCCTTGTTTTGGACGACCTTGCCAAGAGGGAAGGACGTCACGACCATCATTGGATGTGACTTGAAGTAGTGATGTAACTTCCTCTTAGCGATGAGGACGGCGTACAGGAGCTTTTGGATTTGGGGGTAGCGGGTCTTGGAATCGAACAAGACCTCGCTAATGAAGTACACATGACACTGCACTTTGAGGGCATGTCCCTCTTCTTCTCGCTCTACTACCAGGGCGGCGCTGGGCCACTTGCGTGGTGGCCACAATGTAGAGTAGAAGCGGTTCCCCATTGATTGGGGGGACCAGAATCAAAGCCTTTATCAGGAGCTTCTTGACCTTGTCAAGCGCCTCCTGGGCCTCGGGCGTCCATTCAAAACAGTCGGCCTTCTTTAGAAGCCGATAGAGGGGGAGACCTCATTCGCCGAGGCACGAGATAAAGCGACTGAGCGAGGCGAGGCAACCCGTAACTCGTTGTATCCCCTTTATGTTCTGAATCGGGCCCATCCCCGTGATGGCCGAGATCTTTTCCAGGTTGGCTTCGATGCCATGCTCGGAGACGATAAAGCCCAGCAGCATACCCCTTGGGACCTCGAAAACGCACTTCTCGGGGTTGAGCTTGATGCCGTTTGCTCAGAGTTTCGTGAAGGTCTGCTCTAGGTCGGCTATGACCTGGTCAGCCGATTTGGATTTGACCATGATGTCATCCACATAGGCCTCAACGGTCCGCCCAATGAGATCCCCGAAACACTTGAGCATGCAGCATTGGTACGTAACCCCCATGTTTTTCAGACCAAACGGCATTATGACGTAGCAGAATGATCCAAACGGGGTGACAAAAGACGTCACGGGCTGGTCGGACTCTTTCATCGCGATTTGATGGTACCCGGAGTACGCATCAAGGAAGTAAAGGGTTTCACACCCTGAGGTCGAGTCGACTACTTGGTCTATGTGTGGCAAAGGAAACGAATCCTTTAGACATGCTTTGTTGAGACTCATGTAGTCAACACACATTCTCCATTTCCCACTCTCTTTTTGTACAAGAACAGGATTGGCTAACCACTCGAGGTGCTACTTTACCGGCTTGGAGCCTGGCCTGATCTTCAAGGCATGCTCGGTGACTTCTCTCAGAATGCTTAGCATGTCCGAGGGTCTCCACGCAAAGATGTCTCTGTTGGCGTGGAGGAAGTCGATAAGCGCGCTTTCCTATTCGGAGGAAAGTGTGGTGCTAATGCGCACCACTTTGCCCTTGGAGCCATTGTGGGTCTATGAGGACCTCTTTGGCGCCTTCTACAGGCTCGAAAGACCCGGCCGACCGCTTAGGGTCGAACGTTTCTTCGACGATCTCCTCCCTGATGGCCGCAAGCTCTTGGGAGGCGACAATTGCCATGGCGTGTTCATAGCACTTGACTTCGCACTCATAGGCGCGCTAGAAGGAGGTGCCGATGGTGATGACCCCATGTGGACCCGGCATCTTCAACTTCAGATTGGTGTAGTTGGCGATGGCCATGAACTTCGCATAGCATGGACATCCCAGGATGGCGTGGTAGGTTCCGTGGAACCCGACCACCTCGAAGGTAAGGGTCTCCGTTCTGTAATTGGTTGGATCCCTGAAGATGATGGGCAGATCAATCTACCCAAGTCGCATGGCCTGCTTTCCTGGCATGATGCCATGGAAAGGTGCCTTGGTCGGCCGGATGCACGATCGGTCGATGCCCATGGTATCGAGCGTTTTGGTGTACATGATGTTGAGGCCGCTACCTCTATCCATCAGCACCTTGGTGAGCTACTTAGTGCCGATGATCGGGTCGACCACGAGCGGATATCTTCTCGGTTGTGGGACGCTTTCCGGGTGGTCGGTCCGATCAAAGGTTATGGCGGACTTCGACCATCGGAGGAAAGTAGGTGTGACTGGCTCAGCCATATAGACCTCATGGCGCACAAGCTTCTAGTACCGCTTGGAGTCGCAGGCCGCCGACCCTCCGAAGATCACGAGGCAGCCATCCAGTGTCGAAAAGCCGTCGTCCTTCCCCTCGGCGTCGTCCGTGGTTGGCTTGGGCTCGTTCCTTCACTCCCCTTTGTTAGAGCCTCTGGACAAGAACCGCTACATGAGGACGTAGTCCTTGTATAGGTGCTTGATAGGGAAAGCATGGTTCAGGCATGGCCCTTCGAGCAGCTTCTCGAAGTGGTCTGGGGTACCCTCGGTGGACTTTTGACCCCCCTTGCGGTCGGTGGTGGCCACGAGCGAGCTCTCACGGCATTGCTTGTTCTTCTTCTTGTTGGGACGGTTGGAGGCACCTTCGCTGGCGTCCTCGTCCCTCTTTGCCTTGCCTTTGAGGCGGTCAAAAATCGCTCTGACCGCCTCCTCGCTTGAGGCGTGGCTGGTGGCGACGTTAAGGAGGTCCTTGGTGGTTCACGGGCCTTTATGTCCTAGCTTATGGACTAGGGACTCACATGTGGTCCCAGATAGGAAGGCTCCTATGACGTCGATGTCGGTGACATTGGGCAGCTCGTTGCACTACTAGGAGAAGCGCTGGATGTACCCACAAAGAGTTTCCCTAGACTTCTGTCGGTGGGTTTTTATGATCCCATGGGTTCCCAGGACATGTGTATGTGCCCTAGAAGTTTCCCACAAAGATCACTTTTAGGTCCGCCCAACTTTGGATTCGGTTGGGCGGAAGATGTTCCAACCACGTTCGTGCCGAATCAGCCAGGAATAATGGAAGGTTGCGGATAATGAAATCGTCATTATCCACTCCACCGGCTTGGCAAGCAAGCCGATAATCCTCGAGCCACAGTCCGGGCTTCATTTCCCCAGAGTATTTCGGGATGTTGGTCAGCAGTAGGTACCGCGGTGGGAAGACGGCGTTGAGGATGTGTCGGCTAAAGGCCTGAGGTCCCGGCAAGTCGAGGCTCGGGCTTCGGTCCTCGCCACTGTCGTAGTGTCCGCCACGACGAGGGTGGTAGCCGTGGCTAGCCTCCTCCCTTGCATCTCCGTGGGTACGCCTGTGGGCGTCGAGGGTGTTGCGTGCGTCACGGTGGAGCCAGAGACGTTCATGCACTAGGACCGCGGTGCGTGGCCTGCTGCCTTGCTACGCTTGGTGGACCGACATGTCCTTGTCGGGTTGCTCTGATGGCGCGCGCTGGCTGGCATCGAGCTCGCACCGTTGGGACAGTGAGCTCTCGGCCTACTGCGCCACTGCACACTCGAGTAGGGTGCGAATCTCACGATGGGTCCGGCGATCCTCGGGCGTCGCGGGCCCTGGAAGCCCCCGGAGCAAGGCTGCCACAGCAGCGATGTTCTGGCTTGCTCGAGTAAAGTGTGGGAGGGCTTCGTCGTCCTCGATGATTCTCCGGTTCACGTCACGGGCCACGGCGTGCGCACACCCACCATCTCCGTGGTGCTCGATTTCTTGCTCGAGCTCCGCGTTTCCTGCTTGAGCTGGAGCCATGCTTCCTCGATCTCTTGGTGTTGGGCCTTCAGTTGCTCAACCCGCAGGCGAGGTGGGGCCCCTGCATCCCCCTCGACCTTATCGTCGAGGTCGTTCGTTGGGGTAGCCTCTCCCTCATGGATGCTTTCGACGTATCCCTCGGGGGTACCTGCCATGAAATATTCACAAGAAGGGTGATGGCTCCCCCTACTGGTGTCAGAGTTGGAGGGCGACCCTGATTCTCCCATGAGGAGGTCATGGAAAGATTTCACGACATATTTGGTCATCCCCATGAACCTGTCGTTCACGGGGGATGAAGGCGTGCGTTATGCCACAAGGTGGCCAACGATCTCTGTGGCATTGCGGAGACCGGAAGAGAGCGCTGTCGGGGCGCTCCGGATGAGGTATTCCAGGGAGAGCAGCTCTCCCCTGGCCAGCTACGTCATGACATTGGCGAAGCCGAGGAGCTGGTCGCTCCCGGGGCATGGGACTCCGGTGCATGCAGCTGCAGCTCCTCAAGCGCCTCAGTGATAGGAGCCTACATCGACTCTCCCTCCATTGTGACGATGAAGTCTAGGTTCCCGAAGTGCACGTGCATGCCCGAGACCCAGCTGACGTCGTGACTAGCCATCCGAGGCCTGATGTGGACGTCGAGACGCGCAAAAAGCCCCTACTTGGTGCACCAACTGTCGGTGTTTCGAGTTACCAACTAGTAAATTTCTAGTATTGTGCATCTGGCTCGAATGGTGTGCTTAGAGGACATGAGGTTTATACTGGTTTGAGCAAAAAGTCCCTGCATCTAGTTCGTCGCTGTTGCTCGTATTACTAGCACTAAAAGTTTATAGTAGGGGTTACAAACGAGCGAGAGAGGGATAGGTCCCAAGTCTCTAATGTGCATGTGCTCCTAAGGCGTGTTAGGGCATGTGTTTTGATGTCTACAGTCGTGTAGAGTGGTGAACCACCCTCTTCCTAGGACGTCCTGCTTCCCCTTTTATAGACGAAGGGGAAGAGCAGGTTACACAGAGAGAAAGAGGGAGAAGAGGCAAGGAGAGGAAGGCTTCCAGGGCCGCTGAGCCTTCCTTTTCCTTTGTGTGGGTCCTGCCGACACTGTAGATGGTGACAGGGATAGCTCCATGCTGGGCGTCTATCCACCGCTGATGCCACGCCCTGGCATTGTCAGTGGGTTGTGACGTCCCATTCTGCCCCGGCGGGCGACACGGCGAACCAGTGTGCTGGTCAGCGGCCGTATAGGGAGTAGGCAACATAGTGACCATGCGTCAGTCACTGTTGGTGATGTGAGTTCCCTAGAATGACATGTCGCGGGCACGGATTGTGTTAAGATGTGCTCGCTCCTTGCATGATGCTAGAAGTTTGACCTTGGGTTGTACTTTCTGTCCCGTAGTGGTTGGCGGCGGTATGGGCTTCCGTCAGGAGCCGCGCCGGAGGGGTCGAGCGAGATGAAGCCCCCGACCTAGAGGCCGGGCGAGGCGGAGCCCCCGACCCAGAGGTCGGATGAGGCGGAACCCCCGACCCAGAGGTCGGACGAGGCGGAGCCCGCCCCCAGCGTTCGGGCGATTCGGAGCCCGTGGCCGGGCAAGGTGGAGCCCACGGCCTCGGGGTCGAGCGAGACGGAGCCCGCCCCTAGGGGTCGAGCGAGGCAGAGCCTGCGCACCTGGGGTCGGTTGGAGCTGTAGTCGCGCTTTTAACTGCTTGGATGAATCGATGTTGATGACCATTAGCTCCTCCTCTGGGTACCCTAGTATTGGTCTCCAACAACGCTGATGCAAGAACATAGAATTAACTGCAGTGGGGGATGATGCATTGTCTGATTGTGATTCAACAGGATCATCAACAACCTCAATACTAAGATATTTAGATAGCACATGTCTAAGTTTACGCATGGCAGAAACATTAGATGATGTATTGTCTAAAGTAACAGCAAACACCTTTTCAGTCAAAACCATAATCAGTAAGCACAGATGCAAAACGATCAACAATATTTTGTCCATTATGTGACACATCAATAAGCACAAGACCAAGCACCCTCTTCTCTACTTGCCAATCAGAGTTTATGTAATGAGCAACAACACTAAGGTAGTCCTCTTTGACATTACCAGACCAAATATTAGAGGTCAAACACACACAATTAACAGCAGAAGAACTAAGATTCTCAACAAGTTTAGCCTTACGATCAGTGAAAAATTTAACCATGTCTCTAGTGGTGGTTTGCCTAGAGGCAGAAACATATTTAGGATTATGAGCGGTTCTAATGTACTCTTCAAATGCATCAGTTTCACCCATATTGATAGGAACATCTAGCCTAGCAAGTAATCGAACAAGTTCAGTACGTGCAACCATAGGACAGTACTCCCAATTACGCATACTACCATCAGGATTAAAAGAGATCTGAGACTGAGACATGTAATTTTTTTCACGCCTCCTGGGGCATTTATCCCTATGCCGGATGAGGTGACCAGTGCCACCACTAGAGAGAGTAGAATATTGCTTAGAGCAATGGATGCACTTAGCGACATACCTGACCT
The DNA here is from genome assembly GCA_904845875.1 of Miscanthus lutarioriparius. NCBI lineage: Eukaryota > Viridiplantae > Streptophyta > Magnoliopsida > Poales > Poaceae > Miscanthus > Miscanthus lutarioriparius. The sequence continues at coordinate 150,094,669 of CAJGYO010000007.1, read as the reverse complement.
TCTTACCATTGACTTTTTTAAGAGCTTCTTAAAATCCAGCCACACTACCGAGGTAGAGGGACGAGAGCGCTTGGCGCTGTTCTCGTCCTCTTCACCTTCCTCGTCGTTTGTTGCCCCGCCTTCTTGACCATCGCTGACATCAATGGGAGCCTGAGCGCTACGGCCGAACAGCTCCTCGGCGTCCTCGCGCGGGTCATCCTCATCGTCATCTCCAGCCAACCCGCGACAACCGTCTCTCTTCGTTGGCGCCGACCTCAACCATTTCGTCGTCGGAGCCGGGCATCGTCACTCGCCGACGCCCCAGTTCCTCCACAGCTACAAAAAAGAAGCATCAGTACATATCTAGGGTTATGGTTAGCAAGGATTAGCAAGTTAGGGTTAGGGTTAGGCTTACCTTCGCAACCGGAGCACCAGAATCGCCGATGACATTGACGAAACACGGATCTGTCCCTCTAGTTCCTCAACGGATTCGAATCCGGAGCACCAGAGCAGCCGACATTTGATGAGGTCGACGGAGACAAAGAGGAGGACGACAAGGAGAGGACAAGGCTACATCGACGATGCGAGATCAAGAAGATGGGGTACTATACTGTGCCGTGTGCTAGTGCGGCCACTGGTGGCTCAAGAGGCTATTGGAGGGGGAGAAGAGGAGAGGAGGTTGGAGGCGGGAGAGGAGAGTCGTCGTCGTAGCAGAGAGAGCCTGATAGGAGAGCGAGACAGAGAGAGAGAGAGAGCGGCGCTCAAAATAAATTTGAGTTTAGGTGGGATCAGAGGCGACGGGGGCAAGGTGGTTTATATACCCTTCCCCTTCCAATGGACACATCCAACGGTCGAGAGGAGCGGGGGAGGTAAATCAACGGCTCTAAGCCATGCCGCAGCCGTGCCGGTCTGTTAACCGTGCCGTGCCTGGGCCGGTACCGCGGGCCAAAATGATGGCCCAGACACGCCATTACGGCCGGGCCGTGTCAAGCAGGTACGGGCATGATGCTAACCAGGTCAAGCCGTGCCTGGACCTTGCTTTTCCATGCCGTGGCTGGACCGGTTCATCGTGTTAGTGCCAAAGTGGAAAAATATAGGCTCAGGGGTCCGCCACTGGCCAGCCAGCCAGCTGTTGCCATTTGTGGTTCCTCGACCCTTTCCTTTCTAAGTAATAAAAACTGCTCCTTTTTTCCTCCAAAAATGGCATCCCTGCAGATCCCCAACGCTACCTGATTGAGCCCGGCCGGCAGGCACCTGCAGCTCCCCTCCCATCCCCTCCGCTCCGATTCGCCGCCGGGCAAGGCATGCGGATCCATCCATCACCACCCGACCACCTCATGGTGATGGCCACCGCTGCGGCCGCCATGAACATGGATGCGCCGGCGGCGCCCGACGGAAACGCCGCCAACAAGGCGGCCAAGCAGGGGCGGCGCGGGCGCCGCGAGATGCGCCGGATCGAGGACTCCACGAGTCGCCAGGTGACCTTCTGCAAGCGCCGGAGCGGACTCCTCAAGAAGGCGTACGAGCTGTCGGTGCTGTGCGGGGCCGAGGTCGCGCTCATCGTCTTCTCCCCCCGCGGCCGCCTCTACCAGTTCGCCTCCGCTGCCGAGTACATACTACTCTCCTTTCCTTTCCTTGGTCCGCCTGCCCTAGCCGCCCGTAACCGCAGGTCGCGCCATGGCCTTTGTTCTTCATTCCTCTTTTGTTTGCTTCGTTTCGTCATCAGCCGTACGTGCCTACTTCCTTCTCTTTGCCGGCCATGTGTTTTTGGTTACTAATTCCAAGATTAATCCACGTCCAGTACGTGTGTGCATGAAATAGCTAGAATTAATGCCGCGGCGACATATGCAGATTATCCGTTCATCATCGCTTGTTTTTTTCTTTCTGCATCCCACATGTCCAGGTCTAGAATTGCGTTTTTTTTTCCTGGACGGAGGGAGTATATCATACAGATACAGTAAACTGCTAGATCCACAACATTCATCAATTCGTGCATATTATTTCTTGGAGTTTAGATAGATTACAACACTGATACATACGTAGACTGACCGGTAAAGAATGCTGCTCACTAATTCGAACAATAGCGGAACTAGCACTAGCTATATGTATTTGTTTTTCTATTTTTCACTCTTCATTCAATTCATTTTTTATTCTCCCGGACCGGCCCTTTCTAAAGGTAAAAAGATAAACCTCTCAATACCCAGTCAGAATGCCCAAGAAAAGAAACAGTATTTTCCTCTCTCAAAAAACCAAAGACCAGCTCAAACCAAAGACCAGCCCCAACCAGTTCAGGCCGTGCCCAAGAAAAGAAACAGTACCTCGCTCGCTGTGGCCATCAGTTCATTCGTACACCGTGCTTTCGTACAATTGGCAGTGGTCAGCGACATGCCTTTGACTTGCATCTGCAAATGCAGAACTACTATGGCCCTGTTTGGTCAGCTTTTATGAGGCTGCTAAAACCTCCTAAAAAAGTGTTTGGTTTTATCTTCTAAAATTGACTAAAAGCAATAAATGTACTAGCAAATAGACCATGCAGCCCTCCTCTGAGAGAGAGATAGGGGGCAGGGCAATAAAGGAGGGGCAGTGAGGGTCTATGATGGACTTTATGAGCTTTTAGAAGGGGGTGGAGTTCCTAAAGTTTTTGGCCCCTCCTAAAGTTTTTAGAAGCTTTTAGGAGGAGGTGTTTGGTTCTTTAGGCAAATTCTATTCAGATTTTAACTCTTAAAACTTTTAGAAGGGGTAACCAAACATGGCCTATATGAATCGGGTTATTCTCCATTTCTTTAGTTAGTGGCAATTAATTCATCAACCTATAGCTGTAGCATGATTACACGGAACAACTTCTCTTGTAATCAACAGTACATGAAATACAGTCAACAAACACTGTATATCTCTCCCACGCATGCCCTTGTTCTCTTTTGCATCATTGTGCAAAATCTCTTTTACCTAAAGCTAGCGCTCATAAAGTAATTCTCCATCTGAAGAGATAAAAATGTAAAACAAAAAATAGCCCTCTACTCAAACGATGTCTATATGCTAACCTATTATTATAGATAACTCTTAGTTGATCAAACGACAGATAGTCGTACTGGAACATGTATTGTAACTTGAACGCAGATGGTACCAAGTATAGCCCATTACTCAAAGACTCAAGGAACATGATGTAAAGTTCACTTCTTAATCTGATGAATGACATATATTTGATTTCATCTTTCTAAGCTCATTAATTTGTGTTATTTCTCAATACTGTTGGTTCCTGATTTGGACTATGCCCTTCAAGCCCACTATCACAAAAAAATATTCATAATCGTTTCATTTGGATCCAGACCTTAATTAGAAGAGCTATTTAGTTCAAAAGATACTACCTTCCTCCTGAAAAAGATGCAATTCTAGTTCTCTTCTTAGTCAAATTATCTAAAGTTTGACCAAATTTATGTAAAAGGGCATCAATATTTATGTCACCAAATAGCTATAATTATTAAAAATATATTCAATGAAGAATGTAACGGTACTTCTTTGGTATCATAAATATTGATACTTTTCTATATAAACTTGGTTACACATAAGATGGTTTGACTTGGAACTATGCTATAGAATTGCATTATTTTCTGGATGGATGGAGTACTTATGGAAGAATTTCATTGAATACATATAGTGGCTACAACACATGTTCGTTATCATGCTTTCGTACATATATGGTAGTTGGGTCACTTGTGACTTGTGCACCATAGATATGGTATTCTCGAGAAGATAATCTCCTTGTGTATTTCCTGATTTTTCATGCATACTATGGAAGTCATGTGCCAAACAAAAAGAAGAATGAATATGAATAGTTCATATCAAAAGGGAAACACCAAAGCCCAACAAACTTTCTTCTTAAAATAATCCATGTTAGCACATTTAGTCTTTGAATACTTAATTATCCACAACATATCAAGGTTTTCAAAATGTCTAGTCAATCCTAGTCGTCACCACTGTAAAAACCATCTGATTAGTCGCCATTAGTCATTGACGACTAGCCAAACTAGTTGACTCGATGGTATAGCTGTTATGTATATTCCAGGACCGATATACTATTACATTATATTGTATAAAGCTAGAGAACCAACCAACAAGTAAGCATAGTAGCAGAGATCAGCAACAGTAGTGGAGCATGAGGCAAAGCAGCATCCAGCAGAGCAAGAGGCAAAGGGAAGAATCGTAGAGGAGGCAGAGGACATAATCACTATAGTAGCAAGAAGCCAAGAAGATGGAGGAGTACCGAAAGGACCACAGGAGAAAACTTCATCATTTGTTAGAGGAGAAGAAGGAACCCTAGGTGCCACTGCTCGGCGGATGAATCGTATATTGTGCATGCCTTGCCCTTGCGTTTGTGGGGATGGGATCCCCTAGACAAATCCCATTAGTGATTGAGGAAGAGTAGCCCACCAAGGAAGTGAAGAGAGTTGGTGCAGCTAGATGAAGAGCGCTGGCCACAATGTGAATTGATGTTGCGTCGGCAGCTTGAAGCGGATGCATGACGGCGCACACAAGAAATCATGGACTAGGAATAGGCATGAGTCTAGCTTCTTTCCTGTAAGGCTCTTGCTTTGAAAGATAACCCTAATGGAACAAATATTGGTAGCTGAAACTAAGCCCTCGTGCATCGGCTAGTCCGACAGCAACACAAACCTTGTTGCCCCCTCCATAATCGTCTGATTAACTGTGATTAGGTGACAGCTAATTGGATGACTTGAATCTTGGTCAATCAAATCAGATCGATGGACTAAATTGGAGGTAGTGGGCAATTCGGCTAACTAATCGCATTAATCAGACAACTTGTAAAAATTGTAACATATGACTCGGAAACACAACTATCTCAGAGAACCTTTAAAAAACAAACATATGACAGTATATTAACTATTAATAATAATAATTTTTATAAGGATACGTTAACTTATTACATTAGATTCACTTATCCCTAAGAATCCTTTTTATTGATGTTCAATATGACGTAGTTTAATTACTGACGATTTAATTAGTACTGGCACTATTGAAAATAGCAAATGCACGCTTGAGAATGTTCTAGAGAACTTGAGACCTTGCATGAGTCTAGTTGCCATGCTTATGCACTAGAACTTGTTTTCATGCTCAATAAGTTCACAATATTGGTGAACCTAGTAAGTTTCTAACACAGGAACACTTGTCACATTTTTCCCTGGTTTACCTACACCTATATATAAGGATATGCCACCCTTAACTTGTCATAACAAGCAATCGTGTGAGAAAGTCATGGAGGCATAACATAGGTAGCCACTATATTGATGTCATGAGTACTACCTATAACAATAAAGGGACTTTGAAAACCTATGAATGGGGTTGTGGATTGACGTTGGTTAAAACTATGGCCAACTTTGCAGATATAAAAACCTACACAAATTCTATATAAATGTGCATTGCCTTTTTATATGTGTTCCTATCTCTATCATACAAAAGTTTGCACCCTAGGTTCCAATCCTAACAATTACACGTGCATTCTGTAAGAGTTAAAACACACAAGCAAAGGTGCAAGAAAGTGTTGACACCAATTTTGGCATATCCAAAGTGTGGTAAAAACATATCATAGATGGTGAAATCTCATCTAAAAGAAACATAATATTCCTAATAAAAAATAAAAGTAACTGGCTATGAAATTTTATGCACCCCTTTAATTTTGGAATCTTGTGGTAGTGCCCCAGGCTTGGAACTTTTGGGGGACCATAGTTGTCTCCATTGCTTGCATTTGCTTTGGATTGGAAGACTTTGGTTTGTTACGCTGACTGGTTTTTGTCTAATGACTTGTTCAATGTTCTTCGCTAACAAGACACATGATGCATTTAGTTCTCAATGTTTGTAGCATTCGAGGACAACTCTTCAAAAGTTATTGGCCGCACACCTTGGAGGTAGATGGTCATGTCTAGGCTCAAATTGTTCATGCACATATGAACCCTTATGGTTCTATGATTGGTTCGGGGCTCTAGAGGCTTAGATTTCTCCACATGTTAATGAAGTCGATAGCTTTCCCATTTGCTCTTTGCAGAATTTGTGTCAAATCCGTTATCCCCACCATTCTGAGTGTTGTAGAAGTGCTCTAGAAAGGCATCTTGCATTTGCTCCCATGTTCGAATGGAGCCTGGTGCCAATTTGTTATACAGGTTAAATCCGGTCCAATTCCTACAAACTGTCAGAGGAGATAGCTCAATTGTGCATCATGTCTTGACACACAACTAGAGAATTGTCCACATGTTCACGCGATGATCCAGTCCCATTGAACGTGCTAAACGGTGGCTGACATAATTATTTGGGAACAGCACCATGTCAACCTCCGGCATGTATGGTTTGACATGCCCTGGGTGCATGAGTAGTGTGCCTGCATGTATTGAGCCGTGGTGCCTTCTGAAATCACGCATGCTATGTATGGCTTCAAGGTAATTACATATGCAGGTTGGGGACCACTCTGACTAGTCGAAGCATTTGCTTCATTTGTATGGTTCATATTGTTAGTCATTTGCTCTCGGAGAGCAGCCAACTCTTACTTCCATTGAATAACAGATGGCTCAAATGATGGCCACACTTCAATGGAAGGAAAAAGAGTTGGCCACTCTCCATGAGCAACTGGCCAACAATATGAACCATACAAATGAAGCAAATGCTTCGACTAGCTAGAGTGGTCACCAACCTACACCTGGAATTAGCCTCAAAGCCATACAAGCTTAATACATGCAGACACACTACTCCATGCGCCTAGGGTATGTCCCGCTGGAGATTGGCATGGTGTCATTTCAAAACAATTATCGTCGGTCGCAATTTAGCAAGTTCAATGTACTTGTTTGCCGCATGAACACTTTCCTAGTTGTGTGTCAAGACAAGGCACACAATGGAGCTCTTCTCCTCTGACAGGTTTAAACCTTGTCTAGGCCGGCTTTCACCTGGTATAGCAAATTGGCACCAGGCTCCATTTGAACTGAGCGCATGTGCAAGACGCCTTTCTAGAGTGCTTCTACAACACTCAAAGAACGGGTATAACAGAGTTGACACAAACTCTCAAAGAGCGAATGAGAAAAGTTGTCAACTTCATGAACATGTGGAGAAATCTAAGCCTCCGCTGCCCACAACCAATCACAAAACTAGAAGCAGTTTGTATGTGCATGAACAATTTGAGCCCAGACATGGCCATCTACCTCAAAGGTGTGCGGCCAAAATGTCAAGGGTCTCTCCTCCCTCTTACAACACTAGTGGCCACAAACATGGTTAAAGGGTCTTGCAATACTTATAGGGTCTGAGATTACAACAGTCATTGAGTGAGTCACCGGAAACAAAAGAACAAACCTTGCCTAACTCTAGACTAAAACCTAAAGCAATGCACTAACCAGCCTAAGCTAGTACTAAACAAGTCATAACCCCTATCCTAATTTTCTTAATCTTCAGTCTCATATCTTGAATAGTGAAGCTCTCTATTACATGTCTACGCTTTTAGTAGCTTCGACAACAACCAGATGGCTAGTAGGAGCATATTTATAGCCCTAAGAAGAAAATTGGCCATTGGACTTCAAGAGACTAAGTTGCATGCACCGAACAATTTGGTGCACATTTCATGTCATCACTGGAATATTTGGTGCGTGGAATCCAACTAGTCATTGGGCTTGCCATTGCAACCTTGGCCATGTCATCGGATGATCCACCTATCATTCTAGTGCATGCACCAAATCATCTGGTGTGTGTTAACTCCATCTTCACACTAGGCTCGCTTTTCGATGTTTTTGTCCTATGAGACATTTCAGTTGCTTTAAAAAACACACATTCCAAAGATGAACTGCAATAGCATAGTGAAGTATCCAATGCGCCACTGAACCTTCCAGTGAGTGAAGGAAATGTGCTCTTCCCTTGACCCATTTATTTGGTGCTCGTAACTAAGCCAACATCGGTCACCTAGCTTGGTAATATTGAATGCTCTAGTGCATTCAAGGTAAGCACATGGTGCTCATTATGAAGCATCTAGTGCATACAATTCTTCAATGGTCTTGAATTTCTTTGCATTTTTGTCCGAAATTCAAATCTTCGATGTATTGGGTGGATACGTTGTGAACCAACCACCAAAATCACACTAACTCTTTGTAGGGACTAGGGTCATTGATCCTTACAACCAAAGACAATAGATGGCTACTAAGAAAAGTGTAAAGAAATATTGTGTAATAATGGATAAAGTATCAAACCTTATGTAGAGTTGGCGTCCTATATTACTATCTCAGTGAAGATGCATTCGTTGTAGTTTGGGTATAGATCTAAAATAAGTGGAATATAATATGTAGCTACCATAAAGTGTGACATGTCGACATCAATATTCGAGAAGATACATAACTCCCACAAGGAGAGTGTAAGAACCTTATGTTGTATAAGTGCTGTGTAGTGAATAATTTAGTTCTCATATCAATTTACTCTCATATTACTCTCGAATTAGTGAAGATCTCATCAATATTAAGTGGGTACATATATATATAGTTATAGTTCTATTCCACTTCTAGAGAGTCGTGTTTACGTTTAAAGGCATCTATCTCACTGTTTTCATTGGTTTGGCTCATATACGACAATCTGTAGTCAATTACCATGGATAACTGCTTGTACCTGAAAAAGAGTTGGAACATTTGTTCACACATGTGCTATTGATTTGTTCACACATTGGTTTACATTATTTGTTTATAAAAGATGAAACTATAGTTTAAGTGCATATTGAAATGCATGATACAACAACAAAGCCTGTGGCTGCCCATATACTACTATATGTCAACGCTACTTACTGATCCAGCATTGCTTTTGTACGTGTAACTATTTTTTAACTCAATTAGTACAACATAAAGATAGGAAGGCTAACTAAAATCATTTGGAGTGGTGGTTCTTGAATAAATCCTGTTATTAAATGCACGGTTATATATAATGGAGTTATACGTAAATTAATTGGCTGTACATGATAGAAGCATTTCCTTCATGGATCCAATCAATGAGCCTAATACTTGGAAAAGTTCTCAGCTTGCAGAACACAATTGATCGGTACCTGAAGCACACAGAAGGCACACCTGCAAATGGGAAAGTTGAAACAGGCGTAGAGGTACATCCAATTCATTCCTTTCCCTCCCTTGTCTAAGTTACAGTCCCATCTCGCTCATAGAACGAAATCAACCTTTCTACATCTAATGCATAAATGTTCCGAGAATAATGCAATACTAGCCGTAACAGGGTCAGCGTGAGCAAAAGGATGATGCACGACATGTATGCATGTAGTCTCATGCCATGTATATGATTATTTTTCTGCCGAACATATACATATATAAAATTCTCTGCAGCTGAAATTCTGTGTGCGCAAACATGTTGTTTATCAGTTTAAATTATATGTATGTACACAGAAGTGGAAATATGAGGCTACAACCTTGGGAAAGAAGATAGACACAATTGAGACATACAAGAGGTGATGACAATTGACAGATGATTTATCTACTTGCATGTGTTTCCTTAGTTGAGAAGGAAGATTATGTTGGGAAACTGGACACTAAGAATCCATCGTACGTGCCACGAACTAATCCACAGGAAGCTGCTTGGAGAGAACCTTGGATCTTGTTCAGTTCAGGAGCTAAAAGAACTGGAGGCACAGCTAGAGAAGAGCCTAAGCATAATCAGGCAAAGGAAGGCAAGAGCTGTATCTAGTACTTGATTAGTTTTGCATATTGTATGATCCAATGCAAGTTACCGATACAAGAAGGCACTGATCTTTGTTCCATTTTGCTGCATCTATCCATGGACCCTGAGCAGGAAAAGAAGCTGATGGATCAAATTCTAGATTTGAGGGAGAAGGTATGTATATTTATGGATTAGATGAAGCTGATGATGGGTCAAACTCTACATCTGTGCTCCAAATGCTTAATAAGATAGAAACCTAATTAGAAAATATTTGTGCATACAGGAGCAGAAACTCTTGATGGAGAACACGATGCTCCGTGATCAGGTAGGTATTGTGTGGGGAGAAAACAAGGCTACTAGTTAATTCGTTTGTGAAAACTTGTAGTCCATTGATCGATCATTGACTGATCCATCAATACACTGTAATTGCATATCCAAGTGTATGGCCCTGCCTCTGCTAGAGCTGAATGATAAGGACCATGACTATCATATGGATGCTGCTGGTGGCGGCGAAGAAGAGGAAGCGGCAGCGGCGAAGGAGAGGCGCATGGAGGACGTGGAGACGGAGTTGGCCATCGGAATTATTGGAAGCAGGAGACTTACTGAATCGCCTGCGCTGAGGCTCCATCAGCAGCCTGCTGGATCATATCGACGATCGAGCGCATGAGGACTGACACTGTTGGTTAACAACCAACAGTGTCAGTACACCTGGGTAGCCTCGACTACTGCACTGTACTGTGTGCGTTGCTCTGCGATCATCAAATGTCCATGCTGCATGACTGGAAAAAATGCAAGTTGTGGCTGGATCAATATATAAGCTTTACTTTGAAGACAGATAACATGCATGTTACATTGAAGACAGATATGTAAGCTTTACTTGCATTGTATATATACCACGACTGTAGAATTTCTTTACAGAGGTGGACAAAAAATGCTTGCAGGATAGGCAGCACGTCTGCCTGTGGCAAAAGGTCTCGATTAACAGAGCTGCCTCATCTGCACGCCTCTGTAGACAATTCTAGAGAAATAATAAAAAGGCCCAGTGAGCCCACTGAGGCCACCTTGCCCATGACCGCGCTGCCACCCCAATGGGCCGTTGCCCGAGCACGTCCTCCCCATTGATCCATGCAGTCTCGCGTCTGCTGTGGGACCACTCGTCACTTGGTGAGTCCCCACTCTCAACAGCAGTGGCAAACAACTCTCTAAGGAGTCATTTGGGTCCCTTCATTTCGGATGAATTAAAATCTTATTTGGTTTGGTATTTGACATTCCATAACTTTTTCAAGCTCACAAATAAGCCTATCTCAGATTCATAGAGTAGGAGATAGAAATTGATTCTACATATCACTATGCTATAATTCTACTTTCTAACTGATAGCACACTCTTCAACTCATTTTACTACAATAGAAATGTAACATATAAGTATGTCCCTTGTATTCCTAACAATAAATATACAAATATATTTCATATACAACTATGTTAGCTTAATTAATTTATGTCTAAATTATAATTATTAGAATGAATTCAATTCCAAAGATCCAAACGAGCCCTCGTTGACATGGCTGTTGCATTTAATTTGTAGGTACAGGGTAAGAGCAACTTTACTACTTGAGCAGACGGCTCTATTTTTTTATTTGAGTGCTCCTCTATTTTTAGGGTTTTTTTTACTACTCCACTCTAGCATCAGCTTTCAAAACAGGGCACTAAAATTCATTTTTAAAAATTGGCACATATAACTCACTTGTTATCCTCTTTCCTATCTTCTCCCCAATTAACGAACCCTCCTTTCCTATCTTCTCCCCATTAACGAACACGGCCATGCTGGGGGTGCGCCCGGGAAGGGCTCCAATGGGGAGGGGCACGACCACGGCACTGGATTGGATATGGGAGGGGCGCAGCCGGGGAGGGGCGTCGCCGGGAGGGGAATGAGCCATGGACACAACCTCTCCAGCAGATCCTACGATGTCAGTGTCTTCTTGTTCAAGCGATACGATGTGCGATCGGGGAGGGGAAGTCTCTAGGGGCGTGAGCGTGACCTCTCGGCGGATCTGGCGACGCATAGACGGGCTACACGCAAGGGTGGGCCGGGGCGCGCGGACAGGGAGCGAGCAATGTGTGAGAAGAAAGCGCACATAGAAAATTGCCAAAAACAATGATTCGAGGGCTCGTCCTTCGTTTGCCATATGTACCTGCGAGGTCTTGTGGCAACTAGGAACAACATGAGAACTTATTAATTACTATGGATTTTTTAATGCTGAATAACTTTATTTAATTAGGGGCACCTATGCCATTTTTATGTAACAAGAAATGATCTCATTCTTTTCTCTAGATAGAATGATTGTTCTTTTTTTGTTAATTAGTGCCGAACAAACTTTACTAATTTTCTTTTGAAGCACAACTTTAGTAATTAGGGGCTCCTATATAATTTTCATGTAGTAGCTAGCACTAATATCAGTCTTAATTTTTTTTCCCAAGTAGTACAAGGAAGAGGCCAATAGCCCAAGAGCAGAAATAAATAAATATAATAAAGGCTGGGTGCACGAGGCAGGATTGGGCTGGCCCACTGGGCAGAGACAGATAGAGGGGAGAGAGAATAGGGGAAGGGGGAAATCCGCCTCGATTTCGTCGACGCCAAGCAACCCAAACCCCAAGCCAAGTTGCCACTCGCTCGGGATCCCCCTCGTGCCTCGTCCTCGTCTTCGGCTTCTCCGCCTCCTCCTCCCGCCCCCTGATCCGGATCGACGACGCCAACGCCAGATCCCCTTCCACTCCGCCGGCTCCTCACCGCCCGCCCGCGCGCCGATTCCACATCCCTCCCCGGCCTTCAAGCAGGTACTGATTTCGCCCCAATTCCGCTGGATCGGGATCTGCCACTTCCGGCATCCGTCGGCCCCACCCCCAATTCGATTTCTTTTCAATTTCATGATGCTGGGTATGGTCCGCTCCGCTCGACTACTTTTTGTTTGCCTCCAATTGAGCGGCCGGCCGGTCAATTGCGACGTTGCCCAATTCGTTTCCTGGGGAACGATATATATACCCTGATGATGCGAATTTCCGTCAATTGCGTGTTCCATCTGGGACAACTGTGCCATAATTCAGTTATCATCACTCACGAATTGGCCCGTGCCAACGGTTGGTTGCCAATTTTGAGGGTGCTCGGTCTTTAATTGGTTCATCATACTAGTATATGACGCGAAATTCACGCGTTGCGATGCGTTTCCTTTTTTTTCCCCTACCTAGGGTTTCCTCCTACGTATCAATCGATAGCCGGATAGGGAGGTTTTCCTGCTGCATCTGGTGCCACTCCCATCAGATCCTTCCATACAAAGTGTTTACAGTTTTTTTTTTTAAATAAAGGTAGAAATTTCTCTTTTTTTCCTTTAATTGCTGTATGTGTATCCATCGGTTGCTAATGGAGCCTGCGAGTCAAAATCATCTCATGTTCGATTGCTATGCAACTTTGTCATCTCATTTCTATGTGTACATTTTAGCTTTTCTTGAACAAGAGGACACAGATACCATCATCTAATTTTACTACTGTATGTATTTCATTCACTACATAGATAGATAGATGCAGAAATTTTCTTGATTACAAACGCAACAGTATGTAAATTGAGTCTCAGAGTGACTACTGCTTCCTGTAGTATCTAATAATGTACAATAATTCATCATGTCAAGTCGTTTCATTTGTTCTTCTACATATTCTGTCATTATTTAAATTATTATATATGCTGCTTACATTTCTTCATCTCCTGCTTTGCTTCATTTCCCTGCACCTGCTGCTGCCCCCTTCTCATTCTGACCGCAACTTTCTCCTCTCTTGCCACAGTGAAGGAACCTTATGAGCTGGTTGGCTGGGGCTTTACTCCAATTCTGGTGCTACTAAGATGGGTCAGGGCCTGCTCAACAACAAGTTTGGGACAAGACTAACCATAGTTGAAATAGCAGGCGCTTACCATTTCTCGCTCCTGCTCTCCCCCGTGGTTTCCTTTTGGGACTGCATCTTCCGCAAGATAAGATACTCATTCAGACCTGAGTGGGTGTAGCATCCTGCAGTCACCCGTCTTAGCAATAGTTCCTTTCTTTTTCTTCCTCGTCAAAATTAAAAAAAAAAAAAAAGACAGACAGGGGGGCTCTTACTCATAGGAAACCACCTGCCAAGGAGTCCAAAGAATGAACTTTGAACATTTTGTCTTCTTTCTTCCCTAATTATACCTAGTTGTTAGTAGAGGAGTCTACCAGAGGTAATAGTTAGTAGTAAATAGCAGCAGGCACGGTTGTCATGGACAAGGCTATCATGAGCAATAATCAGGCAGGCAAAGTCTTGAAGAAAGGAAAAAAGAAACAGGCCAAGGATGAACTGGATCGCCAGAAGCAGGCTGAGAAGAAGCGCCGCCGCCTGGAGAAAGCGCTGGCAAACTCGGCTGCCATCATCTCAGAGCTGGAAAAGAAGAAGCAGAAGAAGAAGGAAGAACAGCAAAGGCTGGATGAGGAAGGTGCTGCCATAGCTGAAGCAGTTGCTCTTCATGTTCTCATAGGTGAGGACTCCGATGAACCCTGCCATTTGATGCTCAACAAGCACATCAGGTGCAACCATTGGGATGCCTCGGCTGCTTTTGAATTCACCGTGGATGCACAACCCACTGATATCTACCCCTCTGATGATGGACTGATATGCGCCAGCCATGCGTATGCTCCCAGATCCAAAGGGAGGTGGGCTGATTGGGGGATTGGCCAGCCATTGCCATCTTGGGGAGAAGTGAGTGACCTCCAAGGCCCATACTATCAAGGAACATTCCATCAGTCTGTTACCTGCCCTGGTTTCATAGCCGCCCAAGCTGTGTCATCGTTGCAGATCAGAGAAGAATCGTCAGAAATCACCTCTCCAAGCCAAGGGGCGGCGGCTGCAACCGTGGTTAACAGGATGCTTGGTGGCACCAACAGGCTCAACCTTTACAGAGAGATATAAACATTACACTTGTCATAGTATTGTATATAGTCACCCAAAAAAGATGTGTTTGACTGCATTGTCTGCGATATATAGTCTTCTGCTTCCGAAAGAAATGGATAGAACATCTTGTTTGCTGTTTTCTTTGCCAAAGGATATTTTGTATCAGTTAACATTGGTATTGTAATGTGAACATATATGCTTTTGATGAATTGATCGATTCTCGTTGCTTATCTTGGGAACTGTTTTATGCATTGGGATTGCTGTTGCATAATAAATCGCTTATATATCTTAAATATAAGTATGTATATTTATGAGCAGGCATATTTAGGTATACAATATATATACATTGCTTCTGGCATGGAGAAGAATACTGATGGTAAAACAGGCTTGTTTGCCCTCCTGTTCCTGTAAATTCCCTTGTGCTTGATCAAGAAGATTATCTGAAGATTACTGGGCCTGAAGTTATGATTATGTTAGTGCTCTATCATGGCTTAATTTGTGTGAATCCATGTAGCCGATCGACTTTGGGAGGAGGACAGGAAGTTTGAGATTTGCAGTGACGCCAGAATCATGCAAAGCAGAGGGCCCTGGGATCAGGGTTGCCTGACGGATGGCAGAACAGAAGACATTGCAAAAATCCAAAGGGGAATGCATGGTTCTCTCTCTATTTGTTACAGTTGAAGAAGCGTCAGTAGGTGGTTTTGCTTCCTCTGCGATTGATCCTCCCGTATATCTTGTGCCATTCTCGCTGACTTGCTGTCCTGACCACTGTTACATGCAGGCTGCAGCAGGCTGCATATTATCCTGTCTACTGATTGATTGATCCCAAGATCTAGAAGAAACTGAGCACCATAATTTCTGAGCGTTTTCTTCTCGTGAATGAAATGGTATTGTGTTAATAATAAATAAAGTAATTTATGAGCGTTTTGTTCTCGTGAATGAAGTGGTATTATATTAATAAAGTATGATAGGCTGCACAGCGGCTAATGACCGTAGAGAAACAGAGGATGCTCCGCCTATCTTTGACTAAGGGCTGGTTTGGCGCGGCTTCTTTGCTTGTGCTCCGCCTCCGCTGCAAAGCCCCGGCAGCTTCGCCTGTGTACATGCGAAACGACCATTTGGTGCGGCTTCTCAGGCTCCGGTGTCGGAACTGCTGGCAAAGCTGAAGAACCGCAGCGTCACCAAACAGGCCTGTAAGTCCTTGACAGAGAGATAAATTGTTGCTCCTGAGCGTGCTATGGCCTATTATGGTGGTGGTGGTGGTGCAGAGGCAGGCTCCGATCCTGCGCTGCATTATTGGTCTTGGTCCTCCTGTTATGTTAACAGTCAGCAACTGCATTATTGGTTTTCCTTTCCTATTAGCATGCAGATACTACTGGCAATAATGCCTGCAGCACCGTACCGTGATGGTCGTACAATGGAGCTCTCTATCTCAAAGACTGTCAGCCTGTTCGCTTGCTCGTAAACGATCGTAAATTTTCAGTCGGGAATAGTGTTTTTCTCTCACACCAAACCAGCCAGCAGTAAATAATCCACGATACGATACGGCCTCCCGAACAGGCTGTGTCTGTCTCATGCCCCTTCTCGAGTTAATGACAAGGTCCCCCACTCCACTCATCATTCGTCAACACAGGTTAGCCAAATTCCTATGTAAGTACGTATGTATACATACCCGTATCAGTTTTTGTAAGTATGCACGTATGATGTTATTATATATATGTTTTTGTTTTATAGTAGTTGCGTTATTGTAGAACTATTACCCCCTTAACTTCTGAGTTAGGAGTAGTTCAAAAAAGAAAACACATCATACCAACACGATCATCTCTAGTGCTAAAGTCTTTAGGTCACTAGGTACTATTCCACAATTGTGACAAATATGGGAAGTATTTTATTTTGATAAGGTCTTTAAAGCTAGATTTTTGGGTGATGACAACTCTTGTTCTGCATCGTCTCCTCGAGGCGACTTGCTGCCACCGCCCAAAACTCCACCCTCAAGCAGCTCTTTGGCCGCTGCCGCTGCTCGCCAGCGAGCGGTGGCGGAGGCGTTCAACAAGGTAGCCGTCTGCAACTTCTCCCCCACCTCTTCTCATCTTCTTCAATTTTTTGCTCTGCTTCATTTCCAATCGGGATGTGGCGTTGAGCTCGATCCGCGCCCTCTCGACCAGATCCGGTGCTTGCCACCCTGG
This sequence comes from Miscanthus lutarioriparius, assembly GCA_904845875.1. NCBI lineage: Eukaryota > Viridiplantae > Streptophyta > Magnoliopsida > Poales > Poaceae > Miscanthus > Miscanthus lutarioriparius. The sequence goes on along the minus strand of CAJGYO010000007.1, from coordinate 150,077,865 downwards.
ATCTAGCGCCCCCTCATCCACCGGTGGTTGTGGCAACTTGGTAACCTACCGTAGGCATTTCGAGACAAGGGTAGGCGGTGGAGGCTAGCGAGGTCTCGGCGCGGCCGCTACTACTGGTTGAGGGCGGCGCCAGCCTCCAATGGTGCCGCCATTGCACCTTTGCATGTGCTCCAATGACATCAACGATGGGCGTCAATGGGATCTGCCGATGGCTTGAGAGAGCTGTTCGCGGTGCGCTCCCCGCTGACACACTCCCCTCAGTGTTTGGTGGTTGGGCCAACAACTCCTCAACCTCCCTGCCTGGGGCACGCACCCGTGCGTGTCCAGACGGAGGAGGGCAGTGTTGTAACAAGCGTCAACACCGACAAGCACCTCAAGTCCGCGTCCCCCGATAGTACAGGCCGGGTGTGTCCGGGACAAGTCTCCAGACTAGATTTGCGGTAGACTCGTCGACTGGCCTTGAACGGCTGGCTTTGCCTACACGGCTCTTCTGCTCGACAGAGGCTCCATCTGTTGCATCGTGCTCCCATCCCCATCCGATGGTGCGTGTGCAGGTGTGGTACGTTGTCAGCATTTGTTCTTGGTGAAAGTAAGGCAGTTTCTTGGTGAAAACCTAGCTCGGCTCATAACCACGCCAGTGACGATGGTGTCCTCATCCGTCATGTTCCTTCTTGGAGGCGTCGTCGAAGAACCACTTGCCACCTTGTCGTGTGTGGTTTTAGGATGGAAACCCAACCCAGTGTCCCTAGATGTGCGATGGTGACATCTTTCATGTCATTCCCTTCTTGTAGGCATCACATTTGGAGACCACCTACACCTCGTGATGTTCATCATTACACACAGCTCAAATCCACCTCTAGTGTTCAAAACCTTGATGTTTGCACAGTTACTAAGCTACAAATATCACCGACGGTGTCCTTACTCCACCATCATCCATGATCCTTGATTGCTTTGTCTCACCAAATGCCAGGTTAATGGGAGCATGATCCCCTCACTTGGATCTCCTCGTTCTCCTATTCCCGGCCCTCCCTCCTTTGAGGCTTCCTCCCTTCAATGGGTGCTGGTGGGCGTCGATTGGATCCTGGGTATGCTTCAAAGACATCGTAAATCAGGGTCGTCTGCCACACTCGGCTCAAAACTCAATAGTCGTATGTGGAATAGAGATCGCTAGAGTACAATCACCGATAGTGGTGTTATGAACAATGACATGCTTTTGTCATGGGATTTTGTATTTCTCCCTTATGTGTTGTTTAGTGTGGTCCTCCACTCTTTTTGTGTGTGTTGTTGTTGGTGTACCTGATGTCAACGTGCGTACTATGTTGTATCTTCATCGTGAAATATATTTTTATAGTATATAATAATTTTATTTAAATTCATAAATGTTGACACTCGTTTCCATAATTTTTATCAAATTAAATAGTTTGACTATATACACACATAAGGTTGCATCATTTTTAAGACAGAGGTAGTAGTTATTTGGAAAGAAAAAAAAACAGTGGCATCTTTCTCTCACCTCCCTCACTTGCCTACACTACAGTCTACAGATGACGACTGCACTGTTATGAACCAATGATAAATTTGAGCTAGGCCAATGGTAATATTCCTTCCTCTTTTGTAGGCATAGGATAGGACTGCATGCATCACAACTATTGTAGGCATCACTGGACTGCATGCATCATACGGAGTATACATCAGTACTTTGTTGTAGACTAGCTGCTTGCCGTCAGTTCGAGGATCACATGCGGTCGTCGTCGGATCGGAGATGAGATGAGATTCCGTTGGATTGCATGGATTCGTCGTATGGATTCGATGGCTAGGCTTCCGCAGGCCAATAATGCATGCATATCTCATGCCTCATGGAAGTATATTGAACATATAGAGAAAATTCTTTCTATACCATCAAAAAATCAAAATCTATAAGCACCTTACATGCATAAAAAAAATGATTTCCCTTCAGTGGATCCCTCGTGTGCCACTGGTTTGACTCGTCCGTAAAATTCTAATGTCAAGCCGTTATAACGTCGTCAGTTGACAATAATCTTTCCGTTTTTATCCTTGCCTAACGACACCTCTTATCCAAACAAAATCACTCTCTCCAGTTCTCCCCCAAATCTCCTTCTCTTCCCAGACCCTAGATCGATTCTCTTCCATAGTTAAACTTAAAAAGATTTAAATCCTCAAAAAACATAACACCCAATGCAGCATGCATGTAGAGGCTGTTTGGTTTGGAACTGGAAAAGGTTGCTTGGACCAGGAATACATCCCAGGGTTTCGGACGCCTGGGGAAGGATGTGTTGCCTGGCGCATTTGCGTGTCAGCCCTCCGGCCATCCAAACAGCCCGTAGCATGTCGTATCGTGTCGTGGCTGCCCATATGCATATATATCGTGTGATCTTCTGACATGCGTATCAACAATATAGGAAAGGTATGTATTAATTATATGTATATGATTGCGCCTATATATCTCCTCTCAGCTAGCATATATATACGCATATGTATCATGCATTAATACACACACACACATACTTGTTTCGTCGTATATATATACTATGCATATACTAATAAATAAGGACCATATATATATATATATATATATATATATATATATACGCGGTGTATATAAATTAGGGATAATTGTCTGTTGGACATCCAAAGTGATGGTCCTTTGCTGTCGGACACCCACTTTGGAGCATTTTGCCAGAACACTCTGGTTCGTTGAAATTAGGCCACAGGACACCGCGGGCCGGTTACAGCCGGTTGAGGAGAGAGAAAACTTTATTTTGAACATCTGGTGCCCCTGAACCACACTTAGGTCCGCCCCCAACCTGGTCTGGTTGGACCATAAGAACCCGTCCGTTACCACAGAATGGAGGAGAGGTGGAACCGTGCGGCTGCCATATTGGTCACGCGAGATGGCGTGGCCTGCTCCCATTGGTTGGAGCGACGTGGCCAGGCGCTCGGTCTTGATGCCGTCAGTCTCGTAGCTTCCCCTTCCCTTCGGTGCAGTCAGCAGAGAGAGAGAGGGGGGGGGGGAAAGAGAGAGAGAGAGGAAGAAGCATGCCGGCGGTGGCTGTAGGCAAGGCGAGGCGAGAGGGCAAGGTGCTGGCGGACGCTTGCTACTGGCTTCTCCTTTCTTCCCTTTCGCGCGGTCAACAGAGAGAATAGAGGGAGAGCGACAGAGAGAAGGCAAGGCAAGGAGGGAGAGCGGAGGGGCAGGGTGCCGGTGGGAGCTAGGCTCCGGGCAGCGGCGCTTCTTGGTGGAATCGCGGCGAGGTCGACGGCAGGAGGACGACCTCGGTCTCGTCCATGCGCGGGCGTGAGAAGTAGAGCAGAGGAGGAAGAAGGGGGAAGAAGCAGAGCACTGCGATGGTGCTCGGCTATGGCGAGGGCGGACTGCGAGCGTCGGGAGGCAGCGATTCCGGCCACGATGGTTGCAGGCCGAGTCGGAACTCCGGTGCGGTGACTCCGGACGAGGAGAGCTCAGCAGCGATTCGGACCACTTCGACTTCTTCTTCGCGTGCTCGAGCTCGATGGGACGCTCTGCGGTGGCGACCACGGACCAATTTTTTTTATTTTTTAGCCCTTTTTTAAAAAAATTTCACAAATATGCCCCTAGAGGTATGATTTCAAAATCTGGACCCCTAGCTCAGCGCCATCGTTGCTGGCGCCGAGCTTACACTTCTCGGCACCATCGTTGCTGGCGCCGAGGTCTTGGGCTCGACGCAGACGTGACGGTGACTTAGCAGACAGCTCGACACCGTAGATCCTGGTGCCAAGCTTGGAGCCATAGATCTTGGCGCCCAGCTTGGCGCCATAGATCTTGGTGTATCTATGGCGCCGAGGTGGTATTTTAACCCGGCCCCCAACCTTCCTGCCCGAGCCTTCTTCCTCTTCTTTCTCCTTCCTCTCGGATTTTTTCTCTCCCCACTTCGCCCTACCTCACGAATCGACATATTGGACATTGGAAACTTTGATTTGATCTGTAGATCTTTGAGAGCAAGGTATCCTCGCTCCCCTCCTAGTTTTTTCACATCGATTTGATATATATTAGTCGGATTTTTGAACCTAAGAATCGTCATTACTTAGGGTTTCATGCAATTTTTAATATTTGTATTATACAACCGTAGGATGCCAAGGCGTGGAAAAGATAGCAAACCAAGGTAACCTCAGCGCATGTTGTTATGTTATGGGTTCATTGTTGTGCATCAAATGGGAAACCCTATGTTTAGGGTTTAATGTTAATTGCTTTTGGTTCTTAGAACGAAATTGGTTGAATTGTAGTTATGACCGGATGACCAGAAATGCCTTTGATCCATTGCCTCTGCCTAGTGGTATTTCAGTGCCCATGTGCTTTTGCGGTGATCCTTGCAAGGTAGCCAAGTTTGATGAAGAGGACACGTATAGGCAGAGGTATTGGATGTGTTCCAATTTTGCGTTTGAGCCTACACTTCGTCAGCGTGGCATTAAAAAGATGGTGAGGAATTGATGTTTGTGTCATATGACATCTTGTATGATTTTTTTGTTTTGTAACAATTGCATTTTTTGTAGACCCCTCCACCGCTCTGTGATTTTGAGCAGGGATCGACACTGAGATCAAGCCTGAAGACAAGGAATGGATGTAGAAACTGTTACGGTGGGAGGCAGAGGACAAGGAGATGATGGAGAAGAGACGCGGAGAGGAGGCTACAAAAAAGGAGCACAAGGAAGAGGAGGAAAGGAGACGTGTTGCTGCTTACAGGGAGGAGAGGGAGAAGAAGCTTGAGCGTGCACGCCGAGCAAAAGCAGCGATGGAGGAGAATCCTGATGCCCTGAGGAAGGAAAAGTGGCCTTGTTGCATTCAGTAGTCTCCATGACTTGCTAGTTCTATGGTTTATTCATGAACAATGTTGTCTACTGTTGGCACGTACTTCTAGTATTATTGTGTTGTTTAATGTGGCATAGTATTGAACTTTTCATTATATAGTTGTTTTCATTATTTGTGGTCATAATATTTAGTATAATGTTGCGAACATAGTGAAATGTGATCACGTGTTGCAAACACAACCTAACGAAGTAGGGCATTATATAATTCAACACATAAAACACATGAAATGGCATGTGAGAACATGTACCGAACTAGGGTACAGAGTTCCTTCGACTAAACCTAACATACCTTAGGTAATTAAACCAAACAACAAACACATGAATGTGCCATGTGAATAAGATAGGGTCGTCCTAGTAGTGTGGCCACATAGCAAATTGTGTTGCACCTTCTCCACAGTAGTCTCCTATTGTTGTTGGTGGCGGCGGCTGGGGTGACGGCAGAGGCCCCTTGTTCTTGTGGTTAGGGCAGGTGCAATATGGATCATTGCAGAGTGCCTCTTATGAATCAGCACCATTGTTGTTGTCGTTCTGTTCATCGTCCTTGTAACCGCTGCTAACATTCCTTTCTAGATCGAAGATACGGTCCTGCAGGTAGTAGATGTACTCTACATGCGGATAAATAGGTCAAGGATCGACCCACCTAGTGAACCCACAGTTTTCTTTGGCCAAGGAAGACTGCAATAAGTATGTCATGTAAGTTGTATAGAAAAGGAACATATTGAAGAAACAAATAGTAATAGCAATTACTCATGCTCGTGGGCATTTGAAGAAACGACGACCTCCATCTATTCCCTCGGTGAACATCTACACTAGGCAGTCCTCACCATGCATGCATTTTGACCACTCTTCTTTCCGTTCATCGTATCCTCTCAGTGGTGCCTCTTTGGTGAAATCACTTTTGCTCTCAACTGGGAACCTCTCATAAAGAGCTTCCTTAAAGAAATCAGGACCAAGAAAACCCTCCACACAATGGTAGTTCCCTTCCCCATTCCTCTCTCTCTCGGGCGACCCTCCAGACATTGGTACTACAATGAAAGAAAATACTAGTTGGGAAGTAAGTAGCAATGTATCCAGCATTGCGTATATATAGGCAGAGGTAGGTTTAGTTGTCGTTTTAATGTGTTATAACTAGTCACAAGAAGCCTAATTAGTTTCACTGAAGAGCCTATTTCAATGGACACTGAAAAGCCTAGATTCATTTTCTGAAAAGTCTATTCGTTGTTGATATGATAAATCACTGAAAAGCCTAGATGTTATAGGTGTACTATGTAAGTGAAGTGATAAATCATTGATGTCATCGTACTCCTTATCCTTGTAACTGAAAAGTCTATTTTCATTGTCTAAAAAGCCTAGATTCGTTCGCTGTTACTGAAAAGCCTAGATGCTATAGGTGTACTATGTAAGTGAAGTGATAAATCGCTGTTGTCATCGTACTCCTCGTTCTTGTAACTGAAAAGTCTATTTTTATTGTCTGGAAAACCTAGATTCGTTCACTATTACTGAAAAGCCTAGATTCATCTGCAAAGCGTCTGTACGATACGATTGTACTATACACGTTCTAATGAATTTACATTTAATCTGTGTACTACATTTGTGCCTTTTTAGTAGTATAGTATAATTAATGATTCACGAAAAAAATTCGCAAGAGTTTCCCTTGTTTCAGGAGCATCCACAGTTACAAACAGAAACATCATTATATAATCCAAACATTTAATCGTCCAAAGAGCACAATACAACCATATCGAACATCACAATCAACATAACATGTCCTGCATAGTCCAAATAGTCCACAATGTCCATACAGTCCCAAATAGTTATAGGAAAGTAACTACAAAATTCATAATAGTACAAACTAACATCTATCACAAATCCTCACTGCCTCCTAGTCTTACCCTTACCGTTGTGACCAAGAGCACTGGTACCTGGAGTGTAAGGGTCGGGTGGACGGCGTCGCCTAGTGCCTGAAGGCTATGTAGGCTGAGTCGAGGGAGCATCCTGGAGCTAAGAGGGGCCAAGCTCCTCGTGCCTCTGGTCCACGTCGTCGTCGTCCTTATCCTCGTCCTCATCCTCGTCCCCTATAGGTGCTCGGCTAGAGGAACCTAAGCCTCCTCTGCTGCAGAAGGAATGTACATGTCTTGCGTCATGGCTATCCTGCAACCATAACAAGCAGCCGCACGGCGTAGCCGACGTGACAGCCTCTGTTGTACAAAATTATGTTAACTGAAAAAATCTAACGTATTAATAATATGTTTGAAAAAATATTTTGAATCTTACGACTAGGAAGCTACGTGTGTCGTCGTCCCTGACTCTCGGACGAAAGCGCTCAATGTCTTCAACGGAGCATTTGAGGGTACTGTCCTACAACAAAGTTCTCAGTAATAATACTTCTCAACATATAGCAATAGGTTTTATTTTCTTTTGTACAAGAATCTAACATATTATAAGGATGCTACGACTCGAAGGTGGCACTAACTAAAATAGATACATCTAACGCATAATGTATTGGTATGCAACTTAACGTAGAAAAATAAGGCAACTAAAATAGATACCTGGAGCGTGACTGTCATCTCTCCGAAAGATAAGTGGAAGCTGTGAGTCTCCGACCGCCACCTACATTTTAGACAAAGCAAGATTACATGTCAAAAAGGCAAGCGCATGAACAAATGGTCATGAATGGAGGCAATAATTGAAGATAATACCAGTCAACCAACGCAGTTATGGCTGCTGAATTGAACTTGAGCAACCCACGATGAACCTGAAAAGAGATGACATCTAGGCCAGCTCTTTGCAGGAAAGGAGTGTACCTGTTGTCGTACTGCATATCCAAGAACCCATTGTGGGTTCTAGGACGAAGGAGCGGAAGGTCCTACATAGAATAAAACATAGTCTCATGTTACTTCACGAACACATGTACGCTCATAAAAATTTGAACAAAACATATAGATTATTACCTGCCCCTCCACTATGAGATGTCCTCGGTGGGTCGCCTCGTACGTCGGGTTGAGCAGGTGGAATTGCGCCATCCTAAAAAAAGTCAATGAAATAGAAATTCAATATACAATGAAACATGAACTTAGAAATGTACAAGTAATTGACACAATTACATGCATAAATTGAGACATGCATAATTAATTAAATGAATACAGCAAATATAAAATAATGAAAACAACCAATAGTCGCACCTCACTAATCTGCCAATGGCAAGTGCGTGAATTGTGGCCCAGTCTACCACACTTGCCGTAGTCGTATTGCTCGGGGTCAGTAAGAAATGGGGTTCTTCTCCCACGCCTCGTTCTTCTGGGTATCTGATCCATAACCATCTTGTGTCTCATCATCTTCCTTGATCCATGCTTGTTCCAATGGTAAGCTGGATCCGCAATGTACTTTGGCCCATCATTGGAGGCCACTCTCCAAGGTCCCAGAAAGGCACGAAGCGGGGGCTCCATGTGTGCACAAACGTGTCGACGCTGAACTCGTGAGGTATCCTGCTCTCGATATTATAGTTGTGATACCTAGCTGCTACCACTAAATAGGAATATAGAAAGTGGTACTATCTTGGTTTACCACAAGTGCATGTTGAAAGGATCAAGATGCCCAAGAGGGGAGGTGAATTGGGCTAATTCCAAATTTGCTTGCAATAATCAAATTCTACGGATAGCCCAATTAACCCCTTGTGCCTAGAAAAAGTGTTTCTATCAAATCAACACACAAAAGACTTGCAACCTATGTTCCAAACTTACTCTAGCATAGCAATTATATGAATGTAAAGACGAGTATTGAATTGCTCAAAGTAAATACTTAAAGTAAATGCTCAAAGTAAATGGAGAGAGGAACGCGGCGATGTTTTACCGAGGTATCGGAGAGTCGCCACTCTCCACTAGTCCTCGTTGGAGCACCCACGCAAGGGTGTAGCTCCCCCTTGATCCGCGCAAGGATCAAGTGCTCTCTACGGGTTAATTCTTCAACACTCCGTCACGGCGAATCACCTAAAACCGCTCACAACTTGAGTTGGGTCACCCACAAGCTCCGCCGGGTGATCACCAAGCTCCCAATCACCACCAAGCCGTCTAGGTGATGGCGATCACCAAGAGTAACAAGCACGAACTCTCACTTGACTACGCGAAGCCTAATGAGAAGATGGATGCACACTTGTCTACTCTTGATTCACTAATGAGGTTTCACTCTTGGATTCTCAAATCACAAACACCTCATTAGGACCTTGCTCTTCTTGGCACTCACAAACGTGTTTCTCAGCTGTTGGAATGAGCAAAAGTAACTCCACACACGAGTGGAGCTTCTATTTATAAGGCAGCCTGAAAAACGAATCGTTATGAGCTTCTGTGGGATGACCGGACGCTCCGATCGTATTGACCGGACGCTCCGGTCAGTTCAATCCGCGCAACAGTTTCCAAGTGATGATCGGACGCTGTCAGGGTCCGGTCAGCACTGACCGGACGCGTCCGGTCGCTCTTGGATGCTTACTGTAATCTACCGGACGCTGGATACTCAGGGTCCGGTCACCACTGACCGGACATGTCCGGTCACACTTTCTCAAGTCAGGACCCTTACTGGAGTTGACCGGACGCTGGCCCTCAGCGTCCGATCACATTGACCTTCCAGCGTCCGGTCACACCAGACTTGTTCTCCTTGGTCAAATGAACTGACCGGACCCTGCGGCCAGCGTCCGGTCGTACCGGAGCCAGCGTCCGGTCAGTATTTGACCCTCCATTCACTTCCAACTCTCGATCATATGAGAATGAAGTTTGCTCCAAAGGATCTTAGGCATTCATAGGAGCTACCTAGAGCTAGTTTTAACAAGTGTGCACCACACCTAACTCACTAGACTCAACTAGGTCAAGCTACCCGTTTATACCCCCTTAATAGTACGGCCAAAGGAAAAATAAAGTCCTAAACTATTCTAAATGTCTCTCCAACTCCAATCGACACTTAGAACTAGTTATCCTTAACCTTGTCGTTAATCCTTTGAAAACCAAAACGATTTCCATCGTAGGGGCATGGCAACCTCGATTGCCCAATCGATCTCCATTACCATGACCTAACTTTATATGCCTCTGCAAAACACACGTTAGTCATAGTAATCTTGTATTGACATTAATCACCGAAATCCAACTAGGGGCCTAGATGCTTTCAATCTCCCCCTTTTTGGTGATTGATGACAATACCACCTCGAGTATGTGAAAGAGTGAGGTTTTTTTGACGGACTTGGTTCATATAAGCTTTTGTCGATAAGAACAAAAGTGTTAGTCAAGCTTATATGACCCAAGCCAACACAATGTACTCAAAGGATATTAATTAAGCATGAGTACAAATAACAAAGCTCATTTGCTTCGAAGTTTAAACGCGGAAGCAAAAGCAAATGAGCATAACACAAGTGATATGACATTTAAATAATGCAAAGTAGAAAGCATACATGTCATATTTCACAATCACATAGATAGCACTACCACATATATATAATAGTATGCATGAAAGTAAACACACGAATGCATAAGTAATAGTGTAGCACACAAATAGAACTCCAAATGTATATAATAGGCTAATACTAACTAACTAGCTCCCCCTAAATGTAGCTCCCCCTGAGACTACATACTCGAACACCCTCTCCCCCTTTGGCGTCAAACACCAAAACCTAGGGGCCGGTCGGTGGGGGGCAGAGAATGAGTCGGTGCCTTGAAGAGCGTCAAGAACGTGGGCAGCCGGAACCGGGCACCATCATCATCTGACCCTAAGCTCTGAACTGACTGACCCTCTGTGGCAGGAAGTGTCGCTGAAACAGTCTGGGTCTGAGCTGGGGCTGGTGCTACCTATGAAGCTGCTAGTATGTCTATCGTAGGATCTGATGAGGCGACAGACGAGGGGAGCCTCTGAGTAGTCATAGCGACTGGGGCTACTTTAGACGGACCGGCAGTATGCATATGAGGCGGAGTAGGCATGCCGGTCAACTCGCTGAAGGATGCTCCAAGACTCCTGGAGACTGACGTGTCAGGCACGAATAGCGAGGAGGACTGCTCTGGTGTGAAGCCCGTCTGAAGTGGAGTGAACTGCGGGGCTACCACGGGTGAGGCCAACCACTGGGACACCTATATAAAAGGTGAAGCAAATTGAGCTGGAGGCTGTCCTCGACCACAAGCCCATTGGGTGTGTATATTTGGAGTCGAGTCGTGGTGGTGGAAGCAGTTTGAGCAAGTCAGGGGCGAAGTCTGGGTCATGGGGCCCCAAGAGCTGTCACTACGTCTTTGCATGAAACACATAAGCTTCTTCTTTGCCGCAGAGTATCTCTTTGTGATGCATGCATGCTGCTTCTGCTTTGCATGGCTCGCTTCTTGCTCTAGAACTCGTCTTGTCGAGTCTGAAACTAGGCAAAAGTAGCAGCTGTCTCTTGTGCCTGTCTATCCTGTGTCTGCTGCATCCGCTCAAGAATAGCAATGAGAGCGGGGTCTGTCTGCGGAGTAGGTGGAGCAGAACTGGAGCTACCGGCCTCTGCCTCGTGTCTGCGTGGAGGCATCTGAGGAATAGGCAGATAGTCATCGTCGAGAGCTGTCATCAGTGCTCGCTCACCTCCTACTATGCCTCTAGCTCCTCCTCCTCGGTGGGCTGCAATCCTCTAATGATCTCATCCTGCCGAAGTGTGGACTCACGCACGTCGGGACGACAGCTAAGGCTGTCTGGGTGCACAGGCGTGGTATGTCCGATCCTCTGTGACAGGTTGTAAGTCGGGAATTCTATGGTGGCACCAGATACTCATCCATCATACCAGGGGCTTATCAAGCACTACTCCGCGGATAAGAAACGTGATCCAGTGAGCATAGGGAAGCTGCCTACGACCCTTGAATCCCTCACCTATAGTATCCTCCATCTCTGAAGAAGGAGGTCCCAGATATCAAATCATCGCTCACGATCGAGCATTAAGAAGCCGTAGGCTCAAGCTTAGTCGACCCTCTCTATATCCCAACACAGAAAGCAAAGTCCTCCTAATAATGGCCTCTAGCACTCTCGCTATAGGAGTCAAGTCACCGGGGGTTCTGCTCGACCCCTCTCCAAAAGGCTCCTTGAAGCAATGTCGCACTAAATCAGTAGGAGGCACCAACCCTCCATGTGGGCCGCCTGGGAGGCTCCTGCTGTCCATAACAGACCTCATGTATCTTGACAGCTACTCCTCAGTAGCCTCGGTATCTCTCGACCACCCACTCGTCACTCTGTAGTCTTTGCCTCTGAAAGCAAAGTGAATAAAGTCTGTGATGTGGATCAATGAAGAGTGAAGCATAAAAGCGACGAACCCAAGATGGTACATATATCCCCGTCCGTCCAATCAAATCATCATGGGTCCTAGCAAATATGACAAGTATGGCGAATGCTCTCTCCATTCTTTGCCACAATAGACTCTATCGACAAACTCTCTCGAGATTTGAACACCGCCCCCCCTTGTTGAGATAAGCATTGTAGAAATCCTCCTGCAGTGGCGTGTAGAAACCCTCACCGCTCTCTCTCATCCTCCCTCCTTGGAGGAAACCAAACCTCAAACTCAACAAAACACAATTCTTGAACACTCGCTCAAGCGGTGGCGGCCCTCAAGTCGAGGTGTACCACCGAGGTGGACCTTATGGTCTAGGTGGAGGGCGTGATCCCCTCGGCGTGTGTGTGGGCCTCGGTGAGACTGGTACACGGGTCCGTCCAGAGCGGCGAAGGCCGGGGTGCTGCCGGATTCTGTCTCCTCGGCCTCCTGGTCTGCTGAGGCTCGCCTGTGGGGGCTGCTTCTTTGTCTTGATGGACCCTCCTCAATGGCAACCCGTCATCTCTGCAAACGTGGGCAGGTCCCAATTGGACTACCGTGGACGACGCTCAACCTCCTCCATCGCAGCTCTGAGTCTTTGGTGGCCGGGCGATCTATAATGACAACTCCGCTGCTGGGGCACCACCTCTCTCACGCTCTGCGGCCTCTGCAAATGTTGTTGCTTTGCTATCTCTCGCATCGTGGTACTTCCGCTTCTTGGATGTCACCGCTTGGTTGACTTGCCCTTATCCGGCCGGTTTGGTGGCGGCGGCGGGGGCCTCTGATCATCATCACCAGGGCCACCACCAACGTTCTTGGTGCGAGCCATCTGAACTGACAAGATGGTGAACTGCTGCTGATGAAGATCAACTGTCAAACTGCCGCTTTTGAAGCTTGGCCTCGATCCTTACTCGCGAGCTTGGCTCCGAGTTGACTACCAACTGCCAGAAGAACCACAACGGAACCGATTCGCTGCACGATAGAGTAGATGGATATACAAATAAATACCATATGTCTAATAGATGCGAAACCCTAATAGAGAAAGCAATGTAGATGCGAATTTGAATCGAATGGCTTTCTACCTGACGATCAGCGTCCGGTCACTCCTTCACCAGTAGTTCACCTCCTGTGAACTGACCGGACGCTGAACAGCAGCGTCCGATGCACCTTTTTCCAGCAAATCTTCAAACTTCCTCCACGCTGCCTGTTCCCAATCAAGTCCCAACTTGAATAAGATCTAAATAAACACCAATTGGAACTGATGTGAGTGACCTCTCTCAAATCCTCATATTTTTCAAACTATTTTGCCTTAGGCTATAATTCTTTTTAAGAAAATAGGCAACAAGAGGGCAAATGGAACTAAACGACAAAACAACATTCAAGCATATGCACTACTTGTAAGTAAATCTAATTTGCTTGTCAAGTTTGATCCAAGGTTAAGCTTCTTCACACACTTTTGGGCGGTTATCTTAACCATGTTAGACAAGCCCTATATGCATTGCCACAAATTTAACATGTTGTATATTACAATGAATGCAAGGGACAACACACGCTCAATTTTTAGTGAAGTTACTAAAATCAAGTACATTGAGCTCATTCCGCAATCTACAAAATGTAGCCTCATCTAGCGGTTTAGTGAAGATATCTGCTAATTGATCTTCGGATCTTACACCTTCTAGTGATATATCATTTTTAGCCACATGATCTCTTAGAAAGTGATGGCGGATATCTATATGCTTGGTGCGAGAGTGTTGAATCGGATTATTTGCAAGTTTTACCGTACTTTCATTGTCGCACAAAAGAGGTACTTTCTCTAGAACTACTCCATAGTCTAGCAAAGTTTGTTTCATGTATAATATTTATGCACAACAAGCACCCGCGGCAATGTATTCCGCTTCGGCGGTGGACAAAGCCACACTATTTTGTTTCTTGGAGGACCAAGACACAAGTGATCTACCAAGCAAATGGCACCCTCCGGATGTGCTATTTCTATCAACTTTGCATCCGGCGTAATCCGAATCGGAGTAGCCAATTAATTCAAATAAAGCTCATTTGGGATACCAAAGACCAATGCTTGGTGTGTGCTTAAGATACCTAAGGATTCTTTTTACGACAATTAAATGTGTTTCCTTAGGACTAGCTTGAAATCTAGCACACATACACACACTAAACATGATGTCGGGCCTAGATGCGGTTAAATATAACAAGCTACCAATCATAGAACGGTAGAGAGTTTGATCAACCGGGTTACCTCCCTCATCTAGGTCGAGATGTCCATTTGTAGGCATTGGTGTCTTGATTGGCTTACATTCATCCATCTTGAATCTCTTGAGAAGATCTTTTGTGTATTTCTCTTGAGAGATGAAGATGCCTTCTTTCATTTGCTTGACTTGAAAACCAAGAAAGAATGTAAGCTCACCAATCATTGACATCTCGAACTCCTTCGACATCAATTCACCAAATTCTTTGCATGAGTCTTCATTTGATGATCCAAAGATGATATCATCAACATATACTTGACAAATGAAGATATGCCCATCAAGCTTCTTGGTGAATAGTGTGGTGTCGACCTTCCCAATGGTGAAGCCTTCTCAATGAGGAAGTCCCGAAGACGCTCATACCAAGCTCTTGGGGCTTGCTTAAGCCCATATAGTGCCTTGGACAACCTATAAACATGATTAGGATATCTAGGGTCTTCAAACCCGGGAGGTTGATCAACATAGACTAGTTCATTTATAAAGCCATTTAAAAAAGCACTTTTCACATCTATTTGATATAGTTTCATTTCATGATGTGATGCATATGCAAGAAGGATACGGATGGCTTCTAATCTTACAACCGGTGCAAAGGTCTCTCCAAAATCCAAACCTTCAACTTGAGAGAACCCCTTTGCAACTAGTCTTGCCTTGTTCCTCACAACAACACCTTGATCATCTTGCTTGTTGCGGAACACCCACTTTATTCCAATGACTCTTGCACCTTTTGGTCGCTCTTCAAGAGTCCAAACTTCATTTCGAGTGAAGTTGTTCAACTCTTCATGCATGGCATTGACCCAATCCGGATCTTTAAGAGCTTCTTCTACCTTGGTAGGCTCATAGCAAGAGACAAAAGAGTGATGAGCAATAAATGAAGTAAGTTTTTGAGATCGAGTCATCACACCCTTTGATGGACTCCCTATGATGAGTTCTTGTGGATGATCTTGTAGGAGAGGTGTGTTTCTTTTATTGACCACTTGAGGAGGAGGTTGTGGAGCATCAACATCTTGTGCTTGTACCACCATTTGCTCATGAGAGATATGAGTATCTTCATTTTCCACTCTCCCATCTTTTTTCCCATCTTGTGGTACATTTGATGAAGAAGGTTGGTTAATGACTTGTACATCATCTTTATCATCTTTTGGCTTGATGTCTCCCACCGGAATATTCTTCATAGCCTCCCTCAATGGTTCATCACCTACATCATCAAGATTCTCATGTGCTCCTTGGGAGCCGTTAGATTCATCAAATTCCATATCATATGTTTCTTCAACCAAGCCGGTGGCATGATTAAATACTCTATATGCTTTGGACTTCAATGAGTAACCAACAAGAAAACCTATATCACAACGTCTTTGAAACTTCCCTAAGTGTTGCCGCTTCTTGTAGATGTAGCACTTGCAACCAAACACCCTAAAGAAGGAGACGTCCGGCTTCTTCCCATTGAGCAACTCATACGGTGTCTTGACAAGGAACTTTTGAAGAAATAGGCGGTTGAATGCATAACATACGGTGTTGATTGCTTCCGCCCATAGAGCTTCGGGGGTGTTGTACTCATCTAGCATTGTCCTTGCAAGGGTGATCAAAGTCCGATTCTTCCTCTCAACTACACCATTTTGTTGAGGAGTATAGGTTGCAGAGACTTCATGTTTGATTCCAACTTCATCACAATAGGATTCAATATTTGTGTTGTCAAACTCTTTGCCATTGTCACTTCTTATCTTCTTGAGCTTCACTTCAAATTCATTTTGAGCTCTCTTGGCAAACTTCTTGAAACAAGATGCAACTTTGGATTTGTCATGAAGGAAGAACACCCATGTATACCTTGAATAGTCATCCACAATCACAAGACAATAGAGATTTCCTCCCAAACTCTTATATGTTGTTGGTTCAATGGTCCTGATAATTGTCCTGACCTTCATGTTGGGTTCTCCCTGTAATATTCCCATCAACCACTTGTCAATGAGGGTAGATGTCAACTGCCGATGCTTCAGTGTCAGCACATGGTCAGCACAATTGTGTGCCCCGACAACTTTTGTGATCTTCCACTTTCCGATGACCTTTTGCTTCCTTGCACAAACCCTCCATGGGGCAGCGTTCCTTGTCACACACAAATGTGTAACGACGCTCCGCATATGAATGCAAGACCTTATAAGGTCTCTTTCGTATCACTGCAAACGCCTGCAACCACCTCTTCAATGCAGGGAGGTCCTTGAATACCCTCCCATTCTCAATTACCATGTTAGGGCCAGCCTCAGGAGCTTCTAGGAGCTCATCATCATGTCCTTCTGTACACGCCTGATCGAAATGAGCAAGATCGTTAAACTCGTGAACTCTTGGATCACGGCGGCTGGGAAAGATATGCCTCAGCATCTCAATATCACTCTCTGTCAGCTCTCCAATAGGACGATCATCATCAGAATCAAGAGACCTTGCCATCTCATATGACTCCGAATCATTCATAATTTCAACACTATTAGAGCCATGGAATCCATCTCCACAGAGCACTTGCACAGCAACAGTGGGCACATCCACATTGTCAGGAATGTCTACTGCAACATAAGTAGAAAAATGAGGAAAGAATGAAAAATTGGATGTAAGGAATGGGGTAAGCTCCCAATAACCATGCGGATAAGACACTTACTCGGATGATTCTGTGTCAAAGGGATCTCATGAGGAGGATCTACCACAACATCATGAGTCCGACAAGCATCTCCAACTAGCATATTGGGGGCATATTGGGCATCGAGAACCGTAGGTGCAACCTCCACATCCATATCAGGTTTCGGAATGGGAGGGTCGAAGTGTGCCAGCTGACCCATTGGTGGGGAAAACCCATGAGGGATGGGATCAACTAACACCCGACGCACAACCACGTCCAAACTTTGGAACTGGCACTTCATAGCCGATCTCATATAGTTCTCCCACTGGTCTGCACACCCAATTGGGATCATCTTCCTAAGGATGTTGGGAGGGAAACCTAGGTAAAGTACACCCTCCACTACGATGCCATCATCATCATCAGCTCCATGGCAATGTAGCTCCTCCCGAGCCCTTGCAACAAACTCACTAAACGATGGCTTCTCATTGAATAACACAGGCACGCTTTGCATCTCAACAAACTCAATATGTCCATAGCGATCTCTTTCCACGGTGCCTCCATGATATATGCTCACTAGATTATCCATCTAGTTCAAACACGTAACGAAACACATGTCATTTAGTCTAAATTAGACGATAGATAGTTCCTAACAAGTACTTTCTAACTACAAACTAAGTAAATAAGATAATAACTACGTACATAGATAAGTGTACTCACTAAAAAGCTAGATCATGTTTAGTTAACTAAATATATAACTACCTATCTAAGTAGCTATCTAACTATATCAATGTACCTATGTATCTATGTCTCTATCTATCTACATATCTATCTCACTAGATCACTAACTAAATCAACTACCTGAGTCATCACATTAACTAGTAAATAACAAATGCCAAAACTACTACACTACAATCAAAGCTAACTAAGTACGTACATTGCATATTCATAATTTTTACCTGTCCGACGACGGAGTCGTGGACGTTGACGGAGTTGTGGCGGACGCCAGGATCGATGGCCCTAGGATGGAGTCGCAGCGGACGCCAAGCGTGGGTGAGGCCAACGAGCCGGGCCGGCGGTGGCACGGCTGGGCGCTGCAGGGGTTGGGGCCAGCGGTGGCCATGCAAGGCCAGGATGGCTGGCGCTGCCCTTCACATGCGGCGGCAGGCTTTGCAACGGCGGGCGCGGACGCTTCTGTGGCACTGCAAGACGCAGCGAACCTCAAGCGTGGGCAACACGGCGGGCGAGGCCGAGGCCGCAAGGCGGCATGGCACGACACGGCGCGGCGGCGGCGGCGGCAAAGGCGCCTTATTCGAGAGAGCGAGAGAGAGGAAGAGAGAAAGAAAGGGAGGGCCCATACGTAAGACAGGCTTGGCGTCAATAACCACGGCGCCAAGATCTACGGCGCCGAGCTGTCTGCCAAGTCACCGCCACGTCTGCGTCGAGCCCAAGACCTCGGCGCCAGCAACGATAGCGTCGAGCTAAGGGTCCAGATTTTAAAATCATACCTCCAGAAGCATATTTGTGAAAAAAATTTCAAAAAAAAAGGTTAAAAAATAAAAAATCCGGGGCCGGCTTTTATAGCCGCGGTAGGTCGGTTCTGCCCCAAAATATCTCCGGCGACCTAACGGCCGGGTCGGGGCGGGTTCTTATGGGTCCAACCAGACCAAGTTAGGGGCGGACCCAAGTGTGGTTCAGGGGCACTGGATGTCCAAAATGAAGTTTTCTCTCTCAGCTGGTTGTAACCGGCCCGCGGTGTCCTATGGCCTAATTTCAACGAACCAGAGTGTCTTCTAGCAAAATGCTCCAAAATGGGTGTCCGACAGCACAGGACCATCACTTTGGATGTCCACCAGACAATTATCCCTATAAATTAATACCACATCAGATCAACGATAGATGCATAGAATACAGTAGTATCGATGCATGCATGGACGTATTATTAAGTATTATAAGCTATATATAACGATCGAGGATGCATGCATGCATGGGACAATGTTTTTGGAGGTTTAGAATGGGAGTGATGGAGGAGACAAGAGGAGGATGGGCACGCACGTACGTGTTTATATATGCTGTGCGTGTATATATGCTGTACGTCCTGCACGCCAGCTGCAACTGCATGCATGCATGTCTCTTGTACGTACCTGTGTAGCTAGGAGTGTGGTGCCTGCATGCATGCAGTGCCCTAATCTCCGTGCGTGGTCCTACGTGTCGGCCGGGAGACTAGCTAGCTTGCTTGCTAGCTAGGACACCAGTACACCACCACAAAGATAGTAGTATATATATACCTCACAGTCATCACTCACAGACCAAACCAAACCTACCTCTCCCAATTCAGTTCAAAGCATGCAAATGATGGAATCATGGATGGATTCCATACATGCATGCATATATACATGCGTGGTCACACCCTGTTGCATTACAATTTGAGTGTGGAGTATACCAATAAACATTGCACACAACCTATAAAATTATGGTAGGCAACGTTATGAAGTAATTAGTGATGGGCAAATCACGATTAAAGGAAAAGAAGATGCACATGCGTGATGAGGGGAGGGAAGTCAATGGGAGAAAGCTCTAGATGAGTCCTCACCGAGCTGCAGCCTTCTCGATCGGCTATACGGAAGGCCGCCAGGGGCAATCCAATAGTATACGTATACCCTATTAATTACTACACAAAGAGAGAAATAAAGAGTTTCCCTCCCTGTTTCTGTCTTCATATTGTGTTGTGTGAGATAGAACGATTTCTCAGCGGCAAAGCATGTTGCCGGAGCGCCGCCATGCAACCATTTTCATAGCTTGCATTGGGACTAGGAATCTTTTCCTATGGCATGCAGCTTGTCAAGGCTTCAACCAAAAGGTGACCTAAGAAGACTCCAAGCAACATCCAAATTAAGCCAGGCAAATTCATACATCCCTCCCCCAACCCACACAAACTCACGCCTCCCTCTAAGTGGTATTGGATGTATCCTACAATTATGAGCCTGTTTGGTTGGTGTCCCGGTATAGTTGTAAAAAAGTATGTTGCCTGATAGCCCGAGACAAAGCCCTGATTTTGGGCCGGCCTAAGCACGTTATGGCCTGGTGATGGGTATATGCTAAGGCCATGCTTGGGCCATCCCCAAGCACGGCGGGCAGCACGACACAGCATGTTTAAAGCCGTCGGGCCGACAGAGACCCACAACCTCGGTCGACTAACATATATAGCGCACCCAAAACCTAGTCGTCCCCATAGGCACTTTTCGCTCACCCATTCCGCGCGGCCACCCTATGCCTCCTTTTTTTCGCTTAGCCACTCCCCTCCACACCCGCTAGGCTGTTACCCTCCTTGATTCCCACAGCCGTCGTCGTCCTCCGTCGTCCTAGCTAGGCGTATGTTTTTACTTCCCGTTGTTCTTGGTGACAATCGGAAGTGTATAACTACTTGTAGGTGCATGGAAATGACGACTCCACTGCTTCCAAGATCTCGGTGTTGCTTCGGCTTAGCTTGACTACATCAGCAAGGCATTGAACATGTTGGATGATTAGGATAACAACATCGCTGGTGCCCTCGGCAGCACTCGCCTTTCTTCATGACACTCTTTTGCGACACACATGCTTGCTATTTTCAATATTGTTCTTCACAATGGATATGTTAGCGTTTAGCATGTTCTTAGTATGCGGTAATATATGGTATATAACTCATTATTAACTCACAAAACTGATGAATGTCATGTTTATCATCAGACAGTACTTTTCTAGTCTAGATTAAAATATGCCGTGTGCGTGTGCGTGTGTGTGTTAACGAACCCATCTCCAACGTCTCTCTCTCGATCTCTTTATATAAGAACAACGACGTACATACGTGTTGATCTCTGTCATACAAATGGCTGATGATCGATGGTCCAGATCGAGCAAGATATGGTGGTAAGGGTGCATGTGGTGTGGTGGACCAATTACTGGCGACTCGTAGTGAATGTTTAAATCTGCTTTTGTACGGTGTCCATGAATGCGTTGGCAATTTGTGCGTGACTGCATGCATAGCCTCCAAATCATCAACCTTTTGGCGTTGCCTCGGCACATACTACTGTATTGCATGCATATGGATGGTCCAGGCTGCATGGTCGACACGCTATTGCTGCTTGCTTGCTGCTCGCCGGATGTTGCTCATGGATCAGCTGCGTCTGTTCCGTTCCAGACCATCCATGCGTCCTGAGGGCAGTCTCAGCGAAAGTTTCGTTCAAGTTTCATCAGCATTTAATAAACTGCCACGTATACATTTTTTTATGACGTGGCACAATATTTAAGAAGAGAGAGAAAAATAAATTTCATGAGGATGAAACTCTGTTGGCATAGTTACCAACTCGCAATGAGTCATGTAATTGAATGGTTATGAAACTATAGAATGAAACTATGCATTGAGAGTACTTGTTTCATTCAAGTTTCATTGCATTTTATTTGATGTGGCATTTTTTAAAACAACGCTCCAAAACTCATCCCGGAGACTGTCTAATAAGAGACCGCTACAGAGCAGCATCTGCTTGATTAGACGCCAACTTCATTCCTTGTGCACACAGGATATATTTCCCATCAGGTATGAGTGGGTTCTTTTTTCAATTGATTTTCCTATGGAATTAGAGGGAAAGGAATTCCGTTTTCCTTTAGTTTTCATGTGACCTACTGCTACAAACCAAAGGATGGTACCGGAAATAAATCCTTAGGAATTGGAGTCCTATATTTTTCCTATGTTTCTCCTCTATTTCAAAGAGGAAGAAACGGAAGGACTATATATACATACTACTCGATCCCTAGTATGTTCTACATATTTTAGGTTAAATTAAGAGAGTGGACAAAAGATGCTCGGCAGTCCTCCGAGGAGTATCCTACGAAGGTAGATTGATCGGTGGAGGTGCGCGTGATAGGAATCGGATGTTGACACAAGGCGTAGAGACAGCGATTTAGACAGGTTCGGGCTGTCTGATCGACGTAATACCCTACGTCTTGTGTCTTTGTTGTATTGTATTGAGATGTAGTAGCTGTCGACTAGGGGACCCATGCCTCTCCTTATATACTTTGGAGAGGTAGGGTTACAAGGAAAGTATCATATTTGGTACTATACAATATCTTGCGGTGCACGTCGACCAGTGCCGTGCACGCTTTGATCTTGTGGGTTGGGCCACCTCTGATGGTGCGGCCTATGTCTTGTCTTGTGGATACCGAGGGTCATATCCCCCACAGCTAGTCCTCGAGCGCCTTGTATCCTTTGAGCAACACCATCTTGAGCTTGTCCGAGCTGTCCAACTTGCTGCTGATCATCAGGAACAGGTGTCCAACTAGTTGAACAGGCGTCCGGGCAGTTGAACAGGCGTCTGAGCTGTTGTCCAAGCCGTGGGAACGGCGTCCGAGCAGTTCAACTGTGAGCAAGCCCAGACTTACTCGGAGATGAGGTTTGCTAGAAGGATGTAAGGGGCTCAAGATAAAATTTGAAAATTCTTCCACTTAGGAGAAGTATAGCCACTTAGACTCCGTCAATAAGGAGGGTAAATCAAGAAATAAGCACTACATTCACCGCCAGGTGAAGTGTAGCCACTTAGTCCCCAAGCCTGCTGATGAAGAATGAATCTTGTAGCAGGGTCAAAGAAAAGAAATATGAAAGATTGCCGATGTCATCTGACATGCGCGTATCAAGACCCCCGACATGCTGCCCAAGATCAGCACCCTGATCCGAACAACATGGAGCAGCTTGATAGCACACCGATGAGACGTAGCAAGATCCGACCACCAAGGGAGTCCTCAGCGTAGCTGGCGATGCTTGCACGAAGAATTCGAACACCGAGGAGTCCCCGGCGTAGCTGGTGATGTCCGAGCACCGATGAGTCCCCGGCGTAGCAGGCGATGTCCGAGCAGCGAGGAGTCCCCGGCGTAGCTAGCGATGTCCGAGCACCGAGGAGTCCGGTCAACTAGTCGGCGGCGAAGTGAGCATTGAGTAGAAGGGACCGGCGAACAGTCCGATCAACTGGTCGGCGACGAGGTCCATGAACCTAGCGGTCCGACCAGTTGATCGGTGGAGAAGTCCGAGCACCAGGTGGTCCGATCACCTAGACGATGATCCTGCAATTCAAATATGTAGGACGGGTAGTACATGATGTAAAAATAAACATATGAACTCCGGAGAATAATCAGCAATGGTGATGAAATAGCGTATGCAGCTCGGCGATCAATTGGTGTGAACACGTAGTGTTATTCTGAAGATGTATTTATATTTAATACAAACCGCCCGACCAGTTAGTGTGTAGCTGAGTCTCCAGCCATAGCTAGCCTGTTAACCATAACGCGGAGCGCGGAGTCCGTGTGCGTGTAGGAAGAACAAAGCATCGCTAAGGAGCCATTGCCGACCACCCATGACGCAGAGGGCAGACGCTCATGCACGTGTAGGGAGGAGCCGGAGACAGGGCCGTCTCTGGGGACATCCGAGCGTCAACATGACTGTTCGGGGGTTCACCTTAGGATTAGCTATATGTCATCTTTAAGATGGTATACATGAAAGAAAATCGTTTGGAGAATAAACATGGAGAAAACAGCTCGGAGAAACATTATGGCGATATACGAAGATTGGAGAATATTTAGAAAAATATTAAAACGTGACTTAGCTTTAGATAGAACGTCTGGTCGGCGGCGTATGGCGTTATCCGATCGGCGACGCGGGCAGCTCGCTTAACGGCTGGAACGAAGTTGATCTTGTGTTGGAGTAGGACGGACGTAGTCGGAGCTTGGTAGTGTCAATCCACGTATGAAGACGTGCGCCGTGGTTGTCGAAGGATGTCGACGCGATCAGCCGAGTTGCCGCGAAAGATGTTGATCTTGAGTTACGCCATCTGGTTCGCCAGGGATCAGCGCGCACGAGCCTCACGATGGGCTCCAATTGTCGACAAAAGATACTCGGCAGTCCTCCGAGGGGTATCCCACGAATGTAGATTGATCGGTGGAGCTACGCGTGATAGGAACCGGATGGTGACACAAGACACAGAGACAACGATTTGGACAGGTTCGGGCCGTCTGATCGACGTAATATACTACGCCATGTGTCTTTGTTGTATTGTATTGAGATGTAGTAGCTGTCGACTAGGGGACCCCTGCCTCTCCTTAAATACTTTGGAGGGGTAGGGTTACAAGGAAAGTATCCTATTTGGTACTATACAATATCTTGCGGTGCACGTCGACCAGTGCCGTGCACGTCTTGATCTTGTGGGCTGGGTCACCTCTGATGGTGCGGCCCATGTCTTGTCTTGTGGATACCGGGGTCATATCCCCCACAGAGAGAATATAAAAGACACATACTTTTATTTTATTTCCCAATCACATCAACATGATTAATGAAGATTGCTTCATAAATGACAAGTAATTGTCCTACGTTCCAAAGAGGGAGAAACAGAGGGACTACATACATATTTCTCGATCCCTTCGTCCTGTAGTGCAGTGTACTCTACAGATTTTAGGATAAATTAAGAGAAAATGTAAAACACATATATATACCCTTACTTTATTTTCTAATTACATCAATGTGATTAATGGAGATTGGTTCATAAACAGCAAGTAATAATATAATACCTATCAAATTGTCTTACTATTTAATATATGTTCTCTGTTGGGTCCTCGAACTAAAAAGTATCGATGTGTGTTCTCACTCTACTGTACATTCTCACTTGGGTCCTCCAACTAAACAAAGTGATCATTTAGATCCTTTAACTAATGTCACGCCTGAGTAGAGGTCCAAATCCCACCACATCACCTCTATATGCCTACGTGGTTTTGCCAGTATGGATGAGTCTAAGTGAAACCTGTCGAAAAAAACCCTCTTTCCCCATCTCTTCCCCGTCCACTCCCTCCTTTGTCTCCCATCAATCTTGTGCCTACCTCATGATTGTGACATCGTGCTCGCCTACACTGCCCGCTGACCTTGTGGCTACACCTACGCTCCGAACCGTGAACACACAAAGAGAGGTGGACTGCAACGGAGAGAGACGGAGGGGAATTCTTTTTGCAACTTTAACCGGCACAACGACCCATAAGTAGTTGGCGGTGGCGTGACGGATTTTGGACCTTTAGTTGAGCGCAACAATAGATTGAGAACCTAAATACTCACTTTTTTAGTTTGAGGACCCATGTGAGAATTAACAATAGTTCGAGGATCTAAATGGTCACTGTTTTTAGTTTGATGAGACCTAAGTGAAAGTCTATGAAAAGTATAAGGACCCAGGGTGTATTTTACTTAATATATAAACCTATCTCTTGTTTCTTCAAATTCTCTTATATTTTGATACAATTTTTAAATGGTTGAATGCACTATATTACAGGACAGATGGGGTAGTGACGTCTGATTTATTTTCAAGAATAATAATCCTACCTAGTGAAGTACTCCCTCCGTCCTTATTAACTGCTATTCTCACTTTCCTCCCGAGAAATCAAACAAACTCAACTTTAAAAAATATTAATATTCATGGTACATAATTAGTATTATTAAATAGATTATGAAATTTATTTTCATAATATATCTATTTGGAGATACAAATATTGCAACAAACCTAATCAAACTTAAACAAATTTGGCCAACACAAACATCATAGCGACACTTCAAAAGGACCGAGGGAGTAGTGATGAGCATGAGCCCACCATGCACATATATAGTCGTACTAGCTACAGTGTGCATGCTGATTCACAATATATATGTATATATACATGTCTAGAACATGGATCCAATGGTTTTGGGCGTAGCGTAGCGTAGGCGTACGTGCTAGCAAGATGCATATGGTCCTTATTTCCCAACATATGGGGACACGTACGAACCAGTAGCAATGGCATGTATGTTTGTAGGTCCATCCAAAATTCAAGTGTCTCACCTATATGCTACATGTCAATTATACATCCTCATGCATCACACATGAGAGGCATAGAGAGAGGGCGAGTTGTGAGGTAGGACAAGGACGCATTTAAAGAGAGAGGCGTACGTGCTAGAGATCATTTGGAGCTTTTGGCGGCCCTTCTTGTATATATGTTCCTTCCCATCACAAATAAGACGCGAATATATCTAGATGGAATGAATGCAATTCAACAGTTCAAATGTTGTTCTCAACAAAATGCAAATTTAGCTTAAAGCTAACAAGATTCGGGCTAAAGAAACAAGCGCAAAATCGAAATGCACTTGGAGAAAGTAGAGTGGCCAATGACTGAGAATTGTGCTCTTGGGACGGGAAAAAACACTTAGCACGTCGCTGTGGGGAAAAATGTTAGTCAAAACCTTAGGCCCGAGTCTGACCCGACGTACTAGCAAGTAGCAATATGTTGAACACCGAAGACTGCACCATCGACGAGCATGACCAACGGGGCAAGCGGCCGGGTGACCGATTCCTCATAAAGACCTCGAGGGGTACTCTGAGCCCTTAGTACCCTCAACGCAAGCAAAATAGCACAACAGGATCGGGGTGAGCCGAGCAGGCTGCGCAGGAGGCCCAAACCGAACAAGGTATCTCAACGGATAACGAGTTAGGAAACATACGGATGCGATCAGGGATAGGGTCTCTGTATCGTCATTTGACACCTAGCAATCAACCCAAGAATCATCCCTACCCATACACACCAAGTGCACGGCGCATAGAGAAGCTGTTCTTCACTGTACATTGGATATCCTGTGTATAAATTTGTATCTCATGTGCTACTTCTTTCGTCCCTATGCTCAAAACGTGAGTCTATTGTTGAACGCTAGATCCTATGACAAAGTGTCTTACTACTTCAACTAGCAGCAACTCGATCCCACACCACACTCTCTTCTAATTAAGCCAATAGCACTGTACGCTCCCAACACTTGTGCTAATCGCTTTGGATGGCCACTTTAGCGTATTTCTAGCTTAGATGTCTTCTTAGGCGGTGTATATATATGCCTTGCACTATACTCTAGTAAACTCAAATGGCTAGGTAGATAGGTTTAAATAGCCTAAGGACATATTTGTTTTCGATTAAAATCAGATGAACGGTCATCCTACCGTGAGAATTAAAAAAAAATGTTCCCACACTTCCCGATATCGATGATTCTTTTCACTGTACAAGACGTAGAAACAGCGAGATCCAACTAGTGCTCTTGTTTTCCTTGTTGCGAGCAGAAGGCCACGATCGTGGTACCGCACCACCCAGCCACCACGCCACGGTCCCAGACACGGTGTAAGTCAGCAAACTATCAATGGCTCTCTCAAACATTGATCGTCCGATTATGCACTAGTTCACAAACAATAACATCGTCTAATGCCCTTGACAACTACTATCTCTTCTGTTTATTATTCTTTCGATGATAGACAATACGCATGCCGGCAACCAATCTGACCTCATAACAATTTAGCCAATCTTAATTAAGACTTTTCCCCTCTGTGAAAGAAAAGAAAAGGAAAATGAAAGTTGCAATTGAAGAGAGGGGGAAAGGGACAGAAAAAGGCAAAGAAACAGGGGAGACGTTTTGGTTAGGAAAAGGAGGAAGATGGAGGAAACGAGATGCTATGGCAGTGGGCCTGCCTCTGCCTGCTGTGCTGTGACGGTGGTCCTCTCGTCTCCTCTGGAGCCCTGACATTGTCCAACGATGGGGGCCCACCATTCCTGTCCTTGGCTGACGTCATGCTTTCTGGACTCTACTGCCAGTACTGTACAGGCCTCTGTGACACGTCGCGTTCGTTCCTCTCTCTCTCTCTCTCTCTCTCTCTCTCTCTCTCTCTGCAGCTACAGCCTGCCAAGGTTTTCTTCAATGAAGGAGTAGGGGCGCTCGTACTCCTAATAGGCTACTGCTACAGTGTGTCATCGGTCATCAGCTGGTCCGTGTCCATTCTCTTCCGTCTAACTGGACTACTGCTAGAAGATGTCTAGAAATAGCTAGAAATATCATGCAAACAAATCTAATCTAATATGTAAATATATATACGTAGTACGTACGGTACACGTATGCATCGAGATTCGGTGTTAATTTAATCTATCTATCTATATATTATAATCTATACTAATGAAATGTGTCAGGTGCAGCTTGCGCTGCAGGGAGAGGGAAAAATAACCTAAAAACCCTAATGAATGGCTCTGTGTGATTTACACACCTGCGTTACATGATGTGGCCTAACACTATGCTGCCTGGAGTATGTGCAAAGCACACACTGTAAGCATGCATGGTCACACAGTCACCATGCATGCGTGTGTGTTTAGCTAGATTAATAATAGGCTAAGGATCGACTCTATCCACCAATTTAGAATAGCATTAGTCCCTTGTTGGCAGTGATTTGTTGGTTTCTGAAAAAGAACCTTTTTTTTTAAGAAGTTGTCTTCGATTTTCACAAGTATGCAGAGAGCTGCGTGTATTTGTATTTGTTTCCAGGGAGAAATTGTTTCTCATTCTTCCGTGAAACATGTTTTCTAGCTTCTTTTTATTTTCCGCAGAATTCAAGAGCATTTTTTTGTTCTTGTTGTCTCTTGAATCTAAGAACCTTTGGGCATCATCAACTCTAGCTTAATCATGTTATTTCTCATCGGTAACAGTTGCATCTTGGATGGATAGAGATTCTCTTTCGTAGTATAAAGATAAATGGTTTCGAGATCAAATGCACCCTTAGCCTCAACAATAATGGTATGATTTGCTTGCATTTAGCGTTCCCAGACACACGTCCTTTTATTTCTCGAACCCAATAATTTGTTTCAGCCCCGTGTTGAGTTTGATGTGGCAACACGTTGTAAAGCTTTTTTATAGCATCTCCAATAGTCTATTTATATCCTTGCTAAATACTAGGAATAGAGATTTTGATAAAAAAAAGCTACCATCCAACAGCTTATCTAAATGATTATCCAAATATAGCCTTCTTCTATTCTAGATTTTTCACTAGGTACAAATAGAAGACGAGAATGGCTCTCAAGAGTGCGCATGAGATATAGAAAAACTGTTGGAGAGTGAAAATATATAGAAATTAATTTTTATGCAAATGACTCTTTAAATAATGATTTAGAGAGTGGGATTTAGAAAGATTCTTGGAGATGCTCTTAATGTAATAATGGCCCTGTTCGCTTTCTTATAATCTGTACTTTTCAACTTCTTTTTTTCAGCTAGAACAGTGTTTTTCTTTCACAACAAATCAGTTAGAATAATATTTTTATTTATTTTTTCAGCGAAGCGAACGGGGCCAATATGCAAATATTTTGCGTATTGACAAAGAAAAATGCATCATCATCACACACTAATATATGTGTGTGTGATGACCGATGAGTGCACATTATTTTACTTTGTCTCTGAGAAATACTAATCCGTCCATTCTAAATTATATGGCATTTTGATTTTTTTAGTTACGTATTGTCGGATACCACAAGATGGGGTACCCTAAGCAAGAACCGAAAATATTGCTTGAGCCTTGCAAAAGTCAAAGCCGAAGGACAACCACGAGGTCTCGGCCATTTCTCCGATTCGCCCGAGGCTTGCGCCGAGGCCTCAGGCGAAAGGCCAAAGCCCTCCGCCCCGCCGAGGCCCTACCCCGCAAGGCCTCGGACGGGATGCCAATTCTCCGACTCGCCCAAGGCGGGGCTCGGCAACAACCTCGTCACCTCCATCCCAACCAGCTCCCCTGACAAAACGTCGCGTCCAGATTAATGCGCCCAACTACTCCCGCAACGTCAGCCGCACACTGGCACAGTTCGGGCAGAACGACCGACAGGACAGGGGACCGGGCGCAGCAGGGGTTACCTGCCACTATGCTCATCACTGTGCCTCCTGCTGACACCCGTACTGCCCAGTGCTACCTAACCCCTGCGCCAAGGACAAAGCAGCATGGAAGGTGAAGTCCACGTCCTTGTAGTCTCGGAAACAACAGGAAAGACCAACTGCTCGTCCTCCGCCTCGTCCGAGACCCCCCGGCAGGGCCTCGGACGTACTTTTCCTCCTCCGCCTCGGCCGAGGCCGGGCTCATCCCACATCCTCGTCGTCTCCGCCTCAACCGCCCCTCTGGCGAGCCGTCCCATCCGTGTAAGTGCGCCTGAACACACCTACTATGTCAGCCACGATGGGTAGGGTACAGCAACAGGGGCGATGGGACGGCGGTCAAATCGCCCTTTTTACCATCCCCTCACGGCGGTGCGGGGATTACCGTGCCTGTGGACATCTCTGCTCAAGCTTTTCCTACTCGAATCGAGTATGCGATCACGGACCACCGAGACCCCGCACCATACACCGGTCACCTCCGAGGCCTCGGCGGAAGAGCAGTGCCCCTCGGCACGATCGACTTCAACACCCGCTAGACCTCGGCACTCCACCAAATCAAGAATCCATGAGGCACGGCATGTCTCCGGCCATGGAGGCCATACCGACTAGACATCAACAAGGACCCCCACGACCTCAACAACCTCAAGCCCGACAAACACGGCGCGTCAGTCAAGTACCAATCGCCATTCCCAACACCATGGTGCTACAGGACTGAACTACAGTAGGCTTCATGTGTAGCTCACTCATGTACTCCTGGCTCCCTCCTTGCGGTTATAAAAGAAAGCAGCCAGGGATAGCCCTGGAGGGGACAAGAAAAACATACGGAAGAACCACGCTCTCACACACGCGCAAACAACACTCAGAAACACATGCTCCCCCAAGTCGCCCCCGAGCAACGTCTCAGCGACTGCTGCTGCTCCACGCCGAGACCTAGGACTAGCTCCCTCTCTCACCCAGCTTATAACCCCCTACCACAAGCACTTCGGTGCAAGGAATACGAGATCGATCTCTCAGACTGGACGTAGGGCGCCAATTACCTGAACCAGTATAAACCTTGTGTCTCTTTGCATCACCATCCAGGATTAGTGGCATGCAGCTCAAATTCACTGGTTGGTTGAGGACCCCCTGGTCCAAAACACCGACAGTTGGCGCGCTAGGTAGGGGACTCTGCGTGTTAGCTTGATTGTCCCAACAAGTTCCGGATGGCTGACCCCATACGCCCACTACGTCTCAGCACGGTGATCTGCTTTGGGAGCCTAGAGTTCATATCTCTAGGACGTGAGTACGACCTAGTACTACTCCCACCCAGAGCAACTTTGGTCGACGACGGCGTCGCGCACCAGCGGCCTCAGTGCGAGCGTGACCACCCCGACACCGCACGACCTCAGGGCGACACGCCGTGCTCCGCCGGTATCCCATGCCCGGCTCTTGGTACGAGGTCCCTGGTTGGGGACCTGTCTGGCCTAAGCTTGGGTAGGGGAAAGACACCGGTGACACGCAGCGATGCCCCGCCGTCAAGTTCCGCACCGCCACCACCCAAGGAGCCAACTACGGCAGAGTAGGGCCCAATGATGGCCTTGTCTCCATACCCTTTCGGGTTGAGAAACGCCGCCGCCGCCTACGCTTCCACTCACGCGGAGCCCTTGGGACGCTACCGATGATTCGCCCTCGACTTTTCCACCACAACCTCGACCCACACCCACACAGACTCCTCGGAAGAGGATGAGACGTGGGCCGGAGCAGACTTCTCCGGGCTTCGCGACCTTGAGGCTATGCGCCGCTTTTTGGCCACAAGCGACTCCAATGACGAAGGCACTTACGATCCCACTCGAGAATGCTTCCACATCGGGCTCGGAATGCTAGGGGCAAATAATGAGAATGAAGGGGTAGGCGATCGCTCACCGCTTCGACAAAGGGCAGGTGACGCCACACCCCCGCTCGTCGAGATTCGGGCAGCACGGAACGTGCACGCCTCCCGAGGAACTCCGACGCCTGGACCTAGAGCAGCTCCGTGAGCTCCAGGCAAAGATCGACCAAGACCGACTCCTGCTGCAGCAGCTCCGAGACACTCTCGAGCAGGAGCAGCAGGGTCGCGGTGATGACGGAAGAGCCCGACAAAGGGCCCATGACATACACCGCCGCATTAACAATGACGAGGGGAGTAAGCAACCCCCAATCTTCAATCACGCTAGCCAGAACGTCGCGGCAACAGCAATGCTAGTCCGGGCGATGCCCGAGCCCTCTACCACGGAGGGGCGACGGGTTCGCGGTGAGCTCCGAGACCTTCTCGAGACCGCCGCGGTGCAGCAGGCCAAAAGCTCCACGTCTTGACGGTGCGAGGACACCTCGAAATGGCCCTCAGTGCACGACCACCTCAGGGCCCCCTCAGTGCATGACCGCCTCTACGACCGACGCGAGGCGCAAGATGACCACGATGTGGTCAGCAGGCGACGACGCCATGACAACGATGGGCCCGCCCGAGGCTACCACCCGCACCGAGGCGGCCGCTACGACAGTGGCGAGGACCGTAGTCCTTCTCCTGGGCCACCTGGCCCTTGAGTTTTTAGCAAGGCCATCCACGGCGCCCCGTTCCCCACCTGGTTTCGGCAACCGGCCAACCTCACAAAGTATAGCGGTGAGACCAACCCCGAGTTGTGGCTGGCCGATTACCACCTAGCTTGTTAGTTAGGCGGCGCGAACGATGACCTGCTCATCATCCGTAACCTCCCCTTATTCCTGTCAGACTCGGTGCGAGCCTGGCTCAAACACCTCCCTCCCTTGCAGATCCACAACTGGCGCGACTTGGTAAAGATCTTTGTCGGGAATTTCCAGGGCACATACGTGCGCCCCGGGAACTCCTGGGACCTCAAGAGTTGTCGCCAAAAGCCGAACGAGTCTCTCCGAGACTTCATCCGGTGATTCTCCAAGCAGTGTACCGATTTGCCTAGCGTCGGTGACTCGGAAGTGGTCCAGGCTTTCCTCTCCGGCACCTCTTGCCGAGACCTGGTCCGAGAGTTGGGCCAGAACGTACCAACCTCAGTAGCTGCGCTCCTCGACATCGCCACCAACTTCGCCTCGGGTGAAGAGGTCGTCAGGGCCATCTTCCCCGAAGGCGTCACAAAGGGGAAGCGGAGGGACGAGGCCCCCGAGGCCTCGCCCTCCTGTTTCCCCAAGAAGCAAGAGGCCCTCGAGGCGATTTCGTCACAGCCGCGGATCGCAAGAATCTCCGTGGCCCCAATAGGGGCCCCGGAGTGTTCGACGATATGATTAAGAGGCCCTGTCCTTACCACCAGGGCCCGGTGAAGCATGCCCTCGAAGAATGCACCATGCTCCGATGCTACTACGCCAAGCTCGGGCTCCCCAACGACGATGCCAGGAAGAAGGGCGCCGGCGATGGAGATAACGACAAGGACGACGGATTCCCCAAAGTACACAATGCCTTCATGATCTTCGGCGGGCCTTCAGCGTGCCTCACGGCGCGTCAGCGAAAGAGAGAGCGCCGGGAGGTCTTCTCGGTTGAGGTGGCCACTCCTCAGTACCTCGACTGGTCTCGGGAAGCGATCACCTTCGATCAGGAGGACCACCCTAACTATGTCCCAAACCCCGGACAATACCCGCTCGTCGTCGACCCGATCATCGGCAACACCCGACTCACCAAAGTGCTGATGGACGGAGGTAGTGGCCTCAACATCCTCTACGCTAACACCATGGAGCTCCTAGAGCTCGACCAGTCGTGGCTCCGAGGTGGTGCCGCGCCCTTTCACGGCGTCATGCCAGCGAAGCGCGCACGACCCCTCGGACGCATTGACTTACCGGTCTGCTTCGGCACTCCCTCCAACTACCGCAAGGAGATCCTCACCTTCGAAGTGGTTGGGTTCAAGGGGACCTACCATGCCATTCTAGGGCGCCCGTGCTATGCCAAGTTCATGGCGGTCCCGAACTACACCTACCTCGAGCTCAAAATGCCGGGCCCCAACGGCGTCATCACCATCGAGTCCACATACGAGCATGCATACGACTGCGATGTCGAATGCATCGAGTACGCCGAGGCTATCGTGGAGGCCGAGGCACTCATCATCAACCTCGACCAACTCGGTAGCGAAGTACCCGACTCCAAGCGCCGCGTCGGGACTTTCGAACCTGCAGAGACCGTCAAGCTCATCCCGGTTGACCCCAACTGCTCTGACGGCCGAACGTTGAGGGTCAGCGCCACCCTCGATAGCAAATAGGAGGCCGTGCTCGTCGACTTTCTCCGCGTGAATGCCGATATGTTCGCGTGGAGTCCCTCGGATGTCACAGAACCGACCAATTTATAAGAGTACAAGTACAATGGCAGCCCGCAAGCGGTCGCACTGTCATACTTGAACCCATATAAACCCGGTAGTCCGTCGAGTACCACGACGGGTCTCGATAAATGATTTACAACAACCAAGATCGTACATGATTCAACATACATGCCACATATTACATAAAGTTCACAGATACATTTCTCCATCAGAGTACGAATAAAAGTTATTACAAACCGAGTTTGATAGATAAAAGCGGAAGCAAATTAAGTTTGAAAGTAAAGTTTCCAACATAGTTTAGTACAGTGCCAAGATACGATCACGGTCCACAAAAGCAAAGATAGAGATTAATAAAGAAGCCTGCCGAAGGCTTACTCCTCATCCACGACGGGATAGAAGCAACTCTTGCAATAACCATGATACACAGTGCCATCTGCAATATGGGAAATAAAACCCTGAGTACAAGAAGGTACTCAGCTAGACTTACCCGTCATAAACCAGAAATAAAATGACTCCAAGGATTATGCAAGGCTGTATAAGGGGAGGTAGCTTGACAACATTTTGCATAAAAGCAATTGGCTTATTGTACAATTAGAATTCCTTTATCAATTATTTATAACTATCCATCTCTAGATTAGCAACTATCCTGTGCCAAACATGTGGTATATAAATTTAAAAGCATACAATAGTAACCATAGTAGGTATTGTAATTCCATATTCATTTGAACCATCATGTTCCATAATACAGTTACTACGATGTTGGGACTAGCCAAGTTTCTCACTATCCGGGAGAGACGGCGATTTGAATCGATTTCAACCAGCTGGGAATTTATTCCTAACACAAACCCAGGTCTACCAGCCATGATAGCCTTAGGTCACCTTTGGTACAACTCAGGTACACATTTCGCAGGTCCGTACCGCGCGGCACAATCTGGAACACCAGATGCCAGGATGTTCAGGCCTAGCCTGCCCTTGGGCTCAGTCTGATCGTTCCCCAGAAGGAGCGCACAACAAAATGGGTCCCGGCCTGAGTTGAATTACTCGGCTTCGCGGTCGGAACGAGTTATCCTGCCAGCTAAGTGAGAGGCATGCGTTCAATCTTGTCAGAAGAGCCAATAACGGTACGGTCCTTAATCGACATAGACGGGGATAGATCCACACCCAAGACCTCTATGTCTTGTTGCTTCTCTATCGACATCCCGCCCGGTCTCCATTTACATTAACCATGGTTCTCTTCCACGATAGCAATTATAACCAACCGTGCTCCAGTATCCACCTATATCTCGTAGGTGACAGGAAATCACCCGACTTCTACCGGTCTAAGCATGGCTAAGCATATATTCAATCCTGGACCTATACCGGTTAAAGGTGTAATAGCTAGACAAGGAATGTATTTGCATCAAGTGGTTCCTTTCAACTCTTATAACCTAATGCATCAATCATAAGTACTTAAGTAATCATTTGTAAAATACTAGAAGACTTAGAATGCTCCGGGGCTTGCCTCGCAGAAAGGAAGTAGGGCGGTGATCAGGGCACTCTAGAAGCTCTTCAGGATTCTGCTCCTCGCCTTCGGGAGCTGCGACTTGAGGATTCTCCTGCTGGTCCCCTTCCTCTACATCTTCGAATTCCAGCAACGTTATCTCTTCCTCCGATCCTAGATGCATAAATATGGCATAAGTATTACGAATGCATATATGTTAACAAGTGCATCATGTTTATTGAGTAGGTGCATATCTCTTCTCGATTATTTAATTACTACTTCCACAATGCATCTACTATATCACAAAACAATAGCTACTTGTTTTACTCATAACAGAAGTTCTACTAATCCAAATGCAGTGATCCTGGACTTTCTGGAAAGCTTATCAAATTATCTACAACTTTGTTATTAACCATTTTTACAGCAAACATCATCCCTATCATGCAACTTAGCAAACTCTAGAATCTGTCCGGAAACTATTCCAATTCGCATTATAAAGTAACAATACTTCTACTTCATATAAGTATTCAAATTTTTACAACCAAAATTATACCAATAGTTTAAGCATACCAAATACATCCAAGAAAACATAATGGTGAAGCCCAAACTATTTATTTAAATGTCTTTATTATTTTATTTGGACACATAGGTTAAATAATAAACCTATACCAAATATGCATCATAAATTCTCAGAAAATTACAGTGGCTTACTAGTGCTACCAATAGACTACTGTAAAAATTTCCTGCCATTTTGCCAAGTAAAACATCCTATACAAAAATGACAAGGCAGCAAGGCTTGAATTAGCATAATTAGAAAACCCTATTAAAGAGTGTCAAGCAACAGATTTCCTATTTTTCTTGGCATCCATATGGTACTAGGATTACTCCCAACAAATTTCATGAATTTTGGATTCATAATTAATTTATAAAAATTCATACAAGGATTAACTATTTATAAAAGAAAAATCTATAACTATAAACCTACACATGCACTGATCTTCAAATTTTTACCAGAGTTCATACATGACAAGAATAGCTTACCACAAAAATTTTATAATTTTTGGAGCACAGGAACTCTAGATATAAAATAAACAAATTTGCATGCATTCAAAAACACATTGCAAATCTCTATTTAAATTTCCCAAAACTTCTACTGTAAATGTTAAGAACATATTTTTCTTAAATACTACACTTCCTAAGGAACACTAACAAATTTATTTCACAATTTTTGAAGCTACCAAACTGAAGATATAAAAATCACAAAAGAATTCAAAAACTGGAATCAAATGAACTATCTTTCAACTACAGAGTCGCTGACCGATGGGACCCGCTGGTCAGGGGACCCCACATGTCATCGAGACGAAAACAGGGCCGGCGGCGCTACTCTACTGGTGCGGCCAGAACTCAACGGCGGTGAGTTCGCCGGCGGTGACATCTTCACCAGATGTTCTACTCCACTTTGCGCACACAACCATCTACTTGGTGGGACTGCTCGTCGGTGCTAGCAACGGCGGCGGCGCTCATGGTGGAGCGGTGGCGCTGGACGATGGCGAGGCGCCGGTGGAGACTACGGCAACTCGATCAAATGCTACACCGAGCATCACCGAGCTACGGCGGACCTAGCTAGCGCCCTATCATGGCTTGGGGTGGTCGGTGGTGACGTGGCCACGGTGACGGGGCTAGCAGCGGAGCTCCGGCGAGCTCGTGCGCGTTGCTGTGGCTTACCAAGCACCGGCAGCGGGCACTGGTGGAGGCGGTGAGCTGCTGGGGTGACGGTGGTGCCGCCGTGGTGACGAATGGGTGGCTCAGCGAGGCTTGGCGCAGCTATGGCAACGACGGAGGCGAGGAGGTGCTCGGCGGCTACGGTGGTGCTTTGGCCAGTGAAGGAGGAGCCGGGAAAAGAAAATGGAGCGTAGGATGGAGCGGGCGAGCGCAGGCGACTTAAACGCGCTCTCTGGCTAGGCTCTACCGCGCTGGGCAGGGCGCCGGCGACGCGTGGCCAACCTCGCGTCCATGCGGTGGCCAAGGTCTAAACCGGTCGGCCACTGAAGCTCTCCAAGCAGTTCATTCAGTTAAGCAAAGCCGAGCCTGATGACGAGTTTTTCGTTCGAATTTTCTCTCGATGCAAAGCAAACCAGTGAATGATCCCAAAACAAAATTTGTAGCCCTAAGTGCCCTCTACAATTCCTGTTCAAAGATCATGCTCTAATTCTTAACTAATAATGAGTAATGTCATCACCAAGTTGGGTTTGTCAGGCTGTCAGTCGAACAAAGACTTAGAAAATTTCTTAAGTGTTGAAATGTTGATTTTACTGATTTTTGTGATCTCAATTCAAGCATGTTAGGAGCTAAATCAGTCAATGACCCAAAAATAAAAGTTGTTCCTTATGTCAAATACTACAACTTTGCTTTAGTGATCTCCTCCATGCAAGGTCTCTAACACCTAGTTCAAACTTGGTCAAACATGTCACTTTTAAATGATGATACACTTCAAATCATGGCTTAATGACCTAATTACCCCTAACCAAGAATATCAAAGTTGTTCATAATGATACTCTAAACATGTTTAAGCAATTTGCAAGGTCATTCCATTATTTCATGTAGTAGTCACTCATAGGGCTAGCTAGTGTAATCACATGAAGCTTAAGTGTTGGTTCATGAAATGTGACCATTAACAAAGTCCTACTTGCTTAACCTAGGTGTTGCTATATGTTTGTGTGACTCACCACCAAGTACATGTGTCCACTCATGATCATATGCATAGATACATGGAGACATGAAATAACGAGAAAAATTGCATATGTTTAAGAAACATGTGATAACAAGCAAACGTTGCAGATGTTTCAATCCAATGTTTCAGTTGTAAATGCTTGTTTATGAATGCTTGATGATCATGCTCATGTTATGCAAGTCAAGTTATGCAAGGCTAACACCCAAGGTGTTACAGCCCCTCCCCCTTATAAAAATCTTGTCCCGAGATTTGAAAGACCTACCATTATTGGAAAAAGGCGGGATAAACTTCTCGTAGATAATCTTCTCTTTCCCACATAGCATCGTGTTCACTATGATTGTTCCACACCACCTTATAGAACTTAATAATCTTACTCCGTGTTACTCTTTCCAACTCCTCTAAAACTCGAATTGGCTTTTCTTCATAGGTCAAATCCGATTAAAGCTGCACGTTGGTGGGTGCAATAGCTTCTTCAGGTACTCGAAGACATTTCTTCAACTGAGAAACATGGAACACATCAAATATTGCACTCATTTCTGGTGGAAGTTGTAACTTATAAGCAACATTCCCTTTTCGTTCCACAATCTTGTATGGTCCCACATATCTTGGTGAAAGCTTCTTTTTCATCCCAAATCTCTTCACCTCTTTCATGGGTGATACTTTCAAGTACACATAGTCACCCACTTTAAAAGTCAGTGGTCTTCTTCTGTTGGCATAACTCTTTTGTCTTGATTGAGCTACCTTCATATGTTGTTGGATAATACTTACTTGCTCTTTGGCTTCATTGACAAAGTCAATACCAAAGTATCTCCTTTCATCGGGCTCAATCCAATTCAATGGAGTTCTACATTTTCTGCCATACAAGGCTTCAAATGGAGCCATCTTGATACTCGCTTGATAACTGTTGTTATAGGAGAATTCAGCTAAAGGTAACCATTTCTTCCATGAACCCTTTGAAGATATAACACAAGCTCTAAGTAAATCTTCTAGGATTTGGTTCACTCGCTCTGTCTGTCCTGAAGTTTGTGGATGATAGGCCGAACTTCTGATTAGCTTGGTCCCCAATGCCTGCTGTAAGTGCTCCCAGAAACGAGCTATGAACTGTGGTCCTCGATCTGAGATTATAGTTCTGGGTACTCCATGTAGTCTCACGATCTAGGAAACATATATCTCAGCGTATTTCCCAACTATATACCGTGTGTTCACGGGTATAAAATGTGCTGACTTGGTGAGACGATCAACAATAACCCATATTGAATCGTGACCTTGTGGTGTCATTGGAAGGCATGTGATAAAATCCATGCTGATTTCCTCCCATTTCCATCCTAGGATAGGCAATGGCTGAAGTAGTCCGGCAGATTTCATATGGATAGCTTTTACTCTACTACAGTTATCGCACCTAGCAACATAGGCTGCGATCTCTTTCTTCATCTTAGTCCACCAAAAATGGGTTTTCAAATCTTGGTACATCTTACTACTACTCGGATGGATAGACAATTTGGACGAGTGAGCTTCATCTAAAATTTGGTTCCTCAGCTCACGGTCTTTTGGTACCACAAGTCGGTCCTCAAACCATAACACACCTCTTTCATCCAATCTGAAATGCTTGGTCTCTTGCTCTTGCATTTTTCTCTTGATGTGACTTATTCCTACATCTGTCTGTTGTAGCTCTATGATTTTGCTCTCAAGTGAACAACTGATCGTGATATTGTGTAGTACAGCAGGATGTAACAAGTTGAATCCATCTTTCAATAATGCTTCCATAGTGTTGCAATGAGACTTCCAACTAAGTGCATCGGCTACTACATTAGCTTTACCCGGATGGTAATGCACTTCTAAATTGTAGTCCTTAATCAATTCCAACCATCTTCGTTGTCTCATGTTCAGTTCTGGCTGGGTAAAGATATACTTGAGACTTTTGTGGTCAGTATATATATTACATACATTGCCCAACAAATAATGTCTCCATATCTTTAATACGTGAACAACTGCTGCAAGTTCTAAATCATGTGTAGGGTAGTTGACTTCATGTTTCCTCAATTAACGAGAAGCATATGCAATAACTCTCCCTTTTTGCATAAGCACACATCCCAAACCTATGCCTGATGCATCACAAAATACATCGAAAGGCTTTTCAATATCTGGTTGTGCCAGCACAGGTGCTGTAGTCAATAAAGTTCTGAGGGTGTGAAAAGCTGTTTCACATTCTGGTGTCCAATTGTACTTCTCATCCTTCTGAAGTAGTCTGGTCATAGGCTTAGCTATCTTTGAGAAATCTGAAATGAAACGACGATAATATCCTGCTAACCCTAGAAAACTCCAAACTTCATGAACCGAAGTTGGGGCTTTACAATCCATGACCTCTTGTACTTTTGATGGGTCTACAGAGATTCCATCTCTTGATAAGATGTGACCTAAGAAAGGTACTTTGCTCAACCAAAATTCACACTTACTAAACTTTACATATAGCTTATGCTCCCTCAATCTGGATAGGACAATCCTTAGATGCTCTTCATGATCTGACTCATTTTCTGAATAAATCAATATATCATCGATGAACACGACCACGAACTTGTCGAGCTCGGGCATGAATACCGAGTTCATCAGGTACATGAAGTAGGCTGGAGCATTTGTTAGTCCAAAAGACATAACCAAATACTCATATAAGCCATACCTAGTAGAGAAAACAGTTTTAGGTATATCCTCCGGTTTGATCTTTATCTGATGGTAACCTGATCTCAAGTCAATTTTGGAGAATACCTTTGCCTTCGCTAGCTGATCGAACAAGATGTCGATGCGAGGCAATGGATATTTGTTCTTGATGGTCACAGCATTGAGTGGTCTGTAATTTACACACATTCTCAGTGACTTGTCCTTCTTTTTCACAAACAAGGCTGGACATCCCCACGGAGATGAACTAGGTTGGATAAGACCTTTGTCCAATAGATCTTGCAATTGAACCCTAAGTTCTGCTAACTTATTGGGTGGCATTCTATAGGGCCTTCTTGATATGGGTGATGTATCTAGCACTAACTCAATCTTAAATTTCACCTCCCTATCAGGTGGTAAGCCTGGTAATTCCTCTGGAAATACATCCGGAAACTCACAAACTACGGGGATATCACAAAGTGTGGTGGCTTGGATAGCACAAGCTAAATGTTAGAGTTCGAAATTGCAGAAGAGTGGTACTAGAAAAGCATTCCCTCCCGTGGGTTCTCTCAACATAATAGTACGGGTGCTGGTGTCAATAAGAACACCATGATCCTTCATCCAATTCATGCCTAAGATTACACTTATCGATAGCCCGAGAAATATTATCAAATCTGTTGTATACTCCCTCCCTTGTATAGAGATGAGTATATTTTTTACTATCTTTTTGGTAGTAACAGTACCCCATGCTGAACTTATGTTATAACCCCCTTTGCTTACTTCAATTATTTCTTGATCAAGTCTAGATGCAAATGCTTGACTCATAAATGAATGAGAAGCTCTCGAATCAAATAAAACAACAGCGGGATGCTTGTTGACGAGAAACATACCAGCCGTGACAACTTCTCCTGCAGGCACTTCCTCAACCGCGGTATAATGCACGTATCCTGGACGTGCCCTTGTGTTCACCTGTCTCTGATTGTTCTGATTTGGGTTGCCATTCTTCTTGGGGTGGGGGCATTCCTTGGACCAATGACCCAGTTGGTTGCAGTTGAAACATGGTTGATTATTTTTGAATCCAGTGGAGCTGTCCTGACTGCCATTTCCTTTTGGCAAGGCAATTGTGAACGCCTTACGGAATGGTTTCTGTGGCCTGTTATTCTGAGCTTTAGGTGGTGGAGGCCTAAACTTGGTCTTAGTCGATTTTGTGGCCGAATGGACCGACACCCAGCTGCCACCTGCTCAAATCCAAGCGGAATGCTGGACCATGTACTTTGATGGGTCTCTGATGAAGACCGGGGCAGGCGCGGGTCTGCTCTTCATCTCTCCCCTCAGAGTGCATGTGCGTTACATAATCTGGCTCCACTTCGCCGCCTCCAACAACGCAGCCGAGTATGAAGCTCTCATCAATGGCTAGCAGATCGCCATCGAGCTCAAAGTGCGATGTCTCGACGTGCGAGGCGATTCACAGCTCGTCATCGACCAAGTCCTGAAGGACTCGAATTGCCACGACCCCAAAATGGAGGCGTACTGCAAACTGGTACGTCGCCTTGAAGGTAAGTTTGACGGTCTCGAACTCAACCACATTTCGTGGAAGTTCAACGAGGCCGCGGACGAACTGGCAAAAATGGCATCGGCACGGGCTTCGGTCCCCCCGAACATATTCGCCAGAGACCTCCACAAGCCCTCGGTGGACTACACCTCAGCGGCATAAGAGGGCCCACCGGTCGATCCCACCACAGGGCCCGAGGCCCCCTCTGTTACCGAGACCCCAGCGGCCGAGCCCGAGGCCATGGAAGTCGATGCAGGGCCTCCCGAGGCCGACCGAGGGGTGGACTGGTGGGTCCCCCTCCTCGATTGCCTCACTCAAGGAGTGCTTC
This sequence comes from Miscanthus lutarioriparius, assembly GCA_904845875.1. NCBI lineage: Eukaryota > Viridiplantae > Streptophyta > Magnoliopsida > Poales > Poaceae > Miscanthus > Miscanthus lutarioriparius. Next base: position 150,035,089 of record CAJGYO010000007.1, on the reverse strand, counting down.
CTATGGACAGAACCGAGGCCCAACGGCTAGCGCGACGAGCCAAAACTTATGTCGTCAGCAACGGTGAGTTGTACAGACGAAGCACATCTGGCGTCCTCCAACGATGCATCACCACCAAGGAAGGCCAAGCCCTGCTTTGGGACTTACACGCGGGAGCCTACGGGCACCATGCTGCGCCTCGGACGCTCGTCGGAAACGCCTTCCGCCAAGGGTTCTACTGGCCAACGGCAGTTGCCGACGCCACCAAGCTGGTACGCTCCTGCGAGGGATGTCAGTATTATGCGCGGCAGACCCACCTCCCGGCTCAAGCCCTCCAAACCATCCCCATCACATGGTCGTTCGCCGTGTGGGAACTGGACATGGTTGGGCCTCTGCAGAAAGCCCCCGGGGGCTACACCCACTTGTTCGTAGCTATTGACAAGTTCTCCAAGTGGATCGAGGCTCGCCCGATCACTCAAATCAAATCCGAGCAAGCGGTATTGTTCTTCACTGATATCATCCACAGGTTCGGCGTTCCAAACACCATCATCACCGACAATGGGACACAATTCACTGGACATAAATTTCTGACGTTCTATGACGACCACCACATCCGTGTGGTCTGGTTGGCCATAGGACACCCTAGGACGAACGGCCAAGTAGAACGTGCCAACGGCATGATTCTACAAGGCCTCAAGCCAAGGATATACAACCGGTTGAAGAAATTCGGCAAGAAATGGCTGGTCGAGCTCCTGTCGGTCATTTGGAGCCTGAGGAGTACACCGAGCCAAGCCACGGGGTTCACACCGTTCTTCCTGGTCTATGGAGCCAAAGCCATCCTCCCCACTGACTTGGAGTACGGCTCCACAAGGCTGCAGGCTTACAACGAGCAAAGAAACCGCACTACCCACGAGGACGCCCTTGACCAACTGGAGGAAGCCCGAGACGTTGCAATGCTACATTCAGCCAAGTACCAGCAAGCCCTACGATGCTATCAAGCCCGACGCATCCGAAGCAAAGACCTGAAGGTGGGCGACCTGGTGCTGAGACTAAGGCAGAGAAACAAGGGCCGCCACAAGTTAACCCCACCATGGGAAGGGCCGTACATCGTCGCCTAAGTGCTAAAACCCGGGACCTACAAGCTGGCCAACGAAAGGGCGAAATCTTCATCAACACTTGGAACATAGAACAGCTACTCTGTTTCTACCCTTAAACTTCCAAGCATTGTACACATCTTTTCTCGAAATATATTAAAGAAGCATTCTTTATTTGTTCTAATATTTCGAGAAACCCCCCCATCGACGGGGGATCGACGTCGCAATAACGCTATGAGCGAGGCTCGGCTCTACCTCTGCAGAATCAAGCCTTCCTCGGGGGCTAGAAGTGGGGGGAACCCCCTAAGCCCCAGGCACTCTGAACCCCCTAATTCCCAGGCACTATTTTTTAATCATTTTTTCGAATAAATTTCCACGCCAAACTCTCTCTCGTACTCTGACAGGTCGATTGTAAAAAATCTAAGGACCAAAAGCGCGCCTCAAGGGCAAAAGGCCGGCCGAGCCGCGAGACTGCCTACGCCTCTGGGTTACGGCAACTCCCTCACTACCTTTCGCCAGAGGGGCAGCTCATGTTCCGAGGAAGTCATTTGCAAAGGACTTGTCTAGAAACAAGGTAGAGGGTAGAGGCTTGGAAAAACAATATAAACCGATTAAAAACATACGCACGAGTACTTCAAAGGCCTCGATAGCCACAAATGTCATGACACGACAATAACTCAATTCATTTACATGGCCCCCTCTGGCCCAGCTCAAGGCTCAGGATCTCCAGCATCGATGGCTGGCACGGGGGGAACTACCTCTTCTTCAAATAGACTGGCTAGCACCGCACCAGGGACCTCAGCCACCTCCATCAGCTTGGTGACCTCCTCATCAGCCTCCTCGCCATCATCAGGCAAGATGTAACCATCACTGACGGCCTTGAGGTTGATGGCGTAGTGCGAGGAGACGACGGCCAGGGCACGCTTGATGCCCATATGCAATGCCGCCCGAAGTCGCCCCCGCACTTGGCCATTCAACGCAGCCAGGTGGCTCCTTAGGGAGCTACCCGACTGAGCCCCTCAACAGCTAGGGCCTCGCAGATGGTACGAGCAGCGGCCTGCAGCGCGTCGTGCTCCACGATCTCGGCCTCGAGCGTCGCCTGCACTACGACAGAGGCCTCTACCACCTGGAAAACCTCATTCTCCAACCCTGCACCAAAACGAGCAGGATGCGGTTAAGCGCGAAAGAAGAACAAGTCAAATAGGGGCAAAGGCCTTTGGGACTCACCCTCGACTTTCTCTTTCAAGTGCTGGACCTCGACCCGCGAGGCCTCGGCCGCCTTAGAAGCCTCCTTCTCCAGCTCTATACCACACTGAGGAGTGAGGGGCCGAGCGTGGGAAAAACAAGCAAAATAAAGGGAACAGAACTCACCCTCGTACTTCCCCTTCCAGGCCAAGGCATCGACCCGGGAGGCCTCGACTGCCTTGAGGACCTCGTCAGCCCAGGATGAGAGGATGTCCCACTCGCCGGCAGCCCGGGTCAGCCCCTCCTCTAGCTCCTTGACTCGCACCGCCAAAAGGGCAAACCGCTCCCGAGCCGTGACCGCCTCGGCCTTCATACCTGCACAGCGAAGGCAGTGGTCCTCCACCTCCACGCTCCGCACCGATAGGAGCCTGTTGGTGTTGGTGAGCAGGTCCTTCTGCTGCCCGAGCTGGTCCCACACGTCCCTCTCCTGACGGAGGAACAACGACTTCCCAAGAGACTGGGCCTCGAGCTCCTGGATAGGTAGAACATGGGTCATGCATTACGAAAAGACTCAGAACAAGACGACACCGCACGAGAAAAGAAGACGTGTACCTGGGCGACGCCGGGCAGATCATCATCCATGACGGACAGCGCCGTTCACAGCGACTGCACCGCCAGCCGGCGATATTGCTCGAAGGAGCTCCAGCGCCCCCCCCCCTCCCTCGACCGCATCCTCGAGGGCGAATAGAGGCTCCCCCTCCGGGTCATCCCGGCTCAACCACGATACACGCAGGTGATTCCACCCATGGGGCTCGGGTCGTACTCACGCGAGGGCCGACTCTCCCTCGCCAGAAGCCAGAACTGGCTGCTCGGCGGTGCTGGCCGCCTCGGCATCCTCCGCCTTCCCCTAGGAAGTATTCGCAGGAGAGGTCGCCTAAACCTCCTGGGCGCTCTCCTACTGCGGCGGTAGGTCTTGGGCCAGGGGCGGCACCAAAGGTTGCCCCACCTCCATCTCCGAACCTCGGTCCGCCGGGTTCGTCGCACTTGCCTCAACCACCTCGGCCTCGGAAGTCCCAGGGGCCTCGGCTTTGCTCCTGGCCTCGGCGACTGGGGGCGCCCCGGCCCCATCGGGCTTGTGGGCCTCGACAACGGGTGGCGTAGGCCCTTCCTCCTCTGTCTGCTCCGTGGCCGCCTCAGGAGCCTCCTCCTGAACGACCGGCCCCTCCAGGTCGGCCCCGGCCGACGCTGCACCACGCTGCACGGCGGCTTGCGCCTCTGCCGCCTGTTGAGCAGTGGGACTGGCGCTCACTTTGAGTGCCTTGCGCGGTGCCAAGGCTGGCACCTCCACCCGATGCTTCTGACTGAAGACAAAATACCCACTTGGTCAGCATATGACCATGAAGCAAGCAGGAGACGATGCGAACGACGCTGAAAAAACACTCACCTCGAGCAGGGTTGCAGCCACTTTGGCACCGCGATTCTCCTCTGCAACGGCGGCGGCGGTGGCGGAGGCATAGCCCCAATATCCACTGGTGCCAGCCGACCCTCATCGGACTCCGGTACCCCCTCGACCCTCTGCGGGGGCAGTTGCGTTGCCCCCACTGCTGCCTACTCCACCAATACCGTCGAGCCCACTGGGCTGACGGCACGCTTCCCCAGTGCTCGTAGCTCGGGCGTATCAGCTTCGGACGCGGGGTGAGCGATTGATGACCCCGGGGTGCCATCTCCTCCTCCCCCTAGAAGTGCCGGGCTGCTCGCCGATGCCCCGATTGCTGTCTCCCCGACATCGGGGAGATGGTCTAGGGGACCTTGCCCCCTCTCGAACCCGTCATCTTCAGAATCCTCCGATAGCGATGGAGACGGAGACAACTCCACTGGGAGACCGTCCTGCCTCTGACACCGGCGACGCTTCTCCCGCGCTTCGCGCTCGAGTATCTTCTTGTTGCGCCTTGCCTCCTTGGTATCCTTCTTCTTCTTTTGCGCCTCGGCATATGCTCGGTTTGGCGCCCGCCGCCTTGCGTCCTTGGGAACGGGTGGCAGGAGTCTCTCACGTCCCTTATCCCCTATAGGAACGGCGAATGCAAGTAAAAAGACGGAAAAACGGTGAGGAACGAGGAGACCTTGGGAGCTGTAGCGGCGTGTGACTTACCAGGGAGAGATACCCCTGCGACGGGCGCATGACGATGTGGGTCAGACCACCGCTCTTCAGTTTCCCATCCACCATCTCTCGCACCCAACGGAGAACCACCTCATTAGAGAGGGCGGCGGCAGACATCCGGACGCCCTCGATCGGCTCACCTGGTCTCATATCGAACAGGCGCCGCCGCCGAGCCATCAGCGGCAACACCCTCCGGCGGTGGAAGGCCGCCACGACCACAGCCGCCGTAAGACAGCGGCTCCGCAGCCTCTCCAACCCATCCAGGAGCGGCTGTAGCTTGGGCTGCTCCTCCCTCGGCACGCCATACCTCCACTTCTCCAGACAATCCTCCACGATCCGCCCGGTGTAGGGGGGCAGTCTGCCGTTGTCGTTACGGAGGTAGAACCAGCTGGTGTACCAGCGGCGATTGGACGACGCGAGCTGGGCTGGGATGTAAAGGTGCTGCCGATCTTGGCGCACCTGGAGAGTGCAGCCTCTGGCCCTCACCATCTTCCTCGTACCCGTCGCACCCGCCGGCTTGGTGGTGTGCCCTACTCGGAAGAGATGGAGCCACAACTCCCAATGGGGGGCAATCCCTAGATACCCCTCGCAGACGGCGACGAAAATAGCCGCCACACGATAGAGTTGGGGTTGAAGTTGTGTAGTTCCACCCCATAGTAATGCGGGAGCGCCCGCATGAATCGGTCCGCCGGCACGCCGAGACCACGCTCGTGGAAAGATACGAAGCTCACGATGTACCCTTCGCGCGGCCTCGGCTCCGGCTCGCCCAACGGGGCGATCCACTCCGCCCTATTGGGGTCGGTGATCGGGAGGAGAAGGCCATCGTCGATGAGCGATTGTAGCACCTCCACGGACACGTCGGACGGCTCCCAAGGATCCATCGGGAGGATGACAGGAGGGCCGTCGGCCATTGTGTGATGGAGAATGGGGGCTATGGCGGTAAGTCTCTCTCTCTCTCACTCTTCTCCCTTCTTCTCCCCGGCGCCCTCTGTTCTTGGCAATGGCTCGAAGGCAGAAAAGGCAAGTACAGGAAAGGTAAGGAGGGGAGGGGCGAGACTCATTTCGTATTTATGCAGGGAAAGGACAAAACGACCAGGCGACGAAATCGGGGAAGTCTCCCTCGAGTCCAAGCACAGTTAATCCAGATCCGATTTCACTGCCAACGCGCTCGCCTTTTCCTCATTAATCGCACGGACGGTTATGTCCTGACCGCTGACACCGCGTCGCTTCTAACCGCAGCAACAGCAGGGCCTGAGAAATTGCCTCAAAAGGCATGCCTGCCATTGTCAGCCGATGGGAGGGGAATATTCCCCCAGCCGATTCCTTCCAGACTAAGGAACTGGGCGCCGAGCCCGTTACGGTCCAGGGGTTCGAAGGCTGGACCCCCGAGGGATCCTTTTTGCTTGGAGTCCAGCAGGGAGTTCTCCGAAGAGGATCCCACCGTAGGGAGGCGCCGAGCCCCCGGGGCCAATCGAACGGCCCTGGGATCCACTAGAGAAGCCCTTTGGTACTTTTGGGGTGCATCTCTGGACCACTAGCCAACCCCTATCGAATGGGGCATGGGCCTCCACTCGGACTTACCCGATAGCAGCTCACCGGAAGTGTCACCGCTCGCGCCCACCGAGGGTAGCCTGGAATATTCCACCACTCCTTCCAAGCAAAAAGGATGCCTGTTGACACAAAATGTGACGCACTGTGCCTCACACACAGCAAGCCGGAAAGCGTGGCTTCAATCAGGTTCCCGGGTGCTTCGTGGACCCGAAGCGTGCGGTCGGTTTGACCTGAAAGAACTAACAAGGGATAAAATAGCGATTAAATGCGGGACCGGAACATGTCGGTGAGACCGACGAGCCCCATATATACGACCTGAACCCACTTACACAACGACATACGACTATAGGAAGTCATGCGCCAACAAGTTTATAAACCATTCGCTAATCGTAAGATGAACACACGTAAAGATCCGATTACCGAATGCATGTGCATGGGAAGACATGTTTGAACAAGTGAAATTAATTATGAATTAATGCATAACCAAGCTCGAAGAATCCAACCGAGTTGGGATCCATGAAGAAGGAACGTGCAAATAAACACGATTAAACTAATCTAAAACACGCATCTGCCATACGACACCTAGTTCCGTCAAAGCTTAAACGTAATTATCATGCATGAACCCACAACATGTAACAATCTAGATTAAAATAATTCAGCCATTATGAGCATGTTATCTATTTGCAGAGGTAATATGACAGTAATGATCATTGAAGCACGAATAAAACCACAAGAGATGGCCGAATAATATCAATCTAGATTGGGCAAAAAAGTGTGTTACAAATATATGAAATATCTAAAACATGCAACACAGGATAACTTAATGAATCTATTTAGATTTTGCCGTATCTAATAGAGCCGATAACTGCATCTTGCTTTCACTTTGAGCATATTGAGCAAACGCTCACCGCATCGGTATCTACTCAATAACAAAGCATAAGCAAAGACTTCTTGATTGTCAAGCAAAGATCCACCGCATACGATCATTGAAAACAAACAAGACTACTTGCATCACGTCTAAATCCACCGCATGATACTAAACATGATAACAAGGTTGTCGGAACTTACGGAGGTCGACGGATCGATGACTCCTCTCGAAGAACTCGGACGACGACCGACGACAAAAGGACTCGAAAGTTGCGCACGGGCGGGTTGTATTGATTTGGTTGTGAACATCTATTACAATGGTCGAGGGTCAATATTTATACCCTAGACAAAACACGAGTCCTAGAAGACTACGATTTACAAAGGAACTTCTAAACAAACTTGAAACTTACGATTCCTTACCCTAAACTCTCAGAGTCCTTTATTATTACAACTTTCATCTTTTCGATCGGCCTTGCCTGCCATCTTCTGCTTTCCCGAATGGAGTCACCGCCTTCTGGAGTAACCGACCGCACAAGCATTTAGCCGACCGCTTGTTTTGTCTGCAAATACCCTTCTTCCCGCATGCGGGTCCAATCCACATCATCCTCCGAGAATCGACCAAAATCCAAAGGTTAGTTAACACATGCCCCCCTCAATTTTGGGATAAAAGTTGTTTTTATTCTGAAATTGACCACAAGCTCCTTCTTCTTCCTAGGTCAAGACTGTTCAACACCGCAAATTACGCCCAAAAATTCAAGTTTTCAGTAAGAACCTCGGACCTACTTCGAATCTTCAATGGCAACCCGGGATGAAATCCCAGAGGTAAACTTTACTTATATTCGGCAATTTTCATTTGATCCTCCCGTTCCTCTTTTGGCTTATTCCTCTTTGATTTCAATCACCTTCTAAAGGAATACAAGAACCAGATTTTGATCCCCTATGCTGCCAACCTCGATTCCTATTTCCTCGGCCCAATGGGAAATCCTGACCCTTCTAAGATTATCGAGAAGGAAACCCAAAGAATCCCCTTCAAATCTGGGATCACCTCGCCAAACCAATGGCCAAACACGTTCAAGAATTGGCCATTTCCCCCAATCGTTGGATGGCGGAATTGGTACAGGAGAATGCTAGAGAAAAGCAGCAGCCACTGGGAAAGTCAAGACATCAGTCATTGTTTGGAATTATCCTTAGCAGAAACACCCAGAAACGATTCCCTCTTGATAGCAGCTTCCCATTTTTGGTCTGACACCATTAATGCCTTCATCTTTGGTCATGGTATGACGACCATCACTCTAGCCGACGTGTTCATGATGACTGGCTTGAACGTGTCACTACCAGTATACCCCTATAAGTACAAGAGCAAAAGTAATCAAAGAGCCGTCAGCTCTGGATGTGGATGGGTCAAACACATCCGAAACTACATGAATGCATCCGACAATCGTCTCGACAAAGAGTTGAAAGCTTTCATGAATATGTGGCTATCTGATTCATCTTTTGTGGAAAATCCAATGAACCAACCACGAATCACATGGTGATGGTGAGGACTTAGCCTGCGAGCACTTTCGGATCCCACTAGGCAAATATCTCTTAGGGTCTACATTTATCATATGATGCATCGATTACTCTTGAGATGCGCCAAAGGTGGAGAAATCTCTTGTGTGAATGGTCCCCGGTGGCTAATTCAAATGTGGCTCCAGCTATATATGCATCGAGATAACCTCTGTGAGCCTCCTCAATCTAAGTTTTCCTTGATTAACTATCTTTGAAGGTAGTACAATAAAAGGTTAAGGCTTGTCGGACTTATGGGGAAGCGACATCATCTATCGGCATTGACATAGACATTGGCCATTTCTTCAAGCTATTTTTCAAAGGATTCGACAATGTACTCGGTTCCCTTACAAAGAAAATGAAAATTTGACTTTGCCCCAAGAAGTTCAAATATGAAATTGGTTGTTCAGTCAAGAATCCACGGAGATCTTCAACTCCTTTATCAAACCTTGCACTCTGCCAAATTAATTTCATCATGGGAGGTTAGTGCAGTCCACCTATGAATTCTACTATCCAAATATGGTGGCGGACAATTAGGATGTGGCCAAATGCCCCCAAAATTCCTCTTCTCAACAATCATGAAGCCAAGGAAGTAATAACAGAAAAGAATGGAAGCCAAGAAAATCTTTGAATTAGGATGAGAATTGCCAACATACGAACCATCTCCATTTGGGCTAATAGATGTCGCTCATCCCTTCTTTGTCTCTTGGTGGCAAGAATGGCATGCTCATATCTTCAATATATCAGTTCATCCTTTATGCAAAAACTTGCAGCCTGACTTTGCTTCCGATAGTGAGGTAACTCCATTAGGCTCATCATTTCCTGCTTTTGAATTCACTTCCTATTTTAACATCTGGTTATGCACAGGATTTTGAGCCTACTTCCCCGGCCAAAGCAATCCAGTATTATTCGGCTGGTCCCAATCCTGCTCTGGGATTTGATGCTCCAAAATTAAAGGAATTCATGAAAATCCCTGCAACTTTGGATTCAGTACCTTTAAAGGCACTCATGAAAACTCCTGCTACTTCGGCTGCTGCATCTTCAAGAGGAAAAAACAAAAGGAAAACACCTAAAAGTTTTCTCTTGCCCAAGAAACCAAGGACCAAGAAAGCCAAATTATCTTTTGAGGTACGAACCCTTTATTCTCTATCAGGTTAACAACCCCACTTAGCAGTAAACCTGACCACCTCTATATTCATTACTTCCATTGCAGCCGCAAGTCGAAATTCCCAGACTAGATAGTACCTCAGCAGCTGCAAAACTAACTCCTGAAGTTTCTACCGAAAATAAAGAAATTCATGACAGTGAAGCTTCAGAGACTCATGAAGCTGAAGGTTCAAAGGCTCATAAATCTGATGAAACTATAGGTAACATCGTTCGACTAATTTTCCTTTTCTCCTCTCTTTTTTTTAATAACATCTATCTCTTATGCTCATTATCATTTACTTTATTGAGGATAGATGAAATCTTAGATGAACTGGCAAGGGAAACTTCTCCTGATCAAGCTCCAAACCTGTCCCTTCTGAACCTTCAGCCAAGTTCTCCAAAGAAGCGGTATAACCCATCCTGATGATCAATCACCAAAGAGGTAATGCCTTGTCTTACACTATATTTTAGCAAAATTACCCAATCGGCTAACACCTCCTTTCTTCTTTTCTTTAGAAGAACATCACTAAACCGTCCACCGATTACTCCTTCTCTATTGAGGACTACATCATTGATAAAAGTGAAGAGATTACTTCTCATCAAACCTTATCATTTGGAAAATCGGGCTCGGCTAAAAGAGATGATCATTCTGCGAACAAGGATACCATTAGTCCGGTTTAGGATGCGAGACCGATAAAAGACCTCCTTGAACTCATTGATCAAGATATCCCCTCTGCTCTCAAGGCCCCCTAAAATCTGCAAACCATCTTGATGACCACTTTGCTATGGTGAGAAGGGCAACCAAGAACATATCTTTGAGGGCTGCTCTACGTAAGGATAGATCTTTGAAGAAGCTGGAGATTAAAGATCTTCATTCTCATATCCAGACTACAAGAAATTCCTTGACAACCTTGGAGCCTGAATCGAAAGCCATGGAGGATGAAAAAAGCGATTAGAAGCTCAACTAGCCGAATCAATGCCAAAATTCAGTCTCACAGGCCCATATAGCTAATTTGTCAAGAACATAGAAGCGACTTCACTAAAGATAACTTCGACCATCAAAGAAGACCAAAGAATCAAAACTAAGTTATCCGAAGATCCGAGCTCAAAGATGAAGATCAAAAAGTGCTAGATAATGTTAGCCGAATCAGACTGAAGCCATATAGAGGCAATCAATCATCTTCCGAACAAGTAGACATTGGGCTTGTAATAAACTTAAATGTGATATCCTTTTTCCCTTGATCAACCAACTTTATGTTTACATATTTTTACTTGTTCGAAAACAGAAGCAATTGGTCATTTTCCCTTAGATTACTCGATTAGAATGTAGCCGATTGTCTCCATTCTTCCAATAGCCGAACAAATCCTAATCCAAATGTTGTGAGGGTATAGCCGAACAATCTTGGCTCCAACAAATCAGGGGAGATAGCCGAGTGACATCCGATTTAACCCATGCCTGGCCCAGCCATGAGCGGCCAATTAAAAGGGAAAAACCCTACTCCACCATTCGGCATTCTCGCCCCACGACTCCGTAGAATTTGCCATGACTCTTCGCTCCGGCTTATAAATAGACCCCTCCGTTAGCCTTCATCGCTATCTCCGCTTTAGCGTTCTCACATCCGTCTCCTCCACTTCCTTCGTTCGATTCATCCCAGAAGAAAACCCTAACCTCCACCAAAGTAAATGGCGAACAGTGGCGACCGTGGCAAGCGTCCTGCCGACGGGAAGGTGAAGGAAGCAGCATCATCGCACTTGCCGGGCGCCGTGGAGTGCGATTCGCTTTTTTGCCCCTTGCAATTTTCTTGTTCATCTCTTAGTTTTAATTTTTCTTCCTCATTCATCGGGATAAGGGTCATCGGTTCCAGCCAATATCATCTCCTTCCTCCGCGACACCTCTCAGCCGGGAACTCCATCATCCGGCTCTTCCAACTCTTCAAGCTCCTATCATTCCAATCCTTGGGGCCCAGCGAACCAAAGCAGATGCACACCATCCGTATTCTCACGAGGAGGCGCTCAAGTTTCGCCAGGAGAGGGATGAAGCCCGGGAGGAGCTAGGCGATGTCTCCAAGAAATTCGACATCGAGCAAGCCGAATGGGAGGACCAGCGGAAGCAACTCTGCGACGCCATCACCGGTTTGATATCTTCATTTGGTTTTAGCATCCTGGCTTCCCTCGCTTGCTGACCTATTTTCCTTTTCTGCCCAACTCTTTCTGCGAAGAATGACCGCCTGAAGGCGGCGGCGAACAAGATCGCCGACAAAGTGAATGCCTAGGGGGAGACATCCGAGGCACGCCTCGATGCTGTGGATGGCCGTGTTGATCAGGCCGTCATCCAAGGTGTGCACCTCGGTGTTTCTCTCGGGCTGGTGGCAATGACCTCCCGAACCAACGAAGACTACTCCTTCCAGCCCGATCGGCTTTATTGGAGGACGCCTTGGGACGAGATCGACGACATCGATGAGCGTCTAGAGGTCTCGATGATCATCTTGTCGCCCTCGCCGAATCCACATCCCGGTCCATCCTCAACAAGTTATTTGAGGAGTAGTTTGTATTAGGATGGACTTACGTAAATAAACTTGTCTTTTGGAAGAATACTTATTTCTTTGATCCCTTTTGGTAAAATTCTGCACTGCATTTGTCGGAAAAATGCTGAAAACAACCCGGTCTTGCATAAACATTCTTGTGCTAGGCGATGCAAGTCGCATCGGCTATTTTGTGCTAAAGGCGATATGAACAATATCGGCTATTCTCGATCTTATATCTGATTTTTTAGGCTAAAGGCGATTTTCTTTTATCTGCTTTTACGATCTACATTCATGAACCAACCTCAACACTGGGTAATACTTCTTAAGAAATCTTCCATTGATAGCTCGTAAACTCCTCTCCAAATAAAGTCCTCAATATGTATGCATTACCGGTACACATTCTACTATTCGAAAGGACCTTCCCAATTTGGAGACCATTTGCGAGCACGCTCTATCCTTTGTTCTAACGGCAATATAGTTTTCCAAACCAAGTCTCCTTCTGCGCGAATCGCCTCAAACTAACCCTTTTGTTATAATACTTGGCAACGCGTATTTTATTTTTCTCAATATTTTCCAATGCCTTGAGACGAATCAAATGTAAATCTTCCAATTCATCCATCATCAGATTCTTATAATCTTCTTCTACCAATTCTTTACAGAACACAACTCGCGCCTTGAACTCGACCGTAATTCCCATGGTAGTACAAAGACGATGCCCATAAACCAGCCTTCATAGGGAGACGTTTGAGTGGACCCATGACAAGCCATTGGTGGCCCACAATGCTTCATTAAGAACCAAGTGCCATCTCCTTGGTTTTTCATCAATCTTCTTCGGATGATTTTAATCATAACCTTATTTGATGCTTCGCTTTGACCATTAGCTTGTGCATAATAAGGAGAAGAATTATATAACTTAATCCCCATATCTTTGGCAAAATCACGAATTACAAGAAGTAAACCGAGTTCCTTGATCGGTTGTTATAGTTTGAGGAATCCTTAATCATGAATTATATGTTCCTTAACAAAACTGATCATATTCTCGGACGTTACCTTCTTCAAAGGGATAGCTTCAACCCACTTGGTGAAATAATCCGTGGCCAAGAGTACAAATTTGTGTCCCTTACTAGAAGGAGGATTGATCGACCAATTAAATCTACACCCCATCCTCCTGAACGGCCAAGGCTTGATTATGGGATTCATAGCGATGCTTTGGAACTTTTTGAATATTGCGAATCTTTGACAATTGTGACACCCTTTGTAATATTCAAAACAATCCTCCAACATAGTCGGCCAAAAATAACCAGCCTCCTAATTATCCACTTCATCCGATAAAATCGGTGTGGTGTGCACCACACAATCCTTCATGAACCTCATACATCACTTTCTTGGCCTCTTCTTGACTTAAACATTTGAGCAATACTCCATCGATGGATTTGTAATATAACCGATTATCAAGGAACACAAATTTGAGAGCTTTGTATCCGAGTTTTTCGGAAACTTTTGAGATGGATCTTTCGGATAATTGGTAATTTCGTATCTCCAATCACCATCTACTTGATCAATATTTAAAACACCTTCTTCTATAGCCAAAACTTCCCGACTCTCTCGATATCCGAGCGACTTGAGCTAACTTATTTGCTTCTTCATTATACTCTCTAGGGATATGATGCAAGGTTACTACCGAAAAATTCTTCAAAAGTTCTCTACACTCCTCATAATATTCTCTTAACACATTGTTCTTGCATTCATCTCGACCACTCGGTTGATTAATCACCAACTCGAGAATCCCCAAAGATTTCAACAACAATGCCTTTACTTCTATAAGAAGTCTGAGCCCTCTAAGCAACGCTTCATTACTCTGCGATTATTAGTAACATGAAATTCAATAGGAACCGCATACTCAAAAGTTTTTCCTTGTGGGGAAATCAAGAGAATACCAGCTCCACCACCTTTGTTACAAGATGATCCATCGAAGAACAAGGCCCAAGGCACAATGCTTATCGCCTCAACGAAAAGATCCCGATGTTGGGTAATAAAATCGGCAATAATTTGACCCTTTACCGCCTTTGCCGATTCATACCTTAAATTAAATTCTGATAATGCTAAAATCCATTTGCCAATTCTTCCATTCAAAATTGGCATCGATAGCATATGTTTGATTACATCAAAACTAGAAACTATCACGCATTCGGCATTCAACAAATAGTGCCGAAATTTGGTACATGAGTAATACACACACAAGCAAAGTTTTTTACAGAGCGAATACCTTGTTTCCGGGTCTAGCGACTTTTCGGCTAATATAAGCTATGATTCTTTCTTTTCCTTCAAATTCTTGCATAAGGGCCGATCCTATCGTTAGGCTATCGGCCGCACCACATACAACTTAAAAGGCTTGTCAAGTTGTGGAGGTACCAGCACAGGTGGGCGCTTTCATATATTGCTTGATCTCATCAAAAGCCTTTTGTTGTATGTCACCCCATACAAATTTTTGATCCTTCTTGAGCCTTAATAAAGGAGAAAAGGGTAAAACTCTCTCTGATAGATTGGATATGAATCTTCTTACAAAGTTGATTTTGCCTAACAATGATTGCAATTCTGTGATATTGGTTGGCGGCACAACTTTGTCTATTGCTTCCATGCTCTTTTTCCCAACTTCAATTCCTCCTTTATGAACTAAAAATCCCAAAAACTCACCAAATTAAACTCCAAAGGCACATTTGTTTGGATTCATCTTCAAGCCATGCTTTCTTGTGCACTCCAGAGTTTTTCTTAAATCGGCTAAATGTCCTTCACGGTTTCTAGACTTGACCACTACATCATCGATGTAGATCTCTACAATCTTGCCGATCATTTCGTGAAAATATAATTCATAGCTCTTTGATAAGTTGCACCGGCATTCTTTAACCCAAATGTCATGACTATCCACTCAAACAAACCAATATGACCAGGACATATGAAGGCTGTTTTTGAAATATCTTCCATTGCCATAAAAATTTGATTATAGCCAGCATTACCATCCATAAAACTAATGACTTCATAACCTGCTGCTGCATCTACTAGTAAATCGGCAACTGGCATTGGGTAACCATCCATGGGAGTGACCTTATTAAGATTTCTGAAATCTATGCAAACCCTCATTTTCCATTTTTCTTGTATACCGGTACTATATTTGAAATCCACTCTTGCATACTTGCGGGCCGAATGAAGTTTGCTTCTATTAATCTTTCAACCTCTTTCTTCACATCGGCCAATACCTCCTCTTTGTATATCTTTCGTGGAGGTTGTTTGTGAAGGACGAAATCCGTGTTTAATGGGTAATCGATGCTCAACAATGGAACGATCCAATCCGAGCATTTCCGTATAATCCCAAGCAAAACAATCTTTAAACTCTTTCAATAGGTCTATCAACTTTGATTTATATTCGGGTCTAACTTTGCACTAATATACATCGGCCTCGGCTTAGAACCATCACTAACATCAATTTCTTCCAACTTATCACCGACATAAAACCACGTCCCAACTTTCCTTTGTTGCCATCGACAGATTTCCCATTAAAATTACTATGAGAGCCGATTTGCTTGGATCGGTTTGTTGGCCCTCAACGAAAACATTTACAGGACCTTCTTTCCACAGCTTTTCGGAGAGAAACAATCGACGCCTTCATATTCCCAAAGAGGGTAGATTACGTGGCGACAACACTTACCGAATCGTCAGCGTGTACAACTTCAACATCATCTCCAATCCATTGAATGAGAATTTGATGCATGGTCGAAGGAATGCAGCAATTAGCATGGATCCAATCTTTGCCCAAGAGTAGACTATATGCCCCCTTGCCATCAATGATAAAAAAGGTAGTAATCAGAGTTTTAGACCCAATAGTTAGCTCGACCTGGATAGCACCTCGGGTATCAGAAGGGTTGCCGGCAAAGTCCCTAAGCACCATGTCAGTTTTCAACAATTCTTCATTAGTCATCCCAAGCTTTCTGAAGGTAGTATAAGGCATGATATTGATAGCAGCCCCTCCATCAACAAACATCTTAGTTAAAGGCTTGCCATTGACATATCCCTTTAAATAGAGTGGTCTTAAGTGACGATTCTTGATTGGTTTGTCAAAAATAGCCTGCTGTGTTAATACAAGCTGGGCCATCAACTCCTGACATTCACTTTCATCAAAATCAGAGTACACCTCTTCTTGGACATATTGGCTTTTGGGAGCTATAAACTCTAATGGGAGGAAGAAAGCCATGCAAGCATCAGCCGAAGGACCACATCCATCAGG
Organism: Miscanthus lutarioriparius; assembly: GCA_904845875.1. Classification (NCBI taxonomy): domain Eukaryota; kingdom Viridiplantae; phylum Streptophyta; class Magnoliopsida; order Poales; family Poaceae; genus Miscanthus; species Miscanthus lutarioriparius. The sequence continues at coordinate 150,018,757 of CAJGYO010000007.1, read as the reverse complement.
CTTCTTTTTAGGACGCCATATTTGCTTTGCTTCGGTAACTTCCTGTTCCAACTCCCTATTCCTCGGTCGTTGAACTCTTCTTTTTTCGACTTTTCCTCGGGCACCGGAGGACACCAACGTCCTTTTGCCATACGTATCTATAGGAATCGACTTCTTCATCCTGCACTCTATCATGAATCCAACCTTGACCTGCAAATCTTTTCCTTTGTCGATTCTCAAAATCATCTATTTTAAGCGCCGATCATCTTGAGAACCTTCTTTCCAAGTCTTTCGTGAGACGGACGGCGGTTGACTCGAGATTGTCTATACTCGAGTCTTTGGGCGCTACACTCCGGACAATTATTTCTTGCAGGCAACCTCAAGCCTTCATTCCAACAATGCCTAAAGAATGAACAACCCTAATGAGATCTGCTCTCTGCTTACATCACGTATTCTTCTTGCTCCCTTCAAGATACTTCTTCCTCATACCTCATTCATTCTTCAATAAACCATTGCTTCTTATAGTATTCCTTCTCTTGTTCTCTCTCGCCACTTGTTTAGCAAAATCGTGATGTAACTCTGGGTTTGGAAGTTTGACCTTTCTCGGTTCGGCTATTCGAAACCGAACTTCGTTCTTCTTGACTTCTCTCTCGGTGACTTGCCGATCCGGGGTCAACAAAGACCACTTTCCTTTGCTCTATCGTAAGTCAACACCTTCATCTTGCCTTTACCTTTGAGATCATTGGCGAGAGACCATATTCACGAGAAAAGAAATCATATTTTGTGGAAAAGGTTGATCATCAATTTTCATCTTGCCATCAAACTTCAAATGTCCCTCTTGGATAGCTTTACGGATTCGGATTACGAACACCCGCAATCATTAATAGAGTGAGAATTAGTGTTATGGAAGCCACAATACTTTTTTGTCTTTCACCTTTGGGACGTAGCATGGGATGTCCTTACGGCGCTTTGATCGTCCTTCCTTTATCAACAATGCAAAAGCACATACGCCTTAGTAACATCAAAATCATAGGTTCCCTTTTGTTGTTTCAACCAGCGTTGACTAACTTGAGTGGGTTCCTTTGCCCAATTCAACTCAGCCGCAGCTATCTCATCTTCATCAATATACTCAGTCGCTTCCTCCAGAAAACCTTGATACACCTCATTAGTGGCATTGTTCTTCTGAAAGCGATTATCTCTCCTGAATCCTTGGGCCTGATTACTTGTAGCTGCTAAACGCTGCGCAAGTTGGCCAAGATCATCAAACTCCATGCCGAACAACTTTTCCCTGATATTCGGCAACATTCCTGCTATAGCCATTCCAGGTAGTTGATCATCTGGTAAATTCAGAGAATAACACATATTCTTGGTCTCCCTAAATCTGCGAAGATATTCCAATGGTGTCTCATTTGTTCTCATCCTCAGACTCATGAGATCAACCAACTTTTTCTCATTAGTACCCGTGTAGAAATATGAATGAAACTTCGCTCTAGCTCTCGCTTACGTACCAATGGAATGAGTCAAAAGACGTGAACCATGTGAAAGCTGGTCCTGTAAGAGACAAAGGAAAATATCGAATCCTCCAAGCTTCATCTGAAGCAGCTTCTCCAAGTTGCATCAAATATCGACTGACGTGCTCTATGGTACTAGTATCATCTTGACCAGAAAACTTGGTCAAATCTGTTGGAGGCTTCACCCTTGGAGGTAACGCCACTCTGTTGTACCACTCTGGATAAGGAGACTTGTATGAATAGGATTGATTTTTTGGCTTCAAACCGAACGATTCTCGCATCATGTCGCCCATCCTGCATCAAAACATCAATGCACGAATCTCGATTTCCTTGCACTTGCACTCCGAAGGCAATCTGAAACACTCCTATACCTGGATTTGGCACAACATTGATAGCAATCATAATCGATGAAATTCTTGATACCCATCTCCATACATATTCTTCTCGCAATCTGTTTGATCTTTGGAGAAACTCTATAAGTGAAGGTGGCACTTCTCTGTGGTACCAAATGTCACCGTCCATAGGTGGGATGTGATTGCTTTTCGATTGTGAGTCAATCCACCTATATTTGAAGTCGACGCTACTTCTTTTCCAACAGCTTCTCTTGATGCTTTGGAACATTGAAAAGCGTCGGTCCACCGAAAGTGTTCCAATATTTTCTTCAAAGTATTTATCAACCATTGGACCAAAAGTACGATCATGATTGCCCGAAAGGTATTCGTAAAAAGTCGTGTGATGGTTTGTCATGGTTTCTCCCATAGCTTTATAGACCGGGGCTGCCATCTTCCGAGCATCCTCCTCTTGATTATAATCAGTTTGATGCGGAAGAAGAACCCTTGGCATTGACCGCTTTTGAAACACTTTATTGCTCTTGTTTTTGGAAAAAGACATCAAACACTTCCGTTGGTATTGCTCACATGCTTGTAGCACTAAATCCTCGTAATTATCGCTTGAATTCGCCATGCTCACATCCGAACATGATCATTGTTGATCTCGGACGCCATCTTAAACTAACAGATGGTCCCACCGGACGTGCCAAAAAGTGTGTTGACACAAAATGTGACGACTCGTGCCTCACACACAACAGAAGTCGGAAAAGCGTTGCTTCAATCAGTTCCCGGTGCTTCGTGACCTTGGCGTGCCGATCGGTTTGACTGAAAAGAACTAACAAGGATAAAACAGATTAAATGCCGGATCAAAACATGTCGGTGAGACCAGATAGTTCCATATATACGGCCCTGAAGCCACTTACAACGACATACACCTATAGGAAGTCATGCGCCAACAAGTTTATAAACCATTCGACTAATCGTAAGATGAACACACGTAAAGATCCGATTACGAATGCATGTGCATGGGAAGACATGTTTGAACAAGTGAAATTAATTATGAATTAATGCATAACCAAGCTCGACAATCCAACCGAGTTGGGATCCATGAAGAAGGAACGTGCAAATAAACACGATTAAACTAATCTAAAACACGCATCGCCGCATACGACACCTAGTTCCGTCAAAGCTTAAACATAATTATCATGCATGAACCCACAACATGTAACAATCTAGATTAAAATAATTCAGCCATTATGAGCATGTTATCTATTTGCGAGGTAATATGACAAGAATGATCATTGAAGCACCGAATAAAACCACAAGAGATGGCGAATAATATCAATCTAGATTGGGCAAAAAGTGTGTTACAAATATATGAAATATTTAAAACATGCAACACAGGATAACTTAATGAATCTATTTAGATTTTGCCGATATCTAATAGAGCCGATAAGCAACCGCCTTGCTTTCACTCGAGCATATTGAGCAAACGCTCACGCACTCGGTATCTACTCAATAACAAAGCATAAGCAAAGACTTCTTGATTGTCAAGCAAAGATCCGCCACGCACGATCATTGAAAACAAACAAGACTACTTGCATCACGTCTAAATCCACCGCATGATACTAAACATGATAACAAGGTTGTCGGAACTTACGGAGGTCGACGGATCGATGACTCCTCTCGAAGAACTCGACGACACGACAAAAGGACTCGAAAGTTGGCACGGGGCCGGTTGTATTGATTTGGTTGTGAACATCTATTACAATGGTCGAGGGTCAATATTTATACCCTAGACAAAACACGAGTCCTAGAAGACTATGATTTACAAAGGAACTTCTAAACAAACTTGGAAACTTACGATTCCTTACCCTAAACTCTCAGAGTCCTTTATTATTACAACTTTCATCTTTTCGATCGGCCTTGCCTGCCATCTTCTTCTTTCCCGAATGGAGTCACCACCTTCTGGAGTAACCGACCGCACAAGCATTTAGCCGACCGCTTGTTTTGTCTGCCGAATACCCTTCTTCCCACAAGCGGGTCCACCTATCATCCTCCAGAATCGACCAAAATCCAGTGTTAACAATGCCCGAGGGTCGCATAGAAAGCCAGGGGAACTCCTGACCGCCCTCTCGCTCCGTGCGGAGGCTCGGGGGCTCTCCCTGCGAACCTTGCCGAGACCCAGCGACCTAGGCTCGCACTCGAGGGGGCTCGGCAAACACACCCCTCCTTCCGAGCGAAAAGGATGCGCAAGGGTCGCATAAAAAGCCAGGGGAACTCCTGACCACCCTCTCGCTCCGTGTGGAGGCTTAGGGGCTCTCGCTGCAAACCTTGCTGAGGCCTAGCGACCTAGGCTTACACTCGAAGGCGCTCGGCAAACAACCCCTCCTTCCAAGCGAAAAGGATGCGCGAGGGTCGCATAAAAAGCCAGGGGAACTCCTGACCGTCCTCTCACTCCGTGCGGAGGCTCGGGGGCTCTCCCTGCAAACCTTGCCGAGAACCAGCGACCTAGGCTCGCACTCGAGGGGGCTCGGCAAACAACCCCTCCTTCCGAGCAAAAAGGATGTGCGAGGGTCGCACAAAAAGCCAGGGGAACTCCTGACCGCCCTCTCGCTCCGTGCGGAGGCTCGGGGGCTCTCCCTGCAAACCTTGTCGAGAACCAGCGACCTAGGCTCGCACTCGAGGGGGCTCGGCAAATAACCCCTCCTTCTGAACGAAAAGGATGCGCGAGGGTCGCTTAAAGAACCAGAGGAACTCCTGATCGCCCTCTCGCTCCGTACGAAGACTCGGGGGCTCTTCCTTCACCCAAAACGAAAGCAAGCCACCCCAGCTCACACTCAGGATTTCAAAAAAACACGACAAAAAGGGCACCGAGCCCGTTATGGTCCAGGGGTTCGAAGGCTGGGCCCCCTAAAGGTTTCGACAGCCGCCCCAGGACAATAGAGTCAGGGACAGCTATGGGCGAGCCCGTACATGGCCGAGGCCCGAGCAAGCGATCGCTCGGGATGCCCTAAGTCGTGTCCGAGACCAGTAGAGAGTTCTCCGAATGGGATCCCACCATAGGGAGGCGCCGAGCCCTCGGGGCCAATCGAACGGCCCTGGGACCCACTAGAGAAGCCCTCTGGTATTTTTGGGGTGCATCTCTGGACCACTAGCCAACCTCTATCGAATAGGGCACGGGCCTTCACTCGGACTTACCCGATAGCAGCTCATCGGAAGTGTCACCGCTCGCGCCCACCGAGGGTAGCCTGGCATATTCCACCCCTCCTTCCGAGCGAAAAGGATGCGCGAGGGTCGCATAGAAAGCCAGGGGAACTCCTGACCGCCCTCTCGCTCCATGCGGAGGCTCGGGGGCTCTCCCTGCAAACCTTGCCAAGACCCAGCGACCTAGGCTCGCACTCGAGGGGGCTCAGCAAACAAACCCCTCCTTCCGAGCGAAAAGGATGCGTGAGGGCCGTCAAAAAAGACAGGGAAACCACTGATCGCCCTCTCGCTCCATGCGGAGGCTCGGGGGTTCTTCCTACAACTAGGCCAAGTCCCAGCGACCCGAACTCACATTCATGGGCCCGACAAACACGATAAAACTTCTTGCTCAACGAAGAAAAAAGCCCCTGGAGGAGTAAACCCACTCCTCCAGGGCCTCGGGGGCTACACCCGGCGGGTGCGCTCGCGCGCACCCACCAGAACCATCAAGTACAAAACACAATCCCGACGGGAGCTGCTGAGCCAAGTCTCGTCAAAACCTCAGGAAACTGCCCGCACTCCTCCCCAGGCTTGGGGGCTACTATCGGATACCACAAGAGGGGGTACCCTAAGTAAGAACCGAAAATATTGCTTGAGCCTTGCAAAAGTCAAAGCCAAAGGACAACCACGAGGTCTCGGCCATTTCTCCGATTCGCCCGAGGCTTGCGCCGAGGCCTCAGGCGAAAGGCCAAAGCCCTTCGCCCCGCCGAAGCCCTCTCGTCGAGGCCCCGCCCCGCAAGGCCTCGGACGGGATGCCAATTCTCCGACTCGCCCGAGGCGGGGATCGGCAACAACCTCGTCACCTCCATCCCAACCGGCTCCCCTAACAAAACGTCATGTCCAGATTAATGCGTCTAACTACTCCCGCAACGTCAGCCGCACACTGGCACAGTTCGGGCAGAGAAACGACCGATGGGACAGGGGACCGGGCGCAGCAGGGGTTACCTGCCACTATGCTCATCACTGTGCCTCCTGCTGACACCCGTACTGCCCAGTGCTACCTAACCCCTGCGCCAAGGACAAAGCAGCGTGGAAGGTCAAGTCCACGTCCTTGTAGTCTCGGAAACAACAGGAAAGACCAACTGCTCGTCCTCCGCCTCGTCCGAGACCCTCCGGCAGGGCCTCGGACGTATTTTTCCTCCTCCGCCTCGACCGAGGCCGGGCTCATCCCACATCCTCATCGTCTCCGCCTCAACCGCCCCTCTGGCGAGCTGTCCCATCCGTGTAAGTGCACCTGAACACACCTACTACGTCAGCCACGATGGGCAGGGTACAGCAACAGGGGCGATGGGACGGCGGTCAAATCGCCCTTTTTACCATCCCCTACTGACGGTCCAGGGATTACCGTGCCCTATGGACATCCGCTCCGCGCTTTTCCTACCTGAACCTGCACGACAGCGGGACCACCGAGACCCCACACCATACACGGTCACCTCCAAGGCCTCGGCGAGAAAGCAGCCCTCGACGATCACCACAAGACCCGCTGAGCCTCCTGCACTCCACCAAATCAAGAATCCATGAGGCACGGCATGTCTCCGGCCGTGGAGGCCATACCGACTAGACATCAACAAGGACCCCCACGACCTCAACAATCTCAAGCCCGGCCAACACGGCGCGTCAGTCAAGTACCAATCGCCATTCCCAACACCATGCTGCTACAGGACTGAACTACAATAGGCTCCACGTGTAGCTCACTCATGTACTCCTGGCTCCCTCCTTGCGGTTATAAAAGAGAAGCAGCCAGGGATAGCCCTGGAGGGGACAAGAAAAACATACGGAAGAACCACGCTCTCACACACGCGTAAACAACACTCTGTAACACACGCTCTCTCAAGCTACCCGAGAGCAACGTCTCAAGCAGCCCGCGCCGTTCCACGCCGAGACCTGGGACTAGCTCCCTCTCTCACCCAGCTTGTAACCTCCTACCACAAGCACTTCGGTGCAAGGAATACAAGATCGATCTCTCAGACTGGACGTAGGGCGCCAATTGCCTTAACCAGTATAAATCTTGTGTCTCTTTGCATCACCATCCGGGATTAGGGGCACGCAACTCAAATTCACTGGTTGGTTGAGGACCCCGGTCCAAAACACCGACACGTATCTTTTGTTTTGCGCTTAGATATACACTATGTCTTTTTTTCGTGAGCGTGCCCTCGTAACACGTGTTTCATTAAGTAGAAGTAGAGTTACGGTTAGTTACATCAATCCCAGATAATCCATAGATTACCGAAAGACGGACAAACTAACAGGCACACAAACACAGATAGAGTTCTCAGATGGCTAATTTACAGAATTGTTTTGCGACGTTGCCAAGAGCAGCGGCAGCAAGCTAGTAAGGTGACGGAAGCCCGCTCTGACACAAAGGTTGGCTTCGTCGATGATGGAGCCGAGGAGCACAGCTGGACGCCTCGCCGCTGCGTCGAACGTCCTGGAGTTTCTTTCCTTCTACAGTTCCCAGCCAACGAGCAATACCATGGAGTCGAATCCTCGCCTAGCTGTTTTGGCGACCCTTTTCCTCGACGTCGTCCACCAAACCCAGAAAGACGCCATGTCCAGCAGCAAGAGATCATCAAGCCCAGGGAGTCTGAGGGGCCAAACTCCAGACTTCGACACTGTAAGGACAAGCAAGCAGAAGGTGGTCTATTTCCTCAGTCCCCACACCACAGAGGGCACAAGTCGGTGATTCCTGTAGGCCATGCCGGTGTCTTCTCGCTATACACATGTATCATAGCAAAAGCGATGTATCTAGAAAGCTAAAACGTCTTATTATTTATGGGCATGTTTGACAAGACTGAAAAATACTGTTCTGGCTGATTATTGTAAGAGAAAAATACTATTCTAGCAGGACGTGAATAGTGATTCCGTGAGTTGGCTGGCCAGCCAACCAGCCGGCTTAAAGCCAGCCGAACACGCCCTGTAACAGGTGGAGTACTACTTTGATATACTTATACATATAACATTACCATGATTATTTGTCCAATTGTGCCGCATTCATTCTATGGGCGCGTTGCATATATACTCCGTAGAAGAAAGTTCAATAGTGGCAAAACACGTCATTTGCCCGGCCAAAACAACAAGTACCTGTAATGGAAAGGAGTTGGTAGAGATAATAACGCATGCAATTGGATATTTGGATTACCGGCGGCTCTGGTGGTCAAAGTCAAACCAATGCACAATTGTAGGTGTAGTATGGCATGGCCATCCAATTTTGACAATCTGTCGGGCGGTTTCAAACAACACGGAACCCAAGCTGAGCTAAGCTAGACGACCCCCTGTTTTGTAGAGCTTCGGCCAACTCTTGCTTTGGCTCCGGCACCTTCATGTACCGTTGCAAAAGGTTTTTTTTTAAAATGAAATTAGGAGCCAATAAAATTACTATTTTTATTTTTATCAGCTTTGACTCCTTTTGCGCAATATAGCAAGGAGCCAAAGCCGTTTTAAATTGTGTCAAACGGATATAATGAAATTGTGTCAAACGGGTCTAAATTTGTTAGGTCCAGCGCCTGCTTATATACTAGTATATGGTATGTCGTTGTTGAAGCACTATTAGCTATGGCCTATAGCTCCTAGGTCACACCGAAGACTTCAGAGAAGAATTCTGGAGATCGAGGGTTAGAATGCTCTATCTATAATCATCATCCCATCAGGAGCAATATATATAATATAATGGAAACAATCAAGCATTGGGTGCGGCCATCAATCGAGATCAAAAAAATCTTTTATGTGATCTCTGCTTGCTGTTTCGCGCACTGACTCTGTCGTTATATGTCCTCTTTATACTAATCGGTCGAATAAGCAAATAATTATATACGCGTCATTGTATTAAGATAAAAGAGTTATTTACATGATTAAAAAATGCACAAAATGCCATCGCAGCCAAGCACTCTAGGCAACACTCATTACTCCTGTCAAACTGCGAGTTAGAGCGGTCTAGACAAGAAGAAGCTAATCAAATGCTAACTCATTTAACTTCGCTAATAGATGAAGTTTCGACGGCCGATGTTCTACTCTGCTAGGGCGCTAGCTCATTCCGATCCTCTGGCTAGGACGTCATGCGGTGGTAAAGTTATAGCAAACTAGAGAGATGTAGGCTCTGTTTGGTTCCAAGCTCTTAAAATTGTTAGGAGCTAAAAGTTTTAGGAGCTTTTATGAGGCTGTCAAAACCTCCTAAAAGAGTATTTGATCCCATCTCCTAAAACTGACTAAAAACAATAAATGCACTAGCAAATAGACCGACCATGTAGCCCTCCTCTTTACCCCTGCTCCTTCTCTGCTCCCGTCGTGGCCCTCGCTCTCCTCCTCGTCGTCTCCGCGGTGGTGGCCATCTCGACAGACGGGAGCGTGACCAGCTCCACCACGCGCCACCGCCTCGTCTTGGTCGCGGCCTTCCCCCTGCCCGCCGGGGAGCACGAGTGGCAGCAGGGGCCGGCGGATCCAGCGGCGCGAGGGTCGAGGACGGGGAACGGCTGGAGGAGGTCAGAGGGGTGGCGCCGACTCGGGCCCCATGGCGGCGGGGAAGACGGAGGGTACATGGAAGCAAGCAGCACCGCCGCCATCTCCAGGTCCAGCGCGAAGGAGCGGCGGACCGGTTTGGGGCGTGGGCGGGCGGGCGCGGGAGACGGATCAGGCGGGCGCCACGCGGGAGAGGAGATCCCGGCAGGTGGTGGCGGCGGGGATCCGGCGGTGAAGGGTAGGGGCCGCAAGAGGGAGGAGCAGGTGGGAGGGAGGGTGGGAGAGAGAGAGAGGGGGCAGGGCAATAAAGGAGGGGTAGTAGGGGTCTAAGATGGACTTTAGGAGCTTTTAGGAGGGGGTGGAGCTCCTAGATATTTTGGCCTTTCCTAAAGTTTTTAGAAGCTTTTAGGAGGAGGTGTTTGTTCTTTAGGTAAATTCTATCTAGATTTTAGCTCCTAAAATTTTTAGGATGGGTAACCAAACAGGGCCGTACTTGCCTTATGGGTATATAAACTTGTGTCGTAATGAATGTGTATATGGTATAATTTTAATTGAGGTTATTGTTTTTGCATTTTTGAAGAGGTGTGTTTATAATATAGCTTTGCCTGACGTCGTATACTCCTGACCTGACCCAAGAGTCAGAGAGAGAGTAATTTTACTTTCACCACTAAAGCATGGCACATGTAGTTATAGTAACTATAATTAGGGAAAACAAACAATGTTAATTAGAGCCCGCTTGATACAGTGGACTAATTGTTACTAGTCACTTAAAGTTTAGTCAAAGGTCATCCAAACAAGTGAACTAAATGAGGATTTATTTTTAGTCCAGCCCCTAACCAATTATTAGTTCACTAGTCGGCCAACCCAAATTAATTCGAACCAAAAGGAGGCATAGAATGCAAAATAACATCAACACCCTGTCACATACCCTTTTCTCCCTCCTCTCTCTCAAGCGCAAGCAGTGCCCTATGGCTCCTACCTCCCACCATCCGCCGCCTCTAGATGCTCGAACTCCACCGAGGCACTGATCGCAACATCGTCACCGTGGATTCTCGACTACCGCCGACCATTACCCCACCGCAGCAGCCCCTACTGCCACCGGTCCACCTGGCCTGACCACAAGCTCCTGGATGAGCACGCCCCGCCTCCGCCACACGCTCCCTTGTAGAGGTTGGAGAACGAGAAGATGTAAGAACCCCACCACAGACCGCCATGGATAAGGGTTTTTGAATCTTGGGCGCCCGACCTTGGATGAGGGAGGGCAGAATCTTAGCCGCCCAACGTTGTGTCATGGAGAGCACAGGCCAGGTGGGCGCGGTGGCGTCGGAGAGGGCGGCGGGTAGCACAAAGAAGCGGGAGGCATGGCCACCAGCTCCATGGCATTGGATCGAGGAAGAAAGCGACGTGTGACAGTGAGAAACAAGCTAGGAAGAGGCTGGGTGAGAAGAAATGGTAGTGTAGTATACTGAAATAAGGTCACCTAAAGTTTTTGGTATCAACACCACCTAGCTAAAATTTAGATGACTAAATAAACTCTAATTGCAACTAAAATGTAGTCCAACGCCTACAGGCTACAGTCAATTGAAACATGCCTTCGGGCTTCGGCAGCATTGCATTGCATCAACAATGACGCTGCACTAGGCAAAACACTGTGTAGGAGTACACGTAGTAGTAAATCGATGAGCGGCTAGATAGGTCGACGATAATAATGTGTCTGACAGCTAAGCTTTTGTTAGTTTGTATTGATGACACGTGCCTGCTTGTTGCCGCTACCGACCTTGTTGTGGGGTTTTTGGTTCGTGGCCGTGCGTACGCAGACGCAGACGTGACCTACGACTCCTGCCTGCCTCTGCCTCTGCCTCTACCTGGGCCGGCATAAACATGCGTGTCTTGATAATTAAGCTGTCGTTAACCAACCAACCAAACAAAACCAGACCCTACGTACTCCTACATAGTGTGCATCAGTGTGCATGCATGCATTTCCTCCATTTATATCTATATATAGAGAGTTGAAAAAGAATGAAATTTTATATTATCTCTATATGTTATTATAATTCTAAACCATACTAGAGTTCAATTCCAACATTCAAGATGTCCACCTTTTAGCAGTCCACTATATATCGGATGCATTTATATCCACGTCGCCATCCACTAATATTAATTTCGTATAAGTAACTACATATAGTCTAATTTTATTCTAAAACATCAGTAATTTTCGCGGCAACGCGCCAGGCATTCTTCTCGTTATTATCATTTGAAAATACCAGTGCTAATGCTAACCCAATACCTTCTCGTTATTATCATTTGAAAATACCAGTGCTAAAGCTAACCCTGCTAGAGTGATAGAGTACCATTTGTCTGAGTGAGCTGAAGCCGTAGCTAGAGAAATGAATAAACTATTGGCAGCACATATCTGCCGACACACCTCCTGACATTGACCCAAATAATAAACACAAAGGACGATTTATTTCCTTTAAAATAAAACACTGCTCCAGGAGCTATATTATATGCAATGATGATCGTACCCGCCCATTCATTCATTCATACAGTACATACAAATATCAGTAACAGATTAATCAATGGCACCTTATTTTAACAGTATCTTGTAGATGGCCATGCATCATATTCATATCATATAGTAGTAGTATACAAAATTACAAATAATAACAGCTAGAAGCAGAAGCAGCAGTAGAGTGCTAGCTAATAGTAGTAACAAGTGTTGAAATGCACTAGTAATAACAGCTACTAGTAGTAGTGATTTAGTAACAAGAAAGAAAGAACAAACAAATTAAACAAGATTGCTAAACAAATTTGTTCAACAAAGGAAAGGATTCCTTGGGCGCCCAGCTCGCATGGCATGTCCTGTGGTCGCATCCATGGCAACGCCATTGCCATGCATGCAATGCAGCTAGCTACTCATCATCAAAGGTTAGAGAGAGAGAGAGAGGTGGGGGTACTGTAGCTAGCTACTCATCATCATCGTGGCCATGGCTGTCCACCTCGTCGTCCTGATCATCGCCGGCCCTCCCCTTGCCAATGCCGTCCTCCTCCCCGTCGCCATCCTCCTCTCCACGTTCATTATTAGCGTTGTTATTGCCGCCGCCGGAGACCTGCTCCCTGTCCATCCCGAACCCCGGCGGGCCGTAGCGCACGTCGGGGTACTTGACCACCGCGTCCAGCAGCTCCGAGCTCGCCTGCTTGGCCTCGCCTCCCCCGGCATTGGACTCGCCGTCGCGCGCCGCCGCCACCGCCACCGAGTGACCCGAGCGGGAGTAGAGCCTGTCTAGCTCGTCGAAGTAGGGGCACGTCTTGGCGTGCGCCGGCCGCTTCTTGCCGCTCTCCTTGGCCTTGCGGAAGTACTTGTTGATGTTCTCCCACTTCTCCTTGCAGCGCTTCGCGCTGCGGCCGTAGCCCGCCGCCGCCATGCGCGCGCTCACCTCCTCCCACAGGGGGCCCTTGAGCCCGGTCTCCTGGAACCGCCCCTCCAGCCCCGTCCGCACCCGGATCAGCGCCTCCACCTCGTGCTTGGGCCACCGCGACGTGCTGAGGTGCAGCGACCCGCCGCCCCCCTCGGGCGCCGTCGCGTCCCCGCCGTCGTACGGCACCAGCTCCTTGCCGTTGCCGGCCGCCGTCGCGTCCTGGCTCGTGTCGTCGCCGGACGCCGCGGCGGGCGGCGGCAGCGTGATGGACTCGCCCGAGATCTTCTCCAGGTAGGCGATGATGGCGGCCTCGCGCGCCGCGGCGCTGGCGCGGTCCTGCGCGCGCGCGCCGGCCTCGCGGGCGAACTTGTCGGCCTCCTGCCGCCGCCACGCCTCGTCCCGCGCGGCGCGCTCCCGCTCGCGCCGCTCCATGGCCTCCAGGAACTGCCGGTGGAGGCTCTCCTGGTGCTCCATCAGACGCTGCACCAGCCGCTCGAAGAAGGACGCCGACGCGCTCAGCTGCTCCTGCTGCTGCCGCCGACGCTTCCGCTTGCGCCGCGCCGCATCCGCCGACGGCTGGGGCTGCGGCTGCGGCTGCACCACCGCGGCCGCCTCCTCCCCGGCCGACGTCTCCGACGTGTTCAGCTGCGGGCCCACGGCCGCGGCCGCCACGTCCTGGAGGTCGGCCATGGCCGGCTCGAGGATGGCATTGTCGTCTCCGGTGAGGCCGGAACCGGAGCCCGTCTGGGCGCCGCCCGCGCCGCCGCTCCCCGGCTTGTAGATGGCCTCCAGCTCGCTGAACAGCTTGTAGTTGCCGCCGCCCGCGGCCGCTGCGGCTGCGGCATTGTCGTCGCCTTTCTTGAAGTAATTGGCCGCGGCAGCCGGCGCGGGGGAATCCGGCGTGGCCACTTTCTCCTTCCCCGTCCTCTTGCTGCTGCTCGAGCTGTGTAAGTAGTCGATGTCCAGCGGCCGCCTGCGCAAAACATTTTGATGGTGAGGAATTAGAAGCAGTACGGTGAGATGGAGAAAGGTGCCACATTTTGATTCACGCTGCTACATGCTACTGGTACAAGATGGGTAGAAAGAAGAGAATTTGTTGCATGCAAGAACAAGATGCGGCCTTTTGTCCATGTCACCCCAAAAACTTTTGGTTGGGTGAGGTAATCATCGAATCCATCCATCGTCGTCGTGTAGAGAGAAAGAGAAAAGGGTCGGAGCCAGAGACGAGAAGCATAGCACAAGGAATGGAGAGCTGAAAAGTAGGTGCTCGAGTGAGAATGATTTGAGCGAGGGAGGGAGGGAGAACAGGAGAGGCCGAGAGGGGAGGAGAAGGGAATCGCCATCAGCATCAGCATCAGCCAGCATCAGTTCTTTCTCAATCATGGCACTATTATTGCTCGTCCTCTGCTCCCTCCCCACGAGCATGAGCAATAGCATCCGAAGCAGAGCAAGCAACCAAACAAGATGCGATCTTTTTCTCTTTCTTTCGAATTCCACCAAGAATTCATTTTGATTGCGAGATTTGGAGAGAGCAGCAGTTGGGAGGGGAAGGAGGGAAGATGCACAAGAGCACAGCCGCCTACCAGGTGGGTTCTTTAATGGAGGTCTCCTCGTCGCCGGTCCAGCGGCGGAGGCGGCTCTCAGTGGCGGCCTCGTCATCGCCGCCGCCGCCGCCGCCAACGTGAAGCATCATGCCGCTGCCCGCGGCGCCGCCCCCGTCGTTGAGGCCGTCGTCGGTGCCTCCCGTGGCGCCGCTGCCGCCGCCGGGGTCGACCGCCAGCTTGAAGTTCATGGCGGCTGCCAAGAACGGGGGCACGCCCGGAGGGGCGGCGGCGCCCGAGGCCGCGGCGCTCCCGGCGCCCGCCGCCCCCGAGCTCTCCGGCACGGCGGCCTCGACGTCAAATCCGAGGTGGTGGTGGTGGTGGTGCTGCTGCGCTGCTGCGGCTGCGGTGCCCATCTCGCCGGCGGCTGGTGGTGATGCTGCTGCTGCTGCTGATGCGGCGGCGGCTGGGGCTTGTGGTGGTGGTGATGCTGCTGCTGCTCGTGGAAGAGCTGGAGGTGGTGGTGCCCCGCGGCGACCGCCTGGTGCAGCAGCTGCTGCGTGAAGGGCGGCGGCGGCGCGGCGCCGAAGTGGGCGAAGTGCGGCGGCATGTGCAGCGCGTGGTGGTGGTGCTGCGGCGGCAGCGCATGGTGGTGCAGCGGCTGGTACCTGAAGGGCCCGCCCAGCTCCTGGGCGGCGGCGGGCTGGGGCGGCGGCTGCTGCTGCGGCGGCGGCGGCGCGGACATGGCGAAGCCGCCGTCCATGATGAACTGCTGGAACTCGGACACGCCGCCGTAGCCAGACTGCATGGCGGGCGGGAGTGGACTGGAGGCGAAGTCGCTAGTACTGCCGGTACTCACTGGCCACTCAATCTGCACTCCCACTGGGCAGTTACTGCTAGCTAGGGAGGTGAGCTGAGGTGACCTGACCTCTGCGGTGATGGTGATGGTGAAGCTTTGCTTGGTTTGGCTTGTTACATGCTGCTGTTGGGCTGCTTGCTTGGCTTGTTACCTCAAGGGAATTGCAAATTGCAAGTGTGGGTGTGTGGGTGAGTGAGCCAGGAGGGGAGGGTGGGAGATGGGGATGGGGATGGAAGGAGGAAGAGGATGGATGGCCTTGGCCTTGTCTTTAATGGAGGGGAGAGGGGGAGGGTCCTCTGGGCCTCTGGGTCACTGGAGCTGGGGCAGGGAGAGGGAGGGTAGGCAAGCACAGCTGCACAGGGCAGTGAGGCAGGCAGGGAGAGGAGAGGAGAGGAGAGGAGATAGAGGAGGGCAGAGGTCTGTTTTGGTTTCCATTTTGCTTCTGCCTTCCCCTGCTTATCTTCTGGCAGGTTTGGAAAGCAGCCCTCGGGCATGCCCTTATTTGTACATCTCTCTGCTCTGCCTCGGGGTGCCCTTCTTGCTGCTCTTCCCGTCCCTGTCCCGGTTTGAATGGACTCTTCCTCTTTTCAGGCAACAAGAGGAGCTCAATTTTCTCTTATATTTCATCTTTGCATTTGTATTGTACTAGCTGATTTAGGATATGTTTGATACTATTGACTAATTGTTAGCTAGCTAATTTAAGCTTAAATTAGCTTTGTTACATCTAAACAAGAGGACTAATACGTGGCCTAATTTTTTAGTCAAATTTTCAATCAATTAGTTGTTAGCCAACTAATTAACCAGTCATAGTTAACTTAGGCTAATTTTTAGTCCAACTGGTAACTATGAAACACTCCCTTAATTACCACCATCCCCACTCCTGCCATTATGAATACTTGATTTAAATTCATCAATTGGATAGATTTTCACATTATATATTCTCTAATATGTGACTAGCCATACGATGACTTGCACGCAAATACGTCCCGAGTAGGCCACTCGAGAAAAGACCAAGCACTATGGGTTTAGCCTAATTGTTAGGGTTTTAGGGATATCACTCTTCCCTGACCTAGAAACCCCTTGTACCAGCAGCAGCGACAAAATTGGTGGCTGCTAGCAAAGCATGGTGAACTAGGCGCCGATGGTGGCTCAAATCGAAAAGTAGGTGCCATGCCAGTGACTGATAAGATTAAGTGGGCTTTGAGGTAAGAATTAATGGTCAACCTATGACACAATGATCCTTTATTCGCTACTCGCCAGTACAAATAGTACAAATGGCATGCAAAAGGATACATAAGGTGCCTATGGATGCAATTAGATGGGGAACGTGGACAGTGGGATGTCAAGAGGAAGAACACAACACAAAAAAGGAAGGAAAATATGTGAGGCATTACTCGGCAATTCTATCCTTTTCTGCATCTAGTTTTCTTTTCGGTTCTACCAACATAGAGTTCCCCTGAATTATAAGACGTTTTGACTTTTCTGGACACATAGTTTTTCTATATAATTAGATGGCAGAATAACCATTTTAGTCCCTCAACTATTACCCGAAGCTCAGTTTCGTCCCTAAACTTTTAAATTGACCGTTTTAGTCCTTAAACTATATTTTTAGGCTCAATTTCATCTTAGAACTATGAAGATGATTGTTGTAGTCCTGAAACTTTGCATTCTAGGCTCAATTTCATTTATAATCTATCAAAGTGTATTTTGTTCTTTAAACTTTTATTTTCAACTCAACTTTGTCTACGTTCTACGTGGAATGCTGCATTGTTGCACCTGGTTAGCTCCAACACCACCAGCAATTGGAGATAGGAAAATAATATTCGTCCAAAAACTCTTTCGTGACCATTAATAATTCCAAACTCATATTTATTCTTTAAAAATACATGGATATATTGAAACAATAGCATATTTATGATTTTGATAATTCATGGATGAAATTGTGCCTAAAATATAAAGTTTTCTTTTTGAATAGACAAAAATGAGTTGAAAATAAAAGGTTAAATGCACTTCGATAGTTTATAGATGAAATTGAGCCCAAATTGCAAGTTTGAGGACTGAGACAATTATCTTTATGTTTGTAGGATGAAATTGAGCCTAAAACTAAAGTTTAAGGACCTAAACAACTGTTTTAAAAGTTTAGGGATGAAATTGAGTCACAAGTAATATTTGAGGGACCAAAATGGCTATTCTACCTAATTAGATATATATACTCTTTGTCAAAATCATATTATAAAAGTAATAATATATTTAGAAAAACTAAAACATCTTATCTTATAATTTAGAACGGAAGAAGTATAGCGCTTATATAGAATGAACTTAGAAGAAGATATGACACATGTTAATGCTTTTTTTTTTTGCAAATAACTAGTAAAAACGTATGCTAGCTAGAGGTAGTGTTCAAAAGGTAAAAGATATATTATTATAACTTTGTCGTAGGAAAAGTACTCAAGTTCTCATGAAGACCAAAGCACAAAGGGACTGGATTCCAAGTGAAAAGGACCTGTCCATAAAAGGCAAATAAAGAGCAAAAGAAAATGAAAAAGGAAAAGGGTGGAGACGATGACGTCACCTGGCCTTGGGGGCGTGGCACCGCCACTGGCGCCACGCACGTGCCTTGCACGTGTGGGGGAGAAGCGAGATTTTGTTACTCCCCCTGCAGTCCTGCTCCTGCTGCGTTGGGTAGTGCAGCTAATTAACTAGTAGTACTGCCTGATTGATTTGCTGAGGATTTTTTTTTTCTGTCATCACAGAGAAGAATCGCTGATCCCCGTCTGCACTCGGCTTGCTTGGATCATCTGCATCTATTCTATATCCACAATCAAGGGATGCGATGGTTGAATACACTCTCTAGATGATTAGATATTTTTATAAAAAAGCTATATAAGTAAATTTTAACTATGGTTTCTCTTGCGATATATTGGAGTAATTCAATATTGTATTAGAAGCATTTTGAACGAAAATTCGTTGATGTACTCCCTCCGTTAAGTCGCTTTGATTTTTTTGATACATAAAATTTGTTATGCATCTAGATTTATATTATATCTAGATGCATAGTAAAGTAAATATACAAAAAAATCAAAAGCGAGTTGTAATTTGGAATGGAGAGAGTAGTATTTATGCTTCAGACTTTCAGTGTATTGTAAAATTGTGAATTTTCTCTGCCCGAAATACGCTTGTGATTTCTAGATAGAGAAAATTAGTAACACGCTAATTAAGGCTAACAATGTTTCTGAGCGAAAGTATGCACATGCCATATTTAAACTTATCATGGAGTGCTTGAAAGTAACGTATGAGTTTCTTAAACACTATATGGTGCTGTTTAGTTGGACTATTTTGGACCAGAAACTTCACACGGTGGTATTCGCTAAGGCCGCGTTTAGTTCAACGAACTTGGCGCCGCCCGATTTACTGCTTATTCATATAGCGCAATGTAGCATTTCGTTTGTATTTGGTAATAATTGTCTAATCGTTGACTAATTAGACTCAAAACGTTCGTCTCGCAAAGTACAACCAAACTGTGCAATTATTTTTATTTCGTCAACATTTAATACTCTATGCATGTAACATTTGATGTAATCCTTCTTTTTGCATAGTGCTAAAGTTTGAATTTTGGTGGAACAAAACATGGCCTAACGTTCATATCGGTTTGGTTAAATCTTTAGTTCACTTTTGCATAGTGTCAATCAAATTTGAATTTTGGTGAACAAAAAAAAACTAATGGCCTAACGTTCATATCGGTAATTAGACAAAATACCAACGAAAATGTTAACAAAAACCAAAAAATTTCGGAACTAAACACGCCCTAAGCTGTGCTGTGATCATCTCACGATGGGATGGGACTCCATGATGTCGTCGGCAGCGACCAAACAATCAAAGTAAATGATTGCCTTTTTTAGATTGCAGCGTTATCTCCATTGACGTTTGCATTGGCACTGCACTAAGCCACTAAACAAACAACACCTATATTAAATGTCATTCAGGTTCCGCCCAAATTACCAATGTTAGTTGCTACTCTCTCGGGTCCAATTTATTTTATTATATCTTGTATGATTATAAACTTATGAGTATTGGATAGTACATTTGATTACAAATTTAATAGTATCAACAGTTTGTATTACAATAGCTGCAAATTATTGTTCAAGGATTTTAAAATTTGACTGTTGACCCATGTAAATTGTCTTATAGACCGAACCAAAGGAAGTAATATAGGAGTATATGTTTTTGCGAAGGCTAAAGTTTCTAACAAGAGTTTTTTTTTTGAATGGCTTCGCTCCACTTCTTTCAGCTTTGCTCCCAACTTTGCTTGTTAAATAGGGACAGGTTAACAAACTTCCCTCCAGAAAGAAAGTGGAGTTGAGGGCTAAATCTAGGTGTTTTGTGGAGTACCTAAGGAGGTACTTTAAAAACTTTAGTTTTTTTTAAAGCTGCTCCATGATAAAGTTGGAGTAAAACTAATTATAGTGAAGTGGAATGTTAGAATTGATCTCATCCATCTTGACCCAACGGTCGAGACGGACTCCTTGACCGCGTCCTGATCGGGGATGTCCAGCCATCTAGTGGCTGGTGGGCCCTCGTCGCACAGTGTCTATAAAGAGGAGGTGGGGCAAACGGCTCCATTAACGAGGTTCACTGCCGCCGCCACAACCCCACCGTCTAACCCTAGTCCGATCGCGAGGGAGGCACTGCCAGCGGCGGGAGGCGCCACTGCCTTTGCCACCACCGCTGGTCTCCACCGCTACACCAACCGCCGCTGCCCGTGCGCAGAGCTTCACCGACGAATCAGCGATGGCAGGGAGCTCCTCCAACCCCTCCGACGGTCAGATGCTCCTACATCTCTCTCTCTCTCTCTCCTTCCCCAAAGCAAGCTCTAGGTCTATTTGATTCAATTAGTAAAGATATCACCCTCTGATCTACACCTAGATGGTCCAAAGTATCTAACATTGGTATCAGAGCCGCCGATCTAGTGTGTGGATTGTGTCAGGGGTAGCAGTGTAGAAGGAGATGAGTTAGATTTGGTTTGGATCGAAAGAAAAGAAATACAGAGGGTTCATCGAATCCCTAAACCCTAATCGGGTGATTGAAAGAAAAAGAAAGAAGGGGATTCGAATTCGATTTGGATTACCCTCCTAAAGAACCCTAACTCTAAAGAAATTGGACGGTCCGGGAAGGTTTCCCCACCGCCGTCACTACCGCCTCACGCGGGATGGAGCACCTGTCGTCGTTTTGCTGACGCGTGGGAAGAGAATCAAAAGAACAGAAAAGAAAAGAACGGATTAGATCCTTTCGGATCTGAGCATACAGACTAGGGTTTTCACTAACCCTAACCCTAACTAGGTGAAGATGGAAACAGAGGGCTCGGATTCAAGAAAACTATGAGATCTGAACCCTAACCCGCTACAGACTCGGGGAAGAAGAAGAACAGGGTGAATCCCTAACCCGAAACCCTAACCCTAACTCGGTCCCCATCCCAATCGGTCAAAACCGAGAAGAGTAAACAAGATCCAAAGAAACAGAAAGGGAAAAGGGGATGAGGAAGAGTAAGTGGGCTTACCTCGCCATGGCTAAGAAGACTTCTTTGCCGCGGTAGCGAGGGAGAAGAAGGCCGAAGGCCGGAGAAGCCTCTCACGGGACTCGAAGCCAAAGGCGCCACGGCCAGGCCGCTCGACGGCAACGCACTCACTCATTGGGAACGCAAGACGCCGGCGAGGGGGGGCGACGATCAGTGTCTTGAGGCCCGCTTTCTCTCGTCGTCGTCTGCTCTTCGTCGAACTCATGGTGAGAGAGTAGAAGGGAGAAAGAAATGAGGCTAGGGTTCCGGGGGAGGCCAGCCGCGTCGGGTTTTGATAGGGTGAAACGGCCGGAAGGCCGTCGGATTTGATCCGACGGCGAGGAGTCACTGGGCCAAATGAGGCCCAGGCGGGGCGCGCAGCCGCGGCGCTTTGCCGGCCCGGGCCCACGTTGCGGCCTGGGTGGCAGCGCGCGCGCGAGGGAACAAGGCCGGACCGGTTTTTGCTCTTGGGGCGAGCAAACAGTGAACAAATGAGTCCAATTTTCTTTGTTTTTCTTTTTCCAGTAAAATATTATTTCCTAGAAAATGATTAATGACTCAAGAAAAAATAGAAAAGAGAATTTTCCTGTGGACAAAATTCACTAGTTTAAGATTTATATGTTTCCTCTGTAAAGTTAAAGTTTATTGTCTTCTTATTAAATTCGAACCAACGAAAATTTTAATTGGAGAAATAGTCGGTTGGTAGTTAAAATTGAATTATAGTATTGTTATTTTCTGACCAACATTGATGATAACAATATTCTAATTCTATGAGTTTTATGTTTAAAGTTTAAATCTCTGATAAATTTTGCATCAAAGTGACCAATTTTTCAGAGAATAGATAAACATCAAGGAATGCTCCTAAACTAGAGAAATGTATTTTCAAGTTTCCGCTGTAATGAAGTTGATTGTCTTCTAATTTAATTCGAACCAACAGGAGAATTTAATTTTGAGGAGCAGTTCTATGCTTTCAAGATTATTGAGTTTCTATACGTTAATTCCATTTCTGCACAACGGTGATGTGGAATTAATATAGAAGAATGATGTTTTATTCTATTTCTGCCCAACGGTGATATAGAATAGAACATAAAGATTTCAAAGTTTAATGAGCATTATTGTTGAATATTTTTCAGACAAAAGACCTCCATGCTTTCATTCTTGAAGGCGGTAAGAGAAATAAGCTGGGTACTTGTGACTCAGATGATGAATGCCATTGCTTAAGAAATTGTGTTCTCTTTAAAGAGTGGCTTCAAAAGAAAAGAATTCTAGGATATTGATCCAAGAAAAGAGATAGATCAATGAGTCTTCATTGAGAAATATCTTTTATGTACTCTCTGTGAAGAAGAATTTATTTTTAGTTTCACTTATGAGAGTTGTAAAAGTCATATACATATTTAATTTGACCAACATTGGATTAAACATGTGTGTTAAAAGAATATTCGGATTTATTTCTGAATTTGATGATTGAACACGAGCCAATCCTGGCAATTATGTTCGTTCAAGGGAATTATCTCGCATGGCGGGAAAAGTTTGTGATAGTACCCGCATGGCGGGAAAAGATTGAGAAAATACCCGTATGACGGGTAAAGTTGGCATAGTACTTATGTTAACCAATCCTGCATGGCGGGAGAGTTTTGGTATAGTACTTATCCTATATGGCGGGAGAAGCATGTGATGACTCATGTGCTCTAAGTGTATCCCGCACATGAAGAGAAGTTTGGGATAGCTCTTATGCTATACTAGTATTAACCGTACACTCTGATTGTGTCATGGTCATTAAGTACTCAATGAGTTTATGAATAAAAGAAAGTTGCATGTGAACCAAAAGATAAGAATGATATGCAAGCGTGACTTGCAGAAGTATTGATAATAATAGACTATGTTGAGTTTTGAAATGAAATGAGAAAAATGTACTCCCATACAAATTTTGTTTGCATGATGTAATCATGTGGATGAAGTAAGTAATCAAAGTTTTCTCATTAACAAGAGTTCTGAATGTTTTTTGAAATTGTGGTAGAAAAATTCATACCATATTTCGAGGGGGAGAAATATGAGATCAATTAAGAAAGATACTTCCCCATACTTTAGATAATGCAATGCATACTATGCATTGAAGGTAAAAGTGATCTATAAAAGATGAATGTGATCGTTGAGAGAGTAAGACGGTCATAATAACGATACCCCTAAAGTAAAGAAATAGCTAAATTCCTAGACCTTTTATAGTTTCGATAGGAAGATAGCATAGTCAGCTAGTATTCATACTGAACGAGTTCAGAGTTATCAAGGCAGTGCTAAACGCGCCATATGAGTTTTTAGCAGATTAAACCCAAAATAAGAAATTTGAAGATACACCATCTTTATAGAATGATAGAGTAATCTGGGGGAGCATGGTATATAGATACCTAAGACTTGAATAGAAGTGGGATTACATATCCACTACAGTGTTTTAGAGCAACAAATTGCTTAATACATGTTGATGTTGTATAACATATACAACACCTGATGTTAGCTCTTAAAGAAGATGAATAAGTAAATAAGGATCTTGTGATACAGGAGGCTATAGAATAATTGCCTTTTGGCAATGAAGAGTAACAATAGCCCCATATGAAAGAAGTGCCATGAGGTCCCAGAAGGTCTCAAAGAATAAGAAAATCAGATATTTCTGATGACTAAGGAGTCAATGTTAAGAAATAAATTCAAATGGAGGGTAATTACACCTTATTTGAAAAAAGCCATGAGAGGCGTTCACTCGTCTAAATGGCAAGAAGCAAAGGAAGATGAAATAAAATCGATAAATACCAACGATGTTTGGGACTTAGAAGAAATTTTCAATGGAGCCAAAACAGTAGGCTATAATAGGTCTGCAAGACAAATGTGACTCCAAAGGAAATATGAAAAGCTATAAAGCGCCACTTGTGGCGAAATGATTTACACAAAGAGAAGGAATAGATTATAATGAGAATGCAACAATTCTTTTAGAATCATAATGGCATTAATGGCACACTACAATTTAGAGTTACATCAGAAGGATCTAAAGACACAGTCCTCAACGGGGTTTGTATGAAAAGTTTACATGGCACAACACAAAAGGTTTTGTCGTGGAAGGAAAAGAACGTAAGGGATATTGCCTGAAGAAATCCATTTATGGATTAAAGCAAGCTTCAAGACATTGGTACTTGAATTTTGACAGTACAATAAGAAAGTTTGGGTTTAAAGAGAATGTAGAGGATAATTGTATTTATGCAAAGTTTAAACATGGGAAATCAATTTCCCTAATCCTGCACATGGATAGCACCTTGCATGCTAGTAGTGGTGTTAATCTACTGTTAGAGAAGAAACAGTTCTTGTCCTCAAGTTTCAATGAGAATGATCTTGGTAAAGTGTCATTCGTTCTAGAAATTGGAACTTACAGAGACAAAAGAAAAAGGGGTATTAGAACTATCTCAAGTGTATACTTAGAGAAGATTCTAAAGAAATAAAGTATATATGTGAATAAACCTGCGTCTGTTCCTATAGTCAAGGGTAATAGTTTTGGGAACTTTCAATGTTCCAAGAACCAATGTGAGATCGAAAGGACGTCATATATGCTTCAGCTGTTGGAAGCTTAATAGTGCTTATAAGTAAGAACTTACCCTGACATAGTTCATGTATCCGAGATATTTTGGCAGAAGTCTAGTCCAGCTATAGATCACTGGAATGGAGTTGAGAATGTTTTGCAATTGTGCAAAGATTTATAGGCCTCATGGTGAGTAAGAAAGAATAAGTATTCTCAAATAGTTGTGGGTACAAATGTTAAATTTTGGTGAGATGTTTAGTGAAACCCACATAGTAGCTAACACTCGCAGTTGGAGTTTTATTGTGGAAAAGCTTCAAAGAAACAGTTGTGGTGTCATCAAAGATGCATATCCACAGTATAGCTTGTTATGAGGCTTAAGGACAGGCGAAATGGTTAAAAGAACTTACACCCGGAATTGATAATGGTATACAACAGCAATAACCATTTAAGTAGTTCGCTCCTATAACAATGGGTCAAGTGTGGTGCCAAACACATTGACGTTAAAGTTATACGTTGTGAAGGAGAAAGTCCGGAATCATACTAAAAGTATTAAAGTAACAAGCAAGTGCTTGCGGATCCGCGTACAAAAGGCTTACCACCCAGTGTGTTTAGAGAACACACAGTCGACATGGGTTTATGGTATAGCCTATGATTTTCGGATAATAAAGGGCCAAAAAGTTAAAGAATCTATTTCAGAACAGAGATGTGTATTGTAGCTGTTAAGTCTATCGGCGATTGACCGTGACGATGAAGCATGCTCTATACACTAATCTGTGATGGAACAAATAAAAGTGAAAGAGATTAAAGTCAAAGTTTAAAGTTAAAGTATGAGTTGAGATCAAGGGGGAGAATGTTAGAATTGATCTCATCCGTCTTGACCCAACGGGTCGAGACGGACCCTTAACCAAGCGTCGATCGGGGACGTCCGACCATCTAGTGGTGGTGGGCCCCGTCGCGACAAATGCCTATAAAGAGAGGAGGTGGGGCAAACGGCTCGTAACGAGGTTCACCGCCGCCACAACCCCACCGTCTAACCCTAGTCCGATCGCGAGGAGGCCTTGCCACGGCGCGGAAGCGCCATCGCTTGCTTTGCCACCACCGCCGGTGTCCACCTTCCTACAAACCGTCATTGCCGGGTGCAGAGCTTCACCGACGAACCAGCGATGGCAGGGAGCTCCTCCAACCCCTCTGACGGTCAGATGATCCTACATCTCTCTCTCTCTCTCTCTCTCTCTCTCTCTCTCTCTCTCTCTCCTTCCCCGAAACAAGCTCTAGGTCTATTTGATTCAATTAATAAAGATATCACCCTCTGATCTACACCTAGATGGTCCAAAGTATTTAACATAGTTCTAAACATGCCTTAAGTCATCTAGCGTGAAGATTGTTGTTGAACATGTCTAAGGGGATTTTTACACTTCATTTGTCTTTTGAGACTGGTTGAATAACACTCCAAAAAATGATGTAGATGAGCTTGCACTATATAATAACCCCATTTAGCATGGTTCCAACTAGGAGTACTTATTATAGAGCACATAAACAAATTGAAGCTGGTAAAGAAGACTCGTTTTAAGAAGACTCGTTGGTCAGCTCCTAGATGGTTTTAAGAAGACTCGTTGGCACAGTGCATGAAAAAGAGACATAGCACAATCCGCCCAAAGCTCGCTTCACAAAAGCGCCTAATAAAAAATGAAAACATTACCCAAATCTATATAGCAATCCATGCAAAGTAATAAGATTATTGAGGTTTGCTACTCCATCCTTGTTATCAAGCTAGCGTCTCCTGAATGATCTGGCATATCACTGAGCCACCCCTGCAATTTCTGCACGATGCAAATATATATATGCATGGCATCGAACCGAGCGATCTGCATGCAGTAGTTGCTTAGCTTGCCCAAATTGTGCCTGACGGAACTAGTGAGTAGAGTAATTAGTCGTGTGTGTTATGACTTGATGAGGTGCACCGGCCGGGACACAAAATTTGACATCTGTGTTATCATCACTTACGAAAGAGAATACGTAGAATGAAGTTGTTGTTTTTAATAAATTAAAACCACTACCTCCCTAAAACAACAACTGCTACAACGGTGCAAAGATACCAAGGAGCACAGCAATTCGTTTTCGGGTGTGTTGCTGTTTTATTATAGTTTGGGCGGAAGGGATCGAAGGACGGAAACGTCGGCAACAGGAATGGCAGCGGTGAGATATTCTAGTTCTCCGGGGTGGTAGCTGTAAAAAGGATGTGGGCAGGGCTACCCCTGCCGTCCCCCATCCCGCCCCTACCCTATGCGCCTGAGTTCGATGTGCATGTGCATGCATGTATGGAAGGACAAGGAAGGAAGGGCTACCCCTGCCGTCCCCCATCCCGCCCCTACCCTATGCGCCTGAGTTCGATGTGCATGTGCATGCATGTATGGAAGGACAAGGAAGGAAGGAGAGAGAGGGCTGCCCGGCTGCGTGACAACGACCAACGATGGAGCCACTCCAAAAGAAAAGCTAGTACTAGCACTCGTCCTAGTATAGGCAAAGCCTAGGCTACGTACACCAGTCAGCAGGGAACCCAACGCCGCATGCCACTGTGCATCGCATTACGTACGGCTTCCCCAATTGCAGTGTATTCGTCATCTGCTCGTCTATATCTTTTACCTTGGACTTCCCCTTCGTACTATTCTCACATTAAGTTTATAGAAAAATAATAACATCATTTGTAAATTTATTATAACAATATATGAGAGGTTAATCTAATGATATTTCGTCAAATTTGAGATTATTTGACTCATCGAAATACTAGATTGATGACGTTTATTTTGGGATGGAAAGAGTATATGCAAAGTATATAGAGATATATATGTGGATCCTACGGACTATGTACTACCACCGTCACTAAAAAGGAATGTGATTCTTGTTCTGACCAAAGCCAATTTGTCCCGAGGTTAACTAAGTTTATAAGGATCCCATGTTTCTAGCACAGCAAAAATACGAGTATTTCATTTTTGTGTGTACATGTCTTTGCACAAACCAGCATCTTCTAATACGACCACATCTAGCGTATTACCTAATACAACATTGGGTATGTTTTGAGCATTATGTAGCCCTACATAAGAGCCTACGCAGACAACCCAATACGAGCAAACTGCACTTCATAAGCTTAAATATACCAATCAGACCCTGTATTCCTACTATATAGGAGTACTATGAGAATTGGTAAGAATACACTGATATCCCTTTTTCCCCTTCGGCGAGGGATATATAGATGTGGATCGTTCAACACGTGCAAAATAATGCAACCACCATATCCACCACAAGCTCGACCCTCCAATCCGTTAAGAGTTTCACTCATTACCATGTTTCCAACCTAGTCAACTTAATTTTATTGTCGGCTTTGACCTTTCTTCTTTTTTGGTTTGGTTGCGTAAAAGGTCCGTTTTCTTCGGCCCCTTATTTTTCTAGTGAATGATTGTAAGCCTGTGTTTTTCTCCCTCAGGTGATGCTTACTAGCTAGATCATGCATGTTACTAGCAGCGAGTAACTATTGCGATCTCAAAACCTTGCGTGTGCCGCATTCCTTCCGCTAAGTGCATTTTCGTGAGTGCAATCTCCAAAGCTATGGGGACTGGCAAACTGTCAAATCATAGAAAGGATACGGCCATATATAGAGGTCTTTGGTGTAATTTCACTTTATGAGAGATTAAATTGTTTGTCGTTTGTACATGTTTGTGTTTTTCCTTGATAGCTACTCGCTCTACCCACAAAAAGATGCAATTATAGGATTTGTATAAGTCAAACTTTGACCATGTTTATAGTGAATGATATTAATATTTATGTCCCCAACTAATTAAGTTTACTATGAAAACCTATTTCATAATTAATTTAATGGTATTTATTGTATATCTTAAATGTTAGTATTTTAACTTTGGTCAAACTTCAAAAAGTTTGACTCCTTAAAAAGTGGGAATTATAAACTTTTATGGACAGAGAGAGTATCGAATGCGAGGACCCTTTTGGTCGTCTTTTTAAAAATAAAAAAAAATCTTAGCAACACGAATATATGGAATGTAAATTTGAAGTATTTTCTTGATTTTCACCGCGCTTCGACCTACTATTTTTTTATTTTTTTATTTTTTGAGAAAACGTATCAAGTAATTGGAAGGATTCACACGTCAAATAAATCTTGGCCCAAGTAGCAGCTGTAATTTGTGGGATCAATTGGGCTACTGGAACTATATATTTTGTTGTGTTGTACCATGGGCCGCGCGCGGCCGCCGAGCATGCTCATTCTTGACTTGGACTAGCCCAAATATGATCTTCTTGGGCATGTTTGCATGGGTGGCCCGTGGGCCTGGCTGCGCTCCCGAGGTGCAGTTCACGTGTTTGGTGGCCTTCGCCCATCCCGCGGCCCATCTCCCCGTGGCCAAATCCACCCCCTCCACCTGGCTCCTTGGGTACGCTCGAATCCGCCGTTTTTCTAGGGCTTGGCTGAGCGCGGCTCATGGCAGGAGATTTGGGAGGCGGCGGGTGGCTCGCAGCGGGCTCGCGCGGGAACGGTGAAAGCTCCGCGCGTGCTCCCTCCTCCGTCGAATCCTTCGCCCATAAAGCCACCCCTCCTCGTGTCGTGGCCTCCTTCTCCTCCGTTCCCTCTCCACTGCTGCAAACACGTGAGATACCAGCGGAGATGGTGTGGTGGTGCCCGGTGAGGCGGCGTTCTTCCCTGGCGGGCTTCCTCTCCGTTCCCCTACCGTGGATTTGCTGCAATACGGTGCCGCACCTTCTTCTTCGCTGGGATTCCGGGAGGCGGTCATCTTCTTCCTTCATCTTCCTCGGTTCTGTTGGTGCGCTAGGTGGTGGCGCAGACTGGATCTGCTTCCTCTCTGTCTAGATCTGCTGCTTCTTCATCACCTCTTCTTCTTCTTCTCCATTTTGCGGTTGGCTTTTCCTCCGACGACCACCCCAAGGTGAAATCGACCCCAAATCCCAGTATGCTTTTGATTTCAATGATCCTAGGGTTTTGGTTTACTCGTACACGCTGCTTTATTTTTGCTTTTTGTGAGTAGTACTTGTGATTTGTTTCGGTTAACTAATGTTGGATTTAGGGTTTGGCTTCTCCTGCTGTTCATGTGCTAGGAGTTCAATGTTCTTTCTTTATTTGTTGCCATGGTCGATGATGATATCCAGTGCACTCGGAGGCATGTTCATACATGCAGCTGTGCCATAATATTTTTTTGTATGCTTGCACAACCATGTTGAGGCCAGCCAGGGTGTAAACTGAGTATATCTTTGAATGTACATGCATGTAGATGGATCCATCTAAAAACCATGAGATGATGTCTAGACAAGCAGCTGGCATGATAGTTGTCATGGTGTCTGTTCTTGTGTCTAGGATTAAAAGGTCAAGGCCTGAACCAGACCCATTGTTGTATGAACTAAAGACTGATGCTGAACAGCATAGGCAGCAAACCTTGCAGGCCATCTACAACTCCACAGATGATGAGTGCATTTCCATGTTAGGGATGAGAAGAGCTCATTTCTTTTCTTTGTGTAACCTATTTAGAACTAGGGCCCTTGTACCTGCTACTAGGTGCATAGTTGAGGAGCAGGTTGCAATGTTCCTCCATGTAGTTGGACACAACCAAAGGTTTAGGGTAGTTCACCAGGCCTTTAAGAGATCAATTGAGATTGTCCATAAGCACTTTCACCAAGTTTTGTATGCTATTGGTGAGCTTAGAAGTGAAATGATTAAACCACCTACACCTGGCATACATCCAAAGATCCTTGGAAGCCATAGATGGAACCCTTACATGCAAGTAACTAGTCAGTTGAACTGTTAAGCCATAACTCAATTTAGATGTCAACCACTATTCTTATCCCACTTACACAATTTTCTAGGATTGTGTTGGTGCCATTGATGGCACCCATGTGTAGGCAAAGGTGCTTAGACATATGCAGTAGGCTTTCAAGGGTAGGAAACACAACCCCACACAAAATGTGATGGCTGCTGTGGACTTTGACCTCAAGTTCACATATGTACTAGCTGGCTGGGAGGGCTCAGCACATGATGCCCTCATCCTTGCTGATGCCATCGAGAGAAATGATGGGTTCATTGTGCCTCAAGGTAACTCACTAGCCTGTCCACTACACTTATGTCCTAATCATGGCACAGACATTCACATTAGACACCCTTTGGTGCACTTGTAGGTAAATTCTACCTTGTAGATGCAAAATATGCATGCCGCAGTGGATTCCTCCCTCCCTATAGGGGGGTCAAGTACTATCTGTCTGAGTATTGCAGCAAAAACCTCCCAACCAATGCAAGGGAATTATTCAACCTAAGGCACTCTTCACTTAGGGTCATAGTTGAGAGGGCCTTTGTTGGCATGAGTGATAGCCATAGGGACATTTGGCTTAGGAACTACCTAGCCAAGAAATACTACATGTAGTTGCACTACCTGCTGGGCTGCATGGCAAATGAGGGGGTTGACTGTTGAGATGTATAGTTCCTCCACCTCCCTCACCCACTCTCTCTTCTTTTGACTACAGTTGAGCACACTTTGCTGTATGTATTTTGTGCAGCTTACTTGGCTAACTCACACCTGTCTTTTTGGTTTATTTACTGGGAGGGTGGCTAACTATATGTGCTAAAGGGCACCATGGTAGGCATTTGAGCCCTGAACTGTTGGCCAGAACATGTTGTAAGCCACTATTTGTAGCCTCTGTTGGCTACTTTATTTGAGACCATGTTGTTGTTTATTCTCTTACTTATGAACTGTTGGTTTTGTTTCTTTGGATTGGTGGCAACTGTGGAAAAGTTAAATGGCCTACGATGCAAACCGTCAACAAAAAATGAGGTGGCTGCACATCTGAAAATGTTGTTGTTGGTTTTCATGGCTTCTTCTTACTGGTTTTCATGACCGTCATCAAATCTATCTGAACCATCCATTCTCTAGCAACTCCACAAGGCTAATGGCAGAGAATGGATGGCCAGATAGGTTCCATGCTAGCCTTGATGTTGGGTTCATACTTATTTCTGGAGTTATTTGGTACATGTGCAGCCACCTGTGATCTTTCATTGATGAATTCAAGCATTAAATTCTAAAGCTGAGGCTATTCATCTATTTCTGTCATTTGTTGGATTTGTTGGCTATATTTATTACATGTTGGTTTTGTTTCTTTAGATTGGTGGCAACTGTGGGGAATTTAAATGGCCTATGATGTAAAGATATACATGAGGTGGCTGGCCTAATAACTTGGTTCTTGTTCTTTGTCATGTCTGTCATCAAATCCGTGTGACACGTCCATTCCCTAGCAACAACTTCTTTCTTATGTTGATGGCAGTGAACGGACATGCACTAGGGTTTCATGGCAGCCATGTCCTTGGGTTTCCACTTGTTTGACTCTTTTGTTGCCTATAGTTTTTACCTTGGTGTTCTACTGGTTTTTTATTTGTATGTCAGCCACCAATGACTTAAGTAATGAATTACACCACTAGATTCTAAAGTTGAGGCCAATGTTTCTATAAATTGCCTGTGATGTCATAACTGTTGCTTTGAACTTGATGATGCTGGTCATTAGTGAGGAACTTGAGATCAATGATTTGTTTCATCCCAACCCATAGATCTTTAAGTTCCACACTTATGGCAAGTTTCATTACTTACATTTGTCTGAGGCTAAACCACTGTTTCATTACACAACAAATGGCCCCTTGCTATGTGGTTTTCAATGGGAAGCAACCTAGGATTTATCAGACCTGGCATGAGTGTAGTGAACATGTTTTTGGGGTAAAAATGCTATATACAATAAGTATACTGACTATGATCATGTTGTTAGTGATTTCAATGCATCATGCCGAGCAGTAACAACTCCCCCTAAGCTGTTACAACTATAGGGGACCATGACGCCTAAGAGGGGAGGGTGAATTAGGCAACTTAAAATTCTAACTCTAAACTATGGTCTATTTTTCTACCCTTAGCAAAAACCTATGTAAAAGATAAACTAACTAAATGTGCAACTATGGTTTTGCTAGTGTGTTGTTATATTTATCACAAAAGGAGTAAAGTAATCAATGTAAATGCGGAAGCTAAAGAGCAAGATAGAGATATGCAAACTCCCGTTGAGGACTCCGGTATTTTTACCGATGTATCGAGAAGCGCGCAAGCTTCCCCTAGTCCTCATTGGAGCCCCTCGCAAGGAATCCCTCGCCAGGGCCAAGCTCCCGGTCGGGTAACTCCGTGGATAGCCTCGGGCCTTCCCCACGCACAAGTGGGTCTCCGACGTGCTTTCCGGCAAGCCTCTCCCGGATGCTCTCCGCCGTCTTCACTATCAAGCTTTCGGCCGAAACGCCGTGGGCCTTGTTCCCTCCGGTACACGGTGGCGGCCACACCACAAACACAGTTGATGTGATCTCGTAAGACTACAAACCCCCTCCAATGTACAATAATGGTGCGCGCAAGCACCAGATAGTAAGAGGTGTGCAAACCTCACTAAACACTAGGTCTAAACCTAGAGCAAGCGCATAAGCGGTGGTCTAATCAACCTAAGCACTTCACAAAGCACCTATGCTAACCACCTAACGAATCACTAAGCACTATGCAGGTGAAGATCACTAAAATGGTGTATCAACACCCTTGATATGTTTCTTCAGCTCCACTCACTCATTTGGTCGGTTGGGAGTTGTATTTATAAGCTTCACTGAGAAAGTAGCCGTTGGGGACGAAATCCCGCTTTTCTGCTACTGACCGGACGCTGGTCATGCCCTGACCGGACGCGTTCGGTCGTCCCAACCGTTAGAGCTACGATCAACTGATCGGACGCTGCCAACGTCCGATCACATGCCACCGGACGCGTCCGGTCGCAATTTCGTCGCTCTGGAACCTTTCTGTACTCGATCGGATGCTGTAGTTTTGCGTCCGGTCGTGTTGCTGCCAGCGTCCAGTCACTGCTGCTGACGCCTGTTTGTCGATCCTCTTGATCGGAGCGTCTGGTCATTTTCCGCTAGTGTCTGGTCCAGCGTCCGATCACCTTTGTGAGCTCGGTTCTTCACGATCTTGCGTACGACTTGGTTCCTATCTTCGTGCTTGGACTTTGTTTGATATTTTGGGTCTTCTCTTATGCTCCTAGGGTCTTGCTTATGGTGTTGATCATCGGATCATCATGTCGCCTTCGTCCAAGTCACGTCTTGCACCCTATTGAACTATAAAACAATCACTTGCAAATTTATTAGTCCAACTTGGTTGTGTTGGTCATCAAACACCAAAATCCAAAGTAAATAAGCCTTGGGTCCATTTTCCTTACAATCTCCCCCTTTTTGGTGATTGATGACAACACGACCAAAGCAAACCAATAATAAAAATTTGCAATTTAAAAGCTATCTATTTGCTATGATGCAATACAAGGGGCAATGTTATATGATGCTAAAATATACTACATAAAAAAACTTATCTTGCCCTTGCAAATGTCCCCATGTGGCATTATAAATTTAAGCATTGCTTCCTATAAATTCTCCCCATTACATAGGCAATCCATAATCCACTATCATCCCTTTCTCGGACCATTACCACTTGTAGACATCACTTATAGACCATTATCACTTGTAAATTATTATGATCTAGCTTTTGGTCCTATAAATTAATGCTTGCTTTTGGTCCTCCAAATTCCCCCCCCTTTGAAATCAAACACCGAAAATGAAGACATTAGTAGCACAAGGGAGGGTTAAACTTTGTGATCCTTTGTATGTAGAGAAGAATATGTCATAAAATTGACTCTCACATTATATAGATTAAGCTCCCCCAAAATATATGTATACATATGGTAGAAGGCAAAGCATATGCATAATTGGTAAATTATTGCACAAGGGAATTTAATCTATATAATGTATGGAGAAAGCATATAAATATCAAATGAAATCAACATGATAATATCGGTTTAGAAATACCACATGTGGAAACCAATTTGATTTCTACCACTTACAATAGGTGGTGGATATTTGAAGTATGATGCTTCATTCCGGGGACTCTATTTTCCTTGCAATGAGACTACTACACACATGATAAGCTTGAAAAGGTGTTAGTCTCAAGGCATCCAACTTATAGAGTAACCTCCCCTAAATTTGTGCACATAAGTATGGAATACTTGTAGGAAACATGCACATTGATTTTAGAATAAAAAATACCACTTGAAAGATGACATCACATGAATGTGAGAGTCATTTTCAAAGGCGATATTCGGAAGAAATTATCTATAATTTGAACTTTGGCACATATTAGATGAACAATCGAAAGACAAGCTATGTGCCATGCTCCTAAACAATTTTAAACCATGTAGGATTGCTCCAAGGAATAAGAATGAAACCGAGCAAGTCTACCATAAGATATACCTAGTATATGCATGACAAAAGATATAAGCATGCAAATGCAAACATAGGCATGAAAAGTAACTAGATGCTTAAACATATCAATTTGTCAGAAATACCAATTGTAGGAAATGCAAATTGATACTACTTGAAGAAAATTGAATCTAGTTACCTAACATGGGAAGGGGAATTTGGGTCCATAGTATTCACTAACCCACTTGGCAATGATTTTGTCAATCATGATGCACCCCATGAAATGCACCCATACTTTGCCAAGTCTCCAAATTCTCCGAAGTCCATCGAACTTCTCACTTCCCTTTCGGGATCCAAACCTTCTTGATGCTCTTCATGTTGGAAATAATTTTCTTTGGCACCCAAAAGCGTTTGACCCCATTGTTGGCTTGCTTGTTCACCTTGATGGCCACCACCTTGTCATTTTTCTTCTTCTTTAACAAGTATGGTGTGGAGGCCTTCTTATCCACCTTGTTGGTGTAAGTGTTGGAGAGCTTGCTTGTTTGCTTCTTCTTTTTCTTCTTTGCTCCTCCCCCATTTTTCACCTTGCACTCATAGGACTTGTGATCTTCCTTGTGGCACACGTAGCAAACCATGGTTTATCCTTCATCAAGCTTCTTCACTCCCTTTGATGATGTTATCTTGATGAAGTTGGGCTTGCTTCGTCTTGCCTTTCACTTGAGTCAAGTCCTTGGTGAGGCGAGCTACTTTTTGCTTGAGTTGCTCATTCTCCTTTGCAACCTCTTGTGTGCATGTATCTACAACAACTTTCTCAACACAAACTTGGTTGCACAAAGTTGAGTCTAAACATAAATCATTACAAGAAGTAGAGGCATCTTTTTTAGACATGTTAAAGATAGAACTTTTTTTTAAATGCCTTGGTGGGGGTTGTACTAACGGCTTCAAGATTAGCAACTTTATTAGTTAGCTCATTACAATGTTTGCACATGGTTTCCATTTTAGCAAGCAAACTTTTATAAGCATCTTGTGAGCTAGCTAACTTTTCTTTTAATTTTTTATTTTTCTTTATAAGTTGCTTATCATTGATTGTGCATGCATTTGTTGTTGCACTAGCCTCAAGTTGCTCAATTTTAGTAGATAGTTCAACATTGAGATTAGCAAAGTTCTTATATTGTTCAAACAAAGTTTTGTATGCTTCTTGTGAACTATCTAGCTTTTCTTTTAATTTTTTGAGCTTCTTTTATTGACTAGTGTAAACTTTAGCATAATTAAGATTTTATTGCACAATTTCATCATAAAAAGGTATTTCATCATCACTATTACTCTCACTAGAGGATGAGCTTTCGTTACCTCGTGCCACAAGGCACGCACGAGAAGAGCTTGATGATGAGTGCTTGCGGTCTCGCCTCTTGTGATGGTGTTCTTCTTCACTTATAGAATCATCCTATGACCTTATTGATGTGAGGGCTTGGTTCTTGCACGTCTTCTTCTTTGTCTTGGGTGTGGGCTTGTTTGGATAAACTTCCACAAAGTGCCCCAACTCGCCGCATCCATAGCATCCTCTCTTTCTTTGCTCATTTCTTTGATTGGTGAAAATAAGATCTAGAATTTGGATGGGCACACCCTTGACATTGAGCCTTTGGATCATCTTCTCCACCTTGTTGATTAGTTTGATTGATTCTTCATCAAGATCGGAGGTGGAGGAGGAAGATTGATCATCATCACTTGAACCTTCATCATCATCATCGTCGTCGTCCTCATCTTCTTTTTCATCTTCACTTGAGGAGCTTGAGCTTGAGCTTGAGCTTGTCTCAACTTGCTTGCCCTTTATCTTCTTTTTTTCGCTACATGCGAGAGCTTTGTCTTTGCTTGATGAAGAGGCTTCTTCTTGACCTATCTTACGTGACATTTCAAATGTCACTATCTTATCAATGACTACGTCCGAGGTTATGGTGCTCAAGTCCTCCATATTGTGAAGGATGGTGATGATGCTTGCATATTTCTTTTGTGGTAGCACGAAGATGATCTTCCTCACAATGTCCGCATCATCTAGTTTTGTTAATCCTATTGAATGGAGCTCATTGATAATTAGATTCAAACGAGGATACATATCACGAACAAGCTCATCATCATTCATTGTAAAGGAATCAAAATTTTGTTTAGCTATATAATGTTTTTGCTAACGGACATTACTAGTGCCGTCATAGAGCTCTTGGAGTTTTAACCAAATTTCATGTGCCATATTCAAAGTGAACACTTGGTTAAACACATCCATGCTAAAAGATTCAAACAAGCATTTTTAGCTCTAGCATTGAAATGCATTTCTTTTTCTTCACTCTTTGTGGGTTTATCGAGATTCTTAATGGGTTTCATCCCATCACGAGTGACTCTCCAAATACTCAAATCAACCGCCTCAAGGTGATAAGCCATTATAGCTTTATAGTAAGTAAAGTTAGTACCGTCAAAGTGTGGAGGCCTAGAGGTATCCATCCCAACCACTCTAAATAGCATCGGCTCAACGGCGGTTAAGACAAAGGTCCAAATTGAGTCAACCGGCTCTGATGCCACTTGTAGGGGACCGTGACGCCTAAGAGGGGGGTGAATTAGGCAACTTAAAATTCTAACTCTAAACTATGGCCTCTTTTTCTACCCTTAGCAAAACCTATGTAAAAGATAAACTAACTAAATATGCAACTATAGTTTTGCTAGTGTGTTGCTATCTCAACTGCAAAAGGAGTAAAGTAATCAATATAAATGCGGAAGCTAAAGAGTAAGGAAGAGATATGCAAACTCCTATCGACGACTCCGGTATTTTTACCGAGGTATCGAGAAGCACGCAAGCTTCTCCTTAGTCCTCGTTGGAGCCCCTCGCAAGGGCCAAGCTCTCGGTCGGGTAACTCCGTGGATAGCCTCGGGCCTTCCCCACACGCAAGTGGGTCTCCGACGTGCCTTCCAGCAAGCCTCTCCCGGATGCTCTCCGTCGTCTTCACTATCAAGCTTCTGGCCGAAACGCCGCGGGCCTTGTTCCCTCCGGTACACGATGGCGGCCACACCACAAACGCGGTTGGTGTGACCTCACAAGACTACAAGCCCTCCGATGTACAATAATGGTGCGCACAAGCACCGGGTAGTAAGAGGTGTACAAACCTCACTAAACACTAGGACTAAACCTAGAGCAAGCGCATAAGCGGTGGTCTAATCAACCTAAGCACTTCGCAAAGCACCTACGCTAATCACCTAATGAATCAATAAGCACTATGCAAGTGGAGATCACTAAAATGGTGTATCAACATCCTTGATATATTTTCTTAGCTCCACTCACTCATTTGGCCGGTTGGGAGTTGTATTTATAAGCCCCACTGAGAAAGTAGTCGTTGGAGACGAAATCCCGCTTTTCAGCTACTGACCGGACGTGTCCGGTCGTCCCGACCGTTAGAGCTGCGATCAACTGATTGGACGCTGCCAACGTCCGGTCACATGCCACCGGACGTTTGGTCGTAATTTCGCCGCTCTAGAACCTTTCTGTACTCGATTGGACGCTGCAGTTTTGCGTCCGGTCGTGTTGCTGACCAGCGTCCGGTTCAGCGTCCGATCGCTGCTGCTGACACCTGTTTGCCGAGCCTCTTGATCGAAACATCCGGTCACTTTCCGCCAGCGTTCGGTCACCTTTGTGAGCTCGGTTCTTCACGATCTTGCGTACGGCTTGGTTCTTATCTTCGTGCTTGGATTTTGCTTAATATCTTAGGTCTTCTCTTGTGCTCCTAGGGTCTTACTTATGGTGTTGATCATCGGATCATCATGTCGCCTTCGTCCAAGTCACGTCTTGTACCCTATTGAACTACAAAATAATCACTTGTAAATTCATTAGTCCAACTTGGTTGTGTTGATCATCAAACACCAAAATCCAAAGTAAATGGGTTTTGGGTCCATTTTCCTTACAACAACCTGATACTGCTGCCTCACGCCCTGATCCAGCCCTGGGCTTTTGGGTTACCCGAATTTTTCGGGTCGGGTAATTTGGGTAATGGAAAACGCTACCCGAATTTAGCTCCGAAATATCCTTACCCGAAATTTCGGGTACCTAATTTTTCGGGTTCGGGCTCGGGTATACCCGATATGCCCGAAAGCACTGTAAGGTAGCAAACTGCACACAAATTTAGCAGCTACGGAGTATTTGCACAGAAATTCAGCAAAAATGTGCATAGAATGTAAGAAGCAATTTGCACAGAAATACAGAATAATATATATGAGACAGTTGATCTGACAAGTGACAACATATTCCAAACAGGCAAACACAAAGATACGGAATTACAAATACTCAAATAGAGTCGGTCACATCTCTGATAGTTCAAATACTCAAATAGGGAACAAGGGAACAAGAGTCACAGTCACATCTCTGTTGCCGGTGAGGCGTCGCGCTGTAACAAGCTGGTGCTGGACCTCTAGATCTGGAGCCTGTAGGTCTCGACGAAGAGGTGTTGAGCGCTCGCAGCTGGCAGACCCGTGAGGCGGTGAGGGCGTGGGGAGTCGAGGTCGAGCCGTCGACGCTGGAAGCTTGGACCTGGATTGGACGGCAGAGCCGCGCTGCCGTCTGCTAGGTTTCGCGGAGTCGCACGGTAGCAGAGGCTGAGACGCGTAGCGCCCGTTCGCTTGGTTGATAAGCCATGACTGAAAGTACTGTTGGCTGATTTATTGTGAGAGAAAAATAATGTTCGTTGATTGAAAAAGTATGGTTTATAAGCCAAACGAATAGGGCAGTAGTCGTGGGGTGGGGCTGGGGTAGCGGATTGACTGCGCTGGCCGCTGGGCTCTCCCTCTCCTCTTCTATTCCCTGTTGGGCCGAATGAAGTCAACTATGTAGAGCTTGTGCAGCTATCGGGTTATATGGGTAATTTGGGTACCGGGACTTATTACCCGAAGTACCCAAATTAATTTCGGATATCTCAAGTTACTACCCAAAATTGTAATGGGTAATTCGGGTTTGGGTAGTTCGGGTCTGTGTTCGGGTAGTTCGGGTTTGGGTAATGGGTATCGGGTAATATGCCTAGGGCTACCCTGATCTTGATGGTAAGAGTGGTTCTTGGAAGAATGTGACCATTGTCTCTCTTTTAATTGTGGTATTTGGCCTATGGTTGTGGCTGTCCATGTGCAACAAATGTAAGTGAAGTGCTTTGGCCGATGATGACACAATGAGATGCTTCAAGAGCTGCCTCCGTGTCTTCTGGTTTTGTGTAATGCATCTGTGAAACTTGTGGCTATCTGTTCTTTGCTCTAGAAACTAGAGATGGTACCTGTCGTTCGTCGTTGCACCTTCATTTCTTTTTGTTGTAACATGGAGGCAGCTATGCTTGGTAATGACGGTTTAGTGCTATGTCTAAGGCCTATTTTTAACATAGTAATGTAGTGTGGACTGCTTTTCATGTAATGGATTGCACTTGTGCTCATTCCTGTGCTCGCTACTGCCTATCTGCTACCTCCCTTTGGGCCAGGCCGAGTATACCCAGCACCAAACACCATCTCAAGATGGCAGTTGGGGTTAGTTGGTCCTCAGCAGGGCTATAAACTGGGAACCAAACACATTCTTCATTGGGCCTGGTCGGTTTCCTACAGCAAACCAAACGAGGGTACCCCTGGACCGAGCCGGCCTCAGCCATGTTATCAAACACGCCCCTTAATTCTGCCCCTCCGAAGCCATCCCGTTTCAGTTTCAGGACTCCATATATATGATGATAGGATAGGAGGAGTATTATACTGCATTTCCGCTGCAGTGCTGCTGCTACGTACAGGTACAGTACGTACGATACGTACTCTATGATGCTGCATGTAAATGTAAAAGATTCTCTAGTAGGTAGCCCGTAGCTCCCGACATATATATCCATGATCCATGATCCATGATCCATGATCCATCCATCCAAGCATCTCTCCACTCTGCGGTCTCCTCTTCCTCTACCAACAGCCGCCCGCAGCCGCAGGAGTACGTTACGTTGCATTGTACTGTACGTACGTACGTTACAGACGTATGCATGCATGATCACCGTATGGAGTGATGTATACTATTGTACTACTCCAGTGCCCAGTGGAATATAATGGATGCAGCAAGCAAAGAATGCACGCAGTATATATACGTATACATTCTTATACGTACAATAGTTGTATTTTTTTTTCAGGAAGGAATTGAAGTACTAATGCATCCATCCTATGATGATTTGATGACATGAAAGCTAGCTGCAGTCCACGAGCCTGAGCGTACGTACTAGCTACTAGAGTCTAGAGGTACTAGTACTGTACGTGCTAGCTACACTGCCGCTTGCCGGGGGGGCCTTGCATTGCATACGGAGTACTACGAGTTGGGGACGTGTGCAGTGCTAATTGAATTCAGACGGTAATAATGGCTGATGAGCCCTTCTTTCGTTGTCCCACAGAGTCTCTGGAGCACCATGAGCCCACAGCTAGTCACGTCGTCCCACTCATCTCAGGTCATCCTCGTCTACTACTTCTCAAACGGCAGTAGAGAGATGGCGTGCTAGAGGTACGCAGACGGCAGAAAACAGCAGCTTTAATGTCCTGTATGCTGGTAGATGTAGGGAGATGCATGTCTTAAAACGACTCTCTCAACGAGACAGGGAGAGCGAGTACTATGACAAGTGAACAGATGAAGCGACCGTTAAGTACGTACCTAGCTACTATACGACTACCTGCATGCATGCCACCTCCGTGCTATTGACTCAAACGCTACTCCCTTCATCCCACAGAAAGGATCGCCGTAGAATTCGTGCATGTCAATTTAGATGAGTCTGATTAGGTTTACAAAAAAAATTAGCTATATTTATATCTTCAAACAAATTTATCATAAAAATATATTTAAAGATTTATCTAATGATACTAATTATATGCCATAAATATATATATATTCAAAGTTAAATATACACACGCACTCAACTTTATAAATCTACGCAGGCAATCCTACCTCTAAACACTACCAAGAGCACCTTCGAGGAAGGGGACGACAAATTCTCGAGACAAGATTAACCAATTCACCAGGGGTGGAACTAGAGCAAATTTAAGGAGGTACTCTTGCCGTCGTGAGCACCGGTGGAGCCTTTCAGAGCACTGGCG
The DNA here is from genome assembly GCA_904845875.1 of Miscanthus lutarioriparius. Lineage (NCBI taxonomy): Eukaryota > Viridiplantae > Streptophyta > Magnoliopsida > Poales > Poaceae > Miscanthus > Miscanthus lutarioriparius. The sequence continues at coordinate 149,976,886 of CAJGYO010000007.1, read as the reverse complement.
GAGCCTCTCAGAGGGCCAAACTGGGTGCTGGCCGCCCCCGCCTTGTCTACTCTCATGTCCTTGATTTGTTTACTAAGGTAGGTTAGTATTCTTTATACAAAGCTCAAAAGTAGATTGTTTTGTAGATATATACTGCAAAATACAAAACATTTGCATCAACAACTTGCAAAAAAAAAAATATATACATTGGTTTTCCTTAACAATTTAGCCCCCTTAATTAAGCCCCACGTTTCTCCAATGCTTGTGAGTGCAAGAGTTCATTATGATATATGGGTGCAAAAGTGATGACAATTTAGCTTGTACCATTGTATTTTTTTTGTAGCCACTAAATTACACATAGCTTCGCCTCTGAAATCATCTGAGGCTATCACTAAAAGTATAAAGCTGTTAAATCTAGGCCGTGTTTAGTTGCTCCAAATCGGCGCCGCCGAAAACAATGCATCAACACTGTAGCTACAGTAGCATTTTGTTTTTATTTGATAATAATTGTTCAATCGTTGACTAATTAGGTTTAAAACGTTGGTCTCGTAAAGTACAACCAAATTGTGCAATTAATTTTTGATTTCGTTAACATTTAGTATTCTATGTATGTACCAGCAAATTTGATGTGACGAGGAATCTTCTTTTTGCATGTATCAAAGTTAGAAATCTGGGGTGAACTAAACATGACCACAGCTCTTTCACCACTAGGCTGTGATGGATATCAACGGCTAGGTAGGCAGGCCCACTAGACAATGAAAGGCCCACTGCCCACAGTACAGACAAGAGGCCCGGGCCTCCCTGACCCTGCTACGGCCCTGCCCTACCGCCGCTAGGAGGTCGCTTTAATTTTGTCGGCTGGGACTGATGGGAGTGGGCCGGCCGAGTCCCTGTCCGATCCATCAACGCTACAAGAGCTAGAGCTGGAGGCAGCAGGACGAGAAGCTAGCCTGAAGCCTCTCTCGGCCGTACGTCCCCATCTTGACCTATATATCGAACCTAGCAGCAGCACAGCATGCATGCTTAGGCATCCATCGATCATGGCATCGTGCTTCATGCATACGAATACGATGAACCTGAAACTAAGACTGTTCGTTTCGCTCGTAAACGATCGTAAATTTCCAGTTAGAAATAGTGTTTTTTCTTACATCAAACCAGCTAGCAGTAAATAATCAACGATATGATACGGCATCCCGAACAGGCTGCTAGCTCCGCTGCATGCATCCATCCATCCAAGCATGGCAGGCCGATGGAGCATGCGCAATTGCAGCGATCGGTGGTTCAAGGCCGGTACGTCCGGTGGTATTGCTCCGGATCCCATCCATTCATCCGTGTAGTACAATACGCATTCAATTTTTTATATATTTTATTTTTCAAATAACCTCGGATTGAGAGATGTCCTAACCAAAATCATAGTGCTTAATAAAATATAAAATTTTGCAGTTAACAATTTTTTATTTGCAATTCAGGTAGCGGTGAAACTTACCAATGATAGCTATCCATGCTCTAAAAAGAGCCATTGCCATTTCCAACTAGCTAAGAGTAGTCACGGTAGAAGGAATCATGAATCAGAGTTAAGCTTTGCTCTTTTTTGGGGAAAAAATAACTCTAATGGCCTACTTTTGAGATCTGCATGCTACACTACACTAACACTTAATTAATCAAGAATATGGTTTCTTAGTTTATTTGGATTACTAATGCTAGGAAATCTTCTCACTATTTTTCATATTATAGTATGTATTAACTTTGTTCAGTAATCTAGCAACACACAGAAGATTAGTAGAAAAAACATGTCTGGATGGTCCCTCTATTGTTGGGCTGCCTTTTGGATCGGATGTACTGCTTATGCGCAACAGGGTACTTATGATGCTTATATATCTGTGATACGCCAAACCTTGTCCGTGGAATTCAAGGAACTTGCTGTTAGATCTTTTTTTTTTTTTTTTGAATAATGATCTGATTATGCAAAACAATTTAGATTCATGCACCATTTATTGCTCTTGATTCCTATGCTATTATAGACGAGGAATGCCTTGCATATGCTTTTGTGTAATCACTGCAAAACATGTAAAGACTCCTTTAGAATAAAGGAGTTTCATATACATGAATCTCATAGAAATTAGTTTATTTAATAGAAAAAGGCAAGAAATGAGGAATTTTCCGCATTCTAAAGGGGGCCTAAGTGTTGAGTGGGATCGGAGGTTTGGAGCTTTTGGTCCACCTTGGACGTGCCGATATATGTGGTTTAAGGGGAATAACTTTACCTTTCCAACAAAATAAAACAAACTCAAATGGCCAATGAATATATTTGCATCAGATTCACATTAGCTCTACCTTTTATTACTCTCATCATGGTTCACATTATCAACCACTGATAGGAAATACCTTAGTGCAATGGCTTTAGAGAGCAACGACAAATGTCAAGCTCTGTCCACGTCAAGCATTGTAGCTTCTTGTGATAGTGGTATGGCTAAAGAAGCTGAGATGATTGTGACCAGTACATATGTCTATTGTCTTCTTTGAAACAGACCATCAACTATGTGGAGATTTCTTTATCTCTCTTCCCTTACCTTTGTGATAATTATCTACTTTGAGACATACATCTATTTTGGTCCTCTTTTCTCATGTATAAAAGTGATTTGTATTTTCTATTTTAGTCACTTTTTCTTATATATAAAAGCAACTATTATTTTCCTTAGCAACGTATGGACATTTATGCTAGTCTAATACAATATAATAAATATTTTTTTTAAAAGGAGATTCCTTGGTTTAGTCGAGATGTTGTGGGCCTATTTGATCCATCACATTTCAATTGGATTTCTTTTTGAAAGGGCATTTCAATTGGATTTGGTCGGATAACAAGCCCAAGCCCAAGCCCAAGCCGCCCCAAGATATTTCATTACCGCCTCCGTCCGTTCCGTTGCGCTGGCCGGATAAGGCAAGGAGACGAGACCTCCCCCTGCCCTGCTCCGCCACGCCGCCGACGGTCACGAACCGTCCATCGTCCATGGCGTCACCGCACCTCCCCTTCCTCTCCTTCCCCAAAACCCTACCGTCACCACCTCCACCGCTCAAGCCCCACGCCCACCGGACCTCGCTCGCCGCCGCTCCTGCTCCGCCGCCCGCCCCGCCTGACGGCGCGGGCCCCGCCGCGCCCACGCGTGGGGACCGCTTCCTCGGCCGCCAGCTGGCCACCGAGGCCGCCGCGCGCGTGCTCGCACCCGACGACGCCGACAGGCGCCGCCGACGCAAGGAGAAGCGCCGGGCCCTGGCGCGGAAGCCCTCCTGCTTCCCCTGCTACGGGTGCGGCGCCCCGCTCCAGACGGCGGAGGAGGCCGCGCCGGGATACGTCGACCCCGAAACTCACGAACTGGTAATCACCAACGCTTCTTCCCCTTCCCTTTTCGCTCCACTCTCCGACCGGCTACTTCATTCATCCCTTCATAGTCTTCCTCGGAGCAGAGAATGATAGCATTTCATTTCTTCTCTGATGAGCAGAAAAAGAGGCACCACCAACTGAGAACCGTTCTATGTGGAAGGTGCAAGCTCCTGTCTCATGGCCACATGGTCACTGCTGTTGGTGGCCACGGTGGTTATCCTGGCGGCAAGCAGTTTGTTTCTGCAGAACAACTCAGGGAGAAGCTGTCGTACCTCCGTCACGAGAAAGCACTGATAGTCAAATTGGTAAACAACTTGCCAGATTGCTGATTCTCTTGCCTCTGCTCCTTTCTCTGTCCACTCATTCTAGCTTCTATATGAAGGTTGACATCGTTGACTTCAATGGGAGTTTCCTGGCACGAGTACGCGATTTTGCTGGTGCTAATCCTATTATACTTGTGATAACAAAGGTGGTTGTTTTATACATTCAGTTTTTCTATACTGTCCTTTTTTTTCACTATCATCTGACAACTGAAGCTACTTCTTTCCTAGGTTGATCTCCTTCCCAGAGACACTGATTTGAATTGCATAGGTGACTGGGTTGTTGAGTCAGTTGTCAAGAAGAAGCTTAAGTAGGAAGCATTTCCTTACTATTCCTCATTTCACAGTACTTTCATCAGATGATTTGACCAATTTAAATTTGGTATATGCAGCGTCCTTAGTGTCCATTTGACAAGCTCAAAGTCACTGGTCGGTATCACAGGGGTTATATCGGAGATTCAACAGGAAAAGAAGGTCAGCATCTCTGTTTATTTTTGTGGTTATTGCAGTTCGACTGTCCACTTTCTTGCCCATGCTCGAATTATATCATCTCAAATTCTATAGATCTTCACTTCCCCTGCTCGTTCTACATTTCACGATCCTGACTGATGTTTCTTTTTATCGTATTAGGGCCGAGATGTATATGTACTGGTAAGCACTCATCACTTCCATTATTGTGTTCTTTAAATGTCGGGGAAAAAAATTAAGAGTGCAATTGCTGTTCAGAGATATGTGCATTATATTGTATATGCAATTGCTGTTGCTGTATGTAGAAATTTAACAAACTTCATTAATTCAGGCAATACAACTTTGGAGATTGTGAGTTGTGTTTCTGCCTGTTGGCCAGTGTACCTTTATCTGACACAAATCATACTCTGTTACAGGGCTCTGCAAATGTTGGGAAATCTGCATTTATCAGCGCAATGCTAAGTATGCCTTTCCTATTATTAATATTTGTCTTCTATCCATTTATGTAGTGGTTACCGTTTAAACAATGCTGCTTGTTCTTTTTCTTACCACGCTAATTGTTGGAGATCCTTCTGTTGTAGGAACAATGGCATACAAGGATCCGGTGGCAGCGGCAGCTCAAAAATACAAGCCAATACAGTCTGCTGTTCCTGGAACAACCCTTGGCCCTATTCAAATTGAAGCATTTTTAGGCGGAGGGGTATGATTCTGTTTGGCTAGTTGATCTTCTGAAAGGATATGCATATGTTAACTTTAGTTGCTAGCCTGTTGCAGACACTTTGTTGATATAGCTACACGGACAGTAATTTAATCTATGCTCGCTGAAAATTCTTAAATAAAAAAATCTTTCGCTAACCAACATAGATGTGTCTATACTTCTAAAGGTGTGTCTTATCATGATCCTTTGATGCAATACAATAGTTTGTATGCATGCACAGTGCTCAATATGAACTGCTCCAAAATATGTGTTGTCTCTGATTACATCCTGATGTTCTGTATCTTCTACTTTGAGATCCAATTTGAAGTCTACTAACATATCCCTGAATCTTTGCACACAGAAATTGTATGATACACCTGGAGTCCACCTTCACCATAGGCAGGCAGCAGTTATCCATGCTGATGATCTGCCTTCTCTTGCACCACAAAGTCGTTTGAAAGGGCAATGTTTTCCCGTATGTATATTTCATTCGGTTGAGCACATGTTCCTTTCTCAAAATTTCCACACTAATCTTTTTCTTCAGAACATGATGTTATGTTCAGGCTAATGATACAGATGTTGAATTGAGTGGGAATTCATTGTTCTGGGCTGGGCTAGTCCGCATTGATGTTGTCAAGGTACCTAATGAGCTGAACTTCATCTTTGATGTCTTGTTTTCTTATCATGTTCTAATTCTCCCTTGTAAGCTGTAATTGTCAATCAATGGATGACATAGGCTCTTCCACGCTCACGGCTGACATTCTATGGGCCCAAGAAGCTAAAGATTAATATGGTCCCGACAACAGAAGCAGATCAATTTTACGAGGTATGCCTATGCTAATTGGTATGAAAATTCATTGTCTGATACCACCAGCTATATTTTATTTGGCTTAGGAAGCGAGAGTTGCTTCTCCCTCTTCTCCTCTTTCTAATCACAGCTCTGAATTGTGTCCTGCAAAACTCTACGCGTTTAACCATGCTCTTCAAAACTGTATTCATTTGCTATCGGCTTCTATGTTTGCATGAAACTTACATGCATCTAAATGAGGCTCATCTGAAATAATGATGATTTCATTTTATTTCTGTCTTGTTTTTTTTTTCACTTTCCAGACTGAAGTTGGAGTTACATTGACTCCGCCAACTGGTAAGGATAGAGCTGAAGGATGGCCAGGGCTTCAAGGTGTTCGTGAGTTGAAGATGAAGTATGAGGAACGTGACAGGTAATGTTTGCAAGTAATGGTGATGCCATAGCTTTACTCATCATTCATTTATGGTAAAAAACTGCATGGGTAGTTTATTGAAGCTAGCCTTCTTCTTCTACTGGGAAGATGGGGGAATATCTTGTCTGGATAACAAGTGAAATGGGAGCAATTGCATTTTTGTATAGTACTAATTTAAGAAACTGATTCCTTGATTACTGGGCTTAAAGACCTTATCTGTACCAATGCCATATTCAGGCCTGCTTGTGACATCGCGATCTCTGGGCTTGGGTGGATTTCTGTGGAGCCATCAGGCGTGCCATCAAACAGCCCTGATGACAATGTCGAGGAAGAATACGATCGCGGTGAGCTGCATCTGGTGGTACATGTACCCAAACCGGTTGAGGTCTTCGTCCGCCCGCCATTGCCTGTCGGTAAAGCAGCGTCGCAATGGTACAGGTATCAAGAGTTGACGGAGGAAGAAGAGGAGTTGAGGCCTAAATGGCATTACTGATGCTGCCCTGGTTTTCTACCTATTTCTCTATCTGTAGTACATTTTGTGTAATCCAAATGTAGCACAATGTTATATGCTATGATATGCTATGATGAGGTGATGTTCTCACGAGTAGTGTTAGGATCAGGTGATAAAATGGATTCAGAAACCAAGTTTTGAATAAATTTGGCTATGTACATGTACTCCAAATGAAGGACCTTCCAGTTCCAAACAAGCCATTGAAGAGATTTGTAACAAAATGCCAATTTAATTTCGGCAACAAAACAGGTCTGGTCTGCCTTTGGCCATATATAACCACCAAATTTTCGTTTTCATATCGTGCCATGACCCTATTTAGGAGTACGTATACATAGTCAGGAAACGTATTTTTTTTATACTACTACACCAACCATTCTCCTTATTCCACGTTGAATTCGGCCCATTGGATCCATCCGACGCACAGACCCGCACCACCGCCACCACCATGGCCGACGGGCCCACCAGCTCCGGCGACTCGCCGCCGCCGCCACCTCCTCCGCAGCCGGAGAACGGTTCCATCTCCTCCATGGTCGCCTCCTCTGCCGCCTCCGCGGCGGCCGCGGCCGCAGATTTCACCCGCTGGGCCGAGACCTTCGGCGCCGAGAAGGCCGATGCCGCCAAGGCTGCCCTAGCCTCCGCCACCACCTTGGCCACCTCATCCGCCTCCGCGGCGGCTTCTGCTTCCTCCACGGCCGCGTCCTCCGCCTACGCGGCCGCCTCCGACCTCACCCTCATCGCCAAGGTGATGGCCCCCATTCCCCTCGCTTCGGTCGATCTAGGCAACATTTGATGAAAGCTCAAACCTTTTGCTGTCCTGTTCGCAGGAGGAGCTGGAATGGGTGAAGAAGGAGTACTCTGCTCACGAGCAGATTGTGTTTGGTAAGATCAAAGGTGCGTTTTGCTGCGTAAAGATCAGATAGTTCGGGATTCCCCTTAGTTTGATGTCCTCGTAGATGATGTTCATCTTTGTTGGCTAAATTATGCTTTTTTATTTCATTTTTTCTCAAGCATTGAATGTTTATAATCGTTGCAGAGGGCGTTGTCATGGCTATAATGCATCCAGGCATTGCTGCAGGCTCCGCAACACTTGCAGGGATTGTCCTTTTCAAAAGTAATATATGTTTTCCTTGCAACAACTTTCATTGATTCCTTTTGCTAATGCACAATGTAATTTAGTATTTGCATGAGGGATTCTATCCACACAATGCACTTGAAGAACATTGAACTCATTATTACCACATGCTAAACCAAATTGTTTTCTTTAACTCGAATGTACTTTTGATACTCTAGAATTGATCCTTTGCTGTGTTCTTGCAAATGAATGAAATGTTTTGAGATCTCTGCCGAGCCAATGTATTCCGTCTTAGAATATCATGCACATATCTTGTTCTGGTTGGTTTAAAAAAACTTTGAAAAATTAGTTCAATGATCTGGGAATTGATGAGATTCATTAAAGCGGTTGCAAGTTTTGTTCAAACTATCCATCCTCTACTTAGTTGCCTAGTATTTCATGGTACATAGCCCCAAGGTAATAACCTTGCTGATTCATTGGGCATTTGTTCCAATATAATTTCAAGAAGGCTTAAAATGGACCTTTCTATACTAAATGAAATATGAATGGATCCTTGCAGGGCCAAGGAGCTACCTTATTCAACGAGTACGGCGCATGTTTGTTAGCAAGGAGGTAAGCACTCTATGTCCTTTTGATCAGCACATATACTTCCTGTGACTTGATAGATTCATGCTCTTCAAAGTTAATTAATCATCTTCCTTGATTCATACTCTTTCAAGTTAATTCACTATCTTGCTTAGAAGTTCTCTTCCTAGGTGGGGCTATCTATTCACCTATGACTACATGCTTATAATTTACATGCCAGTGTTTGGATACATTTACCTGTTGTTTCCCTGTACATGATTGATGATGTTCATGTAGCAAGTCAGAATAAAATCAAATATGATGTTTGCAAGTTTGTTTTTTCCCTAAGAAATGTACGGATCCGATCAATTATCTAACATAATTTTTGTTGTCATACTATAGACCCTACTTTCTGGCGTACAAACTGAAGTGAATCACATGCGGCAGACTGTGAATCTTGTATCCAATGAACGCCAAAAACTGTTGGTAATTGTTCTTCATTTGAAGATAATTGAAACATTTTACTTTTTTTTGTCTCTTTTAACTTCAGATGCTATTCATGACTGATTCTATGCATACTGGAATCCAGGATAGAGCAGCAACTGCAGAGAAAAGATTTCAGAAAGGATGGAATACACTCAGGCATCTCTCTCGCCCCTTCTGTCATTTGTTTCTGTCCTTACTCTATATAACATGGGCGATATTTTCTGCTTTATCAGGGAAGAAGGACGTTCCATTCAACATGAGTTGAGCGAGATTAGTGATATTGAAAATCAAGCAGTAGGTGTGTAAGATTTCTCGAGATATTAGTGTTTTGTGTCATGACATTTGATTTCTGGTTATGGAGATCATTTTATCCAGAATTTGCATTTGATGAAATGTATCTTCTCAGGTCTGAAGGGCATTCTTGATCAGCTCCCCAGAGCACATGCATCTGAATTTCGATCGGAGGTTAGTAAATCAGCATGTATCTTTGGACATGGTGATGTTTATAGGAATCGATCTGAGGCTTTTGTTCTAGCCAATTATAATTTTTAAACATAACACATGTCTCCTAATAACCCTGTTCATGGTCCGGTTTAACTGGTTTCTGGGCAAAACCCAGCCCAACCCGTAGAAGATGTTACGTCGGCGGTTTGGAACCAGCGGGTTCACGGTTATCACGGTTAATCTCAGCAAAGTGCGTCAACGCTGCAGCCCCCAAGCAGCCGTGCTAGGAAGCCGTTGACGCCGATGCACGAGCCGAGCCAAGATGCTCCTAGATGGCCATGACACGCCGGCGGCCTCGTTGCCGGAACCGGACGCCATCGATGCTGCCCTCGCCGCTTACTTCAGGCCGACGCTCAAACTGCAAGATTTTGATTGTGAGATTTGGAGAAAGCTCAGTACATAGGGAAAAGGGAAGATGCACATGCACAGTACGACCCTGCTGCCAAAGGACGCCTGGAGGGGCGGCACTGCTTGAGGCCGCGGCGCTCCCGGCACCCGATGCCTGAGGCCACTGCGCTGCCGCAGCCCGCCACCCGAGGCCATGGCGCTCCAGGCACCCGCCGCCCTTGGTCTCCGACAAGGCCTCAAGCGATTGTGCGTTTGCGACCGGCGGCGGCTGGTTGGTCGAACGAAGAAGACGGTTAGACGGGTACCAAATCGAACCAAACCAACCCGTGCGTGGCTCCTTACACGGTTTATCATGGGCTGGTTTGTGGGTTGGGCCGGTTTGCAACCGGACCATGTACAGGGTTATCTCCTAAGTCTAATATTCTAAACTATATGGATACATTGAAGCCTTTTCTTGGTAGTCTTACTAGTTGCTCCTGGCATGGATATTATGTGCTTGAGAATGAATTTGTTAAACAGTGTACCTTTTTTTTATATATGGGAATATGGGATGTATAATGTTGTTGGATTGCTCAGAAGATGTTATATAGAGAATTATATTTAGTTCTCTTAGTGATATCTTTCTTATCTTAACCTACATGTGCTGCTATTTGTTCCAGCCCAAGTTGTGTTTAATATCAAACACTTCCTTTGGGCCCCTTTTCAGAAATACACTTGTCAATATAGCAGTATATATTTCAGTAGTCCTTACCACTTATTAGTTATTACATGCCATGTAGTGAGTGATTAGGTAAAACTGTGCTAAACGCAGGCAGCATTCATACTTTGTAAATTTGCATACGATGATCACGGTTTTAAGCCTCTCCACAACAAATCATGCCTATCCTCTGGCCTCTGAATGTATTGTTTTTTTTTTTTGAAGCTGGCTGGCTTCTGTGTTCCAAACTCATAGCTGAGATTTTCTTTCATGTGTTGCAGATATCTGGCCTAGCTTCTCAGGTTAAGAAGGAGAAGCGAGCGCTTAACGCCGCCCTCACGAAGATTGTGAATTACAGTGTCCCCATCTGACTGCCTCTCTAGCTAGGTGCTTCTGAGGTTCCATTGTATCGGATTTTTGTGAAGGAAGACAGGTTCTATGTGAATGCCTGAATGGTGAATGGTATACTGCCCACATGGTTTCGAGAAAAGGAGAAAACAATAAGTTTTATCACCCGTGCAGACCTGTAATTGTGCTGCTGCTTCTGCCTAATGCTGCAGAAGCAACATCGCTGAAACCTGAGTAACAGATGACATTTTGCAATGTTTTTTTTTTCCTATTGACATGTTCACTGCCATCAGCTGGCATGTATTTTATTCCCCAACTGCTTGATGGCATCTCTGATGTATGGCGGAGGGAAAAAATGGTAATACCTGAATGCTTCGTTACCCCTGGTCCGTGATGTGAAATGAAATCCTCGGAATTGTAGAAGTAGATTGAAATTTTGGTCGAAATCATGGGAGTTGCTGGCCTTGCGTTTAAATTACCGATCAGATTAGTTCTTCGTCTTCTTATGCCCTGTTCGCTTGGCAGCCAAGCGAACAGGGCGTTAGTCGCTATATGCCTTTTCTGAAAGTTTAGCTTCATTTCAAAAAAAAAAAAAAAAAAACGTTACAAAGTTTGCAGAAACATCAAGCGGTGGTGTGTCTCCGGCTCGGCGGCTCCGCCTTCTTCCGCTAAGGCCCAGGCCCAGCGGCACCGCCGCCCCGCCCCCGCCCCCTCTGCGCGCCGCCGGTCGAGATGCCTCGCGACCGCGACGAGCCGGCCGCCGTGCGCGTCTACACCGTCTGCGACGAGTCCAGGTATCAGAATCCTGCCTCTCCAGACCTGGTTTGCCCTTGCCCCTTGCTCATGGTTGGTGCCGGTTGCTCCTCCTGCCTGCAGGTACCTGATCGTGCGCAACGTGCCGTCGCTCGGATGCGGCGACGACCTCGCCAGTCTCTTCGGGACGTACGGCCCCGTGGAGGAGTCAGTCTCACCTCTTCTCCTCTCGCTCCTCCTGTACCCTGTATTCTAATTGCTTATTAGTTGATTGATTACCCACCCTTGGGTGTCAGGTGCACGCCCATGGATGCAGAGGACTGTGAGCCCTACACCGACGTCTTCTTCGTCAAATTCTCCCAGGTCAACAACGCCAGGTGAGGTGTGGACGGTGTGCTGATCTAGCAGTCTAGTTCAGGTGTTCTTGGACTGTAATAACATCACAAGGCAATGAAACCGCCCCGTGTTTTCTATGGCCTACCAACCCCAACTGCTGTAACCCTAAGTAAGCTTCATCTTTCTTCAATTCAACTTGGGACAATGTTCAGTTTATGCTTATTGTTCACCAGGCTTCAATCAAGAGAACATAATAATTACTTAGTGTTTTATTGAACCACAAAAGTCAATTGGGTCATAAAATCCATTAATTCAGCCGACCATCATACAATTTGATCCACTAAATTTTTTGATTTAATTCACATCTTGCGGTCCAGTTGCTAGCATTGAAGTTCGAGCTTATCCGCTGCCAACTATTGACATCTTTTCTCGTGGTAAAAGTCCAGAATCAGCGGCCTCCATTTGAAATGCAAAATTGGTGCTCATGCTGCAGGTTTGCAAAGAGGAAGCTTGACGAGTCTGTATCTCTTGGCAACTGCCTGCAGGTGACCGACGCCCCTCAATTTGAGAGTCCTCTAGACACTAAGGAGAAACTGGAAGCTAGGAGAAAAGAAGTGCTTGGCCGAATAAAATGTGTGCCTCCACTTTACTTTTTGGTCTCTACAGCTTTGTATTTAGTATTTTGACAGCAACGCATAACTACTGTGAGCATTGCTAATTTATTTACACTGGTAACTTTGATTGAGATATTTTCTTCCATTTCCAGCATCTGCTGGCAGACCTGAAGGGACATCTCAGTATTCTCCAGCTCAGGGATCATCTAGTGGGAATCACCACCAGATGAACTCTAATAAGAGGTTTGTATTCCTGACACTGGCTTGCTGATTTCAGTATAATGTGACCAGTTACATTGTGGATGTTGTGAAACTATGACGGCTAGGCAAAAACTCTTCAGTCTAACTGTTCTCTTGAGCAAAGTGTAAAAGTGTCAGCCTGATTTTTATCCTAAGGTTCTACACATATTCAGGGAATATATGAAGACAATTCATGCTTCTCATATTGAAGATCCTCGTTTCAGTCATGTGCCCTCAGATAAGGTATGTGGTAAAAATATGTTCAATCTAAAAAATCATTTGCCAATAAATTTAAGGTTACTAATTAATGCCAACGAGTCAACTAAGATATTTAGTACTAGAACACAAACATCTTTGCATTACATCACTAAAGCAAAGTACCTGGTAGGGGCCAAAACATCTAACTTTTGTGGAGATCCTGCCGTGCTAATATGTAATGCAAATCTGTTTAATGTAGCTTACCACTCTAGTAGCTTTGCACTCTTCTTTTCTTGTTGGTCCTGGTTTCCTTTCCTTAAGTTGAATGCTACTTTCCCAATATATGGATAAATGTTCACTTTGTTTGTAGGATTATTTTCCATCCAAGTCGATGAACGCTACTGTAAAGCTAGTCAGAGAGAAGCTTGATAAGGTAAGTAGTATCGTCTGCACTATCTTTTTGGCTTACAACTATACCGATAAGCTGAAAGTTTGTTCTTTAAAAAATGCCAGATACAATCTGGTGGTGATAATTCCAGTACTTCAGCAGCATCCAAGAAACCAAGGGTTGATAACCGCAGGAAAATTTGATATTAGCAGAAAATGCAGAACACAAATTCAATGTTTTGGGGTAGTGTTGATATATTAGCATAACATACCAGAATTTTTATAGCCTTTATTTCTATCCATTTTATCGGTCGCTTACTAGGTCATTGAGTTATTTATGTTTCAGGGTGGTGGTGGTGTACTGTATGGTTAGCTAGAATTGCCGCAATATCGATAACTGAATTAGTTAAAATCAGCCTGTTCGCTTGTTGGTTTCAGCCAGCCCAAACCAGCCAGCCAACAGTGTTTTTCTCTCAAAAAAACCAGCACCAGCCAGCCCAAACCAGCACCAGCACGAACCAGCGAACAGGCCCAATGCCTCGCTTTTAGTTTTTTCCGGCTGTAATGTTAGCATTATAAAATATCTGTTACTCTTGCAATCAATTACATCAGAAATCTCATTTATATTGACATCCCTCAAATGCATGGGTACAGTAATGGACGTGATTTAGAACCGAGCGGGATGCTTTTCAAGTATATTCGTGAGTTCTTAGATGATCGTTTTAGCAATCACAAAATTACTTGTATTCCACGATCTTGTAACTCGTCTGCGCACGAGATTGCAAAGCTAGGCTTGGTGTGGGACACAGGTCAATCGATGTTGTGGCCTGATGATCCTCCTGACATTGTCAAAATTGTGGTTGCTCGCGATTGTGCTGAGCTATCGATAAGTAATATAAGGCCCTAGAGCTGATCTTGAGATAAAAAAGACATGATCCATAAGACATGCCTGGCGTTGGGCATTGTTTCGAAACCATTTTATTCCATTTTACCTTCCCGCTTTGACATGCTATTTGTGTGTGTTTTGATATGCAAAACAAAGTTGGAAGGATTGTCTTGTGCTGATTAAACGTGCTACTTGTCACATTGGTTAAAATCCAAATAACGGTGAAGTAGGACGAGATATTGGCATGCCTATATTTTGCTTGTAATGCTGTGAATATGTCTATTTCGTGTCGGATTTTGGTATTGGAAAAAACACTATATATTAGAATGGTACTAGACTGTATTTACGAAATTATCTAAAACCATAATTGATTTGTGATAGTCAAGGCATAAAGATTTATCTAACCTCCTGTCGGAACAGCTAGCGCCCGAACGTTCAGTGCCAAGATGTGTCCGGACGCAGCTCCCAGCCTGATTCCACCCATCCGATGAAACCGGTCTGCAACAGAAAAACGATTCGAGCGAGCGCGTCTATCTCTCACTGTGCCGCCGTCCCCTGCTGCTCCCCGTTCACCTCCGTGCCCGTCTCTGCCGCGCCCCATTCACCTAACGTGCCCCCGATGTCGTGCACACATATGCAACATCCAGATCTATCTTTGAAACATCTAGATGCAACACTTACAACATAAAAAAAAGACAGATGAAACACTAGAAAATGCGTTTGGAACACTTACAAAAACACTTGAAAATCATTGTAAAACAACACTTACAAAAACACTTGAAAACCATTGTAAAACATACACAACATACAAATAAAACACTTGTAACATATGTGTGAAACATATGTAACATCATGAAACATTGGAAAAAGACGTTTGCAATATACCTCTGAAACACTTGCAACATATGCAACATCCTGATCTAATTTTGCATCTTTCAGATGAAACACTTGCAACATCCAGGTGACACATCTGAAACACTTGGAACATACGCTTTCAATATGCGCTTTCAGCACAATTTTACCTTACTGCTTGGACGAATGGACGCTCGTCGTTGCGGAGCTTGACGTCGCCGCGGAGATCGGCGGTCGCATGGAGCTTGCCGGTACAACAGCGGCGCGGCCCTCCTGCGGTTCTCCAACGCCTGCTCGTGGCCCAGGCTCGCGGCCATGGGCGGCGGCCCTGTTGATGCTACTCCAGCGCCGCTGCTCACTCGGCCGCAGTCGTCCAGCGCCGTCCGCTCACGAGGGATGGGCGCGGTGCGGCTGACCATGGGGTGCCCGCGCGGTTGGTGAAAGGGCACGACTGAAAGGTCCTTGTTGGTTTTGGTAATTGAGTGACAACCTAGGTGGACTGATTGTGTTTATGTGAGATACACAGGTGATTAGTCCACAGGTACATGTGTATGAGCAACATATGCCATGAAGGTGAAAATGGCTTGGAGATGTTGCAAAGCTCACACATGTGATGATGAAGGAGCTTAAATGCACATGAGACATGACATTGAGTCATGTGATCAAGGTGGAGAAGATCAAGACAAGACTTGGCTTGATGGACCGGTTGCAAGTGTGAAGGGCAAGTCAAAGGCTTTGGAGTGATGGACCGCGTGGCGGTGAAGCTTGAGCAAGACTTGGCGCCGATGGACGATAGCAACGGTGAAGAGCAAGTAGAGTCAAGATCGATGAACCAATATGATCATGTGATGATATGAAGTGGATCATATCATTGTTGATCGTGTTGGTGCATGTGTTGCATCGACATTGAAGGAGATGGAATGGAATGCGCAAGGCAAAGGTATAACCTAGGGCATTTCATTTCACCGGTCATAGGTGTGTAGAGAAGTTTATGACCGGGTTTAGGATAGATGGTCGTACTATCAAGAGGGGCAAACTTGTTTGCATATCGGTCATCTAGTGCCACTCGAGTGATCTAACTTTGCATTGTCGCTAGGATCGAGTGGCGTGGCAAGTTGAGTGGCTAACATCCTTTGGGAAATGATTGTGAAAATGCTAACACACATACACATGGTGGTGTACACTTGGTGGTGTTGGCACATTTACAAAGGAGGTGGTGTTTGCAGGGGTGAGTTGGGTTTGGGTCCCTCTCTCCCTCCCGCCGAGCTTGCGAGGCGGGATTCGGCGCTTTCGGGAAAATAGAATGCCTATTTTCTATTACGCCGGATGCAAGTTCTTGTGGTTAGCACATTGGAGCAAGGGTGATGAAGTTAGAAGTGAAAAATAGTTAGTCGCGAAGATGCTGGCGTCGGTCAACTGACCGGACGCTGGATCTGAATGCACCGGACGCTGGCAGGCTACGTCCGGTCAGGCTGACGTACGATGACGCAGAAGCTGGAGTGTGACCGGACGCTGGCTGCGTCCGATCAAGTGTGACCGGACGCGTCCGGTCGAGGTCGGTACCTTACTGGAAACGACCGGACGCTGGGGGTTTAGCGTCCGGTCAGTTGAAAGCTGCTGTGTCCGGTCAAGTCAAGTGACCGTTGGAACCGGGGCTCGTGGCCGTCTGCGGGCGACCGGACGCTGAGGTCCAGCGTCCGGTCAACACGACCGGAGCGTCCGGTCGGCCCGACCGTTGCCTAGTGAAGGGGTAACGGCTAGTTTAGCCCTTGGGGCTATAAATAGAAGTGGCCCTCGGCCATGGCTGGCGCTGAGCATCTCAAGGGACTTAGTGTCCATGCTTGTGAGTGCTTGGGAGCCCTCCATCACACACATACTTGATAGCGATCATCTGATTGTGTGAGTGAGCGATTCTAGTGCGATTGCATCGTGAGGTTGCATCGAGTGGCACTAGGTGATCGAGTTACGAGCCGGTGGTGCTTGTTACTCTTGGAGGTTGCCACCTCCTAGACGGCTTGGTGGTGGTCTTCGTCGAAGCCCGCAAGAAGCTTGTGCGGCGCTCCGGAGAAGTGCTTGTGAGGGGTACTTGTGCTCGCCCCGCGGGAGTCGCGAAGAGCAACTTTAGTAAAGCGTGTCATTGAGCTACCCTCACTCAAGGGGTAGGTTCTTGCGGTGCCCGACGTGCGGGCTTAGCGGGTGATGCTAATTAGCCGCCGAACCACCAAGTGAGCGGTCGACACAACGGGGACTAGCGTGTTGGCAAACACGTGAACCTCGGAAGAAAAATCATCGTGTCAATCTTGTTCTTCCCATTGGTTTGCATCCCCATTACACAAGCTTGCAATTACTTTTATATATCTTAAGCTTGTGTAGTTGCTCTTGTAATTAGTTAGCTTGTGTAGCTTACTAGTTACCTTCTTGCTTGTGTAGCATAGAAGTAGCTCCCTTGCGTGGCTAATTTGGTTTTAGTAACCTTGTTAGTCACATTGCTTAGTTTGTGTAGCTAAGTATTTGTGCTCTCTAATTATGCATTGGTTGCCTTGTTATTGAGCTTTGCTAGTGAGCTTAATTGGCTTTGTGCTTTTGCTTACTAGCGTGTGTAGGAGCTCCCTTGTTGCTTAAAGTACTAGTGGCATAGGTTTGTGTGACCTTACTCCTAGAATTGTTTAGGAGAGCTCTAGCTAGCCCGGCACCTTAGTTGCATAATTAGTATCTTGGCAAGGTGCTAGTGAGCATATATAGAGGGGTGTAGTCTTGGCTAGACCGATTGTTTTAATTCCGCATTTATATCGGTTAGCCGACGCGATTAATTTTAGAAAAGACTATTCATCCCCCCTCTAGTCCGCCATCTCGACCTTTCAACGACGCGGTTGGAGAAGGGCTGCTACGGGGTGGACGGATGAGTAGCCACGTCACGACGGTTGGATGAGCGGAATGAGGATTTTTTTGAGAGGCAGGCCCGCTGCGGACTGGGAGCCGCGCCCGGACAGGACCGACACCCGTGGCTGAGCATTCCCGCTTATTTAAGGAAGATTTTTTTTGCAGCTGCTAACACACGGCGAATAGATCAGGATTTGTTAGAAAATAAATAGTTTGCTTGTAAAGAAAGCAGTCTAAATCTATAAAGGACTCTTTCATTAATTTTTTAAGGATAAGTTTATACTGCTTAGGAGTTCTTTTAGAACTATAAATAGAGGGACAATGTAAAATTTCAACCTTAAGCAAAGAAATAAGGGACTTACTAACTTACCAGCCGTAGATTTACATGCAACGATGACAATACGTGGCGACACTTACCTCCGCTGACTCGCTGAGAGAGCACCTACGACACTGCAGTTAGGAATAGGGAAAGCGCGCCCAAACAATCGCTGGCGGACAGCGACAGGAGAATACAAAATTGATAGATGGATTAGGAAGGGAAGAAGCATTCGTTGCTGTTCGCCTGAAACCAAAACAAGAAAACAGGTGACTGAGCAATAGGAATAGTGAAGAAATAAATAATCTATTCCCATATCTCGTCTTTTCTCTCTCCTACGCCGCCACTCGTCTCTCCCTCTCTTCTGCGTCCACGCCGCCGCCGCCGCTCCCTGACCTAGCCAACACTGCCCCCACCCACCCAGCAACCGGCGCACCAACGCTGCCCCCCCACCCCCCCCCCCCCCCCCCCAGCAACCGGCACACCAGCACCGCCGCCCCTGCCCTAGTCGCCGCCCCCTCAACCGACCACCCCGAGCCGTACCCATATAATGGCAAGCAATCCAGGTAATAAACCTAGTATTTGCCATTGTAGATACGCTGTGGCAAAATATTCGCCATTGAGATGGGCAAAATTATTTAAAAAAAAATCTTTCCGGAAGAAGCAATGCCTTTTTAGTTGGTGGTAGTACCACATGAGCAGGACAGCAAAGTGTGGGCGAACCAAACCAACTTCAGGTGAGATCCCTGACACGTCACCAGAAAAAGAAAAAATCTTTCATCATCATCAGATCTTCATCACTCGGAAGAGTAATAATACCAAGGGTCCTGGGGCGGTTAGAAATTAGTATTCAGCACCGTAGCATTTTTGTTTATATTTGATAATTATTGTCTAATTATGGTTTAATTAGGCTTAAAAGATTTGTCTCGTAATTTACAATTAAACTATGTAATTAGTTATTTTTTTTATCTACATTTAATCTTCATATATGTGTCAAAGATTTAATATAATAGAGATAGAGTGAAAAAAATTGGAATCTAAACAAGACCGAGGGGAAGAAAATGTGGAAAATGGAAGGATACAGCAGGAGAGGTGAGGTAAGAAGTGGGATGGGCCAGGCCACGGCCACGGGTGGCGCGATGCGACGTCGGCTGTCGTGCTCGTGACCGCAACCGCGCCCTTCCGCCTCCGCCACCTCCTCCTGCGATTCCGATCCGCCGCCCTGTCCTGCCGGCCGGCAAGCCCCCGCCACCGCCTCCTCTCCTGTCCGTCCCCTCCCCTCATTTCATTTCAATTGAGAGCTGGGAGCAACCAACCCTAGATCCACCCCCCGTCGCCCACACGACAGGAGAGAGATCTCCCCGTCCCCGATCCAATTCCGCATGGCCTCCTCCTCCCCCGACGACCAGACCGACGCCGACTTCTTCGACAAGCTCGTCGACGACGACGACCCGGCCCCGCCGCCCGCCGGCGACTTGCCTCGGGCCGTCTCCGCCACCAGCCTCGCCGCCGCAGACGACCCACCCGCCCCGGAGCCGCCGGCTCCGGCACCGGCGCCTCCCGAGGGGTCAGGCAAGGGCGGCGCCGGCGTCCACACCGCGGTCAAGCAGGTGCAGTGGGCCTCCTTCGGAGGTGGCGCGGACGACGGTCCTGATCCGTTCACTGATCTCTCGGGAGGCGCCGGCGCCGGCGCCGGCTTCCTCAGGAGCACGGCCGGGACCCAGACGGCCTCGGATCACGCCTTCTTCGGCAGGACCCAGAGCTTGACCGCTGAGGTGACGGATCAGGACTTCTTTGCCGGGAGCAGCTCCTCCGATCAGCAGAATGTCAATGGTCAGCACGACCAGGGCGGCGGCACCAGCACTGCAGTGGAGTCAGCAGATCCCAAGTCTTGGGAGGCCATGTACCCTGGGTGGAAGTACGACGAGGCATCGCAGCAATGGTACCAGCTTGATGACAGTGTAAATTCAACTGGGAATGCAGCTCAGGTGCTGGACAATAGCACTCAGAATGTACAGCAGCAGCAGCAGCAGCTCGACGCTTTTTACCTGCACAATTCAGCGCATGCGGGGCTCGAGACAATTGCCGAAGAGAGCACTACCGCAGCAGGTGCTGCCTCAAGTTGGGGGCAAGGGGCCGCCTCGGAGTACCCACCCAACATGCTCTTCTATGCAGAATACCCTGGTTGGTACTTTGACACCAACACCCAGCAGTGGAACTCCCTTGAGTCGTACCAGCAGGCCGCCATGCAGGCTGGAACAGCTAGCACAGGTCAGACTGTTGTTGCAAACGATGGTGTTGTTGCGACTTCCTCCTCTCTGACAGGCTATAATGCCGGACAAACTGAGGACCTTGCTGCCCACAATCAGGTGGCCCAACACAACTCATTCTCGAATAGTTTCACTCAGCAGAACCAATGGCAGACCACGGATGAATTTGGTAACAATGTACGATCCGAAAGTGCTACAGATAACAGCCTGGCTAGTAGCTTCTATGGTTTTGAACAACACAGGAATGCTGAGACTACTAATTCCTCTACTAGCCAACAGGCTGGCTTTAACACAGCTGAAACTGTTACAGATCACTACGGTCGACGCAAGGACTTTGAATCATCAAGTCTTCAGAGTGGTTATAGCTCCTCTGACAGTCAACAATCCATTTACAAGGCATTCGAACATTCCACGGTTTATCAGGCTGGTTACAAAGGCTTCGAACCTGCCGCAGGTCACCACACCAGCAACAACATGTTCGAACAGTCCACAGGTAATCAGGGAGGTTACAAGGCGTTTGAACCTGACATGGATAACCAGAGCGGCTACAAGGCATTTGAACCTTCTGCGGGTCACCATAGCGCTTCCTGGGGATTCATGCCTTCCACGGGTCACCAGACTGATTTCAAGGGTTCCGGAGCTTCCACAGTTCACCAGGCCGGTTACAAAGAATTTGAAACTTCTACAGGTTACAATACAAGTTTCAAGGCATTTGAACCCTCTTCAATTCAACATGCTGGTTACATGGGTTCCCAACCTAACTACACGGGATTTGACACTTCTGCAAACCACCATGGTTATGGTGATGCCAATGGTGTTGTGAGTACTCAAGGCTTTGTCCCAATGCAAACCACGTACCAGGGCCAGAAACAAGCAAATGCAACCTCGCTAGGGCACCTGTCAAATAGCTATTTTGGTACTGAAAACTCCACGAACTTTAATCAGCAACAATTTCTGGGTGCAAATGCGTCAAACTTGCAATTCGGTCACTCCCCACATGAAGGCAGGTCATCGGCTGGACGACCACCGCATGCCCTTGTTGCTTTTGGGTTTGGAGGGAAGCTCATAGTTATGAAAGAAACTAGCTCCATGCCCGCAAGCTTTAATACTGGAAATCAGGTATCACAATAGTTTCCTTTTGTAACGCATTTTGTTATGAAGGAACATATTTGAGTTTGACTAAATTACTAAAATATTTCTTTCTTTTTCTTCTTCTTGCAATTCAAGGGTAACTCTAGTAGCACAGTTTCAGTTCTTAATCTGTCGGAGGTGGTCGTTGATAAAGTTGATCCTTCAAGCATCACTAATGGTAGTGCACTTAGTTATTTCCATGCTCTGTGCCGTCAACCTGTTCCTGGTCCTCTGGTTGGTGGAAGTGCTGCATCAAAGGATGTGAATAAGTGGCTTGATGAAATGATTGCATGGTACGAGTCTTCCTCCAGTGAATTCCAGAAAGGTGATACTCACAAGTTGCTTATTTCATTGCTGAAGATACTGTCTCAGCACTATGGAAAACTCCGTTCACCTTTTGCGTCTGACCCATCGCAAGAGGTACTTCCTCTCATACTCTATTCTGTAATTGAATTGTTCGTTTATATATCTCCTCTGATTTCTCTGGTCTGCTTTCCTTTGCTATCCTTATTTATTTTTACAACTTGCATTAGAAAACATTGTGCCATGGTGATTTGTTTCGAGTTGGATGGTGTAAACCAAAACATAAGTTGGATAAGCTACTAAACTTCAGATTTATATATACTCATACAACCTAGAATTTGTTTACGAACAGTGTTTCAACCATGTAAAGTTATAAATACCTGTGATTAGCATTGTCACGTGGGAACTTCGCTTGATTTCATATTTCATGTTTCATTACGAGGGGGATTCAACTACTTTCTTAACTCTGTAGTTTGTAAACCATGTCTAATTTTATATTTTGTACATAATTTTTACATGAATTCTTTATAATAGGAGACAGATGGTCCAGAAATGGCAGTAACTAAGCTATTTTCATCATGTAAGAGAAGCACTGTTCATATGGGAGATTATGGATCCATTGTTCCCTGCATGAAAAATATTGCTTCAGAAAGTCAGATGCAGGTAATTTTTATTTATAATATCCTGCCCTTTATTTTTAGCAAATGTCCCTTATTGAAACAACTACTATTCTTTTAGGCTGTTGCACAAGAGGTCCAAAGTCTTCTAGTTTCTGGGAGAAGAAAAGAGGCCCTTCAGTGTGCCCAGGGAGGTCAACTTTGGGGACCTGCAATCATACTGGCATTGCAGCTTGGTGATCAGGTCTGTTTGACTTTAAATAACCTCCCTTTTGTAATGTAGCATGTTGCTCGACTTTCCTGCCTGGTTTTCATTTCCATGTTAGATTCATTGTTTTTTTTCCTGGACTGTTGGTACAGTTTTATGTGGATACAGTGAAGAAAATGGCTCACTTCCATTTTGTATCTGGGTCCCCTCTGCGAACGCTATGCCTTCTCATTGCTGGACAACCTGCAGATGTTTTTAATGTAGAGAACAATGTCAACAGTGACTATGGTACATCCCATCAACCTATGGAGGTACATGCAAAGTTAAAGTTAATGGGTCTTTTAGTTGTTAAATGTATTACTATTTTGACCATCAAGTACTGATTATATAATTCAAATTCAGAGTTATAAAAAAATCTTTACCTTTCTTGTTGTCATTGCTGATCTCCTGTGTGATTAATGATTTCATAATGTCTTGTTTACTGCAATGTCATGACTTTTGGGTATCTCTTATCAATAATTTTCCTGGTTTTCTGTTTTACTATCTGACTTTTTTCACAATTTGTTTTTTT
This sequence comes from Miscanthus lutarioriparius, assembly GCA_904845875.1. Taxonomy (NCBI): domain Eukaryota; kingdom Viridiplantae; phylum Streptophyta; class Magnoliopsida; order Poales; family Poaceae; genus Miscanthus; species Miscanthus lutarioriparius. The sequence goes on along the minus strand of CAJGYO010000007.1, from coordinate 149,953,731 downwards.
CCCCGAGTCAGCCTGGTCCAAATGGTATGTTGGATGATTGGGAGGAGAATTTGGCTATTATTACTGCAAACAGAACGAAAGGTGACGATCTAGTAATCACCCATCTTGGTGATTGCCTCTGGAAAGAAAAAAATGAGGTTTGTATCATTATATAATATTTATTTTTAGATTCAGTTTTCATACTTTTTTGTGTATATGCGGTCAAGTACCTTATACACAATGTATACAGGTTGCAGCTGCCCATTCATGCTATTTAGTTGCTGAACTAAATATTGATTCATACTCGGAAAGTGCAAGGTTATGCCTCATTGGTGCAGACCATTTGAAGTGTCCTCGAACATTTGCCAGCCCTGAAGCCATTCAGGTTTGACACTATATGTTATACCTGCAAAAAAGTTGTGTATGCTGTATGGAGTAGACGTTTACAACATCTTTTTCGCTCAGTTGCCTAGTTAAATGTGCCCTAGATGTGGCTAGCTTTAAACAAATATTATACGGATCCATTGGCAAGATTATGCATAGTTATTTATTGGTTTATTTTCTGTTGCTATTCACTGTCTGGGCTAATATCTTCAAAATGCAAACAGAGGACAGAGGTTTATGAATACGCGAAGGTGCTTGGTAATTCTCAGTATATTCTACTACCCTTTCAGCCATATAAGCTGATATATGCATACATGCTTGTGGAAGTGGGGAAGGTTTCTGATTCTTTGAGGTAGGCTGTTGGCTTGTTCATAACAATCAAATGACACAATGCTTTCCCTAGCTTGTACTTGTACATTATGACGCAGTTGAATATTAACTTCTCTAGATATTGCCAAGCGTCTATGAAGGTACTGAAAGCCTCTGGCCGTGCCCCCGAATTGGAGGTGTGGAAACAATTATTTTCTTCACTGGAGGAGAGGATACGCACTCATCAGCAGGTATGACCACGCCATTTGGTATATTGCTTATTGCAAATCTTTGCTTGCTTTATATCTGGTGTTCTCTTGCTCTTTTCCTTGTTCATTTACAAATGGACCAACTCTCTTTGCTTGTTTTTTTTTGTAGGGTGGATATGGCACAAATCTTGCCCCAGCAAAACTAGTTGGGAAGATTTTTACCTCGCTTGATAAATCTATATCCCGCATGATGGGTACACCATCTGCACCACTTCCACCATTGCCACATGGATCTGTTAGTGATAGAGAGAGCCACTCTATGCCTGCAGCAGCAAAATTTGTAAATAGCCAATCGGTAATGGCCATGTCATCGTTAATGCCTTCTGCTTCAATGCAGTCAATGACTGAGATAGCAGAGAATAGTGGTGGCACTGGCAGGACAATTGCACACAACAGAAGTGTTTCTGAGCCGGACTTCGGTAGAACATCAAAACAGGTACTTGCAAAGAGAAATTTTAAGACATGTTTCTGGTTATGTTGAATTTGAAAGATCATTTGGTATTTATCCCCTTGTCTCATTTTAAAAACCCAACAGGGTGCTGGATCAGATGGCACACAGAGCAGTGCATCAGGATCCGGTAGTTCTCGATTTGGTTGGCTAGTGCAGAAGACTATGGGTTTAATGTCAAAATCCCACCGCCAGGTATTTTTTTTTTACTAAGTTATGAAATGACTATCTCCAGTTTTTTCCCCCATCTCGTCTCTTCTATATGCAACACCAACCTTAGGATCCTATTTCTGTTATGAAGGCAAAATTAGGGGATCAGAACAAATTTTACTATGATGAAAAGTTGAAGCGGTGGGTGGAAGAAGGTGCTGCGGTTCCTGCCGAGGAGCCTCCTCTTCCTCCACCTCCAACAAAACCATCTTTCCAGAATGGTATGCCAGACCATAAGTTGAATGGCCCCATGAGTGTAAGCCATGCTCCCAATGGAGTCACAGAATGGAAATCCTCAAATTCTTCGGATCAAGGAGGTCTGGGTATGCCGCCAATTCCACCTAGCCAAAACCAGTTTTCTGCTCGTGGACGGATGGGTGTCCGGTCCAGGTAATTCGACAGTGGCATTGTCATTTAGTACTCTTAATTATATTTCTATGTTGCTATCTAAGGTATTATCCAGAAAACTGATGGCTTTTCTGTTTTCATTTTAGATACGTTGACACATTCAATAAATCAGGTGTGTCTGGAGCAGTGCCATCATATAACAAACCAGCTGCTCCATCTGTGACACCGCCAGCTGGTGCCAAGTTCTTCATGCCGACTGCAGCACCTGCTGCTGCAGATCAGATGGTGCCACACCAAGCAGCAGAGATACACAGTGAAACCATCCATCAGGATGAGCGGTCAGCCACACCACCAGCAGAAACATCATTTTCTTCAACCCCATCACCCACACAGTTTTCATCACCCCCACCGCACACGCAATTTTCATCACCAGTGCAATCAACAATTCATCGACAATCTAGTATGGAGAACATCTCCACCCCTTACCAGGGTTCCGGGGTATCATCATTAAGCAGCAACAGCTCATTCTCAAAATCACGAGCCGCATCCTGGAGTGGGACATACTCTGAGCAGTTTAGTGCTTTTGCGGGCAGTCGATCACCTGACAGACAGACGATGCCTTCACCACTGATGCCTGGCAAACCATCACACAGTCGTTCCAACAGCAACTCATCAGTGCAGCTCAATGGATTGACAGAGGATCTTCATGAGGTCGAGCTCTAACTGGTGACTGCTCGGCATGACCGTCGCAACTCATGTCTTGTATCCACAAAGACAGCCATGGCAACCCATGACCGTTCCAGAAACCCCAAGCGGGTGACAGAAAGAAGCTGCCCTTAAAATGCTGATCACGGGGATGCTGCAGTTGGAATGGACTTGTGTGAGTTTGCACGAGGTTCTGGGGCGCGCTCTAAACCACCGAGGTGCGTCAGACCTGTACTAATAGGAATGCAGGGTTTTTGAACATTTTATAGCTATATATATATATGTTGGTTTTATGTTTTAGAGAGAAGGGAAAGAGTTGGGTGGGCCTTGTTTACAGGTGAGAAGAGAGAAGCAGCATGCAGATGCCCTTGTACAGATAATCTGCCCCCTACCCAATTTGTTGAAACGCAAACAAATTTCACACCCCCACTCCATTTTGATTTTCGTTTTTGGGAGAGGATAGAAGAGAAGGTGTGTTCCAATAGTGTGAGAAGCATGGCCTGTAGAGTGTTGTTGTTATAGTGTACTGTACTAGCCGCATACACAGTATACTATCACTGTTTATTCTTTGGAGACGAATCAATTCTTTCATCTTGAAACAATTGTGTACTCACAAGATTCTTGTATCCTGGCCGATGTGATTGATGCAATTGTATCTGTGGTGTCGACACATGTTTTGGGCTGTCGCTGGTTCTTGAGAACTTGGTTGCGCTGTCGCTGTAACTTCGAGCACCTGTACGCTGAACTGTTTCGACAATTGTTGTTGATGCCCGTCATAATACTGCATCTTTTAATAAACAGTTTGTAGTTAGTGTTTTATCACTTGCGTGAATAAACAGTTTGACGACGACGACGAGTAAGGGCAGTAGATGGTGGTGGAGGTCGGGGATGACGAATGGTGGCAGACAATCTAGATAGAATTTCGTCAAAAAAAAACTAGATAGATAGTCTACGGTCTAACTAATGCTCTATATGTTATGTATTCTGATGTCGAATGACTATCGATGGCTTACCATGATTTTGGTTGGCAAGAATTGGAAGCCAACTAAGCAGACCCTAGTCACTGTAAGCAGAAAGATGCAACGGTTCGTCAGGCTATCAACTTTGATCTACAACAAGCTTTTGTCAACCGTATGTCCACTCAAGCCTCCAAAGAGCTCCAACAGGATCGATCACAGCTAATACGGTGCTTTCAAGCGATCCCGATCAAAGACCTTTTCACCCTTCTGGCCTTCTCCTCTTGCATGCTCAGCTAGACTCTTCAGCAATCTAAAGGGGGTGTTTGGTTCCTTCTCTAGGGAGCCCAAGCTAGACAGGCTACGGTGGTGCAAACTATCTTTGTTTCGTTGGTTGTATGCATAGAGCCTGCTGTTTGGTTGACCTTATGAGATCATATTGTATAAAATAAAAATAGATAAACAAGTAATCTTATAATATTTGACTTATGTAACTACACTCCAATAATCCTAATTGCACTTCTAATATCTTAATCTACTTTAAAATGCACTAATATCACTTAATATACATTAATCACACGTTAATAGCATCATTAAGAAAATATGTGCTGCACCATGCGATCCTAGCTCGCCAGAAACACAAATGAAATCCGTATCTGGTGAGCCAGGCTGTGGGCTACCTTTTGCATCTAGGGAGCCAGGTCTAGACTCCCATGTAGACAACCAAACGCGTTAAAGTTGCATCTCCAAAGCCTGGTTCTCCTATATAGAGGCAACCAAACGCCCCCAAGCTGGTAACGGCCAAAGATGAGGCAACTGACCAGGCGTCAGAACTCATTTGGCAGAATACTACCCCGCCAAGGGTTAGATCAAGGGACGAATTCAATGCCAGAAAGCTAGATTGCTGATAACCCAGCTTGAGACTTACAAAAAATATAATGTAGACTGAGACTTCAAAAAATATCATGTAGGTTGCCAACCGGACGTTTAAAAAACCCTATGCATTTCGTGTGTTCCGTTTTACATTTGTAGAGACAAAAGACAGATAGCAGCAAAACTAGCTGCGGATACTGCATAGCTTGTCACTGTAATATTCCCAAGACGGTTAACAAATTGCCCAAAAGAGTTGAATTTGTATGCTTCACCTATATCATAGGGAGTACCACTGTGCATTGTGCTACTTCTTTAATTCACACCCATTTTTGTTTTGCATATGGAAGTCTGACCTTATGCATTTCTGATTAATTTCTCTTGTAGTTCTGTTGAGAACTATTCAATTCACGGGCAACTAATTCAAAGTGCATAGTGATCTTATGGCAGCCAGCTCTCGTGTCGACATGGCTATAAAACCTCTCACCACTCAGGTGATTAAAATTCAGGAGCAAAACCACTAGGAAATGGATAGCTTAGAAACGTATCCAAAGAACACATTCGTACTATCAGCCCTACTGCAGACATATATAAACGTAAGACGTGTCAACTAAAATATGTGCAACCAACAGTAATAAGCTGCAGACAACATCAATCAGTAAGCTTAAAACATTTTTTTATAAACACAACCACTTATCTGCAATCAATATTATTGAAGGATAAACTTACATAAAGACAAATCAACTCTAAATGCTCTACTGGGCACATACAAACTAGGAAACAGGGGGTGGGGGTGAGTGCAAAATAGTTATAGTCGAAATAGTAGAGGTTTCCTGGATCTTCCACAAAAGGGTCTCCTTAGTCATCCAGAAAGGGGATCTGTGAATCGATCCGTTTCGTGGAGGGTGTTACGCGCTTAGCCATCTGAGCCTACCACTGCTGCAATACCACGGCGTGATGTAGACCGGCCAGACCTGGTGGTGTGGGAAACGGATGTAGGCTGGCTAGACCTGGTGGTGTGGGAAACTGGAGAGAAGGGGAAAAACCGTAAGAACCGGAGAGGACGTGAAATGAGATAAAATTTGGGCCGAAGGTGAAGATAAACACCTGAACAGGCAAGTCCTCGGGAACAAGGAACGGGAGAGTAGGGTTCCCATCCTCGTCAAGGACAGAAATCAGGGAAGCCGGCGAGCATCTTGAGATTTGTGGTTTTGGTAATCACTCAACTAAAGAATGTCATAGAATGCTCTGCCTAATCTATGGCTTGAACAATCAAATAACTTATGACTGTAAGAAATGTTTGGCTTGAAACTATGGTCTTGAACTTCGTGTGGCACAAGTGGAAGATCAGAGTTTTTATATCCATGAATGTGTTTATTATAGAGTTTTAAAAGAGAAAGCAAGTACTACAAATATCACTATTTGTGTCAAGGGAAGTTTCTGCCAAGCAAATCAAACAACATATCATGAATCTTGTTGCTAGTGATACATGTACATGGACTGCTAGATGCATAGGGGACCAAAAGTTCGTGAGATTTGCTTCAACCAAAACGATACAACCCAAGTCGGCCATCTCAACCTAACAAGAGGACAAGGCAGAATTTGAGGAAATTGCAAAATAGATCCAACCCTATCTCAGTGATTCAAACATGGGGTGGATCCATTGCTCCAAATCGAACAAAGACTAGTCTAGAAAACATGCCCTGGAAAAGGCTATTTATAGGCCCAATGAGGCCATGAGGAGACTAAGGGGACAATTGGATTTGCTACAAATGGTTGGTTCCACGATGCCCCTTCACTCCCCCAAAGGGCCAGGTTGTGTAAAGCCCATGCACATGTTATTGTGCACATGCAGTGCATTAATGGGCCTCACCTAACCAGGCCCTCGCACCCTTGCATATCCTGAGACCTTGCATCGAATGGATGGGGCAAGGGCACCCACCCTGCCCCCTCAATCATGATCCGCGAGGGGCTCAGAATTCGTACAAACGTCGTTGACCGACGTAGCGGTCTAAAGGGTCAACGGACCGCCCAATAGACAAAAGGTGTCCATTAGTTCCTACTGTAAGAAGGGAGCCAAGTCAGGGCAAAAACAAACATCCCTGAATGACAAAAACAAGCGTCCCTGAATGACAAAGATGAAGCAACGAAGTCATCCTCGAATAGATTCTTTAAGAATCACTTGAAGGTTCTAGGGCTACCACATGTGGGTGCACTAGTGCGCTCACATGGAGAAGGCGAGAAGAAACGATGATGACAACATGATGAAAATCCTCCTCACAACTAAATTGAGTCGTAGGAAGGCTCGGAGGCTAGTGACAAATAATTGTACAAGGGGTACCCTCATCTCCTTGATATTACTGCCTTGTACACTACCAAGTACCAAAGACATTGACACTGGCACCACAAGAAATCAAACTTGGCCAAGGAAACTCAGGCCATGTGACCCACTTGACGGTAAGGACCACCTGGACCTAGATCTCGATCTCGGCCCCGATCAAGGAGTGCTCGACCAGGGTACTTAGACTTGCAGTACTCGAGGGCTCTTCCTCGGTGCCTCGTCTGAGTACAGCTTGAGGAACTTGGCTAGTCTTTCCTTTCCCCCAAAGGGTCAAAGGTCAGTTGTACGAAATGGTCATCATGACACAACGTGCACAACTACAGGCATGTTGGTCACACGTGTCATAGGAAGGGTGAAAGCTCTAGTTTGTTTTTGGATAATTGATGAAACCCTAAGTACTAACCTTTGGCTCTAAGTGAATATGAGATAGGTTAGTACACAACAAGTGATGGAGTAAAGATGAAGTCCATGGTGATGATGGTGGACATGTGATGATGGTGATCAAGCTCCAAACTTGGAAAAGAGGAAAGAGAAAAAATAAAAAGCTCAAGGCAAAGGTATATTTGATAGGAGCTTTTTGTTTTGGCACTCAAGACACCAAGTGGGTGTGAGTATATTTAGGATAGATAGCCATACTATTAAGAGGGGTGAAACTCATCGTGAAATGCGGTTATTAAAGTGACACCAGATGTTCTAACTCGTTGCATATGCATTTAGATTCTAGTGAGTGCTAACACCCTTGGGAATTGGCTTAGAATATTGCTAACTCATGTAACTTGTGGTGAAATATTTGGAGTTAGCACACATGCACAAGGGTGAAGTGGTTGCGCTTGATAAGAGTGGAGACAGGGGCGTCGGACCATGCGTTGGCTGGGTTCGATGGCTAACCCTAATGCACAAGCAGAGAGGAGGAGGTGTCGGACTGCGCTTTTTAGGGGCATCGAACCGACCGGGAACACTGTTCCTCGGTCCTATGGTCCCCAGGCATGCGCCAGGTGACATGGCTGCTCGAGGACGCGCGGCGGTTCTGAGAGTCGGACCAGTGAGGGTCCGATGGCTAGGCGTCGGACTAGTGTCCGATGATTTTTGGTGTTCTAGAACCTCTCAGTGTAAATTTGACGGGCGTCGGACTCTGGGCATCGGCTGGTCCGTTGAGCGCATAACGGTCGTTTACTTTGAATGGGGACGTGTGGCGCTACGACAGTGGCCACCTAGGGCATCGTACGGACTCTCCCTGGGTCCGACGGTCTCAACAGGCTGGGTCTGATGGCCCATTTATGTGAGTAACGGTTGGGTGGCTTGTGTGGCGCCTATATAAATGGTTTGGCCGGCTTGGACTCACTCTCTTAGCAATTTCTATTGAGAATACACCCAAGTGAGCCTAGCCAATCCTCTCTAACTCATCTTGCTTGATTGATTCATCATTTGGTGAGGTTGGAGAGCATCCAAGTGCATTACTTTGAGTGATTGCATCTAGAGGCACTTGGTGATTGTGTTTTGTTGCAGGATTTGCTTGTTACTCTTGGTGTTTGCCGACACCTAGATGGCTTGGTGCAACTAGGATCATCGAGCGGAGGAAGGTGATTGTCTCCGGCTTCGATCGTGGTGATTATGAGGGGTTCTTGAGCCTTCCCCATGGGAGATCATTAAAGGCATCTTTAGTGGATTGCTCGTAGCTTGTGGATCCCCATCTTGTGTTGGTTGTGCGGCACCCGATTGCGGGTTAGGCGTGTGATGCCTATTAGCGCATGAACCTTCAAGTGGGTGAATCGCTACAACAGGGACGTAGCTTGCCGGCAAGCAAGTGAATCTTGGTGAAAAATCATTGTGTCATCTTGTCTCCGAGGATTTTATTGGTATTCATTGTGATTGATCTCTTGCCCAGCTTGGTACATCATTCCTAGCACTTGCATTTACATTCCTATATACTTGTGTAGTGCTAGTTGTAGCTAGTGAGTAGAGTAGCTTAATTAGTTGTAATTACTCTTTCTAGGTTGCTCACTAATGGTAGAAGTAGTGACTTAGCCATTGATTGATACATAGAGAATATAGCAACTAGACTTGTGGATAGGTGGCTTGCAATCCTTGTAGTGCTAGCGCAAAACTCGCATTACACCATTTAGTGTTCTAACCTTTTGTCTTAGTGTTGTTGTAGAAAATTTTTATAGGCTATTCACCCCCTCTAGCCATTTATGACCTTTCAAAGGGGTATGCTCTATACAGTGAATATCCTATACAAAATAGGTGATGTGGACATGCCTTACCTTCCACTGTGATAGCACTAGCTCCATGTCCCGATGATAGACATTTGATATAGGAACTCATCCCCCACATCTTCTGCCTCAAGTATAAGTACAATAAACTAGATAGCCCCAAATGAATAAGGATGACCAAAGGCATCATACATAGTATCTAGTGGAGTTCCCCATCTATCTTTTTGTAACTTGGCCCCCTAAAGCTATATAAGGAGAGGCCAGAGCTCTCTCTTTCTTCTTTGACCTTTCACTCTCAACTATAGGCTCTCGAGACTCCATCTCTCATAGCTCTAGATTTGGGTAGTGGGGTCAAAAAACCAGCTCTAGTAGACTCCTACTACACCCCCTACTTTTGTTGGCCCCCTACTTTCCCCCCAAAACCCCCTACTTCTGTTGGCCCTCTACTCCACTCCCCCTACTTTTTCTCTCTCTCTCGTGATTGCATCGATGCTCTTCTTCCTTGCGACGACCGAGCCCGACGCGGCTTCGCCCTCCTCGGCGCGGCCTCCATGGCAGCCTTGGCCTGGCGGATTGGCCTGCCTTGGTGGTGGCGCCCTCCCCGACATGGCCTACCCCGGCAGATCGCCCCTCCTCGATGTGGCCTTCCCTGGCGGTGGCGCCATCCCCAGCGCGGGCACGGGCCGACCTCTCCGACGGTGCTCCCAGCGTGGATCCACGGCGCGGCGGCCCTTCCCTGACGCCGATGGTTCCCCGACACAGCAGTCCTACCCCGACGACAGTGGCTCTAGTCCTACCCCCGGCGTGACTCCGACGAGCCTCGGCGTGTGGCAGAACCGCCCAAAATAACATGCTTTCGGAGGCGCTCGTCTTCCACTAGACACTAAGCACCTCGAAAGTGAGCTACATCGGACAGTTTCGTCGAACACACCCAAGAGAGAACTCGAAACAATCCACGTTTTACATCTAGAATCCAATAATGAATACGAGCTTATAATACTTAGTCCATTTCATACAACAAGAGTTCTTGGAAATTATTTATTACAATACCAGAGTTCAGAGTGCGATAATTAAACAGCGGAATGAAAATAAACATCTAGCGTAAATGATACAAGGATCTGTCTATGCCCACCAGAAGAATCCTCTACAAAGGAGCTACTCCTCAAGGTGCACCTGCAACAAAGGTAAAATAAACCCTGAGTACACAATGTACTCGCAAGACTTACCCGACTAGTAGGAATAGTTTCCCGACTCCAATGGGTATGATAGGCAATATAGGTTTGCTGTTTTCTTTTTGTTTGCAAAAAATATTACTAATAGTTCATCCTTACAGTCAAGTTTTATTTGCAGTCATGATTACTTCATTAGCTAACCATTTTAGGTAAGCACCTGTTCTAGTTTTAAGCAAGGGTTGAGCAATCAAAACTATTTCACCATCTTTCATCTTCCAGTTCTTACTACGGTGCTAGACCATAGCCAAGTCGTACCGTCTCATGAAAATGGCGATTTATGAACCAATGTACCCAGCTAGGTACCCTAAAATACATGCCCCGTTTGTACCCCAGGCACAAATAAGACCAACCCATTCCACTCCTGTCACGGGGTCCAGGTCCCCATTCAAACTTTGACTCTAAGCCCCCACATTTGAGACCCGGTCTCAATATGATGTTTAGACCTCCACCTTTCCCCGCCTCCAATCAGTCGATCCGAAAAGAGCCGGAACCCACGACAAGAGCGTAACGAACCTTTCCGCTCCCATAAGCAAGTATGTGCTCAGGATAATAAATCTGTGACTTGACTACCATCCACAGCAATGGACGGTCCTTAATCGACACCGTCGACGCAGAATTTTCGTCTCCGTGTCGAGGACACACGCAGCAAGCCAAAAGGGTTCGCTCGATGGAGCAGATCCGCCTAACTTCAGCGCAAGGGTGGTCGATCCTGCGCAATCCTCCCGAGACATGCCAGTCAATTTGACCCTGCAATTGACAAGGAGAGAAAGCTTATCAGTAATTAAGGGCAAAACATGCCGGTGTTGCCAGACAGTTCCGAATGTGTGGCTCTAAGAGCCGATATGAGAGGAGATCGACTAAATAGTCGATTCCAGCATATTCATAAGAATAAATCGGTTAAACCTCATGAGGTTGTGTAAGAAGAATCGGTTATCATCCATGATAAATATAATTCAAGCAAAAATTAATCAATGGCAATGAGATATTAATGATGATCGGTTTAAACTGAGCCAATGATTACAAGCAACTGAACCCCTCTTTATATAAAGAAACAATTCAGCACCACTTAACCATTTAATAAAGATAAATCTAATGAACATGTTAGATCTTATCTATCGTCATGACCAGTGGGGCATGAGGCAGAATCATGCAGGCCGTAGAAACAACAATAGACTCAACAACCCTAACTCATTACTAATATCAGTGGGGCATGAGGCAGAATCATGCAGGCCGTACTACAATAACAAGATCATGGGGCTAACATATCTTTCAACTTATCTCTACTTCAACGGTCTCGTAATGTGAATTATTCGTGAAAGCACTCGATATCGGCTAAACAGCCGATTCAGGCATAGCGTACAGTTAAGGTCATGCCTTCTCAAGAATGGATCTATCAACCAACGACACCCACTCCATGGTGCTAACAGTGGGGTGAGAGGCAGAATCCTACATGCCATGATAACGGGCCATGAAACGGTTCTCGCTAACCAATAAATCTACTCAAGATCAAACATGCCTTAACCGCACGCTATGCACGATTAAGATTGATATAAAACAGCCGATAAAACATAACTCATCATTTAAGGTGTAGATTAAATCAGTTTTAGATTAGCAAACGATGGGTTAAATAAGATATAAGGCCAATCCAGATCAATCTCAATCAGGCAGAGTGATATTGCTGTAATTAGATAAACAATGAAAGCAACAAGCAATATCGGTAACTTAATGAATTTACCAAAGACTGCCATTCTAAGGTAGAGCCAATAACTTGACCTTGATCTAATTCAAGCAGTGGGGTGTGAGGCAGAGTCACACAGGCCATACTTGAATTAGACAAGAGTCGATAACTAGCCTATACCAGAGTTGTAGTGGGGGTCGACCGGATCGATGCAGCCATACGAACAGAGGTATAAACCATGACGGTACTTACAGACAAGCAGTGGAGGTCGACCGGATCGATGCAGCAGTACTCGCTGAAGAACTCGCCGAGATCTATTCTACTCCTACTCCTAAGGGGTGGCCGGAGCCAAAAAAAGTAAATTGACTTGTATTTGATTGGTTGATGTTTTTTACAATAGCCGGGGTTTGGTATTTATACCCGGAGCCTAAAAACGAACCCTACTTGAGTACGACTTAATACAATCTTTTGTATGAAGGAAATACTCCTATCTTAAGATAACTTGGACTCTAATCTTTCCCCTTTTGTAGAGCCCGATATGTATCTTCTTGATGCCAATCATATCCCGTCATCGTTATCTACTGACGTCATTCGAAAAGAATCGATCCAGTGTCACATTCGATCCAGCAGATATCAATCTTTGCTCCATCGACTCCTTGATTGGCATGATTCTGGAAGCCTGCGAGTTCCTGCGTTCTTCTCCCAAATTTTGGTGTAAACACATGCCCCCCAATTTTGGGATAAAATGATTTTATCCCGAAATTTCAGTTCACTGGTTTACCACGCCGCAACTGCACTATCCGAGATATACGCGCGACTCCTGACTCCCCGGCCCGAGTTCTATATATCATCCCAACAGTATCTTTTGCAATTCACACGGCCTCTTTGCTTTCTCCTTCTTTCTTAAGCCCATTTCCAACAGCCGACGCCGTCATCGCCGAGGCCCCAAACCCTAGCAGATCATCTGTCCTAACGAGCCATCGCCCAAGCGATCCTTGCCAGATCCAAACCAATTTTTGACCACGATGGCGACTGTCGACCACATCCCTGAGGTATGTCTCAAAGTTTCCATTTTCCAAGTATCGGCCGTTATCCCATATCTTCCCTCTTCTTGAATTTATTTTATCCGATTTCTAGGAAATGAGGAACGAGATCTTGATTCCATCAGCTGCCATCCCTAATGCTTATTTTCTCGGGCCTATGGGTGATTCTGACCCATTTGATTTTATCCGCCAAGAAACCAATCAGATCCTTTTAAAAAGTCTGTAGTGGATTCATCCTCCTAGAACAAAACTTCCTTCAGAAATTGGCCTAACGCGCCTAAGGGATAGAGAGATTGGTTCCGTAGGGTATCTGCGAAAAAGGGCGGAGACTGGGAGCTTTATGATCTAAACCAATGCTTGACACTTTCACTGTCTGAAATGGAGAGGAATGATTCACTCTTGATCTCTGCCTCTTATTTCTGGTCTAGTGCCCTGAATGCTTTCATTTTTTGTCACGGCCCAATGACCATCACTCTAGCCGACGTATACATGTTAACCGGCCTTAGGGTCACCGGATCAGTGCAACCTTATGAGTATTTGAGTGCCGGTCCCAAGAGATTGACCAAGATAGCAGACTGTACCGGATGGGCAAGTTACATTCTGAATCATATTGAAGATGGACCAGTCGTCAGTGAAAGGGAATATGTGGCCTTTCTGAACATGTGGTTGGAAAGATTAATCTTCTGCAGGTCATCTTATGGTCCAACCTATAATCACAAACTCATGGCAGAGCACCTAGCATTAGGCAAGGATGTCCCTCTTGGAAAATATCTGCTAGGAGTTGCTTATCATCTGATGTACCAGGTGGCTGCCCAATTGCTGAAGAATGAACTGATGCAGACTATCAGCGGTCCTTGTGGCTGATACAATTGTGGCTTAATTTGTACATGCACAAAATTGTAAAGCCTGACCTTAGAGACCTGAGTTTTCCTTCCTCTAATTTTGGTGAGGAATATAGAAGCAAAGAAGGAAGAACCCGATGGTGTATGAACTACGGTGAGGCTGCATCAGCCATAATAATCAACTTCGGTGTGGGTCACCTCTTCAAAAGATTTTATAGAGGGTTTGATGTGTCCGTCCTAACTTGGCTACCTTATAATGAGGAGGATGAACTTTTTCCTTTCAGATTCTGATTTGAATCTCACTGTTCGGACGAGACAACGGCTGCGATCTCCATTTCTTTTATTAAGCCCTATGTTCTCCCAGCCAAATTTCATCACGGTCGTGGCAAAATGATTAAAGGCTCCTCCATCCCAGGCAATCCTCCAACCTATGAGTTTTACAACCCTTTGTTTGTGGCCCAACAGTTTGATCTCGATCAACTTCCTCCTTGTCTGTTTTTCAAGAACATCCTGAAGCCGAGGGAAGATATCAGTGATGTGCTATAAGCTTCCAGAGTCTTCTAATTGGGATCAGACCTTCCATCCTTTTCTTTGCACGACTGGGTCAGGGCTAGCTTTTCTTCCAACCTCTTCGACTCCTGGTGGCAAGAATGGCATTCCCATCTTTTCTATGGGCCAGTCCACCCTCTGTGCATAGCTCTAGATGTAGAATTTGCTTCTAATAGTGAGGTAATCCCTTCATTCTCTTTTCGTAGAGATTACTTGGCGAATATTCTTGCCAATTGTTTTGACCGACCCTTTCAGGACATTGAATTCGATCCTCCAAGCAAGGATAGGAGAGGGCGTCCTATACATTACCAGCTGTCATGCCCAATTTCAAGGATGGGTTCAACCGCACCTTCCTTGAAGAAGCTGATGAGAACCTATGCTGCTCCCATGATTGTGACATGCCAATCTCCAAAGCGCAAAGTGGTTCTAGGGGCAACTCAAAAAGCCACTATTAGAAAAAGGCTCCATAGGACAAGACCATCAGCTGCTCAGGTGAATGATTCATATTTTCCTCAAATTGATGTTCAATTTTCTGATCCTATTTTCTCACAATTATCGAGCATCGTGTCTCAGTCTGCTTTGGGTGCGGGATAGTTATCTCAAGTACTTGATCCACTATCAACCAAACCTTCCTCTCAGGAGAAGCCAATTTTAGTGGAGGCAACCGATGCTTTCACAACGGCGGAAAATATGAGTTTTATCCTTGATACTCGTTGGAGTATTTTCCTTTGACTTCTTGATTCACTCGGCTTTCCAACCTTTATTTGATCATTTGCCATGCTAGACATCTTCTAAGGAAATATCCATGCAAGAGCAGGGGCCTGGCAGTTCTCCTATTGACAACGATCCCATTGATGCTGGGGACAACCCCGTTGTTGATACTCATACTACCGATTCCCCAATTCGGTATACGCCTGATGGTGAGGAGATCGTATGCTTGGTCTGTCCCTCTGCAATAAACATGAATAAAAATCTCTCTTTGCCATTGCAGATATCAGCGCCGGACATCTAGAGCCGATTTAGCTAGATGCTATTGGTGTATCACCAGCTGCTCCCCCTCTTATGATAGATGCTATTACAGAGAAGGTACTATACCTTTTCACCATTCATTTTGTGATAAGTCGATTCAAACCTCTTAATCAAGATTTCCCCTATATATAGGCACTCAATCCTCCAGCCCAGAGTTGTTCTTTCAATCTTGAGGAGTATTTTGATGAAGACGAAATCAGATCATCAGCCACTTCCTTTGCTGAATCTTTGTTAGAGGAGACTAGAAATCGGCTGAAAGATATACTGCCCATATTTGAGAAGAACATAGCCGATTTGGTCCAAGACACTGAATCAATACAGAGAGTCTTTTTTTACCATTAAGGGTGATCCATCCCCAGCTCTCTCCAAGGTCTTGTCGTATTTGCCCATTTTCGAAGATCAGGCCTTGAAGGCAAAAACGATCCAAAGGAACTTGTCCAATCGTGAAGCCTTGCTGGCTAGAAGGGACTCTAACAGGCAAGAAGTTAAAGAGCTGACGTAGTCGATTGATGCTTTGAAGAACTCCTCCCTCAGGACCGATCCAGAGTTGTCCTAATTGAAGAACTCAAGCATGATTTGTTTCAACCTTTGGCATGAAAACATTCCTAATTTAAGATAACTTGGACTCTAATCTTTCCCTTTTTATAGAGTCCAGCATGTCTCGTCCCAGCGCCAATCATAGCCTCTGTCGTTATCTGCTGGCGCTATTTGAAGAAAGCCGATTCTAGTGCTGCATCCGAATCAGCTTATTCCGATTCGTACGCAATTGATTCATTGCTGACATGATTTTGGGAGCTCTCGAGCTTCAGAGATCCTCCCTCCAAATTCTGGTGTAAACACATGCCCCCCAATTTTGGGATAAAAGTAATTTTATTCCAAAATTATCCTGTCTGCATCCCTGATTGGTCCACAGTCACGGGTAGAGAACCTTGATCTAGGGTCCACCGTTCGTCGCCACTTGCGTCCATTCACGAGCCTATGCTTCAAAACTTTTGCAAGAGCACCCCTGTTTCACGGGCATTTGGATTCATCTTCCCGGGCCGGCTATAAAACGCTTATCCGACCTTGGCGAGAGCAACTCACTACTTCAGCCATGTTTCTCTTCCATCCGCCTTTCTGAGTGCTCCCAACTCCGCTGGACCCTCCATGGCCTATCTCTTTGGAATAAAGATCTTGAGCGGTTAGAAGAATTCTTGTGCATATGGTGATTGTGTCGCTCATTCTAGCACCTATTGATTGATATAAAATAGCATGAATAGGAAAAATAGTGTAACCAAGCTAAACCTGTTGGCCACGGGACACAACCTATTACACCCACCAATAGCCATACCATATCCCTGTCCTATCTCCATTTTTCCTTTCATCATTTTATCATGAGAGTAAATATAACAATCACTCATTGTGAGTAACGGCAGGTTACTCGCGCTACCGAAAACCTAAGTATAGCATCTACTCGAACCTGCACTAGTAAGACTCATAGGACAGATATATCTATGCATGTGGTTTCATAAAATTCCTGTAACATAAATGCACATCACATATTGTTTACACCAGAATTTGGAAGAAGGATTTTAGAGGCTCGAAAACTCCCAAAAACCATGTCAGCGAGGAATCAATTGCGTGTAGATCGAAAACAGCTGATTTGGATACAACACTAGAATCGGCTTTCTCCAGATAGCGCCAGTGGACAACGACAGAAGCTATGATCGGCGCTGGGATGAGGCATGCTGGACTCTACAAAAAGGGAAAGATTAGAGTCTAAGTTATCTTAAATTAGGAATGTTTTCATTTTTATGCCAAAGATTGTAGCAAATCATGCTCGAATAGGATTCATGTCTAGACTCCGGGTATAAATATCAAACCCCAGCTATTGTAAGGGACAACCAATCAATCAAATACAAGTCAATTACTTTTTTCGGCTCCAGCCACCCCTTAGGAGTAGGAGTAGAGTAGATCTCGGCGAGTTCTTCAGCAAGTATGGCTGCATCGATCCAGTCGACCTCCACTGCTTGTTATAAGTACCATCATGTTTATACCTCTGTTCGTATGGCTGCATCGATCCGGTCGACCCCCACTACGGCTTTGGTATAAGCTAGTTATCGACTCTTGCCTAATTCAAGTATGGCCTGTGTGATTCTGCCTCACACCCCACTGCTTGAATTAGATCAAGGTCAAGTTATTGGCTCTACCTTAGTATGGCAGTCTTTGGTAGATTCATTAAGTTACCGATATTGCTTATTGCTTTCATTGTTTATTTAATTACAGCAATATCACTCTACTCGATTGAGATTGATCTGGATCAACCTTATATCTTATTTAACCCATCGTTTGCTAATCTAAAATTGATCTAATCTATATTTTAAGCGATGAGTTATGTTTTTATCGGCTATTTTTATATCAATCTTAATCGTGCATAGTGTGCGGTTAAGGCATGTTCGATCTTGAGTAGATCTATTAGTTAGCGAGAACCGCTCCATGGCTTGTTATCACGCCCTATGGGATTCTGCCTCTCACCCCACTGTTAGCACCGTAGAGTGGAGATCGTTAGTTGATAGATTCGTTCCTGAGAGGACATGACCTTAACTGTGCGCTATGCCTGAATCGGCTGTTTAGCCGATATCGAGCGCTCTCGCAAACAGTTCACATTACGAGACCATTGAAGTAGAGATAAGTTGAAAGATATGTTAGCTCCATGATCTTGTTATTGTATTACGGTCTGCATGATTCTGCCTCATGCCCCACTGATATTAGTAATGAGTTAGGGTCGTCGAGTCTATTGTTGTTTCTACGGCCTGCATGATTCTGCCTCATGCCCCACTAGTCATGGCGATAGATGAGATCTAACATGTTCATTAGATTTATCTTTATTAAATGGTTAAGTGGTGCTGAATTGTTTCTTTATATAAAAAGGGGTTCAGTTACTTGTAATCATTGGCTCAGTTTAAATCGATCATCATGGATATCTTATTGCCATTGATTAATGTTTGCTTAAATGATATTTATTCTAAATGATAACCGATTCTTCTTACACAACCTCATAAGTTTTAACCGATTTATTCTCTTGAATATACTGGAATCGACTATTTAGTCGATCTCCTCTCATATCGGCTCTCAGAGCCGCACATTTGGGACTATCTAGCAACATCGGCATGTTCCGCCTTTAATTATTGATAAGCTTTCTCTCCTTGTCAATTGCAGGGTTAAATTGACTGGCATGTCTCGGGAGGATTGTGTAGGATCGACCAACCTTGCGCTGAAGCTAGGCGGATCTGCTCCATCGAGCGGACCCTTCCGGCTTGCTACGTGTGTCCTCGTCACAAAGACGAAAATTCTGTCGATATCTTACACAATTGGGCAAAGCATCAGTTGAGGATGCCCATCGAGTTCGTTTTTCTCCTTATCCCTGTCAGGGCCAGCCTTCACTTGGTTCTCATCACTACCAGTCAACTCCATTGCCAATTGGGCTAACCTGGAGAAGAAGTTTCATACATATTTTTATACTGGGACTAGAGAAAAGAAGATAACCGATTTGACAACCATGAGACAGAGGACCAATGAACCGGGTACTGAGTTTATTTAGAGATTCTGAGAGACTAGGAACTTGTGCTTCTCATTGAGCTTGGCAGATGAACATTAGCTGCTTTAGCCGTCCAGGGAATGCTACCAATGTGGAAAGAAAAGTTGCTAGGACAAGAGTTTAATAACTTGGGTCAGTTGGCTCAACGAGTAGCAGCGCTCAATAGCCAATTCCAGAGTATGCGCAGAGATACCCGATTCTAGAAGAGTACCACTTAGCCAAAGCTTATAGTCCATACTCAGTCAATGACGCTATGAGGATGAAGAAGAGAAGGTTGCTGCAGCTGAATGAAATTAGGGCAAGAAGACAGTGATGGTGCCAAATCCTTAGGGAAGAGGAGTCAAGGAGAGCTATGACTTTGACGTCACGAAATCGGACAAGCTCTTTGACTTCTTACTTGAGAAGGGCCAGATCAAAATGTCGGACAATCATGTTATGTTGCCCCCTGAACAATTAAAGAACAAGAAGTTCTATAAGTTTCATAATGCTACTTCTCATTCCACCAATGAATGCAGAATTTTCTGGCAGCACATACAGAGAGCTGTTCAGCAAGGAAGACTCAAGTTAGATACGCCTTGGAAGATGAAAGTTGATGATAATCCTTTCCCAGGAGATCAAAATACGGTTGATGTCGGGCTATTCAAAAGAAAAACTGAGGTTCTAACATCGGCCAAATCAAGAGAAGCTAGAACAGTTGATCTCAAGATGCAAATATCGGCCGATGAATACAGAGAGATTAGAAAACGTCGTGATCAACAAAAGAGCCAATATAAACAAGGGGAAGCATCAAAGGATGGAGCGACAAAGCCACGAGTTACATCTCAAAACTTGTTGAATAAGTGGCAGCGGCAGAAGGAAAATGATTATCAGCAATGGTTAGAGGATCAAGAATACCAGTGATCAACTAGAAGAAGAGAGGCATGAAAGGAGACAAGTCGAATCACATTGGAATTGTCCTTTCTTCAGATACTGCTGGAATGAAGGTTTGAAATTACCTACCAGACATGACTGTCCGGAATGCAGCAATCAATATTGAGAGTTTAGGCAATCTCAGATCAACCGCCGGTCTATCCATGCCCAAGATGTATATCACCATAATAACATGGATCGGTGCTTAAAAAATAAAAGTATTCATGATCGGCTGGGAAAAAGAGTTGTTGACCAAGACTGGGCTGCATTTGGTAGGAAGGCCAATGGTGCTCCGGAGGACTAACGAGGAGCCAAAAGAGAAGGGTGCAGCGCCTAAGGAATAGAGAGTTGAGAACAAGCTCAAGTATCCGGTAAACCTCAAGTGTGGCATGCCAAGCAAATAGCCGATAGAAAGCAGCTATCGGCTAATATTGAAATGGCTTTTCTGTTGCCGTCAGAATTCAGAGCTCCGACAGATCAGGAAGTTTATTCAGACTTCCGATGAATCAGAGTATGAAGAGATGGTTGCCAAGTTGACTATCGTGCAACAAGCGATATTTGATAGACTAGTCAAACATCGGCACTTGAAGGCGTTGTATATGAAAGGTCTTATTGATGGAAAGCCGATGAGCAAGATGTTGGTGGACGGAGGTGCATCTATCAATCTTATGCCTTATACTACTTTTTGTAAGCTTGGCAAAGGACCAAAAGATCTGTTGGAAACCGATATGATGCTCAGAGACTTCATAGGTAACATGTCTAAGACCCGGGGGCAATAAACGTTGAGCTAACAGTCGGGAGTAAGACTCACCTCACCACATTCTTCATCATCGATGGAAAAGGATCATATAGTTTACTCCTTGGTCGTGACTGGATTCATGGTAACTGTTGTGTGCCATCGACCATGCATCAGTGTTTGATTCAATGGCATGGAGATGATATCGAAGTGGTTTGTGCTGACGAGTCTATGAGTATTGCAACAGCCGATCTAGTCTTTTGGGAACTAGGAGATTTTGAATATTTCTCTAGCAAGACATGGGAAGGAGGCTTCATTAAGATCAGCAATGAAAGCGAGCAACCGATGCAGGTGACCGGCTCTAAGAGTTTATTTTAGTAAAAAAGGTTACGGCTTCACATCGGCCATTAGAATAATGGAAAACAAACATCAGTTATGAGGTTTAGGCCGATGTATGAATGCTAGATAAGGCGGTGAAATTCAGAGTTAATGGATTTGAAGAAGTTACGTTTCACTTAACAGGATGTTCGACCTGGGTTGATTGCTCGTTCGACTTTTGATGTAAAAGTTTCTATGGTACATTATCCTGACACCCGGGCAACATTCGATAGCCGATTCATTCTCGGCTCTAATAGCCGGTACCGTAAGGGTATCGCCTCTAGTTTAAAAAAATGAAAATCTTCAAAGACAGTAAAAGCTGATACGATATGTATCGCCTATAGAGAAAAAAACACAAAGATTCACAGTCATGCACGAAGGCATTGCATTGAAACACAATCATAAAAGAACAGGAGTCTTCATTCATTGGTTTATCCTAAATACAAACTAATCGAAGACCTTGTTCACTACATCTTGGGCGGATGTGATGTCCACTATGGCCTCCGCTGCCATGACAAACTCTTCGAGCAAGTCTTCATGCTCTTTAGGGCCATCGCCCATTGGGAAACCGGTTTCCATGGCATGGAGCTCATGCCCGGTCTGAACTTGTGCCACGGTCAGCGCCACCGCCGCGCCATGGCAAACGCCATGGAGGGTGACCTCCTGAACGCGAGCCGGAACGTCACGAAGGCGAGCATCGATGAGGGAGCCGCGGGCATTGATGGCATCCATAGCCGCGTTTGCCGCAAGTTGGAGAGACTCCAACTACATCGTTAAGGCTGATGATCACAGAAACGGGGGAACTATCAAGATAAAGACTGTTGAAAGCAGAATAAAGATATCCCTGAAGCCCATCTTACCTGTCACCGCGACGTCGGACTCGACCAGCCGCGCTCGAAGAACGCTGGCCTCCTCCTCAGCCGCATGAAGAGTGGCCTAAGAAGCCTCGAGACAAATCTCGAGCTGGCCATTCTCTTGGGTCACCTCGGAGTAGCGGTTCTGGGCCGCCCTCCACTCTTGGAGAAAGCGCCGGGCATCATCGCCATTATATGAATCGGAGGAATCCGACGATGAGGCTGGTGCGGAAGACACAGCATCGAAGGGTTTGCCAGCCTTGGGAAGAGGACGAAGTCTATCGTTCACAACAAACCTAGAAACAAAAGTTCATCCCTATGAACTAAAAGTTACGAACTATCACCATAAGCAGAAGACGTCAATCTCACCTCATGCGTCGAAGGTGCTGGCTCACCGGCACGTTCTCCTCCAGGGTCTCCCCCGCCGCACGCTTGCTGTGGTTATCCTCGCCGGCCATGGAATCAATTGGATCTATAGGAAGGGGAGGAAATTGCTACAGGGGCTTGAAGGCGGTGAGATGCAAAGAAATAGGAGTGGTTGCTAGTATAGATGTGTTCGAGGCCGGAGCCCTCGGCCGGTATTTGAAGACATGAAGCGAAGAGGCGGACACCTCGGAACACGCAAAAGGCAACTGCAATTAATAGAAAGGCGAAACGCCACTCGACAAATGTTGAAGACAATACGGCGCCATACGACTGAGGATAGGAGATCGAAGGGCTCTCTTGACAAAAGCCATGTTTTCAGACCTAAGTGGAATTGAGAACGGAGTCTGGGATCGGTTGTTTAGAGAAGAATCAACTCTTTAGCCGAAGCGGATGTGATCAGTCGACTGTAGTGATTCTTTAAGCCTCCCGCCTGTTCAAGTGCCCCTTGGCCAAAAGGGGGTTCGCGGTCGAACAAACTCCTCTGAGCCTGACAAAACTCTAGAGAAGGCTAAGAATAGGTTGCCCTTGATGACCAAGAGCAAAGGGGCTAATGTAATCACCATATGAGCTCGTGCATGGACACAATGCGGTCTTTCTTTGGGAAGTTCAAATTGGATCAAGGCATGCCTCATTGCAAAATGATCTGTCAAGCCAAAGTCTACAAGAATTTTGTGATGGATGACTTTAAAGACTTAATGTTGCCTTCGGCTACATGCTCTTAAAAAACATTAAAGCCAATAAACTGAGGATTGCGAGATATTGCGATTACAAGGTCAAGATCAAGCAATTTTCTGAAGGAGACTTAGCCTAAAAATAAAATCGCCAATCGGGGCGAGGAGCAACAGATCTGGCAAAAAGTCACCCGACTAGGAAGGACCTTATCGGATCAGATGTTATGCACCTAGTAATATTCATACTCTGGAGATACTAAGAAGGGAAAGGAAATTTGGAAGAGCAATCAAATGAGAAATATTTGAAGAAATATTACCCTAGCATTTGGATTGACACTTAACAGCTGATTTGCTCGGCCATCAGTTTTAATAGCCGATACTGGAAGGGTATCTGTCGGGTTCATAAACCTAGGGTCCCTCGAGGACTAGCTTCTATGCCAGGGCTCGGCCTAGGAAAACAGCATGCAGATCATGGGCCGGCCCAAGAGCCTAAGACACGATGGGCCGGAGGGGCAGTCTGGTCGCCGACCAGAAGGTCTACCCAAAAACAGGCGCTCGCTCGTCAACCCCTCTGGCCCACCTCTCCGACCGAAGCATTTGCTTTGGGCACCAGCCGCCTCCAGGCGGTCTCACCGATCAGAAAGGCCTGGCCCAAAGTACCGCTTCCTACTCCGACCCCGTGTCTCCGACCGGGGACCCCGTAGGAAGCTTGCTTACCACTCTTCTCCGATTGGTGCGGCAAGGGTCGACTAGGGGCATCCAATCAGGGACACCCGCTCGGAAGGGACCATGGGCAAACAGAGAAGGTAGTGCACAAAGTCAAACCTCGATACCGAGACCATACCCTGTACGCCTGCGGGAACAATGCTCCTCAACCGCCCTGACACAAACAGTATTGTAGGCGCCATCGGGCTCCCATACGGCAAAAAGCCTCCCACATGCCTCTGGGCATCGATAGTGGGCGCTAGGGTTCACCATACCTGGTACACGAGGTAGGGCTCCTCACACACCAATAGTATTTTGCAGGTACCAACATCCACCCTTCCTAAAGAAGCCAACACAACTTCCCATGTGCACCTGACATTCTACAGTGACGTCAATAGTATTGTGGGCGCCTACCATCATCGCTACCCTCGTCGGCGTGGGCAACAAGGCTTAGAAATATCTGTACTCTCTCCCTCTCACCTGTAAATCCATCCCCTTTATCTATAAAAGGGGATGCGCTCCCTCCAAATGGAGGAGGACGATTCTTCTTCAAGTTTAGATTCACTAGATCGAGAATTGGCAACCCCTCAAGCACACGCTTGAACACCTAGCTCATAGCGGAGTTCCTGTCGCCCTTGGCCCTTCTTGTCGGACCCGACCGAGCCTCTCATACACCCCTCTTTTCTCCTTCTCATTTGTAACCCCACTACATACTTCGAGCACCTGGACTCAGGAATAAAGTCATTGACCAATCCAGACTGGACGTAGGGCACGTTGCCTGAACCAGTATATATCCTGTGTCATTGAGTGCTAGGCCACCTCCGATCACAACGTACGGCAAAACTACAAATATTCACTAGTTGGTCACTTTCTATACCGATAGTTGGCGCCGTCCGTGGGGAAGACGCTGTACGTTCAACACTTTTTGGTCATTGAATGGCCCATTTTTCCACCACCCCCAGTGTGGCGGGCTTGGGTGATGCGGTTCGCCTCGGCTCACTGTAGTATCCTGCACTCTCACCTCTAGGGCATGCGGGTTCCACTCGTTTTCGAGCCATCCTAGGCCTTCCTCTTTGGAAGCTTGGACTTCGTCGCCGACCGGCTCGGCGTGCTCCACCTCCACGAGGAGACTCGCGACCCAACACCCATCGGAGAGACGTTCTCCATCGACTCGGGATCGCGCGACCTCAACGGCGCAACATCTACACTTCATTCCGAGCAAACTCTCTGCTCAAACCCCGCTGTGAGTAATATACATGCCGTTCTTTACTTACTACATTCTATCTTCCGCCAAACACTCGGAGGGCTGCCGTTGTCCCCGTCGCGGCCACCGTACGGCCGGTTCCCCTATGGCCTCGTGTCTCCCGTGGATGTGTACGCCCGGGGGCTCCAAAAGGTTATGTCGCCACCTCCTCTCACGTCTGAGTTCGTGGGGATGGCGAGCTATGGCCCCACCTATTTCCTCAACATCATGGACGATGACGTCGGGAGTGACGGCTCCAGCATCGGTGATGTGGCACCCAACCACCATCTGTCCCGGAGTACGCCATGACGGACACTCCGGAATAGCCGCCAGGGGCAATGGAGTCCTCACGGACTCACGCCCCTCCGGGCCCTCATATGGAGACCTCCGAGCTCACATGTGAGCACGAGGAGGAACTACGATGACAATGGCGCGATCGCCCACCAATCTGCGCCCGACGCTGCTCGATGCGCTACACTATGCCACGCGCCGCGTCTGTGACCGGCGAAAGCGGCGCCCGGTCACACCCCATTAGGTCCAAATAAGCAACACCGGATAGAGGGACCAATCCCCCATAGTTCGCTTGGGCCAGTCAGAACATTGCCGCCACGGCAATGCTCTTGCGCGGCCTGTCCGAGCCGAACGACCCTCACGAATGGGCGATCCACCGGAACCTCCGGGCACTGGTGGAGACCGCCGCCGTTCAACAAGCGGAAGGCTCCATGTCATGACACCGACTCGCAACCTTGCTCCCTGTCCGGGGAACAAGGACGTAGCAGATGGGCGCTACCCCCTGTCACCGCAACAATCGATGAGCGCAACACATGAGGCCGCAGCGGCACCGCATCTTGACCTGACGACCGCTCCACACCAACCGCCTATCTACGCGTGGCTCGGACCGAGCCAAGGCACATGCAGCGGCGACCAGAGTCCCAACACTGACGGCCTAGGACCACCGAACTTTGCCCAACTCCCCCAGCAAGCGTTGTTCCTACCACGCTCCAACGGAGGCCACGACAATGGTAAGGCCAAGCACCAAGATCAAGATGAGGGTCCCCCCACGCAGAGGGGGAAAAAGAACAGACAGGATTGTCACCGACCGGCTAACTCCGCATCGGTCGCCACGGCCGATCACCTGGGCACGCAGCCCCAGCAGAGGGGGAAAAAGAATAGAAAGGACCGATCATGGAGAGCCCGTGCACCAACCACAACTACCCCGTCAACCATCTCTACAAGGACTGCCAGCTCCTCAAGCGCCTGCTGAGGTAAACTGGCAGGCCAAAGAATGAAAAGGCAAAGAAGCAGCAACAGAAGAAGGGGGCACATTGGGCGAGGATCTAGACGACTGAAGCCTGAGTTGATCCGACCGGATGCACCTACCGACTGAAAGACAATGACGACGACGCTCTCACCAAACGCTTAGAATAGCTATGCCATTTTTCCTTTCCCTAAGTTTTAGTCTTACTATTATTCACTAAATGTACGCTCCTATAAGAGCACCCCGACCCAAACACTTTTTCGGCTCGGGGCGCTTGGGGGCTCCACTAGGGGGCAATAATGCCTCTCTATTTTTGTTCACTGTCGTATGGAGAAAACTCCTTCCCACCCGAACAGAAGGGCAGTTTGTTCTTTCGATTTGCCTTACGTAGCTTTGCTTTAAAACATTCCAACTGATCGCACCCCGCCTTTTCCTACGGTTATGAGCAGCCGAGCCTCGTGGGCCACGCCTCGGGCTCACAAGGTTGCAGCCTATGGGGCAAACAGGCAGGTACAAGAAAGAAAGAAGTAAAAAACAAAATTATGCTGAGGGAGAACTAAGGAACGAAAGGGAACAAGCTTCCCCGAACGGAGCAACTCCATCACAAAAACAAAAACCGATTGCAGTCATTAAAACACACCACGAACGTCTTACATGGGGGCTCCCCCGAACTTAAAACTTTTTACGTATACTAACTACTTATATTCTGCAAACTATTAAACCGACCCGGCGGCATCTACTGGCGGCGCGACCGATGAAGGCGTAGGCTGCTCACCCCGGTCGGCACGACGTTCGGTAAGACCGAGGCCGAGGCGACATTTCCCCCTGAACCAGGCTCTGGGTTATCCGCAGGCTCGGAAGCATTCTCTCCACGCATGCTTCGGGCCATGTCTTGACGGCGAACGTCCATCACCCACTCGGTGGAGACTTGCACTGACACCGACCGCGCGTGTGGCAGCAAGCTCACCCCGATTGATTGGATGTCCTCCATGCTCAGACCTTCAGCATACCCACTGCAGATAGCGTCGAAGTCCAGGTTCGGGTGGTGCGTCGCCACCGAGGTTAGCACCCCCGACGCTCCATAAAATAGCCCGCTCCTGACAAGGTCCTTGACCACGTCCGGGACCTTCGCCAGCTGGACTGCAGGCGCGCTGGTACTTGGCGCTTACCAAAGATTTCGAGACATCGCTCTTCACGGGACTTGGCCAGCTCCTCGACGTTCCGGCTGAAGCTCGCCTTGGACTTCTCTAGGTCTCACTCCAGCGCCTTCACCTTTTCACCCAGCTCTGGAGGAAGGGCGACAAACTCAGAAATAGGCTGAGGGAAAAATCAACACCATGAGGAAACAAAAAGGTACGCACCGATGCGAGAGGCCTCAAGGGTGGAGAAATCCTCTGCCAGCCGAGCCACCTGCTCGCACAGCCGGGCACTTGCGTCCTCCATCCCCATCACCTGGCTCCAGAGCATGAGCACCTCCTGATCCGCCTTCGACCGGGCCCTTTGCTCCGCCTCCAGGGCCTTCTGTGCCCTCTCTAGGGCAGCCCGCTCTGGCTCAAGGGCCGCCAAGGCCTCTTGAAGCGCCACCTCAGTATTGGCCAGGGACGTCTGTAGCCCCACCTCGATCTCCTCATGGCGGGCCTTCGCCACCTCGAGCCCTTGCTCGGCAGCAGTCGCCCGCTCCGCCGCACGCTGCCCCTCAGCCCGCGTCG
The DNA here is from genome assembly GCA_904845875.1 of Miscanthus lutarioriparius. Taxonomy (NCBI): domain Eukaryota; kingdom Viridiplantae; phylum Streptophyta; class Magnoliopsida; order Poales; family Poaceae; genus Miscanthus; species Miscanthus lutarioriparius. The sequence goes on along the minus strand of CAJGYO010000007.1, from coordinate 149,925,860 downwards.
CGGCCGCCTCGGCTGTCCGGACTTGGGACTCGTGGCAAGCGGACTTCGCCCGATGCTCTAGCTCGGTCATCCAGGCGTGTTTCGTCTAGAGGAAGTATGACTTGAGGGATGACGCCTTCCTTATTTCCTGTGAAGAACAAGCACGCTAAAAACAACCGAAGAAAACATTCAAAGGGCAAGGATAAGTACCAGAAACTCACCTCCGTGGTGAGCTGCAGGTCAACCTCAACCAGCTGTCGGGCAAACTGAGCCTGCTTCTGGGCGCTCTCAAGCTTTGCGGACAGCTTGGTGAGCTCGGACACCGCGGCATGCCCTTGCCCCCCAAAAATGTCCCAGAGCTGGTGCTCCCAGGAATCCCGGAGGACGAACCTTGACTCCAACGGGTCCTAAGGAAAGGACCACTCTAGGTCACCCTCCGATGAACCGTCGGAGGGCCCAGCCTCCAACTGGACCACCGCCGGCCCCCGCGGTGACACCATCAGCTCCTGTGGCGACACCGACGGCCTCGCCGCAAGTTCTGCCTCATCGTCAGACGAGATCTCCACCACCTAGTTTGCATGGGACGCCACCGGGCGCCCCAACTCCATCACGTCCACACTTTCCTCCTGCGCCTTGGGCTCCGACGGCAAGGACAAGCCGTGCGTCCCTCCACCCAGCGAGATAGGGAGTTCGCTCTCCCTCGTCTCCTCCACCACGACCACCGAAGAAGGGGCCGCGAGAGTCACTTACGCCATCGGCACCGGGATCACCACCAACACCAACGCCGCTGTTGCCGCCTTATCAGCAGCCCCCCCTGGGGGGCAACACCCCTAGTAGGGAAGGCCTTGCTGCCGCCACCCCGCTGCCACCCTCGCTCGCCGCCACACGCTGCAGTGTGGGCCTCCAAACCACCTGCACGTGGGTCGGGGCGATGCTCAACCCCGGCATCCCCCGGCCGCTGACAAAAATCATGGGTAAGCCACACTCCAAAAAAACTCAACCAGCAAGAATCGAAGAAGCAACAAAAGGAAACATACCGGGTGGCGAGCGGCACGACCCGGAAGGCAGACTCCGATGACCATGGACCTACGGGACGAGGACCGCTCCCAGGCTATGATCCACGCCCCCTCACTTCAGACGCGGTCAAAGTCATCCTAACCGGCTCTTGCCCGGCCTGCGGGTCGCTGCGACCTCCGGCTCGGGACTCCTCGACCGGAGCGGTAGGCGGGGCATCCTCCGACTGCAAGTCACGTATCGACTGGGTGCCAGTCTGCCCCTCAGACCGCCTGGACTTCTCGATAGCAGCCACGGCAGGCAAGGCCTCCTCCGGCTGCAAGTCCAGCATTGGCACCGGTTCCGTCGCCGCACGAGCTCCCGTCCGCTCCTCGGACCGCCCGGCTCGCTTAGCCGCGTCCGCCATAAATGACAACGGGACCGGCGACACCGCCAAGGGGCGCGGTGACCGCGTCCGCTTCACCGCTCGCTCACCAACGACATCCGCACTCGCTGCACGCTTCCTCGACGTAGGAACCGCCGCACGCCGTGCGACCTCCTACTCACCACCAGTGGACATCGTCGTAGGGCCGCAACGCTCAGCCGAGGTCACACCGACCTCCCGACTCTCCTTCTCGTCGGAGAAGACCATGTCATCCAAATCTGTAGGAGGACCATCCGACGCGAATTTCGACTCGACGTCGCTCCTACGTTCGCCAGCCCTCATGCGCCGGGCGACCTCCTTCTTCTTCTCTTCCTTCCGCTGAACCTCCTTAGTTCTTTTCTTCATCTGGGCGTCTGCCACCTCCTTCTGGGCAGCATGCTGGGCCTGGCCCTCCGGTCCCTTGGGAAGGTGCGGCCGGGACTTGTACTTTCCGAGCCCCTACGAAACGTACAACCCCCAATCAAGAAATAGGGAAAACAGAGAAAAATGCGCAGATTAGAGAAGGGAACATACCAGGCGGGACACGATCGAGGAGTTGAAAGGTATGGGCCTCCCTTCAACCCTCTCCTTGGGCCTCAACTGCAGCACTCGACCAATGTGACTCCAGACCTTGTCGTCCGGTAGATCCTCCGACGACGTATGGTCCGAGTCCAAAAGGCCATCATACACCCACATCGGCCGCGCCCTCTCCGCCAACGGCATGACCCGGCGACGGTACAGGGTGTGGAACACCCACACCCCATTGAGACCACTCTTCATGAGATTCCGGAGCTCCTGCTTGATGACTCCCACCTTGTGCTTCTCCTTTTTGGCGCAGCCCCACGACCAACTTTCTTTTTTCTTCGGCCTCCTGCCAGTGAACACCGGGAATGGTGCCGCCACCGGATTCCTGATGTAGAACCACTCCCCATGCCACCCCCGATTGGAGTCACATGGGAGGTACCCGGGATATGAGTCTCCCACGCTCGGCTTCCTCTGTAGGGCGAATCCTCCCACTGGCGTGATCTCAGCCGTGTCCCCCGCTGTCAAGGCTCTCGGGGAAAAGAGCCGCCGGAAGAAATCCACATGTGGCTCCATCCTAAGGAAAGTCTCACAGACAGTGACGTAACCGGCGAGGTGCAGCACCCCCGTCGGATTGAGATGCTATAGCTCCAGACCCCACTCGTTGAGAAGCCCGTGCAGGAACCAGTGCGCGGGGTATCCCAAACCGCGCTCATCGAAGGTAAGGACTAAAACCACCTCGTCAGGACGAGGTTGCAGGAACTCCTCCCTTCCGGGGACCCTCTAGTGCGCCACCTCCTACGGCGGCAAAAACCCCTTCTGGATGAAGGCCTCCAGCACCAACTTCCTCACGGTGGACGACTTCCAGTCCGACATCGTCACTCCGGATTGCAAAAAGGATCAGTAAGTTCTTCTCCTCACCCTCACTCTCTCCCTTTTCTTTCCTAGAGACCACCGTGGCTCTCAGGAATGCTCACGACAAGAGGAGAAGAAGGGCGACAGCGGATGAGGAATAGGCAAAGGAATGGAGCGAAAAAACCCTCTCCCTTCTCCTACTTAAGGAAAAGAGAGCAGTGGTTGGAAGGCCTCCCTCACCGATCAGGGAAGGCAAAACGGCGGAGCGAGAAAATCTCTCTCTTTCCCATTTAATGCAGATAAGACGCCCCCCTAACCGATCAAACGTGCCCTGACCAATGGAACAGCTCCTGATCAGACAAGACGTGGCCTGGCTGTGGCCCACCACTACCGCACGATCAACCACTACCACACGACGGGCACAGGAACCAAAGCGTCACCACACGCAGGTGGCTCCCCGCTTCCCTAGGCTGGGCCTGGGGAGACCAAAAAACGAAATCTCCGCCAGGAGACCAAACCGATCCCCTGAGCTGATCGACTCGCTCAGGATAAACACAGAGACATAGGTAGGAAGTGAAGGGACGCCCCATGTGGGCCATGCCGACTCCGTTACGAGCGACGAGCGCGGGTCCCGGTTGGACGTTTTCGACTGAAGCTCTCTGAGCCCCGTCACTCCAGTCGTCAAGGTAAACGTCACCAAAACCCCCTCTATTTCTTTATAAATCATTCATACATCCATACGTGCATTCATTTCATACGCCTGAACCCCCCGGATGGTTAGGGCATGAACCGCCCGGGGGCTTGGGAACTAAGCATCGCACGTGCAGCGAAATGCACCAGAACGCTCTGTGTTGCGTCACGAAGTGGCGGTTGCCTCATTCGACATGGGCAACCAACAGAGCCAGGGGAGAATACCGTAGATGAGCATCGTGCAGCCCTAGCCTAGTCCGGTAGACCGGGTCATCTCAACCTTCTTGTTCGATCCTAAACCTCTCGCCAGGCCCACAGAATCCCCATCGAGGGGAGGCCGTTAGGCCACCTGGGTCAATCTCCAGAACGACCTAGGCATATGTCGGGTTGCAGGTAAAGGAGTAGTGAAATGTCACAAGAGGGCTATGCCGACCCCGTCACGAATGACGGACCCGGATTCCACTCGATCACACCCGTTAGTGAACTCACTGAGCTAGTCTTCGAGCCCAAGCGATCGAAAGAGGCAACAAAACTCAGCCTCTCCGGTTGTGAGGAACCAAGGATGGGGTAACGCATAATACTCACATCGACCCCCACGAAAGGCCCGATAGGGCTCGGGGGCTCAAGATAAAACGCCAAGGACGGCGACCCCGAACTCGCTAGATCCATGACTTCGACTCGCCCGATCCCGCGGCACGCACCGACGCCAGGATCCGCGAGTATCGCCTCGTCCGATCTTTAACCAAACTAACTACGCTTCGGCTCCAAAACGGCTTCACTTTCGACTGCGCTCCAGAAAACCTTGGGACCGCGACCCCTAACTCGCGTAGACAGGATCTATGACATCTGGCTACGGCTCTTGGGACTGCAACCTCGAACTCGTGTCGGCAGGATCTATGACATCCGGCTACGGCTCCTAGCACCGTGACTCCTAAACTCGCGTAACGGCTTCACTTCTGAGTGCGCTCCAAATCAACCTGGGACCGCGACTCCTAAACTCGCGTAACGCTTCACTTAGGATTCCTGAACTAACTAAAACTAACTCCCGTGATCCACGGCATGCACCGACGCCTAGGTCCATTCGTGGTCCTATCTCGCTCTGACACGGCCGAACCGAGCTATCACCGTCCGTGGCGCGCACCGATGCCAGCGGTTTCTCTGAACTAACCTTCTGACCCGATCCATGGCGTGCATCGACACCGGGATCAGTAAGTTCTGTCTCATCCACGCCTAAAAATCCCCCCGGCTGCACAACGACGCCACGGTTAAACGAAAAACCGTCTCAAACTAAACACCCGCCGACACAACGTAGAAAACCCCCCAGCCGGTTCTGCCCGAACCGCCCAGGGGCTCGGGGGCTACACCCGTGGGTGCGCTCGCGCGTACCCACCGGTAGGACGAAAATCCCCCGGACGATTCTGCTCAAATCGCCCGGGGCTCGGGGGCTCCTGTCGAATTCATAAACCTTGGGTCCCTCAAGGACTGGCTTCTACGCCAGGGCTCAGCCCAGGAAAACATGCAGATCGTGGGCCAGCCCAAGAGCCTAAGACACGACGGGCCAGAGGGACAGTCCGGTCGCTGACCGAAAGGTCTACCTAAAAACAGGCGCTCGCTCGTCAACCCCTCCGGCCCACCTCTCCGACCGGAGCATTCGCTTTGGGCACCAGCCGCCTTCGGGCGGTCTCCCCAATCGAAAAGGCCTGGCCCAAAGCACCACTTCCTACTTCGACCCCACGTCTCCGATCGGGGACCCCGTAGGAAGCCTACTTACCACTCTTCTCCGACTAGCGTGGCCACGGCCGACTGGGGGCATCCGACCGGGACACCCGCTTGAAAGGGACCAGGGGCAAACGGAGAAGACAGTGCACAAAGTCAAACCTCGATACCAGGACCATACCCTGTACGCCTATGGGAACAATGCTCCTCAACCGCCCTGACACAAACAGTATTGTAGGCGCCGACGTTTGTGTCTACAGAATTGTAGGCGCCATCGGGCTCCCATACGGCAAAAAGCCTCCCACATGCCTCTGGGCATTGATAGTGGGCGCCAGGGTTCACCATACCTGGTACACGGGGTAGGGCTCCTCACACACCAATAGTATTTTGCAGGTACCAACATTCACCCTTCCTAAAGAAGCCAACACAACTTCCCATGTGCACCTAACATTCTATAGTGACGTCAACAATATTGTGGGCGCCTACCATCATCGCTACCCTCGTCGGCGTGGGCAATGAGGCTTAGAAACCTCCGTACTCTCTCCCTCTCACCTGTAAAGCCATCCCCTTTATCTATAAAAGGGGATGCGCTCCCTCCAAACGAAGGAGGATGATTCTTCTTTAAGTTTAGATTCACTAGATCGATAATTGACAACCCCTCAAGCACACGCTTGAACACCTAGCTCATAGCGGAGTTCCAGTCGCCCTCGGCCCTTTCGGTCGGACCCGACTGGGCCTCTCGTACACCCCTCTTTTCCCCTTCTCGTTTGTAACCCCACTACAGACTTTGAGAACCTGGGCTCAGGAATAAAGTCACTGACCAACCAGACTGGACGTAGGGCACGTTGCCTGAACCAGTATATATCCTATGTCATTGAGTGCTAGGCCACCTCCGATCACAACGTACGACAAAACTATAAATATTCACTAGTTGGTCACTTTCTGTACCGACATTATCGTTGCTAGCGAGAAAGTAAACCCGAAGGGGTGAAAGCCGGTACAATACGTATCGATCATGCCGATAGAGTGATGCGTACAATATGGAGTACAAAACAGAGAAGAAATCACTCAAGATGAATAAATTGTTTGCTAAATAACGCCTATTACAAGTCATGGGTCGGAAAATACTTTGCCTACTATGTCATCGGCCAGGGTATTGAAGGCCACGGAGTCGGCGGCGCTAAGGAAATCTTCAGTCAGACGCTCATGATCCCCAGGGTGCACTGCATCTAGGAAACAGTGAGGAAGAAGCCGAAGATTGTAGCCAGAATGTGCCTGTGTGGCAGCCAACACCGTGGCAGCGCCATGACGAACGCCATGAAGAGCGACGTCCCTGACGCGATTCGGGATGTCATATAGGCGAACTATTGGGATGGCACCTCTAGCATTGACAAATCCTGCCGCATACTCCGCAGCTAGTTGAAGGCTCTCTAGTTGGGCGGACAAATCTGAAAGGTTCAAGACAGAGATGATCAGAATCCTGAAGGTGAAATTGAAAGGAAACGAAGGTTATGATATCTCACCCATAAGTCTGGCCTCGGCTTTGGCCAATTTGTCATCCACTGAATCAGCCATGGGAGGCGATCGGCATCGAGCCATGGCCAAGGTTGATTCTACGAGAGAGAAACATTCGGCGAGACCCTGACCGTGATTGTCGATGGTGGCGAGCAGGTCATCATTGCCAATCCACCGCCTCGGGTAGCAAGGAAGCTGGCAATGAGCTGTCGATGAGGAAGACCCCAAAGGCCGAACGTTGTCAGCCTTATAACCTGAGGAAGTGGGCACATCACGGGCTACACCCTCTTGATGAAAGGCGTCAAGGCGATGATGCGAATCCGTCGGTTGAAGGATCTCAAGCTTACGGAAAAAGCAGGGGACTATGCTAAGGGTGCCGAGGATTGAGACGAAAGTGGGTTGTTGCTCGAAAGGTTCAAGCCAGTATATAGCCCTTGGGAGATCGAATCATTTCCGCCAGGGTATGGAATTAAAATCGAGAGACGAAAATGGATCGAACTCTAGGAATTATGATTCGATCTCACCCTAAATTACGTGAAGGATAAAAAGAATTTGCATGGGTCTCAACCCACCAAGGCTTCTTTTGGATTGAAGGAGTCCTAGACCCAAAGATCATCATAAACCAAGTTACATCCCCATTAATAAGATTATGCCAAAGAAAAGGAAAAGCCACTGGAGCGAGATACACAACCCGATTTCTCTGTGGATCGGGAAAACCCATGGAAAGAAGCTTGTGGTTTTCTCGATGGGCATTTGATGGAACAAACAAGGAAAAGTGCCCACACACTCTAGCCCTTGCAAACACTAGAACACTCTCTGCGAGCTCGGTGAGAGAAACATATCACAAGACTTCTTCTAGCCATAGCAGATTCTTTTGCTCGACAAGGTGCTAGAATGAGCGACATAATCACCCTATGCACAAGATTCTTCTAACCGCCAAGATCTTTTATTGCAAAGAGATGGCCATGAGGGTCCAAAGAGTTGGGAGCACTCAAAAGACGGATGGAAGAGAAACATGCCAATCTCTCGCAGGTCGAATAAGCGTTTTATAGCCGCCCGGAAGATGAATCCAAATGCCCTAGAAACAAAGGGTGCTCTTGCAAAAGTTTTGGGGCATAGGCTCGTGAATGGACGCAAGCGGTGACGGACGGTGGACCCCGGATCAAGGTTCTCTACCCGTGAATCATGGACCAATCGGGGGATGCAGACAGGATAATTTTGAAATAAAATTACTTTTATCCCAAAATTGGGGGCATGTGTTTACACCATAATTTGGAAGAAGGATTTTAGAGGCTAAAAAACTCCCAAAAACCATGTCAGCGAGGAATCAATTGCGTGTAGATCGAAAACAGCTGATTCGGATACAACACTAGAATCGGCTTTCTCCAGATAGCGCTAGTGGACAACGACAGAAGCTATGATCGGCGCTGGGACGAGGCATGCTGGACTCTACAAAAAGGGAAAGATTAGAGTCTAAGTTATCTTAAATTAGGAATGTTTTCATTTTTATGCCAAAGATTGTAGCAAATCGTGCTCGAATAGGATTCATGTCTAGACTTTGGGTATAAATATCAAACCCCGGCTATTGTAAGGGACAACTAATCAATCAAATACAAGCCAATTACTTTTTTCAACTCTGACCCCTTAGGAGTAGGAGTAGAGTAGATCTCGACGAGTTCTTTAGCAAGAACGATCGCATCGATCCGGTTTCCTCCACTACTTGTTGTAAGTACCGTCATAGTTTATACCTCTTAAGGATATGGTCATGTATCGATCCATCAATTCGACCCCCCAACGTGGCTTTGGTATAAGCTAGTTATCGACTCTTGCCTAATTCAAGTATGGCATGATTCTCGCCTCACCCCTCCGCTTGAATTAGATCAAGAAGTTATCGGCTCTACCTTAGTATGGCAGTGCTTGGTAGATTCATTAAGTTATCCCTTATTGCTTTCATTGTTTATTTAATTACAACAATATCACTCTTTGAGATTGATCTCACTATATCTTATTTAACCCATCGTTTGCTAATCTAAAAGCCGATCTAATCTATATTTTAAACGATGAGTTATGTTTTTCATCGGCTGTTTTTATATCAATCTTAATCATGCATAGTGTCTTGATTAAGGCATGTTAGATCTTGAGTAGATCTATTGGTTAGCGAGAACCGCTCCATGGCTCGTTATCACGGCCTATGGGATTACGCCTCTCACCCCACTGTTAGCACCGTGTGGGGATCGTTAGTTGATAGATCCGTTCTCGAAAGACATGACCTTAATCGTGTGCTATGCGAGAATCCCATTGTCGAGCGCTCTCACCGCAGTTCACATTACGAGACCATTGAAGTAGAGATAAGTTAAAAGATATGCTAGCCCCATGATCTTGTTATTGTATTACGGCTATGATTCTCGCCTCAGCCCCAATCGATATTAGTAATGAGTTAGGGTCGTTGAGTCTATTATTGTTTCTACGGCCGCATGATTACGCCTCATGCCCCCAATGGGTCATGGTGATAGATGAGATCTAACCTTGCTATTTATCTTTATTAAATGGTTAAGTTGTCTGAATTGTTTCTTTATATAAAAAGGGTTCGGTTACTTGTAATCATTAGCTTAGTTTAAATCGATCATCATGGATATCTTATTGCCATTGATTAATGTTTGCTTAAATGATATTTATTCTGAATGATAACCGATTCTTCTTACACAACCCATAAGTTTTAACCGATTTATTCTTTTGAATATCTTTGGAATCGACTATTTAGTCGATCTCCTCTCATATCGGCTCTCGAGCACGCATATTCGGGCTGCTGGCAACACCGGCATGTTTCACCTTTAATTCTTGATAAGATCAATTGCGGGTCAAATTGACCGACGTCTCGGGAGGATTGGCAGATCGACCACCCTTGCGAAGCTAGGCGGATCTGGCGGCGGACCCTTCCAAACTTCTGCGTGTGTCCTCGCACGAAGACGGTCGACACATATATATATTCAAAGTGATTATAAAAATAAGGGTTATACACGGACTTGCCTTGACAAAGCGCGGTCAATGTAAAGTCGATCGTTGGTGGCTCGGGACTTCCTCCTCATGAGGATCTCCTCCTCGTACTCCTCGATGATCTCCTCGAACTCGCGATCGCCTGCATGGTCACTATCTCCGCCAACTCGTTCTCTACATGCATGCGAGATGATGCAACACTTAGCATTTAGGCAACAACAACTCTTAAACTAAGAATACGCATACTAAGCTACTAAGCTAGCTCTAATAACTAAGGTACTAATCTAACTATCATCTTCATCAAGCAAGGTGTTAGATTCAACTAACAAACCCTTAGCTTGACAAATTAAGGGGTACTAGTGATTTAATGGAGGCTTTAACTACCCTAATGCTTAGTCTATTCTAAGGATACAAAAATTATAGTGAGCACATAATAATACAATGAAGATACCATAAAAATTTCGGGACTAAAGCTATCACTAATTTACCACAAAAATTCTTACCATATTTAACCTAATAATATTGAGTACTCTCAAATGATTTAATAGCTCTTGATATCAACATGTAGAACTAAATACACTAACATATAGGCGCTTTAGGAACCTAACAAAATTTGTTTCATAATTTTTGGGCGCCTACGATTTTATATTAATTGCCAAAGATCAGCTCGAAATTAAATTAGAAAACTATTTCTAATTCCTTATGAAAAAGAAAAATAATAATTCTCACAGGGCCACACGCATGGCCCACGTAAACACAGGGCAGCGTAAGGGCCCGTAAGAGTGCGGCAGGCGGCGGCTGTGGGAAAGCCCGTCATTGGGCGATTTAGAGAGACATCGAACCACTGAACTACAACTAAGTGCTAACACTATTTCCCTCTCTCAAACCTTCTCACTTAACCCCCGGCTTTCCTAGAATTCCCCTCCACACCTCGGCGACCCAAAGCGTAGCAGGTGACCTGGCGGCGCCTTGGCGACAGACCTGAGACCACCTAATAGGCGGTCACCATCTCCAGCGGCTTCGCTAAAGCGGCAATGCGAGGTGACACGGCTGGGAAGGCTGCGGTGATGCGGCCATCCATGACAGTGGCGCCACTGTGCGTACGGTGAGCTAGGATAGCTCTGGGCTTATTGGTTAGGCGTGAGCATCGAGGCTACCATGGATCAAGCCGACATGACAGTTGGGGCGAAGGATGACGGAGGAGGGATGGCCACGTGCGGCCGAGCCGTGCGGCGGCATTCACGTGCGACGTCGCATCGACAACGACGAAGAGACGATGTAGCGGTTCGTGCGCAAGGTGGAGAGGAAGGCAAGGCCAGCTAGTGGGGCAAGTGAATTGGCTTGGGAGGGAGCGGTGGCTGCCTACGAGCCCAGGGACGCCTTAATGTCACGTCGGTGGAATGGAGCCAAATTGGCGCTTGGCAGGGCGTCATCATGGTTGTCTTGGGTCGGCGGCAAGAACACGGCGAAGGTGCGAGCGGGTGGAATTGAGTAGAGTGACCGCTCTCGCGGCTCGCATGTGGGCGCGGCTCGGCGGCGGCAGAAGATGAGAGCGAGAAACGAGAGAGAGAAGCGGTGGGAATGCGCGGTGGCTCGGCGTGTCGCGCGTCTTTGGCGGATGTGGTTGGCGCGGCGGCCCACATCCAGGCTTAGCGAGATGCGGCGCATTCACGACCGGCATGGCCCGTGTGCCGTAGTGCCATCAATGACAAGGCGATGGCGAGCCCAGCCATGTGCGAGCGGCAGAGGCGACATCACACTGGGCCAACAACGGCGCAGAGATGAAGAGGGAGGCACAGACATGCCGGCGAGGTGACGGCACCAAGAGCAGGCTGCGCCAAGGCGGCACGGGTCGAAGTCGCGACGCGGTGCGGTGGTGGCACGCAGCCCAACCAAGAGCCGGCGGCGGCGGTGACCGTGCCGGCAGCCGTGGTGACAACCAGCGTGCGACACGCCGAGCGCTGGCGTGGTGACCACCACCCATAAACCGGCCAGAGACCGTGTCGTGCACGAATTTTAAAGCGTCTATAAAAACTAAACGGTTACTTCTGGACCTTAACCATCTTCACCATGCTCAAGATGGCATATGAGGCTACCAAACCGAGCTAACACGTGACACCTTTTCTTAACCCGATTTCACAAAATAAATTGCCAAACATGACATTGTCTAACTGTAACGTACTTGAAAATATTCTGTCTTTTGAGCTGAACTTGATTCCAAATTGCATTTCTAGGTTATTAGAAATGTTGGCTAGTAATGTTATTTTTCTACCGTAAGTATTTTATTGTCATCTACAAAGTTCATATTCCAATCTTTATTTAAGCGCCACATATATGTTATATAGCACTTTTGTTCAATAAAAATTAGTTTTAAACCATACTTGATATACATGAGCTATTGAATCAACTTTTGTTTAACATTTTTATTAGTCATTTTAGGTTACAAGAAATTGATCTACATACTTTATCACATGCACTAACACATAAATATGATGCTCATGACATGTTTTAGTAAATGATTTAGGGTGTACCACCGAGAGTGTTACACGGCGCGACTCTGGCGAGCCCGCCCTGGCGCGACCTACTCCGGAGAGCCCTCCCCGGCGCCGCCTGGTCTATGCTTCGGCCGTCAATGGGAAGAAGAAGATGAGAGACAATGATAGGTCTGTCCCACATGTCATCCTCTGCAAGGAGTGATTTGGGGGTCTATTTTAGGTAGTGTTGCTGAAATAAACCCCAAAATATGAGTAGTATGAAAATTGGTAGCTACCTAAACAGAGAAGTATGGGTGTGTTTTAGGTAGCATTGCTGGAGATGCTCTTACGACTTAGAGATTTGCACTTATCAAGGGGAGAGGCTCTCTAATTGACAATTTGTTACAAACATCACATTATATAATCTTTTTCTTTGTATGTATTCTTTCTTTGGGTTTTTTATATAAAGTTTTAATGAGGTAATATCAACACAAGGGTATTGTCATATCATCTATTTTTTCACATGGTTTTTAGAAGATGAGATTGGGATATAAGCTGCATCGTACTCTTTTTGTTGTGTAGGCTTTCCCGTTTGGGGTTTCTCATATAGAATGTTTCATGAGCCAATGCCAACCCAAAGTTATATGCCGTATCATCTATTTTGTCCACTGAGATTTTAGAAGATGATATTTGGGGCATACTGATCGTATGCTCATGGTGCTTTTAGCCTACTGAAGCTTTGAGTTTATCTTAGAGGTGAATAACATTGGTGATTGTATATCATGGTGTTTTTCTTTTTTTTTCACCGAAGTTTTGACTAGTTTTTCCTCATATATTGGTATTCCTCTATTTTTTTCCTTATTGGATATTCCAAGGAATTTTCATGATGATCCAAGGATGATCAAATGAAGGGCACATGAAATTGATTAAGAAGGAGTGTTTGTTCACTCTCTCGTCTCTGTACTTAACATTTTATGTTCGAGTACTTCTGCTCTCAACGACACAAGCTCTTTTTTTTCCCTGTCGTGCCATTCGGCATGATATCCAGAAGCCTTGGCGTGACCCCATAGCAGTAGAACCTGGAAAAATCAGTCAGTTCCGGTTGGCAGTAAAAGCATTAGATTTCAACAAGCTGAGACAATGTTCTAGAATCTAGATAGAATAGAATAAAACAAAAATCTCCATTGGCTAGTATACTGACTTGCCGAGGAGGAAAGGAACGAAACTAGAGAAAACAGGATGCAGCACGCAGCTCGTGGATCGATGTTGGTGAAGCAAAACAAGAGTGGCCGGCCAGTACGCGTGGTTTTTGGCACGTTTGCTCAGGTCAGGTTCCAAGGGAAGGAAAGCGAGAGGAAAGGAGGAAACCCCAGACACTCTGGTAGTCTGATGATTGAAAACCGGCTGCTGAGCTCCAGGATTTGCCTCGCCAGCAGGGCTGCTCCTGCAGTACTGCTTTCTCCTTTCGTTTCGTTTCAGCGACTTGGCTGCTGATTAATCGCTTTCCGATACGAACCTTTCAAGGAGTAATAAACTAGCTTCCCTGGTTTTTGACCACTAGTACGTGGATTTGTATACTCTGACCCTTTCTCTTCCTCTGCTGTGCTTGCAATCACAACGGGGAACCAAATCATAATAACGTATTGGGGCTGCGTCATTATACTATTAGATAAATTGTATATACTCTCTCTTTTCCTGGATAAATAGATTTCTAGAGTTGTCTTAAGTCAAACTTTTTAAATTTTGACCGAATTTCTAAAGAAAATTGCTAAGATCTATGATATCAAATTATTATAATTAGATTTAACATAGAATATATTTTCATAAAATACTTATTTTATATCATAGTTTGGGACTTAAAGACTTTGTTGTTGTTGTTGCTGCTTCTTTTTATATCATAGATGTTATTACTCTTTTTTATAAAGTTAATTAAATTTAAAAAGGCTTAACTGACACGTATTCTAAGAATTGATTTATTTGAGAAGGGACGGAGTACAGTATACTACTATACTACTAGTAGCACCGCCATGCTCAAATTCATGTCATTTACACATATTAAATTAGAAAAGGTAACAAAACCATGTAGTACGCGCCTTTGTTTGTTTCGATCGCTACGTACTCCGTACACTTTCGTATTGTTGATGATGATCTTCTGCGCCAGTGTACGAGTCAGTTAATTTTTTATCACTAAGGCCTCGTTTAGTTGTTTAGTTGTGAAACTTTGGATGAACAAAGTTGGCAAAATGTACTGTAGTGTTACTATAGCATTTCATTTATATTTGGTAATAATTGTCCAACCGTTGACTAATTAGGCTCAAAATGTTTGTATCGCAAAGTACAACTAAACTGTGCAATTAGTTTTTAATTTCATCTACTTTTAGTATTCCATATATGTACCGTAAATTTAACGTGATAGAAAATTTTCTTTTTATATAGTGTCAAAGTTGAGAGTTTGGAGGAAATAAACAAGCTTCAACTTGCACGTAGTAGAGTGAAGTCAGCACTCTTTTCGAACAAGAAAGACTCACAAAGGGAAGCGAATAAAGAAAGAAGAAGCACTGCTCCTAGGTGAAAGTAGAATATGCTAACTCTTATTCCAACTTCCAGGATGCAAGTGTGACACCGTCCTCAAAATTAACGGTCCGTTCGCTGGCCTAGTTTAGTATAACTGGTGCTAGTTTAATATGAGAGAAAAACACTGTTGGCTGGTTAATTTGGACTGGCTGAAACCAACAGGCGACCAGGCTCTAAAGCTGGGTAGAAAGTTGTATGAAAATATGATGTTTTAAGTAGTGAAATCACTTTTTACAATAAAATCAATAGCATCAACCTTTTGGTTACAGTTATTTTGACTTTTATTTGCCATTGGTTGTTAAAAAGATATAAAAATGTTTCACTTGAAACACGATTTTTTTTAAAAAGCTTGTACATTTAAAATATTTTCACTGTCCATAAAAATATAATTCTTGTTTTTTGAGAAAATCAAACATGCTGAACTTTGATTAAATTTATATAAAAGTATAAACATTCATAATACAAAATAAGTAGCATTAGATTAGCTATTAGTTATAAAATAGAATATATTTTTATTATAAATTTATTTGGAGACGTAAATATTAATATTATTTAATATAAATTTAGTCAAACTTAAACTACATCGACTGGGCACGGATCTAAGAGTTACTATTTAATATAAATTTGATGAAATTTAAATCACTTTACCAGTATGTTTTTTTAATGGAGGAGTAGATAAGATGGGGAGCCAGCAGCTCCAGCCGGTAAAGTGTTAGGCATGTTTGGTTCTATAGACTAATTTTTAGTTCCAGTCATATTAGATGTTTAGATATTAATTTTAAATATTAAATATAGACTAATTACAAAACTAATTGCACAGATGAATACTAATTTGCAAGACAAATCTATTAAATCTAATTAGTCCATAATTTGATAATATGGTGCTGCAGTAAATATGTGTTGATGATAGATTAATTAGACTTAATAAATTCGTCTCGTAAATTAGTCTCTATCTATCCCATTAGTTTTATAATCAACTTATATCTAGTTCTTCTTATTAACATCAGAACATCTGAAAGGACAGGAATTTTGTTCCCAGCACGCCCTAAACCACTGCGATAAGCGGTTTTCAGTGAGTACAGCCAGGATATAAATGGAATTGAATATATAAATACCAGGATGGACCTTTCTCCTCCTACGAGTAGCCATAGCCATTGCCATTTCCATTTCTCCACATCCACCAATCTCAGGCAAGGAAAGCGTCTCAATCTAATCCCATCCGATCCGATCCGCCAAGATTTGAAACCAAGGTACTAATCGATAGAGATTAACCTTGCCAATCACACACATCCGCAGCAGCAGATCATCATCCAATCACAAGAAGATGAAGAAGGCATCGTCGCTGTCGGAGCTGGGGTTCGACGCCGGCGACGCCTCCTCGGGCTTCTTCCGCCCCGTGTCCGACGGCATGGACTCCACGCCGACGTCGCACCACCGGCGGAGGCTGACCAAGGTGTCGGTCATCGGCGCGGGCAACGTGGGGATGGCCATCGCGCAGACCATCCTGACGCGCGACCTCGCCGACGAGATCGCGCTGGTGGACGCGCTCCCGGACAAGCTCCGCGGGGAGATGCTGGACCTGCAGCACGCGGCGGCGTTCCTGCCGCGCACGCGCCTGGTCTCCGACACCGACATGTCCGTCACCAGGGGCTCCGACCTCGCCATCGTGACCGCCGGGGCGAGGCAGATCCCGGGGGAGACGAGGCTCAACCTGCTGCAGCGGAACGTCGCGCTGTTCCGCAAGATCGTGCCGCCGCTGGCCGAGCACTCCCCCGACGCGCTGCTGCTCGTCGTGTCCAACCCCGTCGACGTGCTGACGTACGTGGCCTGGAAGCTGTCGGGGTTCCCGCCCAGCCGCGTCATCGGCTCCGGCACCAACCTCGACTCGTCCAGGTTCAGGTTCCTTCTCGCCGAGCACCTCGACGTCAACGCCCAGGACGTACAGGTCTGTCGCCGTCGCTCCTTTTCTCTCTCTCTTTTTTTCTTCTTCTTCGGGTTCGATGCCGCCCGCGCCCTGTGCGTGGCTGTTCGTGATGAGACATGAGTGGTGGGGTCACGTGACACCTGGGCCCATCCCGGCCCGGCCACTGGCCAGAGCCGCAGCAGAGAGGCATCAGTTCCCTTTGTTGGGCCTGGCCACTTGGGACGGAGGGAGCATGTGACCACTGCTCCAATCACTTTCAGCTCATCTCACTTTACTTCTCTGCCTGTCCTCGATCTAGCACTAATTATAGGGATCTAGTGCTACTACTTAATTAGTTTAAACAATATTTTACTTCTAAGCATGAACAATTATGTTATGCAAGCATGATAATGACCACAAATAATATGAATACCGGGAAGCCTAGTAGTACAATATTCCCTTTTCTAGTTAGAAATACAGTATACTCGTACATGGTAGACAGTGTAAAGAGAGGACAAAACTGATACTATCTTCATAGTAAGTATATTTGAAGACATAAATGTTAATTCTATTTTTTTATAAACTTAGTAGTAAAATTTTACACTCTAATGTAGGCTACTGAAATGAAAGCCGGCATGTTGATGGATCGATTTGTTTGCATTGCAGGCGTACATGGTGGGCGAGCACGGCGACAGCTCGGTGGCGGTGTGGTCGAGCGTGAGCGTGGCGGGGATGTCGGTGCTCAAGTCGCTGCAGGAGAGCCACCGCTGCTTCGACGAGGAGGCGCTGGAGGGCATCCGCCGCGCCGTCGTCGACAGCGCCTACGAGGTGATCAGCCTGAAAGGCTACACCTCCTGGGCCATCGGCTACTCCGTCGCCAGCCTCGCCGCCTCACTGCTCCGCGACCAGCGCCGCATCCACCCGGTCTCCGTGCTCGCCAGGGGGTTCCACGGCATCCCCGACGAGAACGACGTCTTCCTCAGCCTCCCCGCCAGGCTCGGCCGCGCCGGCGTCCAGGGCGTCGCCGAGATGGAGCTCACCGAGGACGAGGCCAAGCGGCTGCGTCGCTCCGCCAAGACGCTCTGGGACAACTGCCAGCTCCTCGGCCTCTGATCGATCTCATTACATTCATCTCATTCGCGCTCCATTCCATCTTGTCCTGTTTAACAGTTTGATTTTTGGATCGTCGTAATGTTACTGTCTTAATTAAAACCGTTAATTACTGCATCAATCACGCTACTTGCTACCACACTAGTAGTGCATCCGGTGTTCAATAAAATTACTACTCCGGAGTATGTGTTTTCTAGTTGCATTAGTTAGTAGTAGTACTGATTTCTGCATTTGGTTTGATTGGTTCATCGTCGTGAACCATTGACGGCATTATTATCATCCCCAATTTCTTTTTGCAAGGAAGGATCAGTTCGTTTCATTTTTGGCACCGATGCAGTTAAGTCCGCTCGATCACTCGTCATTATGATATGATTAATCTCAAACTTCCTTCATTTTGGCCCAAAGAGGTCGCTAAGCCTCCACTCGAGAGTGCTTGGCCTACGATGGTGTGTCCGTGTGTGTAGCGGCTTATATATATATATATATATATATATATATATATATATGGAGAGTATATTCAGTAGCCAGCTATAAAATAAGTTATTCTATAGCCACCTTCATTTACGATAATTTTATATTTTATATACTAATTTACAATAATGTCAATACATATTTACGATAGTTGAGTTACTATAACACATTAACACATGAGGATATTTACTATAATGTTACAGTAAACCACTCAGTAAGGAGTTATTATAATCTCATAAATTAACATAGTAATTATCGTAACTCAAAGTGGATACAGAATAAGTTATTTTATAGCCAACTACAGGATAATATATATATATATATATATATATATATATATATATATATATATATATATATATATATATATAGCTGAGAGAGAGAAACAAGAAATTTGTAACACACTCGTTCACTCGGGAGCTTCCTCGGCCGATTTTTGTTTGCCTCCGATCCTTCACATTCCCCAAGTCTCCCTCTTCCTTCTCATCTATAGCAGCACCTGGCGCTCGGAGATGGACGTGATCCTTGATGACATCAAACTGGAGGTCAAGAATAGACCTGCGCAGATTGAGCCTGGCCTGAGCCCAGATGGGTTTTCGCCCACAAGCCTTAGTGCATAGGTCCTGGACACATATCGCTATCTAGGAAAAACATTTAGCTCTTTTTACACTGTAAACCGTGTGTGCGGCCCGCCCAAGTCTAGGCCTGGTCTGGAAAATTAGGCCCGGCTCTCAATTAGGACAGTCATGGTAGGATTTTTTTTTTCAGCCGGGTCCGCAAAATGCTCAGATCTAGCCAAGAAGATCGCCAAATATTAGGATCGCAGTGTTCGACATATAGTCCCTTACCACACCCCGACATCATGTTCTACGTTGGCGACCGTGCGCTCATCTGTCGGACCACCCGTCAATAAGGCCAATGGTCTTATATATTTATAGAGCGTGGAGAGAGAGAGAGAGTGATAAGAAATTTGTAGCAAACTCGTTAACTCGGAAGCTTCCTCACTCGAGAGTGGATTTCCCACACATACCTTTGGCCGCCAGGCCTCTCATGGGCGTAGGAGGGTGCTAAGACTATGACAGGCCAACGAAGCCGACGTAAGGACGTAGGAGCGCAGGGCCAGGTCTCGCGATGCGCCCCCGCCCTAACCTCGCCGGGCCGCCTCCTCCATCGCCCGCTCCACTAGTAGAGAAGTGGGCAACAGTCCCAGTTGGGAACTGGCTTTAGTTCCGGTTTTCCCAACCAGGACTAGGGATCCGAGACTAAAAGCATTGTCCTTTAGTCCCGGTTGCCTCAACCGGGAGTAAATGTCCTCCTCGGCTAAAAAAACAATGCCTTCCACCTCTGCGGCTCATGGGATTCAAACCTAAGACCTCATGCATGGCCTCACGCGTACCTTCCACCCCACCTACATAGCATATGTGACCTTAGGTGGGATGCTTTTCTTTTGAACTATGTCCATTGGAGGACCTTTAGTCTAGGACTAGAGGTCAAGGCTCTTTAGTCCGGGTTGATAATACCAACCGGGACTAATATAGACTCTTTAGTCCGGGTTGGTGTTACTAACCGGGACTAAAGGTCTTCTGAAGCCCAAAGAACTTGGACCAGGGACTAATGGTCACATTAGTTCCGAGTCCAAGGCTAGCCGAGAATAATGTGCTGAACCAAAAGTTTGTTCTTTACTAGTGCTCTGGCAGCGCCATCACCGCCTCAGCCTCGCCGCCGTCTCTCCTGTCCCCACCGTCAGGCCTGCTTGCCTCTCCTGATTTCCCTTTCTAAGCCCGTCGGAGATGGAGAAGAAGAGAGGGAGAGGAAGAGAAGGCCGTGGCCATGGTGGTGGTGGGCTAGCTTGAGATTGCTGGAGCCGACGCGATGGCAGACGATGTGGCAGGAGCTGGGGCCGACTACTGAGCACAGCGGAGGCCAGCGTGGTACCAGAGTTGTGGCTGTCGGCCTAGGGTGGCATTGGCTTAGGGAAACAATGCCATGGGCGGTGGTGGCGTCGGTAGAGGAGAGAGAGAAGAGATGCTTGAAGATTCATGCTGCAGAGATCAAGAATTGCTGAGATAGAACATGCGGCTGCATATACTTGCGGTCCTGCTTTTCTCTTCCTTACCCAATTGGTTCTTTGTATCCTTCCATTCTCCAAGTCTTCCTCTTCCTTCCAATCTATATCTAACACGATGCTGGATCGAGAGCGTATGTTGCGAATCACAGAGTCGGAAAATCTCATAGCATACAATGTGTATTTGGGCAAGATTCTATATATGAATTTCTTCTTCTCGGTTCTCGTTAATTCGTCATCCATCGTGGTTAGCCTTGACAAGGCGTGCATCTCGTGATTATCATCCTTGTGCGGGGGTGCAATCTGTTAGCCCACAGGATCACCGGCTCAGGTGAGTCGACCACTCACCAGTCTTGCCGACCACGGCCGAGCACGACCGAGGCTGTCCGACCACACACACTATGGCTAGAGCTAGAAGAAGAGGGAGAATGGAGTATACACACATAGTACAAGCACCAGCGTTGGCCAGAGCCCTGTATAGGAGATGGCAAAACTAAACTCTGTTTGTTGAGTTGTAGTGGTAAACTATATATACAACTCTATCCATCTAGTCCTAGTACAACGCACATGCTGCAACAGTAACTAGATAACACAGCAGGACTGACTTCTGCGCCTGTCCCTGCATGTGGCTACAGTGTGGCAGGTGAGCCGTTCGGTGCCTGCCTCCACAGCGGCTACAGTACCACAGCAGGGGGCCTTTTTGGTGCCGCCTTCCCTTGCTGTGTGTTCACACAAGGAAGTAGTAGATTATCTAATAATTCTTCCCATAATCCTACTGCTATCCCTTGTACCCCCTCCATGCCGATCATCTCCTTCAGCTCCGTGAGTCGAAGACATCCGAGCGGCTTGGTGAGGACATTCACGAGTTGCCGACCAGTTTCGACGAACTCGATGACAATCTGCCCTCCATCGACACAGTCTCTGAGGAAGTGGAACTTTACGTCGATGTGTTTGCTCCGGTCATGCAGAACCAGATTCTTCACGAGGGCGATGGCGGGCTAGTTGTCCACCATCAGTGCTGGTGGGTGAGCTTCTGCACCGGTCAGCTCGCTCAACAGCTGACGCAGCCACACAACTTGGCACGCCGCTGTGGCCACCGCTACGTACTCTGCCTCACACGTAGATAGCGCCACCACCTTCTGTTTCAGCGACAGCCATGAAATTGGGGCCGACCCGAGAAAGATGAGCACGCCAGAGGTGCTCCATCGTCCGTCAATGTCCCCCGCCATGTCTGTATCGCTGAACACAGTGAGCTGCAGCCTACTCTCATCGGTCTTAGGAAAGATGATCCCTTGATCTACCGTCCTCTTAACGTAGCGCAGTAGCCACTTCACCACAGCCCAGTGATCCTCTTTGGGATCCTCCACGAAGCGACTGATAGAGCCCACAGCGAACGCAATGTCCGGCCTCCTGTAGACTAGGTAGCGCAGACCGCCGATGATGCTTCGGTAGAGTGTTGCATCCACCTTCGCCGCGGTGCTAGCCTTCGTCAGCTTCAGCCGCTCCTCCATTGGAGTCACACATGGCTTGCACTCAGCCATACCGCTCTGCTCCAACAGCTTGGAGGCATACACGCTCTGACCGAGCGTGAGTTCCTCCTTCCCCTGTCTCACCTCGATGCTGAGGTAGTAGGAGAGTGCACCGAGATCGCTCATTCGAAAATGAGCCACCATCTCGCGCTTGAAGCCATTGATGTCCTCCGTGCACGTGCCGGTGACGATCAAGTCGTCCACATACACGTCGACGACGAGCTCCTCCTTCCCCCGTCGCCGTGTGTAGAGCGCGTGCTCGGTTGCGCACCGCTGAAACCCAAGCTCGCCCAGCGTGGCGTCAAGCTTGGCGTTCCATGCTCATGGGGCCTGCCGCAGCCCTTAGAGCGCCTTGTGCAGTCGGGAAACCCTGTGCTCCTCTCTCTTGATAGCGAAACCTGGAGGTTGCCTGACAAAGACAGTCTTCGCTAGCTCACCATTGAGGAAGGCTGATTTAACGTCCAAGTGATGGATGCGTCAGTCCTTTGCTGCTGCCAAGGCTAGTAGCAAACGGACCGACTCCATGCGCGCTACTGGCATAAAGACCTCCTCGAAGTCTATGCCCTCGCGTTGAACAAAGCCTCGGGCGACGAGGCGCGCCTTGTGCTTTATAATGGCGCCGAGCTCGTCCTGCTTGACCTTGTACACCCACTTCAGGCTGATCGGACGGCATCCTGGAGGTGGATCGATGAGTTGCCATGTCTTGTTTTCCTCGATCGCCTTCTAGCATCGCCCGTCCCCAGTTTCCATCATGCTCGGCCAGCGCGAATATGGGTGGTTCCTCTGCACTGACGAGCAGCAGCTCTTGATCATTAAGCAGTCAACCAGCCAGGCCTGAGGGCCCTGTGCCACAGACAATGTCATCCAACCTACGGAACCGCACCTCCTCACCTTCATGGAAGGCATCCACGAACTCTGTGATGTCACTTGGAGGTGAGGCGAACTCAATCAGTGTTGATAGAGTTCCCTATTCCACCGGAGTGCTCTGCACAACACCTGGAGTGCTCGGCACCCTGGTTGCAGTGCTCGGCACTACTTCTGGACAGCTTGTCACTACTCCTGCAGTGCTCGGCACCACTGTAGGAGTGCTCAGCCTCAGTCTTGGAGTGGTCGGCACCACTACAAGGCCTCTTGGCTCCGCCACGAGAGTGCTCGGCACCCGTCCTATAATGGTCGCCACCACTGTAGAACCTCCCAGCGCCACTCCTGGCGTGCTCGGCATCCCTCCAGGAGTGCTCGACACTCCTTCCGGTGTGCTCGGCATCCCTCCCGAAGTGGTCGGCACTGCCCCAGGAGTGCTCGGCTCTACCGCTGGAGTGCTCGGCACCCTTTCCGGCGTGCTCGGCACCTCTTCCCCAGCGTCTCCACCACCGTGGATGACCAAGTGCTCGACGACGAAGGTGCTGGTGAAGCCGCCAGCTTCCCCCATGCTCAGACTGGTCCAGTCCCAAGCCGCCTTCTCATCGAACATGACGTCGCACGAGACAAGCACCTTGTCTCCACGTGGGTCATAGAGCCTGTATGCCTTGGTACCCTCCGCATAGCCTAGGAACACCATCGGTGTGCTCTTGTCCTCCAGCTTGGTGAGGATCGGCTTCATCTTCCTGACGTGGCCGATACAGCCAAATGTTCGGAGGAAGGACACGCTCGGCTTGCGCCCATACCAAGCTTCAAATGACGTCTTGCCCGTTAAGGCCTTGGTCGGAGCGTGGTTGAAAGGACCTAGGATGCCGCCTAGAGGGGGGGTGAATAGGCGTTTCTAAAAATTAACACCTTTAAATGCGGAAACGATTAGCAAAGGAGTTTCCTAAATGGAAACTCCAAATAAGAGTAATACTACCCCTCAAAAGTTAGCCACAGAGTATGTAAAAGATACTAAATAAATCTAGGTGCCTCAATCCTGCATCACAACAATTAGTGCAAGGATCAAATAAATTCAGCACTGAACTCTAATACCGGACGTGTCCGGTATGAACGTGTTCTGCAGAATAGCCTGGCACAGTGATCAATACTGGACGTGTCCGGTATGGATACCGGACGTGTCCGGTATACATGATTTCTGCAGACCAGCCCCAAACTTGCTCCTTTTGATTTCTATCTTCAAACCAGACTGCAGGTACCTACTAGAGATGACAGTAAACACAGAGAACCTACACAAGAGCTAGAGCAACATAAATATCGAATGAAATGCGAATTGAGACACGATATTTGTTTTACCGAAGTTCGGACTCATTCGAGTCCTACTCTCCGTTGAGGGGACTGCGGGCGACCCAGCGAAGGTCAGCCCTAGAGGTTACCACGAAGGTCACTCTAGCCGAAGTCTTTTCCAACTCCTTTTCCTCCTTCCACTAGATGATACCGAGGCGGCGGAATCGACCGTTACAAACTTTTCGAGGCACACCACAATCTCTTGGGTGCTCTCCGGCGACGCCTGATCGTCTAGGACCAAAGAGTCCAAGACTAACAAATATGAATCATGAGATTGACAATATGCACAAGTGCTCAAGTGGTTGGATTGCTCTCTTTTTGAATTTCACTCAACCCACAATTTGATTTCACAAATTTGATCAATCACTCACTAAGAGAGGGTTGGAAGAGTTGGCAAGGCTCAAAAACGTATATGTGTATCAGCAGAATTAGCAGCCTCCAAAGGTGGAGGCTTGGGGGTATTTATAGCCCCCTTGGAAAAACTAGCCGTTTTATAGCCGTTGCCACATACCGGACACGTCCAGTATGACTTATACTGCCCCAACGGTAACTAAGTTAGAGTGACAATGTGAGGTGTCGGAACTCCCGATGCATGCCGGAACTCCCGACCGTCGGAACTCCTGACTCGCATCGAAACTCCCGACCCTCAGCAAATTTGAAAACCATGTAACTGTGTAAAAGTATGTGAGGTGTCGGAACTCCCGACACATGCCAAAACTTCCGACCGTCGGAACTCCCGACTCACGTCGGAACTCCCGACCCTAAAGGCTTTAGAAAAGTCCGGTATGAATACCGGACATGTCCGGTATGACCAGGACAGTGAACCCTCCAAGTCAGTTAAAGTGCGAGACGTCGAAACTCCCGACCCTTGCCGGAACTCCCGACTTACGTCGGAACTCTCAACGAACCAACCCGAGAACAACAATTTTACCACTGCTGGGTAAATACCGGACATGAAAGTTAGCTCTTTTGTCGCTCAAATACTTAAAACTCACATGGGTTGGCTTGAGCACTTATGAAACATTATCTATCAACATGATGCATCCCTCTTAATAGTACGGCATACCTATTAAACTCAAATTCAAATGTATAATGAATTTAAACCTTTTGAGTTGTTTTCTTTCAACCAAAGCCGTGTATTCCGATCTTCATCAAGTGAGGGTGCTAACATGTCAACTTTGATCTTTTTCACTTGAGCATAGCCATCTTGAGCGCGCAACTTGATTCCATTCATCAAATTTGAATAATCCCAAATGTATCAAGTCACTTCCATCAAACACTCCAATAGTGATTTGATCCTCCACATAAACATGGCCATCATAGCTTGATTAGTACCTCAACTAAATGCAAGTACTTCTTTCTTCACCCTAGCTAGGTTCTTCGGCTGCCAAGCCATCGCTTGCCCTTCACCATTGCTTAGTATCTTGAAGCCTTTTCTTGCTATCTTCACCATCTCAAGCCATCAAGTCACATCTTGTGTTGAATCATCCATTCATGTATTGTTATCTTTTTCATTTCAATTTAGCAAGCTTCAAATATGAGACCATTCCATATGCAATCCCTTATGTCTCATTAATTAATTCTTACAAGCTTGCTTTCATATAGTACATGGAAATCCCACAATAAACAAGCCCTTTGTATGAATTCCATTTGCATTGTTGTCTTGTGCTTGAACTAGATTGTTTATACAACAACACATCATTTTAGCTTTCATTAAGTGCCTGTGAGATAACCTATTACCTGTCTACACTTAGCAAACAGGTTAGACCTTTAATCACGTTGTCATTCAATCATCCAAAACCCACTAAAGGGCTAGATGCACTTTCAATCTCCCCCTTTTTGGTGATTGATGACAACTTGATTAAAGCTTACAAAAGAATATAAACATTTAAGCTTTTGGGTTCAATAATTTATGAGAGGCCCCCCTTAATATGTGCTTATGATTAGAATTCACAAAATGACCTCAAATGTCAATTGCACATACTAAAACATATAGGAGACTCCCCCTAAATCATTGCATCCAAGTGGTGCATGTGTGTGTGACAAAATAAAACCGTGATGTATATGACAAGATATATCATACAAGAATAAAAATAAAGGCATTACATCAAATATTTTCATTCTAACATGCATAGTCCTTATGAACATAAGTATAACACATGTAACTTACACATAGCACTTATTACACATTTTCTCAAGTCCACAAGCCACTGATAATAAAGATAAAGATCATGTCTCAACAGATACATAGATAAAGCATAATTATGAGTCTCATCTCTCACATGATACAATGCAATCTCAAACTCAAGATACATCAATGAAGCTCAAAAACAAAAACTACAGCCTGCAGTACATATCTTCAGGTACAAAGATAAGTAAAT
This sequence comes from Miscanthus lutarioriparius, assembly GCA_904845875.1. Lineage (NCBI taxonomy): Eukaryota > Viridiplantae > Streptophyta > Magnoliopsida > Poales > Poaceae > Miscanthus > Miscanthus lutarioriparius. The sequence continues at coordinate 149,899,457 of CAJGYO010000007.1, read as the reverse complement.
GAAACAAAAATCATAAAGCTTTAATCAGTCTCTCTCCCCCTTTGTCATCTATCACCACAAAGGTGCAACATGACATACTAAGAACAAAGGGGCTACAAGCTGTCTCTGAAAGCTGTGATCACTCATCATCATCTTCCTCTCTACCAGCATCCTCATCATCAGAACGTGTAGCACCGGCTAGACGAGAACCACCCGCACCAGACGGGTCATAGGAACTACCCATGAGGTCACTCCACTAGTCTGAAGCATACTTGTCTGTAGCACTGGGACGTGGCTGAGAGTGAGTAGGCACCCGAGCCTGTAGTGGTAGAGTATCAGGGTACTCTGGTGCCTGCTGCTGCTGTCGCTGAAGGAACTCAGCATACTCTCTATCGTACCTGGACTGCAGTTGCTCCTCAGTCTCAGGCTCACTAGCTGCCTCATCTGATAGTGGAGACCTAGGAGGAACAAGCTCAAGTCTAGAAGCAATCTGCTTCAAAGTCCGAGTGTCCTTCCTCCTAGCCTCCCTCTCCTGCTACCGACAGGTCCGTATGTCCTTGCATATCCCAAAGATAGCACTGAACATCTTGCGAATAGGGGACGAATGACTGCGGCGATGTGAAGAAGAACATGAAGGAGCATGTGGTAGAGGGGAAGCTCGTCCTGCTGCTGCACCACCAATAGGTGCGTCAACCTCTGGTGCTGCTGCTGCTCCTCCTGGTCCTGCTGGAGATACCCCAACCTCAGGCAAATCTGCAACAATCTTCAGGGCCTTATGTACCTTGTCATACTCAAATGTATGCCCTGTGAACTGCTCAATCATGTGCATGATGTAGGGAGCAAAACCACAGCCCTTGAGGGGCCTCTCTCCCACACTCCTGATCTCAGACCAAATAAAGTCAAACACACTGAATGGCTGAGCATCAGGTGCCATCCTGTGGAGCAGGTTCCTAGAATAATCTACAATGTTGCCCTTGTCTCCACCCTTGCAGTCAATAGCCTTCCTGAACATCCTATCCAGGTATCTGTAAGTAGGGTGAAGACCTAGAACCTTCCCTACTGCATCAGGTACATGTAGGCAAGCTGCTCTAGAGGCAACACCTGCTCAGTGTGGATCCTATCTTTCTGAAGATCATCATCTGAGAAGCCAAGCAGAGCTGCAAAAGCATCATAATCAACACTGTACCACTGGCCCTCAAGCATCCAGTGCATACGCCTCTCATCCTCCTCAACATACAGGGTGGCATAGAACTGAGCTACCACCTCTGTGTTCCAGTCATGCTAGAACTCCATGATCTCATATACCCCTATATGCTCACAGATAGCAATAGCGTGATCAATGGAGGCCTTTTGCAGATCTCTGATGTACTGCCAGTCAATCCACTGAGACCTGGCAATCACTGGGTTCCTAGTGAGGATCACACTGGAGTAGAAGTCCATGTGAAAGGCTGTCTGGAAGCAGTGATCAAACTGAACCTTAGGTAAGCCTCTCGGATCTACTCTTCTCTCATCTCTAGCTTTCCTTGTCATGCCCTTTCCCCTGTAGTCAACTCTAGAAACATATGATGGCACATTGGGCAGACGTGTCTCAAGAAGACCATAATGCATACCCTGACCAGGCTGGTGCTGAAAAGGAGGTATAGGCTCCTCCTCCTCAATCTCCTGCTCCTCATTTGAGCTGTCACCTTCTGAGCCTCTATCAGTGCTCTTCCTCTTTCTATCTTCTCTGGACTCCACTCTGAACTCATCAGTGTCAGTGTTAGAAGAAGAGCTCCCTGACCCCTCTACATACTGAGGTGCTGCACTAGAGGCAGCCCCGGTAGACCTCCTGCTGGTTGGCTTGAATCCTGGATGCATTTCCTGTCTTGCCTTCTTGTGCTTCTCTAGTGCTGGATCATGCCTATGCTTGGATCTAGGCTCCTATCTTTCACTCATAGCTGCTGCCCTGTATCCAAAAGATTTCCAAAGAATTTTAGATACATGCCCATAGCTTAATCTCAAATTGCAATTAGACATAGATTCTTTTATCCATGGTTTTACAATCACCTCGACATACCATTGTCACTAGGTTTGCAAAACGTAGATACAAAAGAAACTAAGCCTAATATACAACTATTGAATTGGATTCAATCAAAGGGAAGCATGGACCTGCTCTGCTGGCCCATATCGGACACGTCCGATAGGCATACCAGACATGTCCGGTATGCGCGCTCAGCAGCCCTAACCAGGGTCCCTAGATATAAACCATCACGGATCAATTCCAAACTTTGAGCAATGCTTCTATATCACCAATGCAGCATATTGACCAAAGGAATTTCAAATCCATGCCCTAAACACGTAGATCGGACGAGGTCCGGGGTTAGGGTACCTTGAGAGAAGAGACAAGAAAGCGATGTGAAATCCAAATTCCCGGGCCTTCAACCTTGATCCAAGCCTTCTCCAACGCAATCTCCCTCTCTCCCTTTTCTTGGTGAAAGCTTCGGTTGCCCTAGGTGAGGATGAGGGCGTCGATAGGGTTGGATGGAAGGATATAAACTGACTGGGCCAAAGGGGTACGCTCTGTTTTATAGCCCCGCTCATATCGGACACGTCTGATAGCATATCGGACACGTCCGGTATACGCGGGCTAGCCCAAGTTGTTCCATAATATGTTTTCTGTCTTCCAATCCCTTTCTGTGTAATTTCTTGATCCAAAAGCATGTATGTCCTTGATCCAAATAAGGTGTAAATACATTTCTTATCCAAATGCCAAGAGTGTCACTTCTCTTTTCCAAATATTTGGCATATATAGATTTTGATAACTTGAGAGAGACATAATGTGAGACATAGTAGATTGTGGACTTAAGAAAGCCATGTCATGTGTGATTAGCCAATCAAATAATCAAGGAGAGCTATAATCATCACATGACAAGGCTAGGTCACAAAGACCAAGACTCAAATAGTTTTTCAAATTCACACCACCTACACATGCTAGTTATGGGTTTTGAAAACATCTCTCCTATGTCACACAAATACACATTCTAACATATAAAGGGCCTTAGATGCACTTACAATGTATGTATGTAAACACATACCTTTGCCTTGAGCCCACAAGAATACCACTAAGAAGATACATGGCATGATAATCATTATGTTGACCTTGATTGCCAAATAATCATGCTAGATACATTTTCATTCGAAGGACTACAAAGAATGCTAGATAATTTTGTTAGTCCACAATGTGCAAAATAGAAATTTAGCTCCCCCTAAATAAGTGCCTCAGGTAATTTGAATGACTTTCAACAAACACTTTTATTCTATCAAGAAATTAGGAGCCAATTCTCCATTTTGATAATAAACCAAATAAATTGCCATATTTAAAATAGAGTTTAAAAGATGTTCACAATTCACTTAGATTTGACATATCACAAGCTTCTGAGTAATATTGAGGATATATGAAGATATATGGATCAAAAACTCAGTTTCTTATATAATTAGTGTTCTGGTTCCTACAATACCGGACACGTCCGGTAGGTATACCGGACATGTCCGGAATACACAGAACAGAAACACTTACTTTATGTCCCTGACCATACTGGATACATCCGATAGAAATACCAGACATGTCCGATAGGTGCAGGACAGAACCAATTAATTCGCTGCTTGTGATTCTTCATTTAGCTCTAGTATTTATTGTATACTTGCATCTTAACAAATGAATTGCTTTACTAGAGAGTTGTTAAAAAGCATCATATGGCAAAGAAAAATTCTTTTTAAATGAATCTAATTAGCCACTTTCATTATTTCACAAATGTACCTATTTGTGAACTATAGAACACGAAATGAACAAAGTGGCTATCCTATAAGGTTTAGGTACTTGTTACCAATGGTGAGGATAAAATACATGATATATTCATTGAATTATCTTCGGGTCAACCATATAAGGGATTATGATAAGAATTGGTTGATAGATTGAGTGAATATTATCAATTTGCTTGTTCAACCACCCCGAAGCCTTCATATCATCACCAAGTACCTACATCATTATCCTAAGCACACTTTGGTACCCAACTCTTGTTGGGTCCTTTTGAGTTAGTCAACAAGTGCTTAGGCACCCAAATGGCTTTAGCACTAGTTTGTGTTGAACACCTCACCTTGCTAGTGCTAACTCCATTTGTGGTCTTCCTAAGCTCATCATTATAAACGTATGTGTTTGGCTTATGAGCGTTACCATTTGGGCATTCATAGCTTAGATGCCTCTTTCTTCTACAAGCATAGCATATGCGGCCTTTGTTTGCTCTATGCTTGCTTTGCTTGTATGGACATCTATCAACCTTGTGACCCATCTCATTGCATCCATAGCATCTTCTTGTTGCAACTTGGGCTTTCTTTCTTGCCTCTTTGTACATTTGGCATTTCTTGGTGGGATGCCCCAATTTCTTGCTCATGAGACAAGTGCTTTGTCCATCACTTTTCTGTTGGTTGGCCAACTTGTTAGATTCCTTTTGTTCGGCCGCTTCACACTTGTCGACCCAACTCTTGTGTGGACACATAGCCCACTCATGTCCATATAATCCACAACCATAGCATAACCTTTTTCTATGGTTTTTGCTCTTGGTTGTGTTGGCCTTGCTTGAGATGTGATTCTTTTGTTGGGCTTTGGAGGAAGCAAGGTTTGAACCATTCTCAAGCTTCTTCACCATGTAATCATGGTTATCTTGAGAAGGTTTTGCTTTCTCCTCACCCTTCAACCGAATCACATCTTTCTTTAATCTTTTCACCTCTTCTTTGAGCTCTATGTTTTCTATAAGATTTAGCTCAATCGAAGATTGGCTTACTTGAGGAGCACACTCATTAGTATAAGAAATATTTAATTGAGATGGTGTACTAGTGAGTGAATGTGTAAGAGGTTGAGAAAATTTTACCGATGTGATCACAACCTCATGAGCTACCTTAAGCATGATGCTTGATTCTACTACTTCCTCATGAGAGCACTTTAGATGAACATAGTTTGCTTGTAGCACATTATACTTGCTTGATAGTTCATCTAGCCTTGCCTTGAGCTCAAAGTTTTCCTTCTCTAGCTGTGAAATACTAGAAGAGGAGTTAGTAACTAAAGCATGCTCAATTAATAATTTTTCATACCTTTCACTTAGAGCCTTTAGTTCTTCCATTTTGGAGATGAGAAACAATTCTTGCTTTTGAAGTGATTGCTCTTGCTTCTCAATCTCTTCTTCAAGCTCATCATTCTTTTCAACGATCTTCATGATGATGAACTTGTCTTTACGGTTGAGATGATCAAGGTTGTAGTTGTTTTCAACTTCAACATCACTCTCATCTTGATCATCTATTTGTGCTTTCTCCTTTTCTTGATCTTTCTTGTTACTCTTCTTCTTGCTTTTCTTGGCCATGAGACACAAGTGATGAGTATCATGAGATACTGAGGTTGACTCATCACTTGGTCGCCACCGGGCTTGAGCTTCGTTGCAAACAGCTGCTTGTTGCTCTACTGCCTCGGACATAACAGACACATCCGGTAGGCATACCGGACACGTCTGGTATGTGCAGGCAGACAGCAAGTCATGCGTTGCTTGCACTTCTTGCTCCGGCTCGGCACTCTTGAGGTCTTGTGAGGCTTCTTCGCTGCATGAAGACATAATGGACATACTTTCCATTGACTCGATCTCAAGTGCATCATCACATTTGGATTTTCCATATAAATCAAAAAGTCTAGTCCAAATGAGATGAGCACTCTCCGAAGGTGGTTGTACATTGAAGATTGCCTCATCTTGAACCTCTGCACTCAATGTACTCAAAATAATATTAATAGCTTGAGCATTGAGTTGAATGCATATATCTTCCTCTTTTGACAAATTTTTGTAGTTGCTCCAATCAACTATAGAAAGAGGTATGCTTGCATCCACAATATGTTCAACAAGAGGACTAATATCTCTAAAAGCATTGAGTACATGTATTGACCAAGTTAGAAAATTTGAACCGTCATTTTGGAGAAGCACCGGCTCCAACTCGATAGGTGTCGACATCCTTTTCTCACGGCGGTGAAGCTTTAGGTGAGAACCTTGCTCTGATACCAATTGAAATGACCTAGGATGCCGCCTAGAGGGAGGGGTGAATAGGCGTTTCTAAAAATTAACACCTTTAAATGCGGAAACGATTAGCAAAGGGAGTTTCCTAAATGAAAACTCCAAATAAGAGTAATACCACCCCTCACAAGTTAGCCACAGAGTATGTAAAAGATACTAAATAAATCTAGGAGCCTCAATCCTGCATCACAACGATTAGTGCAAGGATCAAATAAATTCAGCACTGAACTCTAATACCGAACATGTCCGGTATGAACGTGTTCTGTAGAACAGCCTGGCACAGTGATCAATACCAGACGTGTCTGATATGAATACCGGACGTGTCCGGTATACATGATTTCTACAGACCAGCCCCAAACTTGCTCCTTTCGATTTCTATCTTCAGACCAGACTGCAGGTACCTACTAGAGATGACAGTAAACACAGAGAACCTGTACAAGAGCAAGAGCAACACAAACATCGAATGAAATGCGAATTGAGACATGATATTTGTTTTACCGAAGTTCGAACTCGTTCAAGTCCTACTCTCCGTTGAGGGGCTGCGGGCGACCCAGCGAAGGTTAGCCCTAGAGGTTACCACGAAGGTCACTCTAGCCGGAGTCTTTTCCAACTCCTTTTCCTCCTTCCACTAGATGATTCCGAGGCGGCAGAATCAACCGTTACAAACTTTCCGAGGCACACCACAATCTCTTGGGTGCTCTCCGGCGACGCCTAACTGTCTAGGACCAAAGAGTCCAAGAGTAACAAATGCGAATCACGAGATTGACAATATGCACAAGTGCTCAAGTGGTTGGATTGCTCTCTTTTTGAATTTCACTCAACCCACAATTTGATTTCGCAAATTTGATTAATCACTCACTAAAAGAGGGTTGGGAGAGTTGGCAAGACTCAAAAACGTATATGTGTATCAGCAGAATCAACAGCCTCCAAAGGTGGAGGCTTGGGGGTATTTATAGCCTCCTTGGAAAAACTAGCCGTTTTATAGCCGTTGCCATACCGGACATGTCCGGTATGACTTACACTGCCCCAATGGTAACTAAGTTACAGTGACAATGTGAGGTGTCGGAACTCCCGATGCATGCCGCAACTCCCGACCGTCAGAACTCCCAACTCGCATCGGAACTCCCGACCCTCAGCAAATTTGAAAACCATGTAACTGAGTTAAAGTATGTGAGGTGTCGGAACTCCCGACACATGCCGGAACTTTCGACCGTCGGAACTCCCGACCCTCAAGGCTTTTGAAAGCTAGCCGTTGGCCTCTAGTCATGCATACCAGACACGTCCGGTATGAATACCAGACACGTCTGGTATGACCAGGACAGTGAACCCTCCAAGTCAATTAAAGTGCAAGACATCGGAACTCCCGACCCTTGCCGGAACTCCCGACGAACCAACCCGAGAACAACAATTTTACCACTGCTGGGTAAATACCGGACATGTCCGGTATCAATACCGCCAGACCAGCAAAAATAAAGTTAGCTCTTTTGTCGCTCAAATGCTTAAAACTCACATGGGTTGGTGTCGGATACCGTGAGAAGGGGTACCCCAAGCAAAATCCAAAAAACGACTGCTTAGATTTCGTAAAGACCGAAACCAGCTAAACGCCGCGGGCCTCGGCCGATTCTCCGACTCGCCCGAGGCCCCATCACCGCGGGCCTCGGCCGATTCTCCGACTCGCCCGAGGCCTCATCACCGCGGGCCTCGGCCGATTCTCCGACTTCGCCCGAGGCCTCATCACCATGAGCCTCGGCGATTCTCCGACTCGCCCGAGGCCTCATCACCATGGGACCTCGGCCGATTCTCCGATTCGCCTGAGGCCCCCTCACCGCGGGGCCTCGGTCGATTCCCCGCCCGAGGCCTCGGCCGAGGCCACCGACCCTCCGTCTCGCGCAAAGCGGGCTCGGCGGCCGCCCGCTACCTCTTCCTTCTCCCGTCCTTCCGCAAAAGCGTCGTGTCGCGTCAACTCGCCAGCTGCTGCCCGACAACGACCGCATGCCCGCACGATCTGTTGAGAATGGCCGATGGGGACGAGAGGCAGATGGACTGCCTGAGGGTTACCGCGCCAGCTGTACTAACCCGTGCACGTGGTTGGCGCCCATGCCTCACTGTGTCTTTGCCAACTCCTGCTCCAAGGACAACGCGGCATGGGGAGCCACGTCTGAGCCTCGTGGCCTCGGAATCGGTACCGGGGAGCAATAATTCCCTCAAGGCCTCGGCAGCTTCGCTCCGAGGCTCGGCGGCCCGAGGACCCATGTCCGCCAAAGCCCCCGCGATGGCTTGGCCTCGGCACCTCTGAGCCACGGCCCCCTACGACGTCGTCACGCGCGATGGCCCAGACGTCCCCGGATCAAGGCGGGGTTACCCGTCACTATGCTATCCACCGTACACATAGTTGACACCCATGCCTCACTTGTCTTTGCCAACTCCTGCTCCAGGACAACGCAGCATGGGGAGCCACGTCACGGACTCTTGTGGCCTCGGAATCGATACCAGGCCAATAACTCCCCAAGGCCTCGACAGTTTGCTTCACGGGCTCGGCGGCTGGGTCCATGACCACCGAGCCCCCCCCACGATGGCTCGGCCTCGGCATCTGCGCAGAGCCGCTGCTCCCTCTGACGTCATTACACGGCGACCCGCCGTCGCCATCGCCATGTCCTCCATCGATTGGAGCCCCACGACGCAAGAAGACCGAGTCGACCAAAGATGTCACTTCCGCCACGACAAGGGCGGGGCCACTCCATCGACCATACCACAACGATGGCCGACTACGAGGCTCGGACCGCCACCCCATTTTACTGAAGCGCTATGTAGCACCACAGCACGCGATCCGGTCCTCCTTAGAGTATAAAAGGAGGGGCTGGGGCCATTTCTAGGGGAGGAAAAAGAGGAACAAGCCGATAGCACCAGCAGCATCATATCTTGCTTGGGAACAACGCCTCAAGCAGCCCGCACCACACTCGCCGAGACACACAGGGCTAGTTCCTCTCTCACCTAGCTTGTAACCCCTACTACGAGCACTCCGGTGCAAGGAATACAAGATCGATCTCTCGGATTTGGGCGTAGGGCCTCGATTGCTGAACCAGTATAAACCTTGTGTCTCTTTGCGCCACCATCCGGGATTAGGGGCACGCACACACAAATTCTTTCGTTGGTTGAGGGACCCCCGGTTCCAAAACACCGACAGTTGGCGCGCCAGGTAGGGGGAGCTGCGTGTCAGCTTCGTCATCCTAGCAAGTTCCGGATGGCAGACTACATACGACCATTGCGTCTCGGCACCATAGTTTGGTTGGGGAGCCTAGAGTTCATGTCTCTAGGGCATGAGTACGACATGGTGCTCCTCACCCCTCGAACCCCACCGTCCAACGACGGAGTCGCGCCCCGGCAGCCCAGGCGCAGGCGGCGCCCGGGCGGCCGCTCTCGCCACGCTTCGCCCGGGCAGCAGCGAGCAAAAGGCCACCCCGGCGCTTCTGCGAGCCCAGGCGACACGCCTCTCCCCCGCCGATGTCCTCGACCAGTTTGTTGAGTGCAGGGGTCCTGGGTGGGGACTGTCGCTGCCCTGAGCTGAAACGAAGGAAAGTCGCCCGGTGGCTTCTGGCGATGCCCGTCGTCTAACCCCGCTCCGCCACTCCCTGAAGAGCCGACCCCGGCGGGGCAGAACATGGAGAAGGCACCGTCCCCATACCCCTTTGGGTTGAGAAATGCCGCCGCCTCTTACGCCTACGCTTACGCTGCCATTCACAAGCACCCCTCGGAACGCCGCCAGCGCTTCGCTCTCGACTTGAGCACCCGCTCCGACTCCTCGGACGAGGACGAGGCATGGCCCAGGGTGGATTTCTCCGAACTTCACAACCCTGGGGATTTGCGCCAATTCTTGGCATGGCGACCTCTTGCCTCGGCTACTCTCGACTCCGACGATGGAGGGACTTACGATCCATCTCGTGAGTGCTTCCACGTTGGGCTCGGGATGCCAAGGGCGAGGCGAAGGAGCGAGAGGACAGAGCAACCATTCCCGCCCGGGCGGCGGCGGCGACGCCACACCACCGCGTCCCCGAGGCCCGGCGGCGGGCGAGAATCCCGCCCAGGGGCGTCGGCGCCCGGACACGGAGCAGCTCCACGAGCTTCAAGCCAAGGTCGAACAAGATCGACTCATACGCAGCAGCCTTGGGACACTCTCGGCGGGAGCGCAAGGAAGCGCGATGAGGGCGGAGGGGCCCGAGGGAGGGCCCGCGGCGTCCACCACCGCATCAACGACAACGAGGGGATGAGCCGCCCCAATCTTTAACCGCGCTAGCGAGAATGTCGCGGCGGCCGCGATGCTAGTCCGAGCAATGCCCGAACCCTCCACCACCGAGGGCGGCGGGTCGCGGAGAGCTCCGCGACCTCCTCGAGACCGCAGCGAAGTCAGCGGGCGAAAGTTCCGCCTCCCGCCCGGCGGAGAGCACGCCGAGCAACCCACGGCACGACCTCGACAAGGCGAGTGCCTCGACCCGTCCGAAAACCCTTTCGCGCGCCGGCGGTCAGCAGGGCCCTCTCGGCGCGCAACCCGACTCGAGGACCAACACGAGACACAGGCGACCACGAAGTAGCCGGCGGCGGCAGCGCCCCACGGCAGCGGAGCCGCCCGAGGCTACCACCCACACCGAGCGGTCGCTCGACGGCGGGTGAGGACCGCGATCCTTCCCACGAGTCGCCAGACCCTCGGGTCTTCAAGCGGGCCATCCGCGTTGCTCCTTTCCCGCCCGGTTCCGACAAATAAGCCAACCTCGCCAATCTGTGGCGAGACCAACCCGGAACTCTGGCTCGCCGATTACATCTTTGGCACGCCCGGCTAGGTGGCGCGGACAATGACCTGCTCATCATCCGCAATCTCCCTTTGCTCTTATCGGACTCGGCGCGAGCTGGGCTGGAGCATCTCCTCCCTCGCAAATCCACGGTGGCGCGACTTGGTTAGGATCTTTGTCGGGAACTTCCGGGGCACATCGTGCGCCACAGGAATTCTGGGATCTTAAAAGCTGCCGCCCGAAGCGAGACGAGTCCCTCCGAGACTTCATCCGGCGCTTCTCAAAGCAGTGCACCGAGCTACCCAGCGTCGGCGACTTCGGAGATCGTCGAGCTTTCTCTCGGCACCACTTGTCCGGGACTTGGTCCGAGAGTTAGGGCCTTAGCGTCCAGCTCTGCTGCCCGCGCTCCTCGACATCGCCACCGGCTTAAGCCCGGGGAAGAAGGCGCCGAGCCATCTTCCCCAACACCGATTCAAGGGGAAGCGGAGGAAGAGGCCCCGAGGCCTCAACCCCCACCTCCTAAGAAAAAAAGAAGAAAGGTCGCCCGAGGAGCGGGAAGTTCTCGAGGCCGTCCATGTCGCCGCGACGGATCGCGAGAAATCCCAGCGGCCCCAGCGACCCCTGGGCTATTGACGACATCTTTGAAGAAGCCCTGCCCTTACCATCAAGGTCCGGTGAAGCACGCCCTCGAGGAGTGCACCATGCTCCGTCGCTACTTCGCCCGAGGCTCGGGCCTCCCGGCAGCGACGCCAAGCGAAGGGCCCCGGCCCGGTCGGAGCGAGGACAAGGACGACGGGTTCCCCGAGTGCATAGCGCTTTCATGATCTTTGGCGGACCCTCGGCATGCCTCACGGCAGCGCCAATGAAAAGAAGGAACGCCGGAGAGTTTTCTCGGTCAAGGTGGCCACCCCGGTACCTCGGCCCGGTCTCGGGAGGCAATCACCTTTGATCGGGATGATCACCCGATTATGTTCCAAACCCCGGCGAGTACCGCTTGTCGTCGACCCGATCGTCGGCAACACCCTACTTACCAAAGTACTCATGGGCGGGAGGCGGCCCTCAACATCCTCTACGTCAACACTCTGGAGCTCACGGAGCTCGACCAATCACGGCTCGGGCGGTTCCGCGCCCTTCCACGGCATCGTGCCGGAAAGCGCCGCGCGACCCCTCGGGCGCATCGACTTGCCCATCTGCTTGGCACTCCTCCAACTACCGCAAAGAGGTCCTCACCTTGAGGTGGTTGACTTCAAGGGGCTTACCACGCCATCTTGGGCGCCTGTGCTACGCCAAGTTCATGGCGATCCCCAATTACACCTACCTCAAGCTCAAGATGCCAGCCCCAACGGCATCATCACCGTCGAGTCTCGTCGAACATGCATCTGACTGCGACGTCGAGTGCATCGAAACGCCGAGGCCATCGCGGGAGGCCGAGGCCCTCATCGCCGATCTCGACCAACTTGCTAACGAGGTTCCGGCGCCAAGCGGCGCGTCGGGACCTTCGAGCCCGCGGAGGACGTCAAGCTCGTCCCCGTCGATCCCACCGTCCCCGACGGCCGGGGGTGAAGGTCGGCGCCACCCTCGGCGACAAATAGGAGGCCGTGCTCGTCGACTTTCTCCGTCTGACGTCGACATGTTCGCATGGAGCCCCTCGGACATGCCGGGCATACCATACCAAGGGAGGTCGCCGAAACACGCCTTAGATATCCGGCGGGCTCCGGATCCGGCAAGACAAAACCTTCTGCTTGCCGGTTCGACGAGGAGAAGCGCAGGCTATCGGCGAAGAAGTCACGAAAGCTTCGTGGCGGCCGGATTCATCAAGGAAGTATTCCATCCAGTGGTTGGCTAACCCGTATTAGTCGGGAAGAAAAGTGGCAAGTGGAGGATGTGCGTGGACTACACCTTTGGTCTAAATAAAGCATGCCCGAAGGTCCGTTCCCACTACCACGAATTGACCAAATCATCGACTCCACTGCGGGATCACGAAACCCTCTCCTTCCTTGATGCGTATTCCGGTTATCACCAAATCAAGATGAAAGAGTCCGACCAGCTCGCGACTTCTTTCATCACTCCATCGGCATGTCTTGCTACATAACCATGCCGTTTGGCCTCGAAAACGCAGGGCTACTTACCAAATGATGCATGATCCAAGTCTTTGGCGAACACATCGGGCGAACCATCGAGGCCTACGTGGATGACATCGTAGTCAAGTCCGGAAGGCGGTGATCTCGTCGGCGACTTAGAGACCCTTCACATGTCTCGGAGAGAAGGGCATCAAGCTCAACCCCGAGAAGTGCGTCTTGAGGGTTCCCGAGGCATGCTCTTGGGATTCATAGTCTCGGAACGTGGAATCGAGGCCAACCGGGAGAAGGTCTCGGCCGTGACCAACATGGGCCCAATCCGAGACCTCAAAGGGGCGCAGAGGGTCATGGGATGCCTCATGACCCTAAGCCGCTTCATCTCGCGCCTCGGCGAAAAAAGGCCTGCCCTATACCGCCTCTTGAGAAAGTCCGGCGTTTTTTGGACCACCGAGGCCGAGGAAGCCCTCGCCGGGGCTCAAGGCACTTTGCTCACCAACCCCCGTCTGGTTCCGCCCACCGAGGGCGAGCACCTCTTACTCTCGTCACCGCGACAACCCAAGTGGTCGGTAGCGGCCGTAGTAGTCGAGAGGCGGGAGAAGGGACATGCTCTACCGATCCGGCGACACATGTCTACTTCATCGGTGAGGTGCTCTCCGAGACTAAGATGCGCTACCCCACATCCGAAGCTGGTTTACACGTAGTCTTGGCTCGGCGCAGCTGCGTCACTACTTTGAGTCCCACCCGGTGGCTTGTGGTGTCGTCTTTTCCCTAGGAGAGATAATCCAAAACCGGGAGGCCTCGGGTAGAATAGCCAAGTGGGCTGTTGAACTCATGGGGGAAACCTTGTCTTTCGCGCCTCGGAAAGCGATCAAATCACAGTTCCTGGCCGACTTTGTAGCCGAGTGGACCGACACACAGCCTACCACCGTTCAAATCCAATCGAATCTTTGGACCATGTACTTGACGGGTCTCGATGAAGATCATTTGGCGGGCCTGCTCTGGTCTCGCCCTTGGAGTACACATGCGCTACATGATCCGGCTTCACTTCTAGCGCCTCAACAATGTGGCGAATCACGAGGCCCTCGTCAGCGGCTTACAAATCGCCATCGAACTTGGAGTGCGGCGTCTCGGAAATCTGGGGGTGATTCGCGGCTTCGCCGTCGATCGGTGATGAAAGAGTCAAGCTGCCATGACCCCAAAATGAGGCGTCTTGCCGCGATGGTGTGCGTCGCCTCGAGGACAAGTTCGACGACCTCGAACTCAACCACGTCGCTCGAAAGTTCAACGAGGCCGCAGACGAACTAGCAAAGATGGCGTCGGCACGGACCCCGGTTCCCCGAGCGTTTTTTCGCGAGAGACCTCCACAAGCCATCCGTCGACTACGCCTCGGCGATAGAAGAGGGCCCATCGACCGAGCCCGCCCGCGGGGCTCGAGGCTCCCTCTACCACCAAGACCTCGCCCGGTAAGCCCGAGGCCATGGCGATTGACGAAACCTCCCCAAGCCGACCCGAAGCGGATTGGCGAATCCCTTTCCTTGACCGCCTCGTTCGGGAGAGCTTCTGATGTGCGACCAAAAGCCCGACGGCTCATGGCGGCTTGCCAAGACTTCGTCCTCTGCGGCGGCGAGTTGTATAAGCGTAGCCCATCCGGTATTCTCCAACGATGCATCACCACCACCGGGCTGGCCAATCCTTACTTTGGGACTTGCACGGGAAGTGCGGGCGGGCACCTTGGCCCCTCGGGCGCTCGTGGGTAACGCCTTCCGCCAAGGTTTCTATTGGCCGGCGGCGGTGGCCGACGCCACGAGGCTAATGCGCTCCTGCGAGGATGCCAAGATACTACGCTCGACAGACGCACCTCCGGCCCAAGCCCTCCAAACCATCCCCATCACATGGCCATTATTTGTATGGGGAAATTTGGACATGGTTGAGCCTCTGCAAAAAACACACCGGGAGGCTATACCCATCTGCTTTGGTAGCTATCGACAAATTCTCCAAATGGATCGAGGCTCGTCCGATCGCTCGAGATCAAATCCGAGCAAGCGGTCTTTGTTCTTCTGGATATCATCCACGGGTTCGGGGTTCCTAACACCATCATCACCGACAATGGGACACAATTCACGGTGCGCAAGTTCCTAACGTTCTGCGGCGACCACCACATCCGGGTGGCACAGTCGGCCGTAGGACACCCAAGGACCAATGGCCAAGTAGGCGTGCCAGCGGCATGATCTTACAAGGCCTTAAGCCAAGGATATTCAACCAGATTGAAGAAGTTTGGCAAGAAATGGCTTGCCAAACTCCCGTCGATCATCTGGAGCCTAAGAAATACCCCGAGCCGAGCCACGGGATTCACACCGTTCTTCTGGTCTATGGGCGAGGCCATCCTCCCCATCGACTTAGAATACGGATCCCCGAGGCTCTGAGGCATCTGAATGAAACAAAGCAACCGCCTTTGCCCATGAAGACGCCCTCGACCAGTGGAGGAAGCCGGGACATCGTGTTTGCTACACTCGGCCAGTACCAACAAAGCCCTATGACGTTACCAAGCCCGTGGCGTCCGGCCGAGACACGAAGGTGGGCGACACAGTCTTTGAGGGCCGAGCGAGAGCAACAAGGGCCGCCACAAGGTGACCCCACCACAGGAAGGACCGTACATCGTCGCTCAAGTCTTTGAAGCCGGGACCTACAAGTTAGCCAACGAGAAGGGCGAAATCTTCACCAACGCTTGGAACATAGAACACTCGTCGTTTCTACCCTTAAAATTCCAAACGTTGCTTACATCGTTTCTCGAAATGCAATAAAGAAGCGTTCTTAGGCATTAGAACTTTTCGAGAACCCCCCCCCCCTTATAGACTAGCCGATTGTATAGAACCCAAGGATCGTCTGATCGTCTCAAAGCGCGAAAAAGGTCTGGTGGTGGCCGTGGCAAACGGCCTCACCTCCTCAGACTCTGGCGACTCCCTCACCACCTTTTCACCCAAAAAGGCAGTGTGGGCTCAGAGGAAGTTACATGCAGAGCTTGTCTATCAATAGGGGCTCGGCGTCTCAATAGCGCTATAAGGGAGACTCGTGGTTGCCTCCATGAGCCGGGCCTCCCTCGGGGCTAGAAAGGGGAACCCCCTAAGTCCCAAACACCATTTGTTAATGGTCTTTCAAAAAATTTCTCACGCCAAACTCTCTCAAGCTCTCGATGGGACCTTCACAAGAAACCCAAAGACCAAAAGTTTGTCTAGAGGCCAAAGGGCCGGTCGAGGGCGTGAGCGGCCCTCGCCTCACAGGCTCTGGCGGCTCCTCACCACCCTTCGCCAAGGACGGCTTAAGTCCCGAAGGTGTTCTTTGCGGTTCCCAAGATCGAGACAGAGGGCACGAGCTCGGAAGTAGAACGAGAAAGCGATTAAAAAGAGGCGCACATCGCAAATACTTTAAAGGCCTCGGCGGCCACAAAAACGTCACGATCTGACAACTAACCCAATCCGGTTACATGGCCCCTTTGGCCCCGTCAAAGCTCAAGGATCGGCGGTGGCGCGGGAGGGACCACCTCTTCTTCAAGCAGACGGGCCAGGTGATGTGTCCCGGGTGCCTCGGCCGCCTCCAACGACTTCATGACCTCCGCATCCGCCTCCTCGTCATCTTACGGCAACACGTGGCCGTCGGCGACAAACCTCGAGGTTGATGGCATAGTGCGAGGAGGCAGCGGCGGTATGCGCGCTTGACACCCGTGTGCAACGCCCCTCGGAGTCTCTCGCGGACGTGGCGCTCAACGCCATCGGCGGCTCCCAAGGGAGCTAGGCTGATTGGACCTCCTCGATGTCAAGAGCCTCGCGAGCGGTCCGGGACAATGACTTCATGCACGTCTCATGCTCCGGACCTCGACATCCAGGTAGCTGCTTGCAGCTGCGGCGGAGGCCTCGGCCGCTTGAGAGCCCTCTTTCTCCGATCTACGTCGCGGACGAGGGTCGAGAGTCAAGCGCGAATCGAGCAAATGGAGCAAGGAACATGGTTCAGTGGAACTTACCCTCGGCCTTGCTCTTCCAGTGAGACCTCGACCGAGAGGCCTCGGCCGCCTTGGTAGTAACCTCTGCCAAAGGCGACTTTCGTCGCTGATGCTCGCTCTGCTCCGCACCCACTGCCCGGGCTGTGACCTTAGCAGAGGCCGTCGCTTCTTGGGCCCGAAGCTTTGAAGGAGTCCCGCTCCTCCTCCGGTTCCTTGATCTTGGCCACGGAGGAGCGGGCTGCTCCTTAGCCGTGGCCAACTCGGCTGAATATCAAGCTAACGAAGGCGGAGGTCCTCCACTTCCGCACTCCACGCCCGACAATAGCCCACAGGCATCGGCAAGCGAGCCCTTTTGGCGCCGGGCTGGTCCCAAATATCCTCTCTCGTTTCGCAGAAACACCGATTTCCCAAGGGATCGGGCCTCGAGCTCCTAAAGAGGCAAAACAAAAACGCATACGTCAAAAAGCTGCGAGGGGCTCGGAGAAAACAACGCAACCGAGAGAGAGAAAAGTACTTACCAGCGTGACACGGGCAGGTCGACCCATAATAGTCATCATTTGTCTGCGCATCGACCGCCTTTGCCACCGATTAGGCGATCTTGCTCGAGGTGCCCCAATGCCCCCCCTCTGCGGTATCTTCAAGAAGCGAACACGGGCTCCCCTCGGGTCAGCCAGTTCCGCCAGAAAACACGCGAAGTTCCACCCGCGAGGCTCGGGCCGTGGCCGGACAAGAACCGAACTCCCCTCGGCGGGATCTGGGACCGGTTGCTCCAGCATCTTGGCCGCTGGGCGTCCGCCGCCCCTTCCTCGGGAAGAATCATCGAGACAAGATTGTCCAACCAGGGCGGCGCCAAAATTTGCCCGTCTCCACCTCCATCGCCTCGGTCTCGGCGGGCCGAGGGCTCGGCCTCCGCCACCTCTACCTCGATGGCCCCGCGTCCACCGCCCCTAACGTCGGAGGTCTTGGGGCTCTGGCCTCACCCTCAATGGCCCGGCAATAGCAGGCGCCCCCCCTCCTTCGCCCCAAGACCCACAACATCGTGAGGCATGGGCTCCTCCTCCTCCACTCGTCCATGCCGCCTCGGCCCCCCCTTTTCTGGCGGCCGCCTCCTCCTCCAGCGGCCTCGCCTGACGCCGCCATGCGCCGCGCGCTTGCCTGCGCCTCCATCACTGATGGGCGGAGGAGCTAGCGTTCTGTTGGCGCCTTACGGGCGCCAAGGAGGATCTTCCACCGAAGCGTCTGGTGGAAGAAAAGACACTCCCAAGGTCGAGCATGCAACCCGGGCGGACAAAAAGTACTACGGACTCCACGGAGAAGGCGCTTACATGCGAACGAGGATGCGGCCGCCGACACCTTTGCCTCCTCTGCAGCAGCGGCGGTGGTGGTGGCGGCGGCGGCACACCGGTGTCCATCGATGCCGGTGGCCTCCGTCGGACCCGGCACCTCCTCGACCCTTCAGCGGAGATAATGGGGTCGCCCCACCGTCACCGCTCCACCTCCGCCGTCGAACCCCATCCAGGTGGCGGCAGCACGCTCCTCTCGACACCCGCGCCTCGGGTGTGTCGGCCCTCGGCCGGGGCGGGCCGCCCGCCGCCCCGGACACCTCCTCCTCCTCCTAGGGGCGTCGGGCTCTTTGCGGCGCCCGGGAATCATGTCCCGATGTCGGGGAGGTGTCCCGAGCGGCCGTCCCCCACCTCGCGCCCTTGCGCCGTCGCTCGAAGAATCCGACACCGGCGACGAGGAAGAGCGGTTCAGCGGAGACCGTCGAGCTTCGGCGCCGGCGGCAGGCGTCCGGCTTTTTCGCGCGAGGAGCTTCTTCGTGCGCCTCGCCTCCTTGGCGTCTTTCTTTTCTTCTCCTCCTCGGCGCGCGCCTGTTGCGTGGCTTTCGCCACGGCGTCCTCGAGCGCAGCGGCGGGGAGTTTCGCGCGTCTCTCGATCCTGTGAGAACGGCGAGTAAGACAACGACCAAAAAGGCGAAAGCCTCGACAACATCCACCTTACCAGCGAGACATACCCCCGCGACGGGCGCATCGGGAACGGCATCAAATCGTCGATCTTCGGCTTCCCGTCCACCGCTTCTTTCACCCGACGCAGGGTCTCGTCGTCGGTAAGGGCGGCGGAACATCTTGACACCGACGATCGAATCGCCGGGGTCATCTCGAACAACCCGCCGCCACGCCGGGCCATCGGCAACAACACCCTCCGGCGGTGAAAAGCCGCCACGACCACGGCAGCCCGAAAAAGGCGTGGTCACGCAGCTTCCCCAAGGCCCTCAAGAGCGGTTCCAGCCTGGGCTGATCGGCCGCGATGACGCCGTACCCCCATTTCTCTGGTTGACTCTCTACAACCCGCCCGGTATAAGGGGGAAGTCCTCCGCCGTCGTTGCGGAGATAGAACCAGCCGTCATACCAACGACGGTTGGACGTTGACAGCTGGGCCGGGATGTAGAGGGACTGCCGGTCTTAAGCGCCGCGTGAAGGGTACGGCCGCCGCCCTCTGCCCTTCCAAGGCCCCCTCGTTCCCCGGCTTGGTGGTGAGCGTCGCTCGGAACAAGTGGAGCCACAACTCCCGGTGAGGAAGCGATCCCCGAATACCCCTCACGACGGCAACGAAGATGGCCGCTGGCGATAGAGTTGGGGCTGAAATTGTGCGGCTCCACGCCATAGTAGTGCGGGAGCGCCCGCATGAAGTTATCCACCGGCGACCGAAACCTCGCTCGTGGAAGGCGACGAAGCTCACCACGTAGTAACCGTCGCGGCCTCGCTCCGACTTCGTTCCCGGGCAATCCACTCCGGCTCGCCGGGTCGGTGTCGAGGCGAAGAAGACCGGCCTCCACGGCGGCGCAGCTTCTCCTCGGTGACGTCGGACCGCCCCGAGGATCCGCCGGGAGGATGACGGGACCACCAGCCATTCTTGGCGGCGGAGGGCGCTGCTAGGTGGTAATCTCTCCCCTCTCTTTTTGGTCTCTCGCCCTCGCCCCTCTCTTCCCCGGCTCTATGCTCTCGGCAGCGCACGGAGGCGGCAAAAGCGAATCACGAGAGGTAAGAAGGGAGAGGCGGGGCCCTTTAACGTGTTATCACGTGACAAAGCGAAACCGCCCGGGCGGCGAAATCGGGAAGTTTCCCCAAAAAATCCGGCGCGTTATCCGGATCCGGTCTTACCGCCGCGCACTCTCCTCCTCCTCGTTAATCGCGCGTGCGAGTACGTCCGTCGGCTTCCCTCCTCGTTAATCGCGCGTGCGATCGTCCGTCGGTGACGCCACGTCGCGTCAACATAGCGGCAGCAGCGGCGGAGCCGTTCGCCTCCCGAAAAAGCCGCCTCAAAAGACGCGCTTGCCATTAATTAACCGTAGGGAGAAATAACCCCGATTCCTTCGAGCAAAAGGCGGGCACCGAGCCCGTTACGGTCCGAGGTTCAAGGCTGGGCCCTTAGGGGTTTCGACGGCCGCCCAGAACAGCAGAGCCGAGGGCAACTTCTGGCGAGCCTACGGGCCGAGGCCCAAGCAAGCGAAAGCGCTTGGGGCGCCATGTTGTGTCCGAGACCGGCGAGGAGGTCTCGAATGGGATCCCACCGTGGGAGGCACCGAGCCACCGAGGCCCAGTGAGCGGCCTCGGCACCCACTAGAGAAACCCTCCGGTACTCTTGGAGCGCGTCTCTCCGGGACCGCTAGCCGACCCCAGTGAGCGAACGTGCGGGCCTCCACTCGGACTTACCCGATAACACTCACCGGAGTGCCATCACTCGCGCCCACCGAGGTAGCGTGGCACATTCCACCCTCCTTCCGAAAGCGAAAAGGAAGCGCGGTCGAATAAAAAGTCGGAGAATCCACGACGGCCCTCTTACTCCGTCTGAGGCTAAGGGACTCTTCACCAAAAAACGTTGCGAGGCCCAGCGACTTGAGTTCGCACACGAGGGTCTCGGCAAAAACCAACCCTCCTTCCGAAAGCGAAAAGAAAGCGAGGTCGTTCAAAAAGCGGAAGAACTCCCGGCGGCCCTCTTGCTCCGTCTGAGGCTAGGGCTCCCTTACGCAAAAAGCGCGAGACCCATGACCTAGGCTCGCACCCGAGGGGGCTCGGCGGTCCAGACCCTCACGCGAGGGCGAACCAAAAGCCGGGGACCTCGACCGCTCTCTCGCTCGCTCCGTGCAAGAGACTCGGGGCTCCTCCTGCAACTTTGCCGAGACCAGTGGCTCGAGCTCGCCTGCAGTGGGCTCGGCAAACAGCCCCCGTCCGGCGAAAAGGGACCAGGCGGGGGCGGGCAAAAAGTCGGGAGGACCCCGACCGCCCTCTCGCTCCGTCACGGAGGCTCGGGGCTCTTCCGCACCCAAGGTAAAAACAAGCGACCCGATCCCGTTACGGTCCAGGGGTTGAAGGTGGGCCCTTAGGGGTTTCGGCAGCCGCCCAGAGACCAACAGCCGGGGGCAACTACTGGCGAGCCTACAGGCCGAGGCCCAAGCAAGCGAAACGCTTGGGGCGCCTGTGTTGTGTCCGAGACCGGCGGGGAGGTCTCCGAATGGGATCCCACCGTAGGGAGGCACCGAGCCACCGAGGCCCAATGAGCGGCCTCGGCACCCACTAGAGAAACCCTCCGGTACTCTTGGAGCTGCGTCTCGGGACCGCTAGCCGACCCCCAGCCGAGCGGGTGCAGGCCTCCACTCGGACTTACCCGATAACACTCACCGGAAGTGCCATCGCTCGCGCCCACCGAGGGTAGCGTGGCACATTCCACCCCTCCTTCCGCGAAAAGGAAGCGCGAGGGTCGAATAAAAAGTCGGGAGAATCCGGCGGCCCTCTTTTCCGTCAGAGAGGCTAAGGGACTCTTCTGCAAAAGCGTTGCGAGGCCCGGCTGACTTGAGTTCGCACACGAGGGGTCTCGGCAAAAACCAACCCTCCTTCCGAGCGAAAAGAAAGCGCGAGGTCGTTCAAAAAGCCGGAAGAACTCCCGCGGCCCTCTTGCTCCGCGTCACGAGGCTAGGGAGCTCCTTCGCAAAAGACGCCGAGACCCATGACCTAGACTCGCACCCGAGGGGGCTCGGCGATCAAACCCTCACGCGCGGGGCGAACCAAAAGCCGGGGACCTCGGCCGCTCTCTCGCTCCGTCACGAGAGACTCGGGGCTCCTCCTGCAACTTTGCCGAGACCAGCCGGGTCTTTCCACAACATCGTCAAGGCCCATGATCCGAACTCGCACCTACGGACCCGGCAATCACGATCAAAACACCTCACTCAAAAGAAAAAAGCCCTGAAGAAGTGAAATCACTCCTCCGGGGCCTCGGGGAACTCTTGTCGGATCTGGTGAGAAGGGTACCCCAAGCAAAATCCAAAAAGCATTGCTTAGATTTCGTAAAGACCGAAACCAACAATGCCATGGGCCTCGGCCGATTCTCCGACTCGCCCGAGGCCCCATCACCACCTGAGCCTCGGCCGATTCTCCGACTCGCCCGAGGCCTCATCACCATCCAGCCCTCGGCCGATTCTCCGACTCGCCCGAGGCCTCATCACCATGGAGCCTCGGCCGATTCTCCGACTCGCCCGAGGCCTCATCACCATGCGGACCTCGGCCGATTCTCCGATTAGCCGAGGCCCCCTCACGCGGGCCTCGGTCGATTCCCCGCCAGAGGCCTCGGCCGAGGCCACCGACCCTCCGTCTCGCGCAAGGCGGGCTCGGCAGCACGCCGCTACCTCTTCCTTCTCCCGTCCTTCTGGCAAAACGTCGTGTCGCGTCAACTCAGCCAACTGCTGCCCCTGACAACAGCCGCATGCCCGGCACAGTACAGCAGAATGGCCGATGGGACAGGAGACAGGACTGCACAGGGGTTACCCGCCGCTGTACTAACCCCCGTGCACGTGGTTGACGCCCATGCCTCACTGTGCTGCCAACTCCTGCTCCAAGGACAACGCAGCATGGGGAGCCACGTCTGACTCATCAGGGCCTCGGAATCGGTACCGAGGAGCAATAATTCCCTCCAAGGCCTCGGCAGCTCGCTCCAGGGGCTCGACAGCCCGAGGACCCATGTCCGCCAAAGCCCCCCGCGATGGCTTGGCCTCGGCACCTACAGAGCCACAGCCCCCTACGACGTCGTCACGCGATGGCCCGCACGTCCCCCGGACTGGGCAGGGGTTACCCGTCACTATGCTATCCACCGTACACATAGTTGACACCCATGCCTCACTGTGCTGCCAACTCCTGCTCCAAGGACAACGCAGCATGGGGAGCCACGTCTGGGCTACTGTGGCCTCGGAATCAGTACCCAGGGCCAATAACTCCCCCAAGGCCTCGACAGTTTGCTTCACGGGCTCGGCAGCCTGAGGGTCCATGACCACCGAGCCCCCCACGATGGCTCGGCCTCGGCATCTGCAGAGCCGCTGCTCCCTACGACGTCATTACACGGCGACCCGCACGTCGCCCGCCATGTCCTCCATCGACTGGAGCCCCACGACGCGCAAGACCGAGTCTGACCAGCATGTCACTTCCGCACGACAAGGACGGGGCCACTCCATCGACCATACCACAACGATGGCCCGACTACGAGGGCTCGGACCGCCACCCCATTTTCTGAAGCGCTATGTAGCACCACATGCACGATCCGGTCCTCCTTAGAGTATAAAAGGAGGGATGGGGGGCCATTCTAGGGAGGAAAAAGAGGAACAAGCCGATAGCACCACTAGCTCATATGCTTGCTTGGGAACAACGCCTCAAGCAGCCCGCACCACCTCACTCGCCGAGACACAGGGCTAGTTCCTCTCTCTCACCTAGCTTGTAACCCCCTACTACGAGCACTCCGGTGCAAGGAATACAAGATCGATCTCTCGGACTGGACGTAGGGCCTCGATTGCCTGAACCAGTATAAACCTTGTGTCTCTTTGCGCCACCATCCGGGATTAGGGGCACGCAGCACAAATTCACTCGTTGGTTGAGGGACCCCCGGTTCCAAAACACCGACAGTTGGCTTGAGCACTTATGAAACATTATCTATCAACATGATGCATCCCTCTTAATAGTATGGCATACCTATTAAACTCAAATTCAAATGTATAATGAATTTAAACCTTTTGAGTTGTTCTCTTTCAACCGAAGCCGTATATTCCAATCTTCATCAAGTGAGGGTGCTAACATGTCAACTTTGATCTTTTTCACTTGTGCATAGCCATCTTGAGCGCGTGACTTGATTCCATTCATCAAATTTGAATAATCCCAAATGTATCAAGTCACTTCCATCAAACACTCCAATAGTGATTTGATCCTCCACATAAACACGGCCATCATAGCTTGATTAGTACCTCAACTAAATGCAAGTACTTCCTTCTTCACCCTAGCTAGGTTCTTCGGCCGCCAAGCCATCGCTTGCCCTTCACCATTGCTTAGTACCTCGAAGCCTTTCCTTGCTATCTTCACCATCTCAAGCCATCAAGTCACATCTTGTGTTGAATCATCCATTCATGTATTGTTATCTTTTTCATTTCAGTTTAGCAAGCTTCAAATATGAGACCATTCCATATGCAATCCCTTATGTCTCATTAATTAATTCTTACAAGCTTGCTTTCATATAGTACATGGAAATCCCACAATAAACAAGCCCTTTGCATGAATTCTATTTGCATTGTTGTCTTGTGCTTGAACTAGATTGTTTATACAACAACACATCATTTTGGCTTTCATTAAGTGCCTGTGAGATAACCTATTACCTGTCTACACTTAGCAAACGGGTTAGACCTTTAATCACGTTGTCATTCAATCATCCAAAACCCACTAAAGGGCTAGATGCACTTTCAAAGGTTGAGGATGAACACTGCCGTGGTCACTGCCTCACCCCAGAACCTTGCCGGCATGCCTTTGGCCTTCATCATGGATCGAGCCATGCTGACAACCATCTGGTTCTGCCTCTCCACCACGCCATTCTGTTGTGGCGAGTATGGCGCGGTGTGGTGTCGCACCACACCCTAATCCACGTAATACGCAGCGAACTCCACCAAAGTGAATTCGCCGCCGCGATCAGTCCTCAGCACGTAGAGCTTCTTGCCGCTCTCAGCCTCCGCGCGTATCTTGAACTTCTTGATCACCGCCGTCGCTTCGTCCTTGCTCGTCAGGAGTTGCAGCCACATGTAGCGACTACAATCATCCACGAGCAGGAGGAAGTACCGCCGGCCACTATTTGTAGCAGGCGTGATCGGCCCACAGAGGTCACCGTGGACGAGCTCGAGAGTGTCCTTCGCGCGATACTTGGTCACCTTTGGGAATGGTAGCCTCCTCTGCTTCCTAACTAGGTAGCTATCACACAGCTAGCCTCCGTGCTTTATGTGGGGTAGCCCTCGGACCATCTTCTCCAGCCGACCAAGCACGTCGAAGCTAAGATGTCCGAACCGGGCATACCACATCCATGGTTCCTCGGTGTGCCATGCCGCTAGGCACACCGGCTGCTCTACCTTCAGGTCGAGCAGGTACAACCAGTTCAGGGACCTCTTTACCTTGGCAAGAAGTTGCTGCTCCCGATCCCTGATCCTAAGGACTCCATCCTTGATCAGTACCTCGCTACCGCGCTCATCCAGCTGACCAATGCTGATGATGCTGGAACGCAGCTGCGGGATGTAATATACATCCATTAGCGCACGGTGCTCCCCGTTCTAGCACCTGAAGATGATGGTGTCGCTCCCTTGAATTGCCACCCGTGAGCCGTCACCAAACTTCACCGTACCGGTAACATCGTCGTCGAGCTCGGAGAAGGATGCCTTGGAGCCCGTCATGTGGTTGCTGGCACCAGAGTACAGATACCACCACTGCACCTAGTCGGCGCCCACACGTCCGAGGTGGACTTGAGTGTGTGGTTCGTCGAGGTTGATAGCCTTCAGGGCGTTCCTAGGTCCTTCTACCGTCGTTGCCTCTTCCTTCTCCTCGGCCTCGACATCGTGCAGTGCACAGAACGTCGCCGTCAGGATAGTGGCCTCATCATCATCATCAGCTTGCGCTAGATGAGCCTCAGTCTTCTTCTCCTATTTATGATTTGGGCACTTCTGTGCCCAATGGCCCATCTTCCCACAGCGCCAGCAAGCGTTGGGGTCGACCTGCTTCTTCTTCTTTGAAGAAGCCTTGCCGCGGCGCTTGCCATCGCCACCGCGGCTGGAGGAGGCTGCCTTCCCGGAGTTCCTCCGAGCAGTCCACTCCTCCTTTGTCAGCAGCAGTTTGCCGTTGTCCTTCGTTGCTGTCGCCTGCTCCAGGCGCTCGTCCACCGCCCACAGACGGCCTGTCACATCCTCAATGGTGAGGGTGGACAAGTCCAGCATTGTCTCTATGAAGAGAGCGATCTGGATGTACTTTGCCGGCATGGAGTGGAGGTACTTGGAGACCGCTTCCTCTTCGTCGATGGTGACACCATGGCTCTTCAGCTTGCTGGTGAGCGCCTACAGGCGGAGGGAGAAGTCCTCCACCATTTCACCATCCTTGAACTTGAGGTTTGCGTACTCCTGCTTTAGAAGTTGGGCCGTCGCCTTCTTTGCACGGTCAGAACCGACGCGCATCGCCGCAATAGCCTCCCACGCGTCCTTAGCCGAGCTCTTTGCCCCCGACGGCTCTCTGTACTCCGCCGGTACAGTAGCGAGTATAGCCTCCAACGCTGACATGTCATCTTCCTCATTGTCGGTGCCCTTGTCAACAGCATTCCAGAGCCGTCGGGCTCTGAGCTTGACCTTCATGGTCACCGACCACTCTCCATAGTTAGTGCGAGTCAGCGTCGGCCAACTAGTGCCGCTGACCTCCCGCACCATGCGAACAACAACCTCCGGTCGTGGCTGGGCAGCCACGGCAGTGCCACTGTTGTCGCCCATTTCCGAACCGCCCGTCATCACCAGTGGTTAGTCTGGCGACGGCGCTTGTACAGCTCTGATACCACTTGTTAGCCCACGGGATCACCGGCTCAGGTCAGTCGACCACTCACCAGTCTTGCCGACCATGGTCGAGCACGACCGAGGCTGTCCGACCACACACACTATGGCTAGAGGGAGAACAGAGTATACACACATAGTACAAGCATCAGCGTTGGCCAGAGCCCTTATAGGAGATGGCAAAACTGAACTCTGTTTGTTGAGTTGCAGTGGTAAACTATATATACAACTCTATCCATCTAGTTCTAGTACAGCGCACATGCTGCAACAGTAACCAGATAACACAGCAGGACTGACTTCTGCGCTTGTCCCTGTATGTGGCTACAGTGCAGCAGGTGAGCCGTTCGGCGTCTGCCTCCGTAGCGGCTACAGTACCACAGCATGGGGCATTTTCGGCGCCGTCTTTCCTTATCATGTGTTCACACAAGGAAGCAGTAGATTATCTAACACAATCATTCAATTCTCACAGCCAGAAATTTCTCTGTCAACTCGAACCGACAAGAAAATTGGTTCACGGATAACTATTTCTTCTATATGTCGCTATTTTTTTATTTATTTCCTTGCATTGTTGGTTTTGCACTGATAGGGGAATTTCGTTTTCCAGTAGGGTTTACTTGGAATTTGCATAATATATTACATAGGCGATGCCCAAATTCTATTATTTAGTACATATATGCATAGGTGTAGTGGCCGTGTGGGTGCTGGAGCAGCTAGCAGGGTTTTTTTTCTTTTTTCTTTCTCATAAGAGAAGTTGGGGGCATGCCACGTTTTTGGACTGGGCTGCCCGGCAATGACCGGTATATGATACACGAAAGGCAGATCATATTCATGGAAGCTTCCAAGGAGGGGAAGCTGCAGGTCGGAAATGAACGTGCGTCTAGATGTGCATGCATAACACAATTGACGACATGCATATGTTGTGTGTGGTCCTGGTCCAATCCAACGCATATATAGTACTAGTACTATGCATGAATGAATCCACGCGTTTTAAGTAGTAGAGTACGTATGTATCACGCATGACCGAGCAGATATATAGTAGCCATGTCGTGTCATGGAAATGGACCAACGATGTATATATATAAGACGACAACGACCAGTGGAAGAAGAATATATAGCAGGACGACAATCTAGATGATGTGGAAATGTAGGGGAAAAAGGTGAGAAATGGTGGCCTCTGCTTTCAGGGTCAGGCACAGGTATCTCCCTTGTCAAAACCGGCGACTTACATGGCAAAGGATCGGAAGCCAAGACGGTACGACCGGCCGTCTATGCGTTTCACAAGTCTGTTCCTGTCCCGTCCCTTCCAAGGAAACATCGTCGTCATGCATATCAGAGAGGCCGATCCAGGATTTTAATTTGCTATGGGGTGTGGGTGTGGGTGTGGCACACCAAAAACCTACTGTATTCGATCGGTAAACAACTGCAAAATTTGTATTGTAACCTGGTATAAACAAAAGTACTAAATAACATAATAATAGGTCAACAATTAAGTACACAACACATGAATAACATCGATCAGTTGTTGATCCGATCAATATACATGCCGTGACGAGACCATGCAGGCAGGCCGGCCAATCAACTTTAGGCTACTCGATCCATTGACCATTGGATTTGGATTGATCTTGATCCCCAAGCAAAGCAGCAGCTAGCTAGATAGGGACATGCATGAAAACAAATGTAAAACTACTAGTGCGGAGATCTAGACCCCTAATGCAAGGAAGGAAGGAAGGAAGGAGAGACGGATGACATGCATGTCGTCGCCCACGATGACTTTGTTTGAATTGAAATGAAGACCAAAAATCAACGAAAACCAGCAGCGGCATTTCCCATTCCGGCGGGCTGCTGCCTCCGGTATTTGGTTGCATGCACCGGCGTGCGCGGCTACTTTTTACTTTCCACGCCTTGAACTCTTCTCCCAAGGTTGAATCCGGCCGGCCAACCCGGGCCGACTGCTGCCTTCTCACCTGCAGCACTACCACTAACACAATGAGGTTTGCATTGCATATATATAATAATGGTGCCTAATTATATAATATAGCACTCCTATTTAAGTACGCTACTTATCAACCACTTGATCTGAAAAAGCTGATCTAACATTTTATTATTATGTTTGTCTAAAAGAAAAGGTCAGAGACGACGACAACGACGATGACCACTTATAGTGGAGGATCCAAATTACACTCCTGCACTGCCCCCTGAATTTGAATGTATAGCAGTACCGTACCATATAGTAGTAGCACACATGCAAGTTGTTTCTGAATATATATACGCCATCTCCCCTATCTGCTGATAACCTACCGTACCCACATGCATGTCCATACCATATAATATACTCCATCAGCTTGCTCCAAAGAAGACGATGCCGTCCTAGACTAGCATCACTATTTGTATTTCCAAGTAGGTTTATGATGAATATGTATTTCATTATCTATTTAAAGGTATTTGTTACTATAAAATATATTACTACTTTGCACCTGGTCGGATCCTCTCCTCTAAACTTTAACACATCTCACATTAGAGCTTTAGATTTTAAAACTGAGCTAAGAAAGTGTTTTAAAGCTTCTAGAGAAGGAGGGGATCCAAACATGCCCTTTGTGTATATATTTAGCCGAAGCTAAGATTGACTCCTTGAAAAATAAGAATAATAGTTCATCTGTCCACAAAAGAATACAACTATGGAATTTGTGCCAGTTAAACTAGTTTAGCTTTGACCAAGTTTATAGTGAATATTACTAACATTTATATCTCCAACCAAGTTTATTTAAAAAAATATATTTCATGATTAATTTAAGGATACTTATTTAGTATCATAAATGTTGATAATTTTTTTATATAAATTTGGTTAAATTCTAATTATTTGACTAGTCGAAAAGTGATAATTATATTCTTTTATAAACGGAGAAAGAATTCTTTTTGGGACGGATGGAGTACATACATCCTATCTTGTTAGTAATATGTGTCCATACGTCCTCGAAAAGAGCTTAGCTTAGCTTGCAATAACAAAAAATCAATGCATGGAATCCAACGAAGAATCCCGGTATTGATGCATGTGACAATCACTAAATCACATGCATGCTCCTACAAGGAATTACTATATTTCATCTCATCTACAGTGGTACACTCGGAGTTGTACTCTCTCCGTTCCAAATCATAAGCGATTCTAGTTTTTTAATATACATAGCTTTAGGATATGTTTCTTTTGTAGAGAAAAAATGTAGTTGCTACAACTATATGATAGATCTAAGATCATTTTTATAGATGTATTTATTCACATAGTGACTGTTTCTTACTTAGGATCTCGACAATACGAAACAATAGGTTGGTTATTAGTTAGTTTTCTATTGTTACTAGTAGGGTTAAGCCATTTTTGTAAAAAAAAGTAACCCTAAAGAAAAACTATCAAGTCACACACTAAGCATTGCAATTATATTAAAAGATTTACTAATTTTCATTAAATCTTATAGAAAGAGGGATAATTTCTTTTTTACGTATTTTGGAAAACAAGGATGTATCTAACAAAGGGTATAACTAGGTGTATAATAAAAGCTATGTATCTAAAAAATCAGAGCGATCGGCTTAAGAACGGCTTAAGGCCCCGTTCGCTTGTCTGAAAAAATAAGACAAAACACTGTAACGGCTGGTTGTGGGAGAGAGAAATACTGTAGCGACTGAAAGATGCACTGTAGCAATGTGAGGAGAAGCAGCCGGACCAGCCGGCTGGTCTGAAATTTTCAGACCAGCCGAACGCCGCCTAAGAACTGAGGCCTGAAGAAGTATTTGTGCGGCCGCAATGTGTGTGACCATACATATACATATCAAAAGCATGCAATGCAATGCAATTGTGCAAATGAAAACCGCCTAAACGCCTCTGTTTTCAGGAAGCTTCATTTGGTACTGCAGTAGTTTACGCTGTCAACGACGCATACAGACGCCATTGGTTTGCTTTGGCTACCTATATCTATATATAATAAAGTCAAGCTAGTATCATTTCCTTTTTCAAAAAGGTTTTTTCTTTCAGAAAGATCGATCGAAAACGACGCAGAGTTAAGCTGAAACCGGTTGGTTTCAGTTTCAGGGGCTTATTAGGCGCTTAGCTACCTAGCTCCTAGTATAACCTACTAGCTAGTAGCTTATAAATAGCAGCCCTTATCATCTCACCACACAGCATCGATCAGCAAACAACCAAAGGCTCCCTAAACACCCACAAACACTTCCCGTTGCTCCCTCCAACTAGCAGGGCTAGCAGCAGCAGCGTCAGCAGGCAAAGCAAGTCAGCTAGATGAAGAAGGCCACGTCACTCTCCGAGCTGGGCTTCGACGCCAACGGCGCCTCCACGGGCTTCTTCCGCCCGGTGACCGACGGAATGGACTCCACGCCGACGTCGCACCACCGGCGGAGGCTGACCAAGGTGTCCGTCATCGGCGCTGGAAACGTGGGCATGGCCATCGCGCAGACCATCCTCACCCGTGACCTCGCCGACGAGATCGCGCTGGTGGACGCGCTCCCGGACAAGCTCCGCGGGGAGATGCTGGACCTTCAGCACGCCGCGGCGTTCCTGCCGCGGACTCGCCTGGTGTCCGACACCGACATGTCCGTCACCAGGGGCTCCGACCTGGCCATCGTGACCGCGGGCGCGCGGCAGATCCCGGGGGAGACGAGGCTGAACCTCCTCCAGCGCAACGTGGCGTTGTTCCGCAAGATCGTGCCGGCGCTGGCGGAGCAGTCCCCCGACGCCATCCTGCTGATCGTCTCCAACCCAGTGGACGTGCTGACCTACGTGGCCTGGAAGCTGTCGGGGTTCCCCGTGAGCCGCGTCATCGGGTCGGGAACCAACCTGGACTCCTCCAGGTTCAGGTTCCTCCTCGCCGAGCACCTGGACGTGAACGCGCAGGACGTGAACGCGTACATGGTGGGCGAGCACGGCGACAGCTCGGTGGCGGTGTGGTCGACGCTGAGCGTGGCCGGGATGCCGGTCCTCAAGTCGCTGCAGGAGAGCCACAGCAGCTTCGGCGAGGAGGCGCTGGAGGGCATCCGCCGCGCCCTCGTCGACAGCGCCTACGAGGTCATCGGGCTCAAGGGATACACGTCGTGGGCCATCGGCTACTCGGTGGCCAACCTCGTGTCGTCGCTCCTCCGCGACCAGCGCCGCATCCACCCGGTGTCCGTGCTCGCCGCGGGCTTCCACGGCATCCCTGACGACCACGAGGTGTTCCTCAGCCTGCCCGCCAGGCTCGGTCGTGCCGGTGTACTCGGCGTCGCCGACATGGAGCTCACCGACGAGGAGACCAGGAGGCTCCGACGCTCCGCCAAGACGCTCTGGGAGAACACCCAGCTCCTCGGCCTCTGATCTCATGCATAACATTCATTCGCGTTCCGTCGTTCCATGTCATTGTGTTGCCATCTTAAACCATTAATCACTGTAATGCGACCACACTTCAACCAGTGTTCAATAGTATCGATAAAACTATGTGTTTTCTAGTTGCATTATAGTTAGTATTAATTCTATATTTGGTTTGGTTCATCGTGACTCTTTTTTTTGGAAAGGGAAGATTTTATTTCATCCCAAGATCAGTACATCGAGTTGATACACGGCCTTGGAACAACCTCACAGTCTCAGCCTCTAAGTGAGCACACAGCTTAAGATCAAAAATATTCTAAGCATACTCTAGTGACATTCAATCCTAAGACAACATCGCCACTGATATGCGCTGGTAAAGATATCATTCACCACTTGCTCCAATTTCATCCTGACACATTGACGGTAACATTATCCTCAATTTCTTTTTTGCAAGGAAGGATCAGTTATCCTCTTCCTTAGGCCATTGTCGATCCGCACAGGGAGGGACCATGAGTCGTCTGCTAAGGCCTCCCTGCTGTCAGGAGCTCATCCATCGCGGCCGGAGAGCAGAGGAGGGGGAGCCACAGATGGAGAGGGCAGCCATAGGTCGAGGGCCTCCTCCCATAGGCAGGGACGAGACGAGGCGTGGGGGCTGCGGCCAGCCCCGATGGCCACCGACAAGGGAATCCCGATCGCTGGCCTGGAACCCTAGCCTACGGGGAAGGAGCCACGAGAAAAGAAGGGAGTTGTGGGCCTCCTCCCATAGCCGGGACGAGAGGAGTGGGCGGAGGGGAGCTACAGTCCACCGTCAGCAAGAGAAACCTAGTTGCCGCCATGAAACTCTAGCATGTGGAGGCAGAGCCGTGAATGGAGAAGGGAGTCATGGGCCTCCTCCGGTAGTCGAGGACATGAGGAGGGGGAGGGGAAGCCGTGGGTAGCCTCCGGTGCATGCCGACCTAGAACCCTAGCCCCAGGGCGGGCGGAGGACGACGGACGAGGAGGAGAGGACAGGGGCATAGAAGGAGCTCACGCTCACTCGATTCGAGAAAAGAACTGGTATGCTCATAACCAGTGATAGGCAGGTGTCGGTGTTTCGAGTTGCCACCGACGAGTAATTTGTAATATTGCGCGTCTGGCCCGGATGGTGTGCTAAGAGGACACGAGGTTTGGTTTATACTGGTTCGGGTAGAATGTCCCTACGTCCAGTTCGTTGCTGCTGCTCGTGTTACTAGCACTGAAAGTTCGTAGTAAGGGTTACAAATGGTCAAGAGAGGGACTGGTCCCAAGTCTCTGGTGGTGTGTTGCTGTGAGTTCCGATTCGAGTTGAGTCGAGTCGAGTTCAGATCGGATGTCCTTTGTGGGACGCCCTGCTTTCCCTTTTATAGGCCAAGGGAGAGCACGGGTTATAGTGGAGGAAGAGAAGAGAATGAGAGGAAGAAGTCCTTCAGGATCGTCGGGTCCTTCTTCTCCTTTATGTGGGTCTCACCGACGTCAACGGGGGCAGCTTCTCGTCGCGGCCCTGTCTGTCACTGGCACCATGTGCAGGCGTCGTCTGCTGATCATGGCGCTCCACTCCATCCTGGTGGACGTCGTGGTCAACTGGCGCGCCCGTCAGTGTTCGTACGGGGGTTAGGCAGAACAGCACTGGTACGCCTGACGTTGTTCCTGATGTGAACCCCCATGTATGGCCCGTCGTGGGTCGTGGGCTACATCGAGGCTCGCTTGTCACTTCCCTGGCGTCAGAGCTTTGACCCAGGCCCATACATTTGGACCTAGAGTGGTTGGCGGTGGTATGGGTCTCCGTCGGGCGAGACGGAGCCTCCGGCCCCGGGGTCAGGAGAGGCGGAGTTCTTCCCTAGAGGCCCGGCGAGGCGAAGCGCAAACCCAAGGGTCGGGCGAGACGGAGCCCGCCCCCAGAGGTCGGGCGAGGCGGAGTCCGCCCTCAGGGGTCGGGTGAGGCGGAGCACGGACCCGAGGGTCGGGCGAGGCGGAGCGCGGACCCAAGGGTCGGGCGAGGCGGAGCGTGGACCCAAGGGTCGGGCGAGGTGGAGTCCTGCCCTCAGAGGTCGGACGAGGCGGAGCCAGCCCTCGGAGGTCGGGCGAGGCGAAGCCGGCACTCAGAGGCCGGGCGAGGCAGAGCTTGCGTACCTGGGGGTCGGCAAGAGCTGTAGTCGCGCTCTTGACCGCTCGGATGAATTAACGTTGATGGTTATTTGCTCTTACTCTTCGGGTACCCTAGTATTGTTCCCGACAGCAAAAAATTTTGATAAACGTCTCGCTCCCACAACTAGTGGAAGCAACTCGGGAGTAGCAGTGGGTTTTCAACTACTTGAAAGCTGTTTTGTTGAAAGCCACAGACCACAGCATTGGTCGGTGCCAATTGGTTGGCTTTTTTTTGAGAATCCAGAAGGGGTTTGGGAGCCCAGTGAAAGGCACCCTGAATCTAAATACTCGCCTTAGAAATCGATTTCTAAAGGCAAACTGAATCCTAGCCCGCCTCTAGAGATTGATTTGTAGAGGCATCCTGAATTCGAACCGTCTCTATAAAATATTTTCTAGAATTTATAAATCTAGACAAAAACATAGTAATTTTTTTTAAAAAAAAATTGCAAGTCACGGCTCACAAGACTTTTCACGTTGAAATATGTGTGCATGGGGCCATGGGATCAAACTCACAACCTTAAGCCTCTCTTGTTGCTTCCTTATTACCACTATGCCACAAAGACACTTGTGATTATGTGACGAATACATTTATTCTGTATTCACTTTCATAAATATTGTGATACATATTTCAGACCATAGATGATTTCAAATGAACGAAATTGAATTGAAAAGTATTAGATCTCTTCGAGTACTACAACTTTGGTTTAGGTCGCATTTCCATCCAAGGTACTTTAAAAAAATTAAACGTTGAAACTTAATTTCTAGGTAATTCTAGGTTGTTTCCTCAAAAAGGTAATTCCAGGTACTAAATGAGTTGAAATAAAAAAAGTAGCCAACTATAAAGTTGCAAATCTCTTCGAGTACTATGACTTTGATTTAAGTCGTTTCTCCATCCAAGGTCATTTGAAAGAAATTAAAATGTTGAAATTCAAATTACGGGCATTAAATGGTTTTAAATAAAAAAGTCGTCAACTACAAAGGTGTAGATCTATTCAAGTACTACAACTTTGTTATAAAGTTTGTATTTAGTCAACTTGATTTGAAAAAGTTATAAATTTTACTATGTTGTACCTATTTAGAGACGAACCAAGTTGTCAACCGCCTCTAAAAATTCATTTCTAAAGACATGAAATTCTTAGTTGTCTCTAAAAATATTTGGTAAAACAGCTTCTCATAATAAATCTATGACATGGAGCTGAGAGAAGCTGTATTTTCATCTCATCAAGTCCCACCCTTGTAAGAGCGGATTTTCACAAGTTCACTCAAGGATCTGTTTTATTTTATCTTGTTTGCTAAAAAACGACTTCAAATAGCTTCTGAAACTGCTAGAGTCGTAGGACTTGCATACATAGGGGTTGAGCAGCAGCTTTTTTTTTCGGGAGAAATTGAGGGACATATCATGTTTTTAGAGTGGCCGGTAGTTACGGATAGGATATGAAAGACACATCATATTCATGGAAGCTTCCAAAGGAAGCTGCAGGTGCAGGAATTGAACGTGCATCGCGTCTAGATGTGCACGCATGACAATTTTTTGTCGACGAAAGACCGCATCCATATGACA
The DNA here is from genome assembly GCA_904845875.1 of Miscanthus lutarioriparius. Taxonomy (NCBI): domain Eukaryota; kingdom Viridiplantae; phylum Streptophyta; class Magnoliopsida; order Poales; family Poaceae; genus Miscanthus; species Miscanthus lutarioriparius. The sequence goes on along the minus strand of CAJGYO010000007.1, from coordinate 149,863,606 downwards.
ATTGACGACATGCATCTATGTTGTATTGTTGTGTGGTCCAATCCAAGGCATATATTGCTCTCCAACTCCAAGTAACTGTCAAGGTAAATAGCCGTGTATGCATGAATGCACGCGTTTTACTCCCTCCATGTCCCTAAAGAAAGTTGTTTGGACATCGATACAGTCAAAAAAAAAACAACTTTGATCACTAATTTTTGCTATAAAATATTTATAGAATACAGTAAATATATACTTTTATAAAATTATATTTCGAGATGAATCCACACCACTTTCATATTTTCAAACTCAACTTAAAAGAATTTATTTGTAGTCAAAATTCAAAATATTTGACTTAAGACAACCTCAAAACGACTTTCTTCGGGAATAAGTGCTTACTAGACTAGAAGTACGTATATGTATCATGCATTGACCCAGCAGCTAGTCATGGAATGGACCAACGACGATCGACGAGGCCTGCAGGGATCGGAGCGAGTGGAAGAATATATGTATACATATATAATAACAATCTAGATGATGTGGAAACGTAGGGGAAAAAGTGATCGAGATGGGTGGTCTCTTTCAGGCCGGGTCGTCAGGTCTCTCCCTTGTCAACGCCGGTGTCTCAGCGTCTGGAAAAATGCATGGCTTGCAAAGGAGGAAAAGATCGATGATGCATGCAGCGATCTCGGGTCATCCGTCAGCTGGGAAGAAAAGGAAGCCAGGATCCGATTCGTACGTCCGTACTGCTATGGCCAAACAAGTGCCAAGTCCGTCTTTCCTTAATTGCTTCCAAAGAAACATCAAGGAATATTGCGACCATTTTTGCATGCTAACATCATATCGATCCATGTAGTCTCACTGAGTTGAACGGAAACCAAAAGCAAAACCGGCCAAAACCAGCAGCAGCTCGCAGCTTCATTTCCCATTCCGGCGGGCGGCTGCCTCCAGTATTTGCATGGTTGCACCGGCAGCGTGCGCGGTCCTCGGCGGCCCGCCGGCTACTTTTTACTTTCAACGCCTTGAATTCTTCTCCAAGTAGTAAGTTTGAAGTCAACACTTTTAGCATATGAACGTTCATGCATCATGGATATATATACAATATGCTATTATGCTACATAGCTTAATTCTTGCAACCTTGCTATAGTAATGTGGTGTGGTATCATTTACCTATAGCTTAGCTTTGATGCATGCTCACAAGTCATTTCATCATCATCTAGGTGTACTAGTAGTACAATACTAGCTATTACACTTCAGTGCTACATACACTACAGTCCAACAATACCAAAGCATGCAATGCAAATGTAAACCGCCTAACGCCTCTGTTTTCAAGCTTCATTTGGTACTGCAGTTTATGCCGTGAACAACACACATACGCCATTGGTTTGTGTATTTGGCTACCTAATATATATATAAAGTCAATCTAGCATTTCCTTTTCAAAAGGTTTCAATTTTCTTTCAGAAAGATCGAGGAAGACGTAGAGTTAAGCTGAAACCGGTTGGTTTCGGTTTCAGGGGGCTTAATTAGGCAGTAGTAGTAGTAGCAGCAGCAGCTTATAAATAGTAGCCCTTATCATCTCACCATACAGCATCGATCACCATACATACGACCAAGGCTCCCTAAACACACACAAACACTTCCGGTTGCTCCCTCCACAACTAGCAGGCGACTAGCAGCTCTAGCGCGTCAACAAGCAAAGCAAGATGAAGAAGGCCACGTCGCTTTCCGAGCTCGGCTTCGACGCCAACGGCGCCTCCTCGGGCTTCTTCCGCCCGGTGTCCGACGGCATGGACTCCACGCCGACGTCGCACCACCGGCGGAGGCTGACCAAGGTGTCGGTCATCGGCGCGGGCAACGTGGGGATGGCCATCGCGCAGACCATCCTGACGCGTGACCTCGCCGACGAGATCGCGCTGGTGGACGCGCTCCCGGACAAGCTCCGCGGGGAGATGCTGGACCTGCAGCACGCGGCGGCGTTCCTGCCGCGCACGCGCCTGGTGTCCGACACCGACATGTCCGTCACCAGGGGCTCCGACCTGGCCATCGTGACCGCGGGCGCGCGGCAGATCCCGGGGGAGACGAGGCTGAACCTCCTCCAGCGGAACGTGGCGCTGTTCCGCAAGATCGTGCCGGCGCTGGCGGAGCACTCCCCCGACGCCATCCTGCTGATCGTCTCCAACCCCGTGGACGTGCTCACCTACGTGGCCTGGAAGCTGTCGGGGTTCCCCGTGAGCCGCGTCATCGGGTCGGGAACCAACCTGGACTCCTCCAGGTTCAGGTTCCTCCTCGCCGAGCACCTGGACGTGAACGCGCAGGACGTGAACGCGTACATGGTGGGCGAGCACGGCGACAGCTCGGTGGCGGTGTGGTCGACGCTGAGCGTGGCCGGGATGCCGGTCCTCAAGTCGCTGCAGGAGAGCCACAGCAGCTTCGAAGAGGAGGCGCTGGAGGGCATCCGCCGCGCCGTCGTCGACAGCGCCTACGAGGTCATCGGGCTCAAGGGATACACGTCGTGGGCCATCGGCTACTCGGTGGCCAACCTCGTGTCGTCGCTCCTCCGTGACCAGCGCCGCATCCACCCGGTGTCCGTGCTCGCCGCGGGCTTCCACGGCATCCCCGACGACCACGAGGTGTTCCTCAGCCTGCCCGCCAGGCTCGGTCGTGCCGGTGTACTCGGCGTCGCCGACATGGAGCTCACCGACGAGGAGACCAGGAGGCTCCGACGCTCCGCCAAGACGCTCTGGGAGAACACCCAGCTCCTCGGCCTCTGATCTCATGCATAACATTCATTCGCGTTCCGTCGTTCCATGTCATTGTGTTGCCATCTTAAACCATTAATCACTGTAATGCGACCACACTTCAACCAGTGTTCAATAGTATCGATAAAACTATGTGTTTTCTAGTTGCATTATAGTTAGTATTAATTCTGTATTTGGTTTGGTTCATCGTGACACTTTTTTTTTTTTGGAAAGGGAAGATTTTATTTCGTCCTAAGATCAGTACATGGAGTTGATACACGGCCTTGGAACAACCTCCCACTCTCAGCCTAAGTGATAGGCACACAACTAATGATAAAAAATATTCTAAGCGCAGTCTAGTGACATTCAATCCTCAGAATAGATGGTCACTGATATGCCCGGGTAAAGAAGTCATTCCCACTTGCTCCAATTTCATCGTGACACATTGACGGTAACAGTATCCTCAAATTCATTTTGCAAGGAAGGATAAGTTATTCTCTTCCTTAGGCCATCATCGATCTGCACATGGAGGGACAATGAGTTGTCTGGAGCTCATCCGTTGTGGCTGGAGTGGAGAGGAGGGGGAGCCGTTGATTGAGAGGGCAGCCGTAGGCCGAGGGCCTCCTCCCATGGGCAGGGACAAGATGAGGGGGCAGAGGGAGGCCGCGGCCGGCCCCGGCGGCCGCCAACGAGGGAATCCCGGTCACTGGCCTAGAACCCTAGCCTGTGGGGAAGAGCCGCGGACAGAGAAGGGAGTCGTGGGCCTCCTCCCGCAGCTAGGACGAGAGGAGTGGGCAGAGGGGATCTGCGATCGGCCCTATCGTCCGCCGACGAGGGAATCCCGGTTGTCGGCCTAGAACCCTAGCATGTGGAGGCGGAGCCGTGAACGGAGATGGGAGTCATGGGCCTCCTCCTGTAGCTGAGGACAAGAGGACGGGGTGGAGGAAGCCGTTGCCACCCTTCGGCGCCCGCCGACCTGGAACCCTAGCCCCAGGGCAGATGGAGAACGACAGAGGAGGAGAGGACAGGGGCAGAGAAGGAGCTCGCGCTCACTCGATTCGAGAAAAAAAACGGTATGCTCATAACCAGTGGTAGGCGGGTAATTTTGACAAGTGTCTCGCTCCCACAGCCTGTGGAAGCAACTCGGGAGTAGCTATGGGTTTTCAACTAGGTGAAAGCTGCTTTGTTGAAAGCCATAGCTGTGGTCGGTGCCCATTGGTTGTCTTTTTTTAGAATCCAGAACAGGTTTGGGAGCCCAGCTAAACTGCTAAAGGCACCCTAAATCTAAGTACTCGTCTCTAGAAATCGATTCTAAAGGCGAACCAAATCCCAGCTCGCCTCTAGAGATTGATGTGTAGAAGCGGCCTGAATTCGAGCCATCTCTATAAAACATTTTCTAGAATTTGTAAATGTAGGAAAAAACATAGTAGTTTAAAAAAAACAATTGCAAGTCACAGGGTCACAAGATTTTTCACGTTGAAATATGTGTGCATGAGGCCATGGGATCAAACTCACAGCCTTAAACCTCTACATTTATTCTGTATTCACTTTCATGAATATTGTGATACATATTTCAGACCCTAAACGAGTTCAAATGAATGAAATTTGAATTGAAAAATATTAGACCTCTTCGAGTACTACAACTTTGGTTTAGGTCATTTTCCATCCAAGGTACTTTAAAAAATTAAAACGTTCAAACATAATTTCTAGGTAATTTTAGGTACTAAATGAGTTCAAATCAGAAAAGTAGCCAACTACAAAGTTGCAAATCTCTTCGAGTTCTACGACCTTGATTTAAGTCGTTTCTCCAAACAAGGTAATTTGAAAAAAAAAATTGAAATTCAAATTATGAGAATTTAAAACAAACGTTTCGGGCATTAAATAGTTTTAAATGAAAAAGTCGTCAACTACAAAGGTGTGATCTATTCGAGTACTACAATTTTGATATAATTTTGTATTTAGTCAACTTGGTTTGAAAAAGTTATAAATTTTACTATGTTGTACCTAATTTAGAGATGGACCAAATTATCAACCGCCTCTAAAAATTCATTTCTAGAGACACCCGAAATTCTTTGTTGTCCCTAAAAATGTTTGGTAAAACAGGCTTCAATTCTCATAGTAAATCTATGACATGGAGATGAGAGAAGCTGTATTTTCATCTCATCCAGGTCCCACCTTGTAAGAGCGGATTTTCACGAGTTCTCTTAAGGATCTGTTTCATTTTATCTTGTTTGGTACAAACACAACTCCAGATAGCTCTTGAAACTGCTAGAGTAGGACTTGCATGCATAGGGGTTGGAGCAGCAGCTTTTATTTTTCAGGAGAAATTGGGGGACATATCTTGTTTTTGGGGTGGGCTGGCCGGTAGTAGTTACGGATAGGATATGAAAGACACATCATATTCATGGAAGCTTCCGAGGAAGCTGCAGGCATAGGAATTAAACGTGTGTCTAGGGGCTGTTTAGATCTATTAGCATTAAAAATTAGCTAGCTAATAGTTGCTAACTTTCAGTAAAGGCTATTTGGATCCACTTGCTAATAGGTGGTTGGATGGTGGGTTAAAGATGGATATGAACCATTAGCATATATTAACAACTCTAAACCTGCTAACGGTTAGCACCCTTCCAGCTAATAATTAGTAAGTTTATTAGCACGTCTGTTTGAATCTATTTGTACTACTAATTTAGCTACTAATTTTTAGCGTTAATGGATCCGATCAGGCCTTAGGACCCATGCGCATGCATGACAATTTTTTGTCGACGAAAGACCGCACGCATGCCAATTGAATGCCTATACATGTTGTGTGTGGTCCGATCCAAGGCATATAGTTCTCCAAGTAACTGTGAATGCACGCGTTTTAAGTACTAGAGTACGTATATGTATCATGCACTGACCCAGAAGCTAGTCATGGAATGGACCAACGATATTTGGGACGACGATCGACGAGGCCTGCAGGGATCGGAGCGACTGGAAGAATATGTGTGGGTGTGTGTATTAATACCAATTAATCTAGATGATATGATGATATGGAAACGTAGGGGGAAAAAAAGTGATCGAGATGATGGTTGTCTCTTTCAGGCTGGGTCGTCAGGGTCTCTCCCTTGTCAAAGCCGGCATCTCAGCGTCTGGAATAATGCATGGCTTGCAGACACTACAAAAGAATCGAACGTCATTGTCGGCCTTATCAGTGCCGAATTTCGGCCGAGGTCATTGTCGGCCTTATCAGTGCCGAATTTCGGCCAATCGGCAGTTATGACCCTTCACTGCTGATTCTGGGTTTCAAAATTAGAAAATGATTAGGGGTAGGCCAAAACCGACAGTGAAGGAACCGACAATGAGTGGACGGTCAGATATCACTGCCGGTTCTAACCAAGAACCGACGGTGGTAACTGATAGTACAAAACTCTGGCGCTATCCTCTACTCCCTCCTCTCTTCCATCCCGAGCACAGAGGCGCGCATTTGCCCTCCTCCCTCCATTGTTGCGGCTGCTCTTCACCATAAAGCTAGCTCTTGTATTTTGAAGAATAGGCTTGATCTTTTTTTTCTTTAAGGTTAGTAACAAGCATCGCTCCTTTGATTTTGTTGCTTAATTACCATTTTTTATGGCTATTCTCATTCTAGTTCTTTCTCAATTCTAGAGAGCACTTTTCAATTGGACTTTGTGCAAGGCATCCAAGCAAATTGTAGATAATCCATTATCCAAAAGATTAGTGTCTATGAACCTATTAAATTCCTAGCTAATTACATGGTGGTCAAGATGATTGTCAGTATGTGATACTATAATTAGTTCTTGTTAGGAGTAGAGTAGATTCTTTTACAATTTTGATGAGCAAATTAATTCATGTGTCACCTACCAACACATTGTTTAGAGATACATTATTGTTCATGATCAAGTCTCCAATTTTTAGTCTTTTTTTTTAAATTAGTGTCTCCATTTTTATGTGGCATGGAGTAGAGTAATTGTTCTTGATTATTGTACAATAATTGTTTTTTATGGGGGCTACGATTTTCAATTTATATGGCCGGGGCTACAAATTTTAATTTTCCAATAACTAGTGTAGAATATTTTTTCCTAAAATGGCTTAACTAAATTAAATAAGTGTAAAATAAATGGTACTTTCGAGCCACAATTGTTGTTCATGAAGCTCCACTTGTTATTAATTTCTCTGTAATTACTATCTCAATATTTTTTTTACAGAGACGGATCGAGAGTGGATGCATCTGTCCCAAACGGACAAGCGGTACATGCGTGGCATCAGCAAGTTTATCGCCGATGCTACGGATGGAAACCCTGTCTTCTGCCCATGCAAAGATTGCATGAATCAAAGGAAATGGGAGAGAATTGAGTCTATACGAATGCACTTGATTACCAGAGGGTTCCTGCCAAACTATACGATACGGAATATGTATGGAGACGTTGGTGTGAATGTTCCGCAGGAAAATAATGATGATGTGGCCATGCCTGAAGTAGCCCTCCACGAGGCTGTTACCAACGAGGAACCTATGGCTACCGTTAGTGATGTGTTTATGAATGTGCTAGGTGATGACATCGAGTAAGATGATGGTATTTCTCAGCTGGTACGTAATGTAGAGAGCGGATTTCTTAGTGATACACAACTGAGAAAGCTAGAAAAAATAAGACAAGATAGCAAAACACCATTGTATAAGGATTGTCCGATGAGCAAACTGAAAGCCAACATCATGCTATTAGAGTTCAAATATACAAACGGATTGAGCGATAAAGGCTTCGATTAGTTGTTAGGTATAATAAGGAAACTGCTCCAAGAAAAAAATGAGTTGCCAGAAAAAGACATATCTGTCAAGCAAATGATCTGCCTCATCAGCCTTGAGTTGTCGGGTTAAGCTATAAATGGACAGTGTTGTTAAAGACATCACTGCCGGCTTGATGCATATGACAACACTGCCTGCTAGTGGCATGGCAGGGCAGCACAGCACATCATGCGACTGCTGGCCCCGGCCACTCCGCCCCCGCGTTGCGTACAAATAGCAGCCGTTAGCCCCTATCATGTTCGTACGTATGCATTCAGTTTTATTTCTCTAGTAGGAGCAAATTATATCTTATTGAATCATATTTTACTACTTCTGTTTAGATATAAGTTATATGTTTAATTGGTGTAAATTAATTATTCGTAAATAAGAATGGTCAGAATTATCCAAACAGTCATCTGATCATTTTTTTTGACCTTTTTTTGTTTTCTGTACGTTTGATTTGGTTCTCCTTTGAAATCTTCCAATTTAGCTTCCATAGAAATAGTCCGGTTATTTTTTTTTTTTTGCATTTTTTTATTTGTTGTTTGCATATTTATTTGCTTTTTCTTTGAATTTCTTCCAATTTGCACTTCATAGTAATTATCTGGTAAATTTTATTATTTTATTATTTAATTTTAACATTTATTTGATATATTTTATTTGTAATCTATAGATCTTGATCGAGTGGTCATAGAAATCGAGTGTTTGGATGGGATCCGACACTCGATTATTGTTGTTGGTTGGAATCGCGTGTTTTAAGGAGACCTGACACTCGAGTGACAGACGTCCTTGGAACACCCGAACCTCTAGTAGTCGTAGATCGACCAAGAAGACGCAGAGTTAAGCTGAAACCGGCTGGTTTCGGTTTCAGGGGGGCTTAGTTAATTAGTAGTAGTAGCTTACAAATAGCAGCCCTTATCATCTCACCGTACAGCGTCGATCATATCTCGCCCACAAACACTTCCCGCTGCTCCAACTAGTACGTCGCCGCAGCAGTGCCTCAGCAGGCAAGTAAGCAAGATGAAGAAGGCCACGTCGCTCTCCGAGCTCGGCTTCGACGCCAACGGCGCCTCCTCGGGCTTCTTCCGCCCGGTGTCCGACGGCATGGACTCCACGCCGACGTCGCACCACCGGCGGAGGCTGACCAAGGTGTCGGTCATCGGCGCGGGCAACGTGGGGATGGCCATCGCGCAGACCATCCTGACGCGTGACCTCTCCGACGAGATCGCGCTGGTGGACGCGCTCCCGGACAAGCTCCTCGGGGAGATGCTGGACCTGCAGCACGCGCCGGCGTTCCTGCCGCGCACGCTCCGGGTGTCCGACACCGACATGTCCGTCACCAGGGGCTCCGACCTGGCCATCGTGACTGCGGGCGCGCGGCAGATCCCGGGGGAGACGAGGTTGAACCTCCTCCAGCGGAACGTGGCGCTGTTCCGCAAGATCGTGCCGGCGCTGGCGGAGCACTCCCCCGACGCCATCCTGCTGATCGTCTCCAACCCCGTGGACGTGCTCACCTACGTGGCCTGGAAGCTGTCGGGGTTCCCCGTGAGCCGCGTCATCGGGTCGGGAACCAACCTGGACTCCACCAGGTTCAGGTTCCTCCTCGCCGAGCACCTGGACGTGAACGCGCAGGACGTGAACGCGTACATGGTGGGCGAGCACGGCGACAGCTCGGTGGCGGTGTGGTCGACGCTGAGCGTGGCCGGGATGCCGGTCCTCAAGTCGCTGCAGGAGAGCCACAGCAGCTTCGGCGAGGAGGCGCTGGAGGGCATCCGCCGCGCCGTCGTCGACAGCGCCTACGAGGTCATCGGGCTCAAGGGATACACGTCGTGGGCCATCGGCTACTCGGTGGCCAACCTCGTGTCGTCGCTCCTCCGGGACCAGCGCCGCATCCACCCGGTGTCCGTGCTCGCCGCGGGCTTCCACGGCATCCCCGACGACCACGAGGTGTTCCTCAGCCTGCCCGCCAGGCTCGGTCTTGCCGGTGTACTCGGCGTCGCCGACATGGAGCTCACCGACGAGGAGACCAGGAGGCTCCGACGCTCCGCCAAGACGCTCTGGGAGAACACCCAGCTCCTCGGCCTCTAGGCTCTATCTATAGCTGATCTGATCATATATTTTTGTTTTGGGACGACGAAGGGAAGGGAGGAGTTCATTATTAATGCCGCTTGTTAATTATATATAGGCGACCAAATAAGATTTTTATTTTGTGCTGTAAAATTATGCATGGAGCAAGCACTTGGTTCATCTATCGTGCGACGTAATCATTTGCTAGCTCTCAGTGCAAGTCTTGACACCATTGTATTTTGAATCTGTATGTATGCCTACCTTGTAACTTGATAAAATGTGTTTTCCAGTTTCATTACAACAATTCCAGCTGCAGAAGGATCTCTACTTGAGCCCGAGCTAAATATAGGTGGCTAGGTCAAAAATAAAGGTGAAGCAGGGCCCTACTAGAGCCCTCAAACTTGGGTGAACACTCAAATCCTCCCTCCCGCACCCATTTCTAGGGGCTCTATGCCAAGCTCATTTAGGTGGACACCCAAACCCTCCCTCCCTCCCTCCCGCATCCATTTCTGGGCTCTATGTCAAATTATGCATGGAGCAAGCATTTGGTTCATCGTATGTGCGATGTAATCATTTGCTCTCAATGCAAGTCTTGACACCATTTTCTTTTGAATTTGTATGCTTGCCATGTAAGATGTAACTTGATACAATAATCGAATAGTCTTAATAATGTTTATTGCTAAAACTACATACGTTCCTCACTGATCTGCTCATGATTTTATTTTTTGGGGCACCTCCTGTATTTCGGGGTTAGATGACTCCAGAATTTAGACGCAGTCATTATTAAAAAAAATTGACGCAGTCAATGCTGCATATGTCTATCCTCTGACGTTTCAATGCTCCATGAACTCCCTAATTTTCATGTGCGAGAGTCATGCGTGTTGCTTTTATGAGAAAGGAAACGAAAAAGAAGCATCGGAATGCTAGTGCAGGGCATCCATCCGTTCGGACGCCCCATCATAGGCCTGCATACTAGTCCAATAGACCAATCCTCTGCGCCCGCTCGTTTTTTATTATGATATCCGTGTCCGTCTCTTCTGTTGCACCGGTTGGATAAGGAAAGGACAAGGAGACAAGAGGCATGCTTCGCTCTGCTCCACGCGTCGACGGTCACGGTCACCCCGCCTACTCCTACTCCATCGGTCGCCCCACTACTCCTGCTCTGCGGCCCGCTCCACCATCGATGGTCACCCCGCGCTGCTCCTTCTCCTGCTCCACCTTGCCTCCCCGCTGCTTCTGCTCTACAGCCCGCTTCGCTTGACGGCGCGGACACTGTCGCGCCCACGCGTGGCGACCGCTCCCTCTGACGCCAGGTAGCCACTAAGGCCGCCGTGCAAGGAGAAGCGTCGGGCCCTGGTGCGGAAGCCCTCTGGCCTCGCCTCTTGCTACGACTGCGGCACCCCAATGCAGATGGCGGAGGAGGTCGTATCGAGATACGATGCATGTTCAAGCATACATTTAAAATGTTTTAGATTTGTTAGAGGTATGTTGCAAGTGTTTCATAAGGATGTTGCACATGTTGCAATGGGTTATACGCGTATGTTTCAAGTGTATGTTTCAAATGTATGTTGCAAAACTAGACTAGGATGTTGCATATATATGAAAGTGTTTCAGGTGTTTTTCATACATATGTTGCAAGCGTTTTCATCTTGATGTTTGCATATGTTTGCAATGGCTACACACATGTTTTCAAGTTTTTTTGGTGTTTTGCAAGTGTTTCAGACGTAGGTTGCTATTTTGGACGTATGTTGCCAATGTTTCATCTGGATGTTGTAAAAGTAGATCGGGGTGTTACACATGTTGCAATGCGCGTGAGAAGCGGAGGGAGCACTAGCGGTCCTTGCGTGCAGTTTGGCGGCGCGGGCTCGGACGGGAGCGTGTTGGCTTCGGCCTTGGGAAAGCAGAGTGGCGCGTCCGTCCGGACACTAACACTGCTTAGAAAAAAATAGGATGGGCCTCTGCAACTCAAATTTGGTGGGGGCTTTTCGGAAGAGGTGGAGCGGGCGGCGGCTTGTTGAGCTAAGATATCTGGGCCGCTATGCCTTCAAGAAGGTCGGAAAGGAGGCCCATATCTGAATGCATGCAGGTGAGGTGAAAGTTGAGGCGGATGGAGGCCCACCACAAATTGGGATGTGGGTGGCCACGCTCGCTTTCTTCTTCTTCTTCAATGACACAAGCGTCGCGCGTGAGGCGTGAAGTGACGGCCTCTTCTTCTGGTGGCCGTGCCTATAGATGACCAACGGGTCGGCTGGCCCGCAAGACGCATGCAGGCCGTGCGCGCAAAGACGGCCCGATAATAACGGGCCAAGACGCACGGCGGCGTGCCTCCCGGCCGTGGCCTCACAGGGCCCACGGGCCCGGCCTTCGACCTAGGCATGGTCCTATGGGCGATTTCCGTCTTGGGCCGGCTGAGAAGCACGACCATTTTCACAGCCGTGCCGCACCGAGGCCCACCGGCCGGCCACCACCATGGGGGCCTTGGGGAGGAGGGCGGCGCCGGCAGTGCTTGAGGCCGCGCGTCTTGCGCGCCTGTGGCTGCTGGGAGGCGAGGAGGAGGTGGTGGCGGCCGGGCCGGGAGCCAGAGTCTCAATCTCGGGGCGGGGCGGCGGCGGCGGCGCCCTCCCTCAGCGATGGAGAGGAGATGAAGAGGAGGTGAGCGAGATGGAGAGGAGAGAATCAGAGAAAACAAGGAAGGGAGGGAGTCGCTGGATCTACCCGCCCGCGCGCTCCTAGCCGCGCGCCGTCGAGGGAGAGTGAGGGAGGGAGTTTGGTCGTCGTACCTGTGCCGGGTCTGAGCGGAGGAGGCACGGCAAGGGAGAGGGTGGGAGGAAGCCCGCCGTGCACCGAGGATGAGGGAGAGAGGGAGGCCACTGGATCTGAGCCGAGGGAGGGAGGGAGAGGGAGAGGGGGATCCGCACGAGGAGGGAGAGATGGAGGATGGGGGAGGGAGGGAGGGCGCCGCCGTGCACCGAGGATGAGGGATCTCGCCGGCTGCTTGCAGGGGAGCATCACCGCTGCAGGGGAGCGCCGGATCCCGCCGCCTCCTCGCTAGAGCGCCACAGGCGGGGCTGTCATGAGCTGCAAGGCCATGGGGCCATGAGAGCTCCACCATGAGCGCGCTGAGCGCCACAGCAGGGCCACGCGAGAGGGGCTGCTGTCGGGAGGGAGGGAGAGGGGCACCGTTGTTGCGCCAGGAGAGAGAGGGGAAGGGAGTTAGGGTTAGCCGAATCGCCGGTTCGAGGCTGCGCGAGGAGGGGGAGGGGGTGGAATCGGGGGTGGGAGTGGGAAACTAGGAGCGTGGGGCTCGCAGAGTAGCCGGGGACGGGGGAGGACCGGAGGAGGCTGCGGGCTGCGCGCCTCTGATTCTGCGCAGACGAAGCAGCCTTTGTTCAGATGTGGCGGCGTGCTGCGTGTGCCATTACGTGCCTTGGGTAAGGCCTAGGCACGGACTGCTCCTCCGTGCCGGGTCAGCCCGGGCCCTCTAGCCGTCGGGCCGTGTCGTGCTTGGGCCGGACAAAAAAAAAACAGGCCTTAGGCCGGGCTGACGGTCTTAGGCTTCATGGCCAACTATAGCCATGCCCGTTGCTCGGCCATGGCCGCCGCTGGGCCGGTGGGACCCGGCGAGGTAGGATGCGGATTGAGGATCTCGTGCTGTCTGCCACTCTGCTTGGCCGGGTCTGCGTGGGTGCGAACACGTGAGCCGCAGCAGGAACGAGACCAGCAAGCAAGCGTGCCACTCACATGGCTGCCATCTCGAATCCCGATGTGGTGTCCACAAAGCAATAGCATAGGGATTCCCCACATTCTCTGTTCATCTCCTCTCTGCTTTTGGCCTCTGGAGGAGGTAGGTAGCGTCGCCGTGTACTCAAGTCAAACCAGGCTGCGTGGCCGTGTCTCACGGTCGGATCTTGTTCGCGGCGCCGTGCCGGATCTCTCTCCGTTCGTCCTCATCATGGCCATGGCGACCACCCAAGAACTCACACCGTTCGTCGCGTTCCCGTTTTACCCCGTCCACTCGTCGTGTGAAAGTAACGAACGAGGGGCACAGCTTCTCATCAGCCTCTGTCTTCGCCCTCGCCGTGCACTCTTCTCATTCCCTGTCGCCATCATCTCTTCCCCCTTGGCATCTCCTAGCCGCCGCGGCTCCACTCCTCAGTCCGAACTTCCTCCGCATCCACCGCCACCATGAGCCGCGATCGCTACTTCCAGCGCCTCCTGGACCTCCACGCCGTCGACGACGACCCCTTCTTCCCATCCTTCCCCTTCCCTACCACCACCACCTCGTCCTGCCCCTACATCTCCGCCTCCGCCCACCACCGCTTCCTCCTCGACGACCACCCCTTCTACCCGACCTCCTGCCCGCTCGGCTTCACCTCCCCCTCCCTGATCGACACCTTCGACATCGACCTCCTCCTGCCGCCTCACGCCGCCGCGCCCCGGTGCCCGGCCTTCGACTTCGATCCCTTCCTCCTCGACGCGCTCGGCCACCGCGTCTCCGCCCTCGAGCGCGCGCTCGCCCTCACCCCCGCCGCACCGCGCCGCAAGTACACCTACGCCGCCGAGGCCCACGGCAGGAAGGTCAAGTGGACCGCCGAGGACCGGCCCGCCGGCGGCCGGAACCTCAAGTGGGAGGCCGAGCTCAGGACCCCGCACCACGACGGCTTCGACCGCAAGTGGAAGTGGGAGTCCAAGGCGTCCGCCGCCGGCGCCACCAAGGTCAAGTGGGCCAAGGAGATCAAGGGCAAGGGCTGCCTCGAGCCTTGGTCCAACTCTTACTCCGTCGAGGAGACCTACGGCGATGATGACCATGATGACGACAAGGAGAAGAAGCCCACTGACGTTAAGAAGAAAGTTAAGGAGGACAAGCAGAAAACGAACAAGGGTAATGTGGAGATCGTCGAGATCGAGGACAACACTGCCGGATGCGTCGCCATCAGAAAGGTCAGATGAGATATTTGTGCTCTATACACTGCCTGCTTGATATGACGTAGGACAACTATAGTTTGGGCTGGATTTGGTCAAATGTTTGCACAAAAGGTTTCATTTTTAACTTTAGGGGCTGAGCTCTTGCTGCTAGGTTTCGAGCTCGGTTAGATCCGTGGGAAATGTGAGATGACATTTCCAATCTGTGTAGCTTCACTTGCTAACCCGTCCATGGAAAACTTGGATTTTGGGTGCTGAGGTTAGTTAGTGTTATTGAGGTGTGAGGCGTCAATGTCCTTTTCAGACCGTCTTCAACATTGCATTCTGTCTTAAGGGCAAGGCTGATACTGAGATTTAGCTGCAAACAACACTGAACTGAACTTGTTCGCACCTGTACTGACATCATGCAGGCTTTTGAAATGAACCACTGCAAGGGCAAGAGGAAGGAACTTTCCCCACAGGATGCCGCACTGCTCATCCAGATGAACTACAGGGCGCACCTGGCCCATCGCTCCCAGGTGCTCCGTTGCCTTCGCGACCTCGCGGTTGCGAAAGCCAAGCTCAAGGAGATCAGGTCCTTCTTCTACAACATCTCATACCGACGCCGCATTGCACATGACACTGAAGAGCGCCAGAGGTTTGCTGAGAAGATCATTGTCCTGCTACTGACCGTTGATGCCCTTGAGGTAAATTCTGGATCTGTTCGATGCTACTTCGCGAGTCAACGCCTTATTAGACTTGCATTCTGCATAAATTCAGCACACGCAGTTGTGCTTTCAGCATGACAACTGCTGTACTGCTTATTATGGTTTATGGTTGTTCACACCAGAATCTGTCAGCACACACTATGCAATGTTCTTTAGAGTACTACAAATTACCTTGCTAGTTGTTACGGACGCCAGACATTAGAGATGTTGACATGCTCTGCTGCATTATCACTAGGATTTCTTACATGAAACATGTGCATTGCCTAAAAAAATATTGAACATGTAATAGAGTTGACTTCTCATTTTCACAGTTGATTCTATTGTATAATCATTGGTAGATGATATATGCTATGACTATCTTCGTCCGGCATGAATAATTAGTTCGTTCCCGGACAATTAAATTTGCTCTCCCTAGTATCCCATGGTGATCTATTTAGGAGGATTGGTGGTATGAGTTCAAGTGTTATGGCGTTTAGTTGCGACTGTTTTACCCATTTTTTCACTGCATCAATTTGCTTATAATGTCAAGCATTTGTTTTTTTAGTCGCTATTTGAGCCACCTCACAATCCCATGCACCTTTAGATAAGCTGTCTATATATGTGGTGGATCACAATCTAAGAACACAACTGCAAAGAACCTCCTATATATGTTTATAGTATGGACTGTGTAACTGAAACTACGTCACTCTCTGTGCGCTCGAAACTCTTTAATGATCTCTTGTTGAATATCATGTTCCTCTGCTGTGGTGTTGATCCAAATAAATAAATTGCAAAAAGCAACAATTTGATGAGACAATGACCTTATGACCCCGTTTCATTTGTCAATGCCTTCCGTTGTGCTTAACAGGGACCAGACTACATGGTCCGCAATGCAAAGAGATCCATGCTTGAGGAACTTGAGGGGATGCTGGAGATCGTGGACCCTCAGCCACCAGGGAAGCCGAGGACGCTTAGCCGCAGGAAGTTTGATCTCCCAGAAGGTGGAGCCATCCCAAAGGAGATGAGGGATGGTGTTAAGAATGTCGTCAGAATTGTGGAGGATGGCAAGTGAAGTGCATCAGTGATGAGATGCTTGTAGTTGTATGCCATGCAGACTATAGAGTTGAGCTTGTGCTGCTGCTGAGGACTCCCCTGTTCAGATGTTTGCTAGTTGAACTTTGTGATGTTGTATTCCTAGAATGTTGTTCCTTGTAATGTCGTCATAGCAGTATGATCCATGTTATGTTTGGACTAGGTATCTCCTTGTTCCCAGATGTCCCAGACGCGTGTGTTTGTAAACTGATTCATCCATCATGGGTGGTGAAACCCTAATAAATTGGCATCTGTTGATCAATGTGATATGGTGCCTCTGACCTGCTGCTTTTGCTAATATTTGAGCGTTCTGTGCTTGGGATAAATAGTACTCTCTCCATTCCAAATTATAAGTTGTTTTGGTTTTTTTCTAGATACATGGTTTTTGTTATATACCTATATATACATAGTAAAACCTATGTATCTAGAAATATCAAAAGGACTTACAGTTTGAAATAGAGGAAGTACTATTTTTCAGTCCTATATCTTAATTTTGGCATCCTTGGATTTGCTTGAAATATATGCTGTACTACACAGATGTATGACGTCTTAAAAAGAACATGTCAATCTGCGTGTGGGTTGGGTTTATGAGGCCGCCGTTGTTGAATCGGATGACAGGCCCCGTTGGGCCTAGCCCAGTGCCATTCGTAAATTGGGCTGGTGGAACCCAAAAAGAGTTGGGCCTCCATGAAGAGTGTAAGCTGAATTGAGCGAAACCACAACTAAATTGTGTGGTCATAATCCTTATCCCTCTTTCTAGTTTGATTTTCAGAATACGGTATTACTGCTTGCTCTGCAAAAATGAAAAGTGACCAATCTAATTCAGGTATGTAGGTAGGGAACAAAAAATATAGCCATGTTATATGTGCATATATAAAACTTGGCTAAATCCCAACAGAGGGCTTGTTTCTGGTGAGTGAGTTTCCTAAGCCTCGGAATCTGAAATGGAGAAATGGTGCTTCCAATTACAGAGCTGCAGAAATGGCTTGGTTGAAAGAACATGCATGAATGTGGACAGAAACTCAGAAAGAACTGTCGAGATCCACCACTTGTCCACAGGTGTTGTGACTGACAGGGATGCAATTGGTCTGTTCGCTGGTTGGTTTCTGGGTTGATAAACTCGACTGGTGCTGACTTGTTGTGAGAGGAAAACACTATTGACTGGCTGATAAGCCCCTGGCTGAAACCAGCAAGCGAACAGGCTAAATGTTTTATTTCATCCACCAGCTAGTTTTTTGTATTTGTATTTGGCTTTTGTGATGCTCATTGCTTGTTGCACTCATCATATGCTGTGTGCTAAGCTGCCGATCGATTTACGCCTTCGCTATGCCCAGTAGTAGAGAGAGCGCCTAGCTGGTGCTGCTATTTTCTTGTACAAATAGGATTCGTGCACCAACATCGGGCAATCCATCGTGCCACGTCGCCATCGGACGAGCAAGTTTGGTTGTGGCTCGTCGTAAACGATCGTAAATTTTTAACTGGAATAGTATTTTTTCCTCACACAAACCAGCTAGCAGTACTTCTTCACGAACCAGCAACGATATAAACCAGCCATGGTCCTTCCGATTGCGGATCGGTCGGGTCTCGTACCCGTTTCATCGTAGACCCGAACCAACGCGAACCTTCGCGGGCCGATCCTTTTGCCCGCTCCCTTCGCCCTCGACTCCCGCACCTCCTCTCGGCGCGGGTGGGGGCCACTCCGGCTGCCGACGCGCCCACAGCGGTCCTGGCGTACGTGTTGTCCTCCATGCCGGCGGAGGCCGCGCGCGCGTCGCCACGTCACGCCGCTCCACCTCGCGGCGGCCAGCGGCGCCTCGGGCCCAATCGCGGCCGCGCACCTCAACACCGCGCTCGCCGGCTGGGAGCTGGACTTCGACCTCGAGCTGCTCGCGCTCGACCAGTACCAGCAGAAGCTCTTGGACAAGGTGTCGTCGCCAAGGGCTAGCTGGGGCTCGACCCGCGGAATCGGCTCGCCGCGGAGCCCGCCAGGCACGCAGCCGTGCAAGCACGCCGCGGAGCCCGCCAGGCACGCAGCCGTGCAAGCACGGCGCGGAGCAAGCACCGGCCGGGAGCGAGCTCTGCCGCCGTTCGCTTCGCCGAAAAAACGACTATTCTGATTGATTTGATTTACGAGAAAAATACTATTTCGGCTAAAAAAATAAACTGAAAAATATATATTAGCGTGATGACGTCACCTGATGCCTACGTAATACGCCGTTTTCCTTTACGAAAATAAATCCAGTAATACATTAGAAATACACATATAACAGCAAGAAACCTCGACCGACCATCACCAGATCTATGGTTCACTGGTGAACATGGACCACGGTGGACTACTCTCTCCTCCCGGACGGTGGACTGTTTACCGAGCCATGCCAATCTTTCTTCCTGACCTTTCCAGTCTACGCGTAACCACGTCCAAGCCTTCCTAGAATTAAAACCCCCACCAAAAGCTGGAGTTTTCTATATTTAGGCTTATAACCAAGTTTTTTAATACAACATTCTCCAAAGTAGTTTAATAATTATTAAAACAATAACATCTATTTTAATAAAACTGAAACTTTAAAAACCAATATATTTTTTATCGATAGCTCTGATTTAGGTGGTTCTTGTGCTTACGGAATCACAGAAACAAACTCTACGCGAATCTGTTATATATTTTCAGAAACCAATATATTTTCTAGTACTGTTGGGTTTGCACTCACGAATCTGGCGATGGAATCCTAGCTTGCTAAACAAGTGAATTATTGGCGGGGGTTGCTCAATCAATCCGGCCCCGAGAATTATTGGCGGTTAGGTGCTTAAAGAAATGTAATTATTGGAGATCGCACTCATGGCTCTCTTGACCTGACCTGCTGACTCCTCAGTTGAGCATGGCAAAACAATACAATACAATACAATGCCACGCAAGCAATGCAAGGTGTCAAAGAGAAGGGAAATCCAGTCATCAGTGATCTAATGACACGTACTTACGACGCATCTGAACATATAAGTAAAACTCTGAAATGCAGGCTACATATTATATATGGTCAGAAAAAGGGGTCGTTGAACTGAGTGTATGAGCTGGCAGGTCATGTCGATGATCGGAATGGTGGCAATGGCGCATTGCCAAGCAGACAAGGCAAGGGCAATTGCAAGAAGGAGAACACGAGGGATTGGATCCTGCCTGCATCTTGTTCGATTCCTAACTGGAGGAGGGGCCCGGGCCCGACACGCAGCGGCCCGGGCCCGGCACTGCGCTGCGTGTCTGTCTGTCCACCATGTAAGTACTACTCACTCCTACACCGAATTATTGGAGGGGCCCGGCCCGGACCGGACTCACTGTCTGTCGCTCTGTCATTGCTGACATGGCAACAATAATGCACGCCATGCCATGCGCCCATGCCGAGTTGGAGCTGAGAGCTCTCGGTCTCCATCGCTGGCCCTGGCCTCAAGTGAAGATGAGTTGGGGATGCATGTGGGTCACGGGTTCAGTTCCGTCAGTCAGTCACTCGAAGTCAGCGCCTCATCACTGTTCTGTTCTCGGCGGGTTGATCGGTCAGCTGTCAAAGAGTCATGTGAAATGCATGCTTCCACCAGCCAGCTCGTCAGCAAATAGAGAGAGAGAGAAAAAAAATAGATAAAAATGGGAAGATACTAGAGCGAGGGAGGCTGAATTTTTCAAGGCCATGCATGGTGCAGTGGTCGATCCATCACAGTCACAGCAAAGGTAGCCGGCCTCAATTTTTTTTCCGTTTGTTTGCATTGGGACAGTGTTTATATATACTGGAGCAAGGAAAACGTTTGAGGTTGAGAAAACTCGATCGGATTAGCTCGACCAGTATTATTACTGTATTAAGCTGAAATCATGATCCACGTGGAGTTTGCAGACGCCATGAGCTAATCGGACAGAGCCTCTTCGATCCACCAACACCACAAGACGAATGAAAAAGCGGACAAGCTAACAAGCGGGGCTGGCATTATTGTTCTGATGATCCACGTGGCGTGATTGCGAAGTCGCCAGCATAATTGAAGGAGGCGACGCTGATCGCCCGGTGTTGACGTCGTTCTTCTCGTTCATCGTTCTAGATAGAAGAAGAAGATGGACCGCGCACAATAATGGTTTTTTTCCCTCTTCTTCTTGTGGTTTGTTCATCTATCTAACTATAAGCGCCCTCCCCCCTCCCCCCAAGAGATTCTAGAGCAAGTAACTTATGTCATCACTTTTTTTTTAGAAAAAAGGAATTTGTATTCCGGCCTCTGTAAGAGGTTTGCACACAACCAATAGTTATGTCATCACTTGCCGGACAATAATACAACACCAGATGTTTTTCTCTCTTTTTTTTGTTATTTATTATCGCTTGCGAATAAAAACGATCTTAATTAAGTTTGTTTTCACCGGACCAACTAAGAATTCTGGTTGATGATAAGATGACCCAGTTGTATTTGTACCCCACTCTTTTCCCAACTAAACAAAGTTACACTTTTATGTAAAGTCAAGTGGTACAATCTTTTTTACATCTCCGGCTTACGTATGTTTTTCAACCCGTCCCGTCCCAGTAATCAATTAAGTTGACATGTTTTCAGATTAGCCCACGAAGAAACTAATAAATGTACTATAGCAAGTGGCACGTCAGCATGCACACAGGTAGAACGGAATCATGGAACGGGGGAGTGGCACTGCAAGCAAGCGTTTATGACCACAGTTGCTGCATGATTCTCAGCGACGTCAGCATCATCGATAATATTGCCATCAATGAGCGTGCATGAAGACGTGTCTTTAATTTGGCCGAGTAGCAACACAGTAATACTACATGGAGATGAGACCGCGCAGTGTGCACTGATTTGGCAGCCGCCGGACACCTGGAAACAAAAAGCAACCACCAATTGGGCGGTGGCCAAGATCTTTATTTGGCGTGTATGCATCGCTACCGCAAGCAACTCATGTGCGAGGGCGTCAACAAAATTAGGATTGAGAGTTCTTGGTGTGTCTTTCTGTTTTAAGATATTTTGTAAGGATGTGTGTATCCTTGTTATACAGAGGCCAGAAGTGTTTTAAAGTCTTTGTACCATCTCGATGTAACGATCTTTAAAATTAATAAAGCTTTCCTTATCGAAAAAAAGTTCCTTGTGTTTATAAAAAAAACACTAAATAACCTTGCAAATAGTCATTGGTGATTGGTGTATATCTAAATACATAGCATATATCTAGAAAAGCCAGAACGTCTTATAATCTGAAACGAAGAGGGTAATGTACGAGTGCTTTTTTTTTTTTTAAAAAAGCTAAGTCTAAGATAGTTTAACTTGAGATAAAACTAAAATATTGGTATGCTAGCTGTGCGCTCCTGGTGTCTGATCGATCTATAACCGGAAGATGTAATCTCAACAGTAGCAGTAGCATCAACAGTGTATGACGGATAGACGCGTTTACAAGTATGTCGCAGTGTCATATTATTGTCAGCTGTTTTGTGGGGGCGCCGTGCCGTGCCGTGCAATCAAAAGTGCGGACGTGTCTTGGTTCTGGTGGAGTCCGTGATGAAATAATGGACGGGATCGAGTACACTGACCTGACGACGTGGCAGCTGCCGGACACCAATTCCATAGCATGCATGTTGCATGGTGGCCACTCAATCGATCGGTCACCTGCCTGCTCTGCTGGTGGCGCCCTCTAGGCAGGCTCTTGCTAGCGTAGGAGAGCAGGGACTCCGGCCGGTCCCTCTATCGATCGATGAGAGACCGATGGATGGAATTCATGGATGGCCGGTCCCTCTATGCATTATTGTACCTCCTGTCTCCTACTAGGTAGATGTAGCTGCCCCCATGCATGCTGAGTCGGCAACAAGGACGAAATGAATTTCTTCCAAACACATGCATGCATTTGTCCGCATGACGATGTATCTCGATCCATCTCCCTCGTCTGGTCATCCCATTGTTGCACTGCGATGCTTGACTTGCTTCTCTCTCCATCTACTAGCTTCTATTTTCGGGCTTTGGTTGGTGCAATAAAATAGCTACTCCCGGCCTATTTGCACAATCAAGCATGCCTAGCTCCAAGACGATGACACATGTTTGATTATTTGTTCCTTCCCTTCATTTAACATTGTTAATCCATGCATGCCCTGCTGCTAGGATCGGATGGTCAATGACCAGGCATGCAAGCATTGTGTATATCATGCATGCATGGTGGTCACCAGGTAATGCCGCCACTTGGCTGGCATGCGTGACCAAACAAACCAGCAAGTATTTCTGTATTTCATTAAGAAGAAGAAGAAGAAAAAAGAGAGGAGTTGAATACAAATAAAGTTGAGGAAACATACAAACAAAAGCACGTTGCCTAAAATTAAATGAGCAGGAAGAAATAATCCCAGACAGCATGCTTGGATTCAAGTCCTCGGTTTTACAACGTGAAGCGTTTATAGATCATAGGGTGAGTGAGTATGGGTATATATGTATGATGTTCGTAGCGGTAGGATTTACATACATGCGAGTGTACGTGTGCGTGTGTGTGTGTTTGCGTCTCCACGGTTTTCCGACTTTTTTCTGCCTATTTTTTCATGCAAATAAAAGGCTAATTAATTAATTAATTAGTGTCTTGAATGCGAAGAACAATTCAGGTCTCCAATCTCGACGAATCCTCTGGATAGCAGGTTAGGTACGTAGTTTGGGTGAAGCAAGAAGGTGTAGGTTAATACATATCCACCCCCCACCCATGCAGCGCTGACGAGGATAGTTGATGACGAGGCACCATGCTGGCAGGCTGGTACCAAGAAGAGCGAGAGAGTTGGAATTAAACCATGCATCAGCATCGATTCTCCGCTCAATTATTTGTGGTCATCGGATTATTGGATTAATTATGACTACACAAGTCGCAGCTGCTAGTTAGCGGATGAAGACGGGCGCCGTTCGCGGGCGCGTTCCGTCACCACGCCGGCCACGGTGCTATGCGGCGGCGGAAGAAGGCGAGAGGAGTGACTAAGACTTCACGCGGCGACTTAGGTAAGGGGGTGTTGGTTCCTCCTCTTAAACTTCAATCGTTGTCCCATCGGATATTTAGACACATGCATGGAGTATTAAATATAGACTAATTACGAAACTAATTACACAGTTTGCGACTAATTTGCGAGACGAATCTTTTAAATCTAATTAGTTCATGATTTGACAATGTGGTGCTACAGTAAACACGTGCTAATGACGAATTAATTCTCGTGGAGTACTGACGGATTCTGTAATTTATTTTTTTATTAGTATTCAAACATCCCATACGATATCCTCATGTGACACATCATAAATTTTAGTCACGGAATCCAAACACTCCCTAAGCCTGGCCATGAAAAAACGGATCCTGTCTCGTTTCTAAGCCAGGCTAGAGCATGTGGAGTGGCTTAGTTAAGCCTGGCTTTGGACTGTTTACATGCAACTAAACAACTACAAATTAGCTTTCCGAGCTTGGTTGGGAGTTAGCCACCAAACCAAACAGATCCTTAATTACCGTGCTCAAAATCTAGTAATTGTTTAACTACTTGAGAAGCGTCCTGTGTACCAAAAGAAGTGATGTTGTCGTCTACTTTTTTTTAAACTCGGGTAAGCCATATTTTCTTGAGACCGCCTATATATTTTGGCTGTCAACCGTCTTTTTTTCACAACGACGAATCCGAATTTCATTACCACGAGACAAACGAAATTACCGTTTCTGGAGTACAACTGAACATGCATGCATGTTAGCGTATTCTTGTACGCACGCGGTACAAATACTAGGGAACATGAGCACGTATATACTAGCGTGGCTGTCGACTGTCGTGTACGAGCAGGAGTATGCATATGGAAACGGTGATGGGATGGGATCGAATAACACGGGCCGGGCCGGGCCCCAGGAGACAGACAGATGGAGAAATAATTAGTCGAATGGGGCGGTGCCATGTGCTGGACAGCATCACAGCTGGAGGTGGTGGATCTTTGCTAAAAAAAAGCTGGAGGTGGATCGGATCGGATGTCGAATACAGCATCAGGCCCGGACCCGATCCGACCCGTCAGAGGTGAGGAGAGGAAGAAGGAGAGAGCGGCATGAGAGGAGAGGAGAGCGGAGGCACCGATCCAACCAACTATAAATAGGATAGGATCCCCAATGCCTATGCCTGCTCTCCCTCCCACCCTCCCTCATCGCCGCCGTCGTAACCGTAACACAACTCGGCCGGCGGCCTCCTTCCGATCCTCTTCCGTCGGCAATGCAGACCCGGGACACGATGGCGCCGCTCCCCTACTCGTACACGCCGCTGCCGGCCGCCGACGCCGCGTCCGCCGAGGTCACTGGCACCGGCGGCAGGAGCAGGCGTAGGTCCCTCTGCGCCGCGGCGCTCGTCCTCTCCGCCTCGCTGCTCCTCGCCGTGGCCGCGCTCGCCGGCGTCGGCCTCCGCGTCGCCGTCGTCCCCCGCCCAACGACCGCGGTGGGAGAGACGGCCGGCGTCAGCGTCGGGATGCCGGCGACGACCTCGTCGACGAGGAGCCGCAGCATCAGCAGGGGCCCCGACGCCGGCGTGTCGGAGAAGACGTCCGGCGCGTCGAGCGGCGTCGTCGACGATGGCGGCAGGCTCCGTGCTGACGGCGGCGGGAACGCGTTCCCGTGGAGCAATGCGATGCTGCAGTGGCAGCGCACGGGATTCCACTTCCAGCCGCAGAAGAACTGGATGAACGACCCCAATGGTACGTGTGTGTGTGTGCCCGCATTATTTATTCATTCATTTCGATTTCTGTTCAAATCCATGCAGATTAGTACAAATCATCACCGCTGCATTTGCATTGCATCCAACTGAACATTTTGTGAGATTAGATCGATTTAAACTCCATCAATCGAACTCAATCAAGTCAAAAACAGCCTAGCCTTCACTCTCAGCTCTCGCCCTTCATTTCCCTTCACGTGCTGATCCAACGAGGCACTAGGACCCACGTGCACGCACCCCTTTTTTTTTTGCTCATCCACATACAAATTCTGGATACCCGGAAGGCCCGGGATTCCATGCAATGCAACCACCAAAACCTACCGTTGTTTATTGCGCTTTTTTTTCCCTTCTCGTGCGTGCGTGGGCCCTTAGCGGGGGCCTAGTCGTCGTCGTCCTTGGGCTTGGGCCACTCATTTCGTAACATTATATTATATTATAGAGTAAAAACTATGTTCATTCTTCGAAAAGTAAAATTCGATCAAATCTATGAACATATACATATATATCGATTTTCATGTTTGCTTGATTAATTATGCAGCTGTGAATTTGACCTGATCTGATGGCATGCAACCGAAATTACGCAGGGCCGGTGTACTATTTTAGTTTGAATCTATATATTTTCATGCATGTTTGATTGATTATTAATCATCCAGCTTTGTGCGTGGTAAGCTATCTTAACCTGATCTGATAACTGATGGCATTTGCAGGGCCGGTGTACTACAAGGGCTGGTACCACCTGTTCTACCAGTACAACCCAGACGGCGCCATCTGGGGCAACAAGATCGCGTGGGGCCACGCCGTCTCCCGCGACCTGATCCACTGGCGGCACCTCCCGCTAGCCATGGTGCCCGACCGGTGGTACGACACCAACGGCGTGTGGACGGGGTCGGCCACCACGCTCCCCGACGGCCGCCTCGCCATGCTCTACACGGGCTCCACCAACGCCTCGGTGCAGGTGCAGTGCCTGGCCGTCCCCGCCGACGACGCCGACCCGCTGCTCACCAGCTGGACCAAGTACGAGGGCAACCCGGTGCTGTACCCGCCGCCGGGGATCGGGCCCAAGGACTTCCGCGACCCCACCACGGCGTGGTTCGACCCGTCGGACGGCACCTGGCGCATCGTCATCGGCTCCAAGGACGACGCCGAGGGCGACCACGGCGGCATCGCCGTGGTGTACCGCACCAAGGACTTCGTGCACTTCGAACTCCTCCCGGGCCGCCTCCACCGCGTCGCGGGCACCGGCATGTGGGAGTGCATCGACTTCTACCCCGTCGCCACCCGCGGCAAGGCGTCCGGCAACGGCGTCGACATGTCCGACGCCTTCGGCAAGAACGGCGCCGTCGTCGGGGACGTGGTGCACGTCATGAAGGCGAGCATGGACGACGACCGCCATGACTACTACGCTCTCAGGAGGTATGACGCGGCCGCCAACGCGTGGACGCCGCTCGACGCCGAGAAGGACGTCGGCATCGGGCTCCGCTACGACTGGGGCAAGTTCTACGCGTCCAAGACGTTCTACGACCCGGCCAAGCGCCGCCGCGTGCTCTGGGGTGGGTCGGCGAGACCGACTCGGGCGCGCGCTGACGTCTCCAAGGGATGGGCATCGCTGCAGGTACCCATCGTTTTCTCCTGTATTTCTTTCTTCTTCTTCTTCTTTTTCTATTCATTTCTTGTGCACTTTTGGCCTGGCCTGGGATCCACAGAGGAGACACGTAGGAATGCAAAATTATTTCGAAGATAGGAAATCTTGTGGTCTCTTGGGTTACACCGTGTCGCCATCATGCATCTCCCGCCCATGCTTTGCTGGGCCAACCGTTTCTTGGGTCCATCTCCAAACAAAAAAACATTAGAGACAGTGGGCTACCTACCTGTTGCTGTTGGTGCTGCTATATTGGAGTAGACTAGTGGTTGAAGCACATGTGCTACCATGTGCTGTGGTCGCCTTGCAGCACTGGCATTACCCAACTAGTTAGTTATGTTAGGCTGGGATTATTGATTATATTTTGTATACAGGAAAAAGGGCTGCCTTGTTTTATTTTATAAACAAGAAAAAGGGCGGCCTTGTCTGCTTGTATATCGCTATTGATTGAATAATTCAGCAGCATAATGCTGCCAATCAATAGGTGAACGAACGAACGACTATATATGCGCGACAAGAGTATAAACCCCACACCCAGCTAGCTCATGGACACCTATCTAGCAATCTTGATTATGCATGCATTTGTATTCTAGTGTATAGTGCACAGTATATACATACATTGAGTTTCATTAATACCAATAATACAAACTAAAACAAGTACCAGTAGATATTAATAATTGTTTAACAACATACGACGTATGTAGTAATACTAATTTTGTTGATTGATTGATGTGAACGAGTGCAGGGTATCCCCCGGACGGTGCTGCTGGACACCAAGACGGGCAGCAACCTGCTGCAGTGGCCCGTGGAGGAAGTGGAGACGCTGCGCACCAACTCCACCGACCTCAGCGGCATCACCATCGACTACGGCTCCGCGTTCCCACTCAACCTCCGGCGCGCCACGCAGCTCGACATCGAGGCGGAGTTCGAGCTGGACCGCCGCGCCGTCATGTCGCTGAACGAGGCCGACGTGGGGTACAACTGCAGCACGAGCGGTGGCGCCGCGGCGCGCGGCGCGCTGGGCCCCTTCGGCCTGCTCGTCCTCGCCGACAAGCACCTCCACGAGCAGACGGCCGTCTACTTCTACGTGGCCAAGGGCCTGGACGGCTCGCTCACCACGCACTTCTGCCAGGACGAGTCCCGCTCCTCCAGCGCCAACGACATCGTCAAGCGCGTCGTCGGCAGCGCCGTCCCCGTGCTGGAGGACGAGACCACGCTCTCGCTCCGCGTGCTCGTCGACCACTCCATCGTCGAGAGCTTCGCGCAGGGCGGAAGGTCCACCGCCACCTCGCGCGTCTACCCCACCGAGGCCATCTACGCCAACGCCGGCGTGTTTCTGTTCAACAATGCCACCGCCGCGCGCGTCACGGCCAAGAAGCTCGTCGTCCACGAGATGGACTCATCCTACAACCACAACTACATGGTCACGGACATCTGATGATGCTGCGGCTGATGATCCATCGTCCATCCAACCCACCACTGCACCCAATTTTTTGAACACATACATAGCAAAGCATCTTCTTGTATCTATCAATTCCCTTCTTTCCTTGCTTGCCTCTCAAATTTTGTTATTTCCCTGCCATATTTTTTGCTTTTTTTCTTCTTCTTCTTTCTTCTGATTGCTACTATTCCTGGCAATTTATCGCTCGTCGAGGCCTAGCTTCCAGTTGTACTAGTAGGTATCCAGTGGAAGACGCCACGTCGATGCAAGGCAAGGCTACATATGTAATAATGTAGCCTGTAGTTGTACATGTATGATGGTGTACCACCACCAATGAGTTATAAATATAAATGTTTTTAGCTCCAAATTTCCAGTGCCTCAAGATTACCAACACATGGTAACATGCACTCTGCTGCTCAAGTTAGTTAACATGCATGGACAGCTGTTTCAGAGAGTGGAGAATGATGAATGAAGGTAATGCAGAGAGATTCTGCAAAGACTGCATCCAATGTATATGCTGGTTTGATCCAGCACTAGTGACAAATACTGATCTGACCTGAACATGCCATGATGCTCTGTGCTGGCTGCATCTTGTCTTGAGAGTTGTTTGATTGATGCCGTCCTCACCTAGCAGACTGCATCCTCTCTTTTTTTTTTTACATCAAAACAAAAAACCCCTTCAGGGACCCCAATCCAACCTAGGTGCACATGCCAGTGAACACGAAACTACACACAATCCATCATTCAGCTTCCTATCTCCCTATAGAAAAACTAGAATTCTCATTCAGCAACGGTCCATTTCCCAAATTTCCAGTCATGGACATTGTAGACAATTCTAAATTTAGTTGCTATTATCTTTCAATCTTCAGAGTACTTGGTTCACGCATTTGAGTTTTCATAGCCAACCTGCACCTATTTAACTCTGAATCCCAATTCCCACCATGCATGACATGGTTTTCACAGTTTATGGCACGTACCCCCTGTTCTTTAATTTCGCAGATTTGGATAATAAGTAGCTAGAAATTAACAAAATAAAATTACTAGCAGAAAATGAATAGCATACAGCCAGAGACACCCTCTGTGGCTCAGTGATAAAGTGATGAAACTGTACTCTGAGAGTAATAATGTACTCCATTAGAAGGTAGTTGCGGGTGAATCGCATGTACAATTGGGCTGGTGTCACCAGCAGGCCGCAAGTGTGCAAGTCCAGCCTTTGGGCTTCACCAAGTCACAATCCAACCCCCGCGGCCCATCTCTGCGACAACCCAACCCACGTCGTCTCTGTCGCTGGGTGCTCTCGCGGCTCGGTTCGCCCGCCGCCCGCCCCCTTCTCTGTTCTTTCTCCCAAGTCCCAGTCCCAACGCACAAAGGCGAAACCCTAGCTAGCGAGCTTACGACGGGCGACAACCGAGGCGAGTCTCTAAGCCGATTCCACTCGATTCGATTCGCCAGGCCATCAAGGAGGTAGGGAGTCTAGGAGAGCCGGGTTTCAGGTTGCTGTTGCTTGCCTCCCCTTCCCTAGCTAATGAAATTCCCCATCCATTGTTTCTCTACTTCAGTTGAAATTATACTTGTGGTTTCTCTTAATCATCCTAATCCTCAGTTATATTTACATTTATTTATGCCACATGTTGCACTACAATTTAATTACAAATTGAAGTGGACAACAAGACACTACCATATCTGTAATGTAATACTACAACCCGGTCAACCTCCTGTACAATGAGCAACAATACTGACTAGGAACTGGCTGGGAGCGTACCAATTGACCAAATTGATTCAAACAATTGGGATGTCTTGCCGCCTAAAGAGCATACTCTATATTTTCATGGGTCCATACCAAATAAAAGGCCATAATTATCCACAGAGAATGAATGATATACAAACACAGTAGGCTCAAAGTTCTTTTGTGTCACTTGTCGCTTCATGTTTTATCTAGTCTGTTATACAACTATTAAGCACCGCATGTTTTTGTAGGTATTTGATCCGGCGCTATTGGTTTAGCTTTGGAACCTAGTTTTTTTTTAACCTATAATTGTTGCTCCTACTCGTATTGATACACCGGCTTTGCCGCTGTAGGTTTGATTCTCCTGTGTGCAAGTTTGGTGGAGCGAGCGCATTCGCAAGGAAAATCAGAGACCAATGAAATTACAACAGCAAGAATCAGCAGCGGAACAACAGCAAGGGGGAGAGGAACAGCTCCCCGAAGATCTCCTCCACCACTTTGAGCAAATCCTCCATGATGACCCCCTCATGTATGCCTCTTTTTTTCCTCACCCATTTGTTTATTCCAGTTCAAGTTCCCAAACCAGAGTTTGTTAATTTCTTCCCATAAAAAATATATTCTATTCACAGCAATGAGGTGGGGTTCTTGCACCCGACACAATTTTACTCACTAGATTGCCCCCAAGATGGCGACTCCGCCTCCCAACCTCCAGAGTTCCATCACACAAGATGCTTCTGGTGCCGAGACCACAAGCTGGCCATCTCCGCTGAGATCCTCCCCAAGCTTTACCATGCTGCCCGCGATGCCTACTGCAACACAAGAGATGCCCCACTATCGCCCACTCATCTCTTGAGGCACACCAAGGCACTACTCATACTTTGCCCCGACCTACTCACCGCATGGAACTCCAGGTATGCAATGCTGTCAGCCTGTCACTCAATGTGTGCTTGGTTGCATTTCTCACCTTTCCTTCAATTGAGTACTGCAAGCTCCATGCACCGGAGGGAAGGAAATTGGATTCCACATGCTTTTCTTGTGGTCCTGCAGGAAGATGGTGCTATCAGCGGAGTATGATTTCACAAAACTCAAGGATGAGCTGCAATTGTGTGCCTTGATCCTTTCCTACTCTCCAAAGAACGAGAGCACATGGAGCCATAGGTACGCCCCATCTTGCACTTCTGAAGCCAGCTTTCTTGTTGACCTCTTTCTTTCAGACAATTCCTATGTATTTGGAGCTGATTTTGATATAATAAAACAAAACTGCATAGAGTTTAAAATAACTGTCTGCCACAGGAGATGGGTGATAAAACAAGTTGCTGAGCAACATCAAGATATGTTGGAGCTTATAGGGAATGAATCCATACTGGTCAAAGAGATAGCAGAGGTTATAACTCATGAATACTTGCTTATTCAAGCCGCTAACAGTGTCAGTTTGACTGAGCTCGCCATATTATAAGTTACAATGTTCCATGTTGTCTATGTAACTGGTAATTAAACTTGTACACAAGTACAGGTACAGATAGTACGCACAAAGATAATTTTATGCCTTCTACAGAAATCGAAAATGAACTATCGCGCATGGAGGCATCGATGTTGGCTTATTCCTTACATGACAAGGAAACAAGTGAGGATAAACAATTCTTCGAACTCTTTGAAAATTCTTTCTATGTTATTCTTAATCTTGTAACCGGACTTCCTAGCTACAGAATATCTGCTTGTCAGTTACCAATACTCTGTTTTCTGAAGGTGCTGGATGAACTGAAGGAGTCAACAAGATGGAGTGAGCTACATGTTGCTGACAACTGCTGCTTCCACTATCGAAGAGTTAGTAGATTCCCTGTGGTTGTAATTAGTACTGTATAATACTTGAAGCAAAGAATTATTTATTACTTGACAATTTTCATATTGACCAGTAGCATCTTTTAAGAGCTGCACAATATGTCTGCAAACCAATTTGCAGAGCTTTTGAATTCACACCCTGCTTTAGACTTCATGTTATTTTTGGACTTCGGTTTGTTGAAATTCCTAAAGACAGTATAGCACATGTATCCTGTTTGCTAACCAATCTGATTGACCACACATGTACTTACCTGCCTTGTTGCATCCTTGCAGTCCCTGCTGCTTGCACTACTAGACAACCGCCTCCGGAATGGAGAGGATTCCCTTAGTTGGGAGTCAGAAATTTGCGTGCTATGGAAGGTATGGTGTATTCGTTTAAAAGCTAGTTACTTTTCGCTACAGTTATTTGAAATCACTTCAGGCATCATATCCTCTCTTTCCATTATCCATTATGAATGTGATACAAAACAGATAACAAAGGATCCATGTGCATATCATTGTGTTTTACAACATTGCTTTTCTTTAGGCAATGGTTAATTGATACCAACCCATCTCGGTGCTGCAAAGTTGATTGTATATGACCTGACAGGAGGAGCTTAGGTGGGATGAGATGCTGATCAGACGCTACCAAGGGAGAGAGGTTTGAAAATTAGCCTGCCGTTGTTCTCCCACTTGTGATTCTTGTTGGTCGAGTGTGTGTTTGTTTATACTAGCTGCGGTGGTGTATTGCTGCAGTCGTTATGGAACCATCGTCGGTTTCTTTCACACTGGTGGATACGGCACTTGCTCACTGTTGAAGAAAACTGGCCCTCAACGAGATCCCAGATGGATATGTTTGTCATCCAGGAGATACAACTGCTGTCAGAGTGCCTGCATGACCCTGTGGATGAGTTTGGGGAGTCACGTGTCCAAGCAGAGCTTTCAGCGCTCTACATTCTGTGGATAACAAAGGCAATCAGCAGCTGGTTTTACCCAACTTGCTTGCTTAGTATTGTGCATTTGCTAGCATAGATTCTTGCCCTCTCAGGGGTTTAGTTTTAACAGGGAAGTTGCTGCGTGTTTTGTTGGATGCAGCAAGTCCCAGCTGTGAAAGGAAAGCTGGAAGAGAGGCTGCATTCCGTTTCCATGGGGAAGCTGAAGGACGTGCTGGCAGGAGCCTGCAGGCCGGAGAAGAGGTTTTGGATGAATTTGCTCGGCCTGGCTGATCAATCCAAGTGATATACATGGTCTTTCATGTTGAGTTTCAGCCTTCGCGTTGCCAGTGAATCAGTGATCAACACGGGTGGATGCCTCCGTTGCGCGTGCCCTGAGGGACCAGGCGGAGGGGAGGGTGGACCGAAAATGACATGGATGGATTGGGCCATCGGATCCAGCATATGTTCTAGCGCGCACACACCGCACCCTGACTGAATCAACCAGACACCGATCGATCGAGTGGTACTGCAGCTGATGATGACAATAATATAATAACAACAATGCTGATAGTTATTGTCATCTGCATGTTTCACTCAGAATAGACTTTATATTTATATACTTGCATGTGTTTTCTTGAACTGCAGTTATTTTGGACAGTGAGTATTTCCTCGGTTTCAAATGCTGAGTTGTTTTGGTTTTGTTCTAAGTCAAGTTTCTTTAGTTTTGATCAAATTTATAGAAAAATTATATAAACATATATAATATTAAATTAGGTTCATGAGATGCACCATGTAATATATGTCGACAGCATATATAATTGTTTAACATTATGGATATTGATATATTTTTCTATAAGTGTAGTTAAATTGAACAAGTTTGATTTAGTACAGACTAAAACAAACTTAGAATCTGAAACGACGTGGTAAATTTCAAGCAAGCACTCGTGTAGTCGTGTCTGTCATTCAATCCGTCCGCATTTTTCGTAGACGAATCAAGATGACGGCAGCTGAACTACCACAGTGACGGTATCGATCATTGATTGTTCTCAATCAATAATATAGCTAATCTCATCAGGCCGTGATGACGCTGAGAATGTAATTAAGCAATCCAACAAAATCGAAGGGATAGAGACGATCCACGCCATGCCGTACAGGCGGTACAGGGACCACTGCATCGATTTCAGGCTTTCTAGCTGATAATCTTGAGATGGAACAATTGAAATATGTCTACATAATGTATTTGTTTAATGTTACTATAGAAGTTAATATATTTTTCAAAAAAATGAACAAAATTAGAGAAACTTCGTTTAGAAAACGAAAATGACCTTTTCGGAATGGAACAAAATCATATTAAAAAATCATATATATATATATATATATATATATATATATATGTTTCGTCCTTATAGTTATTTAATTTATAGCAGCAGACATGATCGTAACAGAATGCACAGCTTCATTCATCTTAGTTGATTACATTTTAGAACCAAACTCTTATCATAACTAGATGCATACTATGCTAACTCCAATGAGCATGGACCATGAGTTCCCAGTAAAAACTGCTATGACTTTTATGCTTAGGGGAGTGAAGGATAGACCCATCAGGGGAGAGTGAAGAATGGAAGGATAAATTTTCGCTCTTTAATATTTTGTCCGTTCTAAATTATAAGACGATTTGATTTTCTATATTTATAGCTTTTGCTACACACCTAAATATAAGTTTTGTCGAGATACATAGCTTTTAATTTGGAACGGATGGAGTATTAGTTGTATAGATATATATATATATATATTATTTAGTTTCAGGTGTGCAATATACTATCATATTAGCAGTAGCTAGATACTCAATCAAGGTTTGGTTCAATTGATGAACTTTAGTTAGCTTGTTGTGAACTTGTGATCAACATAGACATTTCCAAAATGAAGGAACTTGTCTGCAACACCTACTTCAAGCTGGCCAGGATCAAAGGAGAACACTAACAAGCAGCAAGAGAAACTAACAAGGAGACTAATGCATGGCAACACAGAAGAAACAATTAACAGCGTATATATATATGATGATTGATTAACACATTATTAATCACACTGCCTCTGCTCGATCTCCTCCGCTGAAAAAATATTTGCAGATGCAAAGAGAGAGAAGCACCGACACCTGCTGCCAAGAACAGCAACAGCGCCGCTAGCTGCTGGCCAAATTGAGCGAGCCTTTTCACGACGACGATGACCTGGCGGCGTCAGGCTGCGCGACCGCCGCAGGTGATCCGGCGGCAACAGCGGCCGGCGCGCGGCAGGTTGGGCAGGAGGACCGGCGGCCCCCCGCGAGCCAGCGCTCGATGCAGCGCGCGTGGAAGCCGTGGCGGCAGGCCGGCATGACGCGCACGGCGTCCCCGTCCGCGAACTCGGCGAGGCAGATGGCGCACTCCGCCGCGGCGCCCGCCAGCTTGGTGCCCGCCGCGGAGTACACCAGGGCAGGCGGCGGTGGCGGCGGGGGCGCCTCCGCGGCCGGCTTCTCCGGGTCGGAGATGCGGGCGCCGCTGTCCCTCTGCCCGGAGCTGGAGCCGGCGCGACCGCGGCGAGCTCGGCGGCTGCGACCGAGGAGGTAGCGCACGGCGGCGTTGAGCGCCAGGGCGAGCGCCAGCGCGGTCAGCAGGGCGGCCAGGATGACGGCCATGTTGCTGGCGAAGTCGCCGGCGCCGGAGTAGGGCCCCCACCGGTTGGTGGCGATGCTGCTCGTGGCAGCCGCGCCGGGGTCAGGGTGGCTGCTGTTGGGCTCCGACCGGTGGTCGTGCTCGTGCTCGGCCTGCCCCTGAGGCGCCATCGCCATGGCCACCTGCAGGCTACTACTGACCTTGGTGTTGGACTGTTGATGAAGTTGTTCCTTCCTTTTTGACTAGTTACCTCACTCGCGACTCACCATACCAGCAGCAGTAGCCGGTGATCGGTGATGCTGAGAACGTAGTAAGCTAAGGCCACGTTTAGTTCGGCCGAATCGGCGCCGCCGAGTTCACTGTAGCTACAGCGACGTTTTGTTTTATTTGTTAATAATTGTCCAATCGTTAACTAATTATGCTTAAAACGTTCGTCTCGTAAAGTACAACTAAACTGTGCAATTAGTTTTTGATTTCGTCAATATTTAGTACTCCATACATGTACCGTAAATTTGATGTGACGGAGAATCTTCTTTTTACATAATGTTAAAGTTTGGAATTAGGGGTGAACTAAACACCCCTAAGGTAGCGAACAAACCAACAAAGCGAATTGATAGAGATGATCCATATACACCATTCGTACAGGTTGTACAGCACAAGAAAGAGACCCATGCATGCATGAGCAAGAGGGGCCACCATGCATGACCACCGGTCTAGTACTAGGAGCGCCCACGGCACATCTAGGCCTCGTTTAGATTAGCGTAAGGACTCAGTATTCGGTAATATAGCACTTTCGTTTGTATTTGATAATTATTATTCAATTATGATCTAACTAGACTTAAAAGATTTGTCTCGTAATTTATAATCAAACTATATAATTAATTATTTTTTTATCTACATTTAATACTCCATGTATGTGTCCAAAGATTTAATGTGATAAAGAGAAAGTAAAAAAACTTGCCATCTAAACAAGGCCCTATCCATTCTAGCTAGGATTTCTTTCTAGCTAATCTCGATCGAGATGGATGTAGCGTAGGGATGTGGTCCGTGAACCTACGGATAGACTTTATTTTTGGGTGACCCACAGAATAAGAGTCTATTTACAAATTTGAGAACTGCTTGCATCCCTAATTGTCGAAGATGATTTTACGAAGACACCATGCACCAAGCTGCCACATCATGGCAATTCCTCTAAAAATGCAACTTCCAAAGGAACTCTTAGCATGTGAATGAAACTAGTAGGGTTGTGGCAAGGATGCAGCCGACGAAAAGGTGAAGAATCCTCTTATCTGCTATCGCACGTAACACACTCATAGCTTGGCATGATCATGTAGTTTCTTCGCAACATATTATTCTAGTGTCCGGTCTGTCATGAAGGGGTAGCCAAAAGAAGAACTTGTGCTTTCCCCTTGCGCAATATTTCCACATCCATGAGAAAAATGGAGAGTTGGGTGTTGTGCCAATAAATTGTTGGTAGGCCTTGTTGAAGCTAAACTCCTCATCCCCCCCAAATATAAGTTCAGGTGTCTCTTAACTCTCCGTGATCATTTTTCAGATGCTTGCTCTGAATGAGTTCATGTACTTCTGACAGTAGTTCGGAAGCTA
The DNA here is from genome assembly GCA_904845875.1 of Miscanthus lutarioriparius. NCBI lineage: Eukaryota > Viridiplantae > Streptophyta > Magnoliopsida > Poales > Poaceae > Miscanthus > Miscanthus lutarioriparius. Next base: position 149,826,847 of record CAJGYO010000007.1, on the reverse strand, counting down.
AGGTGGGGATAGAGGAATCCAAAAGTTCCGCTGACTGGTCTTGTTAGAAAATCTTCGAGTGAGAAATGCGGCTTCATGCATGGGGAAATTAAGAAGAGTTGTGGGTAAGCTTGTTTAAGGATGCGGCCACACCAAAGGTCTTCCTAGAAAAGAACAGTTTCACCTTGGGCCAGGGTCACAGGAAGTTATCATTCTAAAAGAATCAATCAGTTTGATTATGCCTCTCCACAGAAACGATCCAACTGGTGCTATACCTTGAGGTGGGTTCCCTTTTCTGTAAAGGCATTTCCATGTTAGCTAGGTGAACCCCAAGGGAAGTCGACATGATTATAGAACTTGTGGAGGCATTTGGAGATCAAGGCGGTCTTGTGAGCTCTGAGATTGATAATGCTAGGACTTCTCATTCTTTTGGTCTTGTAGCTTTATTTTATTTGGAATCCTTGTATTACCCCTCATAGAAGTTTTTTTATTCAAACATGGGGGGGTGGGGGAGGGGTCGAGGGGCCCCACCTGAATAATTTCCACTAACTCCGGGCAAGCTGAGAAATGGTCGGAGGCGTGGTCCGTTAGGTTTGGTACAAGGCCATTGGCGAAACGGGAACAATGAAGCTAGAGAGGGAGCGGTTGCTACATATATAGAATAGAAAACAAATTGTTTGCTATAGCGGTCGAAGTCGAAGCCTGGTGGTGGGGAAACGATGTCGCCAGAGCTCACAGTCTTCCTTGCACGCAATCATCAAGCTTGGTTGCTCCTTCCTAAACACCACGGCGTTTTTGCGTTTCCAAAGATGCCAGCAGCATAGGAGGATCAGGAGGTTGGGGAACGTGAGTCTGCATCTGGTATTTCGGCAGTGCTCCAACAGACCCCCTAGAACTCCTTCGCAAAGGGGCAGTCGCGGACAAGTGGGTTTCTGTTGTGTTTCAGAATCACCACCGCATACAACGCATATATATATGTCTGTCTTCGTTTTCCTTGATCAGGTTTAGGTTTGAACTACACTGGAGGCGGTCATACAGTAGAAGCCAACCAAATAACACATGTCAAGTTTTTACCACGCACACCATTAAAGAGCACGTACATAAGAAATTCTTGTACTTAGCAAACCTTTACACCACCCTATCCGTTTCTCAAGAAAAAGCCTTTTTTTTCTTCTTAAAACTTGAAGAGTGAGAGGGCGTTCTAGCTCGTCAAAAGTTTTCTCAGAGTGGAGCTTGAGGGTGACTATTTATTTTTCGCTTTGGTGACAAAACTGTAAGAACCGAAGGGGCTAAGCTCAACAATCTTGTATTGTTCTACTCTTAATAAAATTACGGAGATTGATTATATGACTGATCATTTGTGCTACTTGTGCAGCGCTGGGGCTGTTGTGGCATGAACCAACACTAATTAAGAGCATCTCCAAGAGTTCTCTAAATCTCTTACTAATACTTGATTTTTTATATCCCTATTCCTAATCTTTTAGAACCTGAAAAGAGTCACCCTGGTCCGCGTAAGTAAAGTTATGCGTATCTTCTCTCCTACGCGTGTTTGTCGGCCAATCTAAAGGTAGAAGGGCATAGAAAGAATAAAGAATAGGAAATGGTTCATGATGTAAATGTACAAGAGAGAAAGAATATATAAAAATGGTTAGGATAATTTAGAAATAGTATAGGATTCCTGATGTAAAATTGTCTTCTTTATTTTAGGAGTGGATTATTAGAAACTCTTCGAAGATGACCTTCTTTATTCATTTCGATATTATTTTAGGATTTGTAAATTTTCTTGTTTTTAGGAAGAAATTATTGGACCTGGGTGCTGTTTGGTTCGGCGGTGGGAACGGCAACCGTAATGCAATGAGGAGATGGTGTGATCTGTTAGCATGCAACTGAAAGAGCAATTTATTTGGATGGCTATTTATTGCATATTTGCATTCGGGGAGTGGCGGCAACAGATAGCCCGGTGGAGAGAGCGGTAACCAAATTGCATTTGCATGGCCCCGTATGGTTCACGGTGTGATCCCATTACGGCTCTATCCAACCAAACGCAGACCAAGGAAATCTACGGCCAAAAATACGTGTAAATTTATTACCGGAATCGGATAGCGCTGTCAACTGATCACGGGCACAAAGTTCCGAACAGTTGCTCAAGCTAAAGCTGGCATGCCATGCCGCAGCGCCCACTCCGGCATCGATTCTTCTAGTCTAGCAGCTGAAACGGACACCTTACCTGACCTGATTTGACTCGCTCTTCATCACTCACTCACTCTATCTGCTTATAGATGAGGAGGTTACAAGAGCGGTTAACTGTAGGAGTACCACGTAATTACATTACATCGGCCTGCCATGCATGCTTCACTCAATAATGTCGTGGCAATAGTAACACTGAACAACAGTAATTATTTAGAATAATTAACTGGCAGCTGGACCGCCTGTCCTCCTGACAAAACTAAAATATTTACACATGCGAAAAAGAGAGCAAAAGGAAAAACAGTTGCCAAGAATGATCCGAAGAAGAAGGAAAGCATTGCCAATCACCAACCAAACTGTTGGCCGGCCGACAGATTAAGGCGAGCCGGAAGCGTAATTCAGGACGCAGCCGCGGACTCATCCGCAGGCTGCGCGGCGGCTACAACGGCGGTCGGCGCGCGGCATGTCGGGCAGGAGGAGCGGCGGCCCCCCGCGAGCCAGCGCTCGATGCATCGGGCGTGGAATCCGTGGCGGCAGGCCGGCATGACGCGCACGGCGTCCCCGTCCGCGAACTCGGTGAGGCAGATGGCGCACTCGGCCGCGGCGCCCGCCAGCTTGGTGCCCGCCGCGGAGTACACCAGGGCAGGTGGCGGGGGCGGGGCCGCCTCCAGCTCCACGGGCGGCTTCTCCGGGTCCTCCACCGACACGCCGCTGCCGCTGTTGCCCTGATGGTCACCAGAGCCGGCGCCGCGGCGGCGGGCGCGGCGGAGCAGGTAGCGCACGGCGGCGTTGAGCGCGAGGCCGAGCGCGAGCGCGGCCAGCAGTGCGGCCAGGATGACGGCCATGTTGCTTGCGAAGTCGCCGGCGCCGGAGTAGGGGCCCCAGCGGTTGGTGGCGATGCTGCTGGCGGCGGCCGCGCCGTGGTGGCTGGTGCTGCTGTTGGTGCTGGGCTCCGACAGCTGCTGGTCGTGGTCCTGGTCAGCCAGCCCCTGCGTCGCCATGGCCATGGTGTCGCTAGCTGAGGGTTGATTGCCTGCCAAGCGGATAGAGTAGGCTGTGGGAGTGGAACTGACTGAGTGGCCGAGGCCCGAGGCTGTGAAGGAATGAATGGAGGGATGGATGGATCTCTCCAGGCCAAGGCAACAAGGCAAGGTACGCTGATGTGTACTAGGGTCTGGCTCTGTTCGCTGGCCGAAAAAATAGCTAATACTGATGCTAATTTATCGTGAGAAAAAAATAATGTTATTTTATTGAAACGGTAACGCTGATGAGTTACGTTCAAGCGAACGGGGCCCGGTGGTGGTGCAGGTGAAAGCGAAACCAACACCATCAGTCCATCACCAACGGATCGAGGGAGCAGACCAGGGCACCACCAAGCAGGTGACTGCTGCAGCAGCCTGCAGGAGAGGGAGGGGATGAGGGTGACGTGGCACGCAGCCTTTTACATGTGGGCTTTTGCAGCTTTCCCCTGATTGTCCGTTCATTGTCCAGCTGCAAATCCAATCCGCAGCAGCCTCCCACACCGAATTTTTTACTTTTTAGCTCTTTTTTCGAAAGTTTCTCATAAATAGACTCCTGGCGGAAAGAATTCAAAAAATGGACCTTAGCTCGGCGCCATCGATGCTGGCGCCGAGCTCGGCGCTAGCGTCCCTGGCGCCGAGCCCCTGGGCTAGGGCAAACTTACATGGAAGGAAGCTCGGCGCCAGTCACTCTAGGGTTCATGTTGATGAACGAGCCTAAAATTGTTTCTAAGTGTTGGATCAATAGTTAACACCCTTTTTCATGATGTAGTTTTGACCACAGTAAAACTATAGTTTTTTTAATATAAAGTTTGACCTTTAATAGAAGTTGTAGTTTGAGTTGAGTACAACAAACTTTGTTTTTGGACCTAAACCTAAATCAGTTTTTAACATGGCCAAATAGTGACCACAAGTTTGAATACAGTGCTATTTTGTAGCAGTGAATTGACATGTTTGCGATATTTTATCTTTCAAATTTGTATAGCAACTCAATTTAATACCTTACTACGAGTTTGAGTACTCTCTGAGGATATGACAACAAAACAAGTCTCGTCAAGTTTGAACTTAGCCACGGTAAAAAATCAGACCATCTCGTGGTAAATATACATATGTCCATCTCATGGTAAAATCACAGATTGAGACAGACCGTAACATATCCAAGTCACAATAAAATTCAAATTACATATCCATGGTAATTCTAGTATCTAAGTCATAGCAAAAATTCAGACTTAGCCATTTTTGCATATGTCTGTCCCACGGTAAAAATCAAATTTGACAATGTCCAAGTCATCGTACTGCATGCTCGGCGCCATCGTCAACGGCGCCGAGCTCGGCGCCAGCATCTATGGCGCCGAGCTCGGCGCCAGAGTGACTGGCGCCGAGCTTCCTTCCATGTAAGTTTGCCCTAGCCCAGGGGCTCGGCGCCATGGACGCTAGCGCCGAGCTCGGCGCCAGCATCGGTGGCGCCGAGCTAGGGTTCATTTTTTGAATTCTTTCCGCCAGGGGTCTATTTGTGAGAAACTTTCGAAAAAAGGGCTAAAAAGTAAAAAATTCGGCCTCCCACACTCCTCCAGTCCTCCTGCGCTTAGGGACGCAAAGGGATCGCATACGCACGGATAGCACCGATATTAAATTTGTTTTTTTATTTCTATTTATTTAGACTCAGATTAGATACAGGTAACTTCAGTTACGTTGAATATAATATGATTGAATATCGACATTATAGATATGTGATTTGAGTATTTGGATACAGATACGCGGTACCAGAGGTTGGATATTCAGACTTGGTTACGGCAGAACGTCCCCTCGAAGTAGATTCGGTCTCGGTAAAAAAAACTTGTGGCGGGGTTCACTCGTTGCTAACTCTAGCAGCAAATAAAGTGCATCAATCGTACAAAGAAAATAATTCAGGAGATAAACTAATCAGAGATATTTATCCACGTTCATGTAAGGAAAGAAAGAGACTAAAAAGCTGACACGTAACTAAAGCAGAGATATTTCTGGAAAAAAGCTCTATGCAATATATAAAACTAATCAGTTAGGAGGCTCCAAATAGAAACCATGTGCCGCTAATATATTTGGATCAAAGGACTCTCAAATAAATTTTGGAGGAACAAATTCCAAAAAAAAAGGAATCAGTTCAAAGTGTTTGGAACGATTGGAATGTTGCGTTCCTTTCTAGAGGGAAAAAAAACTAGGAAATAAAACATCCACTCCAATATAAAGGAAAGAATTTTTGCTCTCCCCCTTTTACTATGTATATGCTTGCTCATGTTCTTGTACCGTTTTCCCTCCATTCCAAACGGCTCAAAGTATCCATTTCTGTGTTTTGAAACTCTATAGATTTTTACTATTCATTTTATCTTCCTTTTGAGTTTTTTCCTTTTCATTTTTCTGTTTTATATTCCTTCGTTCGAAACATGCCTACCTACTTGTTTATTTAGCACCCATCACGCACAAATTGATCAGTTTTGTTGTTCAACTCCTTCGGTGATTACCAATATACCACCTCGATCTCAAGTATCAAAATTGATTACCTGCAAAAAGAAAGTATCAAAATTGATGCATTTTATATATGGCCCAACGCAGCTCAATTATTATATAATAATATGTTGAGGAATCTGTATATAGTAGCAAAACTTAATTTGCTAAAGGCCAACTGAAAATAAGGGGCGGATCGGATCGGAAAATAGGGAGGGGCCGACATGAAAAGATGACTGCAACGTATATCACTAATAATACCTGCACGCTGCGGCTGCCCAACCCATTCTTATGATCTTAATTATCTGGTCATGGTCATCGATGGCCTATACCATACTACAAGGTACCTTTATTTTCAGTTTAGGATGGGGTGTCACGGTGGTAGCCCTATGGAAGCTATCGTAGGCGGGGGTGAGCGTCATGACCAGGGTCGAGGAAGACTTGATCTGTACCCTCCATTTCAGGTGTAAGGGTTAAAAAAACCGAGTGATGATCGTCCTTAAAACACTCGGTTGTTCCATATTAAAAAATTGTTTATACATTGAAGGCAAAATTTGCTACAGGAGAGTGAAAGTGACGTTGTGTTGAGGCCGATATTGAAAAAAGTTTAAATAGTTGTTTTTATTTGAAAAGGCAATATATTAATATCACAGCTTCTGTATGGATCAATGCATATAGTTGTTCCTTATTACAGACAAGAATAAAACGGTCTAGGGAATTTCAAAAACGAAGTTTTGAACCATAGCGAAAACACAAGCTTTTCAAAAAAAAATACAACTAAAAAGCAAGTATGTTGCTGAATCGTCAGCCGTATCTAGCGAACACCTCCATCGCAATTGTCTCAATAGATCTACATCCCATCTTCATCGAATAACGATCCTCCTCCTTCTGTAGTAGGGACCAGGATTTGGTCCAGTAAGTCCTCCTGAAGATAACCTGCGAATAAGATCATACTAGGATCTTGTCAAACACAATGTCATTCCGAGTTAACCAAATCGCCCAACATATAGCACTTGCACCCACAAGAATTTGAGATTTCAGTTTCCTATTTACCTCATTCAACCAACCTATAAACAAATTGTGTACACTAGTTGGAGGTATTAGATTAAAGGAAACCTAAACAATTCTTCACATGAATTTAGTATAATGACAGTGTTTACACCAAAATTTGGGAAGAAGAACGCAGTAACTCGAAGCTTTCAAGATTGAGTCATCAATGAATCGATTGCATAAGGATCGATATCAGCTGATTCAGATGCGGCACTGGGATCGGCTATCTTCGGATGACATCAGCAGATAACGCCAATGAGCTACGGTTGGCGTCGGGAAAGACATGTCGGACTCTACAAAAAGGAAAAGATTATGGTCCAAGTTATCTTAAATTAGAAATGTTTTTCTTGATACCAAAAGTTATAATAAGTCGTACTTGAGTAGGATTCATGCTTAGGTTCCGGGTATAAATATTGGACCCCGGCTATTGTAAAAAATCATCCAATCAATTAATACCAATTACTTTTTCGGCTTTACGCCAACCCTTAGGAGTAGGAGTAGGAGTAGTGTACATCTCAGCGAGTTCTTCAACAAGCAGGGCTACATCGGTCCGGCCGACCTCCGGCTTATCTGTAAGTACCGTCATGGCTTATACTTCTGTTTGTAAGGCTACATCGGTCCGGCCGACCACTTACAAGCTCTAGTATAAGCTAGTTATTGATCCTTATCTAGTTCAAGTACGGCTGCATCGGTTAAGTTCGACCTCCACTGCTCGAATTAGGTTAAGGTCAAGTTATCGGCTCTACCTAAGGGTGGCATCCTTCGGATAAATTCATTAAGTTACCGATCTTACTGATGTTCTTATTGTCATTAGTTTCAGCAATATCAACCTGCCCGATCTAGATCGGCCTCATATCCTTTTAGTTCATCGTTTATTTTGTTACATCGCGACGGTCTTTGCTTTAAACGACGGATTATGTTTCATCGGCTGTTCTACTTCGATCTTGATCGTACATAGTACGCGATTAAGGCATGTCTGATCTTGAGAAGGTTTACTAGTTAGTTGAATCTGGTCTATAGCTCACTACCATGGATGTAACGATCCGGTCGATCTCCACTGTTAGTACTTTAGATCGGAGGATGCTGGCTGGTAGATTTGCTTTCGACCAGGCATGACCCTGGTTGTTTGCTATGCCTGTATCGGCTAAATAGCCGATTGCTCGTACTTTAACGCTTACAGCATGTTTTCATGATCCTGTTAAATGTGAATAGATCTGTCTGTTTTAAAGGTTTGATTTGTTGTCTTTATCATGGCTGCCATCGATCCGGTCGAAACCCCACTGTTAAGGATAATATGTTAGGTCTGATGAATTTATAGATATGTTCATGTTAAATAGTCGATTATTCACATATTGTAATCCCTTTTCCACCTGAATCGGCTATTTTCAGTCGATTCGTGTAACACCCTCGGTGTTACACTGTACAATTTTTGCTAAAACATTGCATATGCATCATGTTTATATGATAGTGTATGAATGATAGAGTATAAATCAAGTTTTGTGGCTCAAAATGTTCATCGAAAACACGAAACGAATGTTATGTTTCATGTCACGTTGTATCACTTAGGATTCTAAATGAATTTTTATTGAACGGAAATGCTATAGAATGCGTATGCGGCACTTTAATAAAGTTAGTAGTCCTAGCTTCATAGGCGACGATAAAATACTTGTGGTCGAGAATGGGATTCGCTAGCTATCATACTTGATAGCTTGGAAATCGAATTCGACGTAAATCCGAACGAAAACTTAGTCATTTTCTTAAGTCGGAAAAAGGATCGATGAAGCGAAGTTTGGGAATTTTTATAGGAGGATCGGGTTAAGTGGTGGCATGGGCTTAGGGTTTGTTTTAGTAGCCTGATATACCAGCTCGAGCGTTAAATGGTTGGTTTAGCAATTGGATCATCGAGTTGGATTTTTTAGCAGCTTTAAAAAGCGTGCACGACACGTTCCGGAACGGTGGTTGCGTCTGGCTGCGGTCACCAGGCTTTGGTTTGGCTTGGCGCGTGGCTCTGGACTGCCCCTAGAGCGCGCACCCACCCCACCGTTGCCACGCACTGGCGCACACCCGCACCGTCACTGCCGCGCTCATACACGCGCTCACGCACACAAGCGCCCGCGCATGCACGCGCCGGCGGCCAGGCCGCTCAGTCACCACCGCCGTCACCGTGGGCCCGCTACCCTGGCCTGTCTGCGTGCCACCGCGTTGGCCGGGCCTGCCGCTGGTTCCGCGCTGCTGACCACTGCCGCTCTGCCACCACCGTCGCGTCCGTCTGCCGCTCTGCCACCGTCGTCGCGTCTGCCTGCCGCTCTACCGCCTCACGCTCGCCTGCGTGGTGCCATGCGTGTGTGGCCACATTTGGCCCTGCTCGCATGTCACCTTGTCGTGCATGGTCTTGCCCGCCTATATTGCCAGCGCATCCTCTTTGATGCGACGCTTGTGCTGACCAGCGCCATGCCACTGTGGCGCAGGACGGAGCCGTCGTCGTCGGTTGTGATTTATGGCCATGCGACCCACCGTCCTAAGCGCGTTTGGCCGATCCCCCCACCGCCCTGTAGCTCGTGCGTGCTTGTGCTTCAAATTGATAGCCGCGTCCCGCCATAGCAATGTTGAGCCAAGGCATGCCTGCGTTTCCCCTGTTCCCCTATCACCGTGGTCGCCGGAACCGCGCCTCTCAATTCGGCCTGGTGGAGCCATCTCAATCCAATTAGCTTGGTCCATGGCTCCATTGCGTAGTCCGCCAGCCACCCGACCCCATTGCACTGTGAGCCTTACCGTGGCGTGCTCCAATTTGGAGTTTTCCTCTCGCTGGGTCGTTAAGACCATCATGGCGCGCGTCGACGGCAAAGTCTCCATTCCTGTGCTGCTCAAGTTCAATTAGTTGCACTACCAGCTTTGCCTCCACCCACTCATCACCCTATGCACCTTTGCCAAATCGCTACCACCGCCTAGTCTCCCCTGACGCAGCCTTGCCACTGCCGTGCGCCACCGCGCTGTCCATGCGCACGCAGCCAGCTCGGCTTGGCCCGTCTCCGGTCAATCCACCATGTCTGGTAGGTTTGGGGTGAGTCGTTGATGCCTGCCCTTGAGCTCATTCGCGTTGTTTGTGCCTTGGCTCATGGGAACATGGCCGTCGTTGCAGGAAGGAGTCCGCCATCGTGGAGGGAGCTCGGGACAACATCTCCGTTCGTAGCGTCATCGCCCATCGCTTCAGGTTTACGCCTAGGTGAGCATCGGCTCGCATTTGGGGGCGGGGAGGGACCGGTCTGGCCGGCGTAACCGCCCTGTGCCAGCGCCGCCGTGCCGGTGCGCGCGCGGGTGCCTGGGGGTATCGCTGTTGCGAAGATAAGTTATTCCAGGGACTTTTTCACGTAATCATAGACTGGTAGAATAGTACTCTTAGTGCTTGTGCGATTACTAGGTAGACCGAGGGCGTTTTTGCATATTGACCGGCGCGCGCGGGTTCTTCCCGTCGCGGGCCGTCGCCGTACGGACTGGGCCGCGCCCCCGCGTTGGGCCGCACCGGTGGAGCGCGCGTGCACGCGCGCGCAGCACGGACGTGGGTCGCGTCGTGTGTTGTGGGCCACACGGTAGAATTATGTTTTCTAATTTTCAGTAAGTTAGTAAATGCTTATTCAATTTAGTTTTGAGCTGAACTTTGATAATTTATAGTAAATCTTGTAGATGTCCAAAAATAGTGAAACCAAGTTTGTTAGGTTCACAAAAATGCCATCTATCTGTTAGTGTAGTTGGATTACACTTAGCGGTGATAATAGTAGGTTCATAAATTCAAATTATAGAGCTTAGTATTATATAGATTAATATTTGTAGGAATTTTTGTGGCAAATTGATGATAGATTTAGCCATGAATTTTTTACAGTAAGACCATTAGATTATTATATATTCATTGTAATTTTTGTAGTACTATAGTAGGTTGATAAATAAAATAGCTAGTACCCTTGTTTTATCACATATAGAATAAATTGGTATTAGGAGTAAGAATAACTTTAGTTGATAAGATAATATATGTCATGCTTCATACTTGTTAGTGGTAATAGTAGGTAACTTAGCACCTTAGTCGGTAGGACTAGCTTAGTAACTTGATAGATGTATTTTATTTTATGAGCTGTTGTTGCTATATTACTAAGTGTTGCATCATCATTTTATGCATGTAGATCACGAGTTGGTAGAGTTCGTGCCCGTGGATGAACATGATTACGAAGCGGTCATTGAGGAGTACGAGTAGGAGATCCTCGTGTAGGAGCCCTGGAGTCTCTTGGTGCTGACTTTGCTGACCCACCGCCTGCCCAAGGCAAGCCCCGGTACATAACTCATATTTTTACTGATCACTGAATATATTTATGATGTGCATTTATGTTTTAGGTATTTATGGAAACTACACGCATAAATATATCTACCTATGAATCCTACTAATACAGGTCGAGTAGCTGCTATGCTCAGAATTTCGGTAGCATGAGTAATCTATCGTTACTCACAATAGGTGATAATTATGATCATTCATGATAAAATGGTGGAAAGGAAAAGTGGTGACCAGGCAGGGATGTGGTTTTGGGTACTGGTGGGTGTAAGAGGTTGTGTCCTACGGCCAACAGGGCATAGCTTGGTTACACTTTTTTCCTGTCTGTGTCGGTTAAGGACCGGCCGTTGCATAAGGCACTAGGCAAGTCACAGACTTATTATCCCGAGCACATACTTGGGTATGGACGTTGGGAAGACTTGTTGCTCTCTTGTTGTGGGTTCCGACTCTTTCTGGACCGACTGATTGGAGGCGGAGATGGTGGAGGTCCTTGTGCCGCACTAAGTCCGGAACTTAGAAGTGGGGGCTTAGAGTCCAAGTTTGGACGGGGACCTAGATCCTAGGACAGGAGGGTGATGGGTTGGTCCTGCTTATGCCTGAGGTACAAGCATGGCGTGTATTTTTGGGGTACCTAGCTGGGGGCATTGATTCGCGAATCGCCAGGCGATCCGATACGACTTGTCTATGGTTTAGCATCGTAGTAAGAACTAAAAGATGAAAGGTGATGAAATAGAACTAATTGCTTAACTCTTGCTTGAAAGTAGAACATGTGCTTACATAGAATGGCTAGATAATAAATTAATACAGCTATTAAAAATAACATAAATAAGGATTGATTATTAGTATTGCTTTCTACAAAAAGAAAACCAGCAAACCATAAAGTTTTGCATATCCCTTGGAGTAGGGAAGCTATTCCCACTAGTCGAATAAGTCTTGCGAGTATATTGTATACTTAAGGTTTATTTACCCCTGTTGCAGGTAATGCTTGAAGAGTACCTTTGTGTGAAGGATTCTTCTGGTGGACACAGACGGATCCTTGTTCTTTATCGTTAGATGTTTATTTTTAATTTCGCTGTTTAATATTTCGCACTATGACATTTGGCAATGTAATAATGAATTTCTAGGAACTCTGGATGTATGAAATATATTAAGTATTGTAACTTGTTCTCATTATTGGATCCTTGGAAAAAAAATGTGGATCTTTTGGGTTCTCCCTTGGGGTGTGCCCGACGGATACCGCCGATGTAGCTTGCTTTCGGAGTGCTTAGTGTCTGGTGAAAGACGAGCGCCTCCGTAAGTGCGTTATTTCAGGCGGTTTTGCCATAATTCGCTTGTGCTTTCACACGTGTAGCATGTATTTGAGAAACCTATCGACGTATAGATGGTTTTTATGTATTCTTTGGCTTTAGTTGTTGTTATCATCATAGCTGCATCGATCCGGTCGAACCTCATTGTTGATGATAACAGATTAGATTCAGAGCGTTTGTAAATCCATTTATACTAGACAGTCAATTTGTTCGTATGTTATATCATTTCTCGTTAAACTTATCGGCTCACTGCTTTATACCGGTTATATCTATCTAGCGGATGATGTTACTTATATCTGGGCGCGTTACTATAAAATCAATCATGACCCGTGAGCTTTACAGTCTTTAACAGTCGATTTCTTCTCGTATCGGCTATTTAGTCGATTTTCCCATTTGGCTGCTTCCGAAGCGGCACACTTGGAACTGTCTGGACAAACCAGTATGTTCCACCTTAAATTACCGATAAACTTTTTCTCCTTATCAATTGCAGATCAAATTGACTGGCATGCCTTTGGGAATTCGCAGGGTCGACTGGTCCTGCATTGAAGCCAAGCGGATCTCCAGCCTTGCTCCATCAAGCAGATCCTTCCGGCTTGCTGCGTGTTGACACATTTTTGTGCCGACATGCATTCTGGCATGCTCAGTGGGACCCCACAATCGTCATGGCAACTTACAACAACAGTGACATCCTTATGGTGCCTTATGAAGACCTACCTAATGAGGATAAAGATATTATCAGTAAAGCTATAGAAGAGTTTCAGAATAAGTGTTTGTTGTTCTACACCAAAACACACGACAACAAAGTTGTTTAGAAATATCCACTAACAAGAGTTTTGATGCATGGGTAGTCAAATACAGACGAAGCTGAAGATAGGCGTTTCTTCGTAGATGCTGTAAACAAATCTATTCATGATGCCATATTGAACTATAATACAACTTTCTTGAACACAATCTACAATACCATGAAGGAGGTATTTCATGGATATCCAATTGATCAGATTGGACCGGTTTATTACAACATTCCACATCCATCGACTCAGGGGACCAATCAAGTCGGTACTAGCCATCAAAAAGCAGCACTAACTGACAGTGATGATGTCTAGATAGTTCAGAGCTCATCTGAGCAAGTTCAGAGTACCACTACTAATCAAATGTAGTATAATCCTAGGTCGTTAGTGCAGCATGTGCAACAGCCGACGGAGCAAGTTTAGAATCAAATGGTTAATTTTGGCACAGCAGGCCAAATACCATCGTCAGCTCAAAAAATAGCACCATCAGTTCAAAGAATTCGTAGAGATATAGATCCCAGCATCTACAACCTAAGACTTCAAGCAGCAAATCATTAAAGGACCCAACAGATAGAGATCCCATAAGGATATCATTATGGGATGGATTACAATACCCTTCATATGATTCTAAATCCGGGGTATCAAGGTTCCCAAAATTTTAATCCACAAATGGGTCAGCAATTGCAAAGAAATCCAGATTCAAGTGCTGATGAGTTGTTGCTCAGAGTGATCGAAATGATGAAAAATCAGTTCAGTTTGAAGTCAAAATGGCAGACCTTCTCATACAAACGTCCATATCTAGAGTGGTATGATTTGGTCGCTCTTCCTATAAATTATAGGTTCCTGAAGTTTGCTAAGTTCACTAGCCAAGATAGCACAAATATAATAAAACATGTCAGTCGATATCTTACACAGTTGGGCGAAGCATCCATTGAAGAGGCCCATCGACTTCGTTTCTTCTCCTTGTCCCTGTCAGGACCAGCCTTCACTTAGTTTTCATCATTACCAGTCAATTCCATTACTAATTGGGCTGACCTAGAAAGAAAGTTTCATACATATTTTTATACTGGGACAGGATAAAAGAAAATTACCGATTTGACGACCATAAGACAAAGAACTAATGAATCGGGCACCGAGTTTCTTCAGAGGTTCCGAGAGACCAGAAATTTGTGCATCTCATTGAACTTGACTGATGATCAGCTAGCTGCTTTGACCGTTCAAGGGATGTTGCCAACGTGAGAGAGAAGCCGCTGGGGTAAGAGTTTGACAATTTAGGACAGTTGGCTCAACGAGTGGCAGCGCTCAATAGCCAATTCCAGAATATGCGTAGAGGTACTCAATTCTAGAAGAGTACCGCAATTGCCGAAGCCTATAATCCGTATTTAGTTAATGACGACGACGATGAGGATGACGAAGAAGAAAAGATTGTTGCGGCCGAATGAAATTAGGATAAGAAGACAGTAATTGTGTCAGATCTTTGGGAAAAGGAGTTGAAGAGAGCTATGATTTCGACGTCACAAAATCGGATAAGCTCTTTGATTTCTTGCTTGAGAGGGAACATATCAAGTTGCCTGCCAATCATGTTATGTTGCCTCCTGATCAATTAAAGAATAAGAAGTTCTGCAAATTTTATAACGCCACTTCTTATTCTACTAATGAGTGCAGAATTTTTCGACAACAAATACAGAGGGCTATTCAGTAAGGGAAGCTCAAATTTGATACACCTCAGAAGATAAAAATTGATGATAATCCTTTTCCAATAGATCAGAACATGGTTGATGCTAGGTTGCTCAAAGGGAAGACTAAAGTCCTAACATCGACTAGGGCCAAAGAAGCTAAAACCATCGACCCGAAGATGCAGATATCGACTGATGAGTATAGAGAGATTAAAAGACGTTGTGACCAACAGAAGAGCTGATACGAGCAGGGAGAGACGTCAAGGGACGGGACAATGAGGCCACGTATCATATCTTAAATTTTGTTGAACAAATGACAACAGCAGAAGGAAAAGGATTATCAGCGCTGGCTAGAAGAGAAAGAATACCAGCATCAACAGAAGAAAGAGAGGTATGAAAGAAAGCAAGCTAAATTACATTGGAATTGTCCTTTCTTCAGACATTGCTGGAATAAAGATTTAAAATTGTCTACTAGAAATAATTGCCCAGACTAACCATCGGTCTATCCATGTTCGAGATGAGTATCATCATAATATGGATCGATGCTTAAAAAATATAAGTGTTTATGATCGGCTTGGAAAGCGAGTTGTTGATCAAAACTGGGCTGATTATGAAGAAGAAAATAATGAGGAAGAATATGTTTGGCACAAAGGACAATGGTGTCTAGGAGGTTTAACAAGAAGCCAGAAAAGAAGAGTACAACGCCTAAGGAACAGAGAGCTAGAACAGGCTCAGGCATCAGGTAGACCTCAAGTGTGGAGTGCTAAACAAACAGCCGATAGGGGTCAACCATCGGCTAACATTCAAATGACTTTTCTGTTGCCTTCAGAATTCAGAGCTCCAGCAGATCAAAAAGTCTATTCAGATTTTGACGAATCGGGATATGAGAAGATAGTTGCCAAGTTTACAGTTGTACAACAAGCTACATTCGATAAGCCAGTCAAGCATCGGCACTTAAAGGCTTTATATGTAAAAGGTTTTGTCGATGGGAAGCCGATGAGCAAAATGTCGGTGAATGGAGGTGCTTCTGTCAATCTTATGTCTTATACCACTTTTCGTAAACTTGGCAAGGAACCAGAAAATTTAATTGAGACCGACATGATGCTTAAGGATTTTGGGGTAATGCATCCAAGACCAGGGGGCAATAAACGTCGAACTAACAATCGGAAGTAAGACTTTGCTCACCACATTCTTTGTCATTGGTGAAAAATGTTCATACAGTTTACTCCTTGATCGTGATTGGATTCATATAAATTGTTGTGTACCATCAACCATGCATCAATGTTTGATTCAGTGGTATGGAGATGATGTTGAGCTGGTTCACGCTGATGAATCTGTGAGTATCGCAATAGCTGATCTAATGTATTGGGAGCTAGAAGGCTTCGAATGTTTTTCTGGTAAGCTATGAGAAGGAGGCTTCATTAAGATCAATGATGAAAGCCAACAAATATCCCAACGATCTGTTTAAACTAAGCATATTTATTTCAGTTGCATAGAAACGTATGTCCTCTGCAATGTCTGCCCTTTTATCACTGTCTGATATGCTTATGAAGTCTGTCATTTAGTCTGGGTTCATCACTCATGGGTCAGTTCGCTGGTCTGGATTCATCCAGCTAGCCGGCTGATCCTCCTCACAGTTCACTATTCACCAAACCAGCTGAACAGTGTTTTTCTCTCACAACAAACAAGCCGAAACAGTGTTTTTCAGCCAAGTTTCAGACCAGCAAACGAGGCCCATGAGACAACTTGCAACATGTTCAGAACCACCAGACATACATTTGCTGTTATGCAGATTATATGTTGCATACTTTCTTTATTTGCAACAACAATGCACACTATCTAAACCTATTGCATTGTTGTTTGATATGCATCTCTTGACTAAAATTGGATGAGATTACTTAGGCTAGCTCCTTTCCTTGCATAGCAGTGGTAGGCTGGAGTCGGCACCAGTGCTCATGGTGAGACCACTGAGACCCTACCGTCATGGAGGCCAGCGTCCAAGCGCAGGACTCATGGTACCCAGGTCCACAACATGCCGGACACTAGGGCGTGACGACCTCAAGCGGCAGTTGTACATAGTTGTATCCCACCTTGTACATAGTTGTAAACGTTAACTATGCAATTTTATTGCCGATGCGACCTTGCTCTTTTTTTGGGGGTTAAAACTGTATAATAATTTATGGTTGACTATTGTCACTATTATGAGACAATCATAATACTAATTTTTTTATTGGTCAAGGCCAAGATGACTAAGGTATTATTTGCTACTACTTCCCGATAGGTCGCACTATCGTAGTATGCTTTATCTCAACTGAATCCACTCCTATCTCATCATTCTTGTGCAGGTTGCAGCAATATGATCACTATGTAGCTGGTTGCAACAATCTAATCATTCTTGAACGACTTACAAGGATGGCCCATACTATGAATAAGGAAGAAAATTTATGCTAACTTTGAATTTTGATAGGTCACCATGGATAACCTATGAATTATTTTTAGGTTAACTATAATGGTATATTTGAACATATTTTCTTTCATATTTGGCTACTTAAATAAGATGCTCATGGATTAGGCCTTATTTAAATCTAGGATGTAAAGTTTTTGGACGTCACATCAGGTGTCATATCGGGGTGTCGTATGGGGTGTTCGGATACTAATAAAAAACAAATTACAGAATCCGTCAGTAATCCACGAGACGAATTTATTAAGCCTAATTAATCCGTCATTAGCACATGTGTTACTTTAGCGCCACGTTGTCAAATAATGGACTAATTAGGCTTAAAAGATTCGTCTCATAAATTAGTCGTAAACTGTGCAATTAGTTATTTTTTTAGTTTATATTTAATACTCTATACATGTGTCCAAACATTCGATGGGATAGAGAGTAAACTTTAGGGGAACGAACTAAACAAGGCCTTAGCCAAACAAGTTAGACAATTTGCTCCTCAATCATGTTCTTTTGTATTATGAAAGAAAAGTAATTATTCTGGTATGTGTATCATGAATTCATGATTGGAGCAGCGAAAAAAATGGGTTAATTTTATACCTTGGCTTAATGTTGTGCTCCGGTCGCAACGCACGAGCACTCAACTAGTATTCTGGAACGTGCACGAAAGGGCTGAGGTAGAGGGGGCTAGGGGGCTGCGCCCCTCCCCCTCAAAGAGCCTACTAATCTCGCATTAGTTTCTTAAATATTGGTGTTTATTAGTTCATTTATGAAGGTATGGCTCCCTCAGTTGGAGTTGTCCCTCCTATCTCTAAGTTTTTGCTCCGCTCCTGTGTGCACCTACACCTACCTGATCAGCAGTTTGGTACTGTTTATACTAATAGGTCCTGATCATTGTCTTGTATTTGAATCCAACATGTTGCACTCTAGTGTGACCATGTGTATTTATGTAATCTATATAGCACAACAGATCACAAAATCATGTAAGAGCATCTTCAAAAGTCTTTCTAAAATTTACTCTCTAAACCATTATTTGAAGAGTCATTTGAGTAACAATCGATTTCTATATCTTTGTGTCCTCCAAGAGTTTTTTAATATCTTGTACGCATTCTAGAGAGTCATCCTTGTTCTCTATCTTCGGCTAGCGAAAAATTCAAAATAAAGGATATTTATATTTGGAGATGGAATTAAGGAGGTCGTTGGAGGGTATTCTTTAACAAAATATCTATTCCTGTCCTATAAATTAAATTAGAAAGGATATAACTCTTGCAGTTGCTCCAATGGAAATGTGGGTTGAGACCCGCCTCAGTTACCTGGACCTCCTCAAATATGCGTGCAGCCCGCATAAGGTTTGGGTGGGCCGAAATCGGATCTAGTACTCAGTTCGACCTTTGGACTTGCTCATCTGGGTGCGTTTGGTTCGAGGGATGAGATGGTCCATATTCTTCTCACTCCTCACATTTTTATTTGGTTTGTGGAATATAATGGTTGATCCATCACCACCTCATTTCTCACGAGCTAATAATTAGTATACAGAGAATGAGTTGATTCCACCAAAGTTCATGCGATTTTTTTTTTTTTTTTTTTGAGAATACCAAAACTCATGAGGTGAGCTCGTGAAGCATGGGTGACTTTGCACAAACCAAACACACTCCGGCCCATACGTCTCAGCTTGTGAGGCCAATCGTCCTGGCCTCATTCCCCCCTTAGGCCCATCAACAAGCCACGCTGCTCTCGTCTGTGGGCCGGCTCCCTCGCGTTCCCCCTTTCTGGCCGGCTTCCTCCTCCTCGCCCACCGCCGACGCAAAAAACCCCGCCCCCCAATTCCAATCTCGCCGCCGGCGCTCCGCTTCGCACCGCCAGGAGCAGCCTGTCCTCCCTCCGATCCGCACTCGCCCGCGTTGGAGTTGGGGAACGAACGTCTCCCTCTCCGTTGCTCCCCCTGCTAGCATCAGTTGGCGCTGGAATTGGTATGCGTCTTTCTCGATCTACTCTCCTCAACTCCTATCTACCCGCGCACATATCTTCCTTTCTACAGAGTCCTCTGCTTTGCAAATTCATGCCTGCTGCTTGGGATGGACGAAAACGTAATCATCAGTATTCATTGAACATTGCTAACTAATAGTAACATATTTATTCTAGCTCTTATGAGAAATACAAACTAGTATTATATTTCAACAGCTACAGGAACACCACTGTTCTTATTATAAACATATTTAACTGTACAAGTGCCCCACTCATTGTTCATCCCCTATTCTGGCTTCATGCATGATACACCTTGATTGTGTATTTGGCACTCACATCAAAGTCTAGACTAGATGACACTGATTGGTCACGAACTCACGATTAGTTCAACACTGATTGCTCACTATGAGTTTATGAGATCTTCAGTAGTACTGTAACAACTAAAATGGCAGGGAACAACACTGTTTCTAGTTAAGCTCTGTGCTATGCACGCACCAGAGATGTTTTTCAGGTCTGGTCCAATGTTCCCGTCACATCTGCACATTATATATAATACTAATAGTACAGCTTGACAGTTTCCTTCCCCTTTTGATGCTCACACTAATATATCTTTGTTCAAGTCTGTGTAGGAGATTGATCCTGATACCTCTCATAACTGCTGCCTCTATTTATTTGACTTTTCAAAGAGAGATTAATATGCTTCTACTCGCTAAAGGGTTACTACACCATGTGTGATGTTAATATTTGGCTCCTATTTCTGTGCCTGATGCTTTTCCCCCATTGTTTTTCCAACTGTAGGAGAATTCCTATGGAGACGATCTCATCCTGTCCCATCTGCAATATACAAGTTCTCACGGTTGAGCTGGAATGGTAATGGCGGATTCTTCTCCATGCTTCTGCAATTGAGCGTCTCCTCCCTTCTTCTTTTTCTCCCTGGCATTATACACAACATACCACTATCTTATGCAATGTTTGCCATAATCATTTGTAGGCATGCCAATAGCCACTTTGATGATGATCAACTCCAAAGGGACATGGAATTAGCACATCAGATGGCAATTGCTGAATCAAGTACAGGTACCATGGTAATAATCTCGCTTTGGCTGTTTTCTCTCACATTGTTTTAATAATAGTAGCTGTAGATCATGGTCCATTTCAATAATTGAAAGGTTTTCTCTGCATAGCACTTGCTGAATCTAGTAAAGATACCATGGAAATATTCTGCTCACAAGTTTATCCCTTTCGTATAAAAATAATATAGGTGTGGATCATTATTCATTTCAGTAGTACAATTTCTGTGTGGTTGGTAGGGGCGCCTTACAGTGTTCACATGTATTGTTTGAAAGACGCACATACTTACCTCCTAGTGCTGTTGCTGTTAAAACTTTCATTAGAGATATGCTTAGAATTCAGCAGAAATTGAAATACTGTTCTAATTATCCTGGTTTGTGATCCACTAGTCCAGAAACGCCTTGGTACTTGATGTTTTGCATTCCTTGTTTTGGCAGGGTTATAATTCAGCTGATCTTTTGTGCAGAATGACCCAAAACGTTATAGTGGATCATTCACCAGTGACTCCAATACTCTAGGGGCCTCATCGAGTCATAGTGGATACTCACGCCATTACAGCGAGCTATTGGATGAACAAATCTCTTGTTTGATCGGAGCACAAATTCGAAGCAAAGTTCAAGAAGTGGAAGGCTATATTATGAGCTTGTTGAGGGGCTGCTTGGAGTCAGAAGCTGGTTCCTTGACAAGTATGATATCAGGCTATATTGAGCATCATCAGAGTCTTTCATCAGAAGATAAGGGATGGGGATGTGGATGGAGAAATATTCAGATGCTGAGCTCTCATCTATTGAAGCAAAGACCAGAAGCTAGAGTAGTATTATTTGGTGGTTCTGGATTTGTTCCTGACATCCCTTCACTCCAGAGGTGGCTTGATATTGCTTGGGATAAAAAGTTTGATACGATTGGCTCCAGCCACTTTCATAACAAAGTTTATGGTGCCAATAAATGGATAGGGACTACAGAATGTGCTACCCTCTTCCGCTCGTTTGGCCTCCGCGCAAGGATTGTAGATTTTGATAGCACAGAATCATCTGACCTCCAAAGTAAGAACGGAAGGCGTGCAGCGAGTCAAGTACAAGGACCTATTGACAAGTTCTTAATAAAGAATAACTCTCCAAAATCATCGTCTGAACTTTGTCGAGAGGATGCTCAAAGTATGAGGAGGACAGGTCCTTGTTGACTGGGTTTGTAACTACTTTGCAAGTGAGTGTTCTGATAGATTTGCCACACAGCGTGTCACTGTCAGCAATAAAACGTAAGAGCTTATATGTCTCCCTTTTGAGAGATGTTCTATCCCATAATCTGAAATGCTTACAGTATCTACAAGTAACTTTGTTATAGTGTAACTAATAACGAGGTAGGTGCCATTCACAGGCCACTGTATTTTCAACATCAAGGTCATTCAAGGACAATAGTTGGGATTCAAAAGAAAATGGGTCATTGTGGATCTCAAGAACAATACACCCTTTTGATTTTAGATCCTGGCCATGTAAGTTACAGTTATCATTAATTTTATTGGTGTGAACTATTTTCCCTTTAGTTGTCAGTTAATTGTATTTAATTTCAGTCTATTTGAAGATCAGCTTATGGTGTAAGTTTGTTGGTTTCAAAGCTCAGCGAGTGTTGCGCTATTTGGTATTTTTGACTTTTCGTTCTTCATGCTTTTTGCTGAACAATTACTTTGAGGACCACCGACATAAACTGAACATCTGGTGTCTAGCTCGGCGTGGATGTATGTTTAGCTCTATAGAATATCTTCAGGCCCTCTTGCTTCCCATGTGAATAGACTCTTGTGATATTGATTGAGAAAGCAGCAGCTTAGACTTCAAAAGCACATGCCAACATTCGTTGTACCAAGTCGTTGTTTTGATGTGTTGCAACATATTGTGGATTATATTTCTTTGCTCTGGATCCTTATTTTGTATGCATAGTCCATTCTGAAACTGCTAGTGTAGACTTTGAATTGCTGTTTCTCTGTTAGTATGCTATTCAAATGTTTTCCTTTAATACCACAGAGAACTGCAGATCTAGAAAGGTCTCTAAGAAGCAAAAAGGGATGGCAGCGTCTGGTGAAGAGAGGTGTCCACACGCTCAGGAAGCCACAATATCAGGTACATCAAATGTCACAAAGTACATGAAATTGAGAAGGCTTACATGAATTTGTACACTTATATAATACATTATCTGGTGTACATGTCATGTTACCAGTTGTGTTATGTGGATCCTGGAATTGCTAGTTTAGAAGAGATGGAGCAACTGAAGGATATTAATAATGATAGTATACTAGTCAGGTTTTAGGTTCCTGGTGAGTATGAAAACCAACCCTGTCTTTCTTTGTTTATATATGTTAACAATAAAGATGTGCTGGGAAATTTGGATCACTAATCTTGTTATCCATTGTTCAGATTATGCGACAAAAACAAAATGAACAATTCAATTATGAGAAATTGTGTCTAACTAATTATTGGTTTTTCATACCACTGTTTTATCGATGCTTCATCGGTTATTTTGACCTAGCTCAATGCTGTATTTGTGCAGTATTACCTTGATGTTGTGAAGCATGTTTCTCTGATTTTCTTAATGGTTCAACAGAAAACAGGTCATTATCAATCTGTTGCCACCCTCCACGCCACGGTCCACGCCCAAGTTGTCACCGTACGTTCATCCTCTACATTGGATCAACCAACGTCCTACTCCAAGTGGGGAGGGCTTCATCTTCATCGTTTCGTTGGTGATAGTTAAAGAGTGTAGTGTCATTATCAATCCCATCTAATAATTTCTTCTCAATGCACATAATGTTGCTAAACCGTAAACCTTTCTTGAGTCGCTCCGGACCTTAAATATTTCTTCAACTGCTTTAATTTTGAAAAACTTTCATTGATCCAAGTTTGAAAAATCAATATCCAAACCATCCAAAAGATCATATAGAGCGTGAAGTTGTTCTGATGCAAAAATATCCCCAAGTAAACTTGACCCGTGGAGTGTCAACCCTGTTGTAGAATTTATGAAGAAACTTCAAAATCAGTGCTTTGTTCTGACTTCTGCCAGTCCACCATTTTCTTTAGCCCTGCAAAGCCTTAAGAGGCCCTTTGGTATGGATTCGCCGGCTCCGGCTCCGGCCCCACTGACAGCTGTGACACAGCACACTGAAGCTATACTCTTCATCGAATCTATTTTCCTCTCGACTCCTTTTCCCTCCACTGACACAGCCGGAGCCAGTTTTTCTGGCTTCTCTGGCGCTGGCTCTCGCGCGTCACCGTAGTGCTACAGTACCCCCTACAGTAGGGGCCCGGATCCGTCGGGAGCCCGGCCCCTTAGTAGGCTTTGGCTGATCCTTACCCTTTGTTTGCTGCAATTCCCCCTCTGCTCTTGGACCTCACTCGGTCACAGTGTTATCCTAAACGCTAAACGGTCAGTCCCCTGTCGTTTAGCCTATTATTCGAGGTGTTTAAACAGACTAAACGTCCATTTAAACGGTCACAACAACCAATTAAACGAAAATGATGTACCACCGTGTAACGTTTAAACGGTGTGTAAATAGACTAAACAACTGTTTAGGCGAACAGTGCTCAGTCGTGAGAAAACTGCACGCTATCCCTGCCCAGCGAACAACTGACAGCCATGAATAGTAAGTCTCCTGCAGATAAGATTACCAAACCCACAGACGTCCCAATTCCACAAAACCGACTGAATCCCAAAAGTTCTTTTTCCGTATAAAAAGAAAAAGAAAACACGAGATCAATCATACAGAGGACGAAGGATGTGCATCGATACAACAGATGTCAACGCTGTAAGAAATGAATAGAGTGAGAGAGAACAAAACAATGCCAATAACACAACCTTAGTTGACAGCCTGTTCGCTTGTTGGTTTCAGCTGTTACCGTTCACACACAGTCCATTACTTATATATCCAAATAAGAGATATCTGCCGTGATAACAGTCATCTAGCTAGGTTCTAGATCAGCACGGCAATAAGTGCGACCTTTTCTTTTCAAAACCAGCAATAACAACTTAATATATAGTTAGACTTCCTTGTGCTCAGTCTAGGTCCCATATATAATAGATGCATTGTGAGTACATGCTCCCACATGATACTTAACGGATTGTCCTATTTTCACTGTCGGATTGACGGTTTTCAATCCTCTGTGGCAAGCCCATGCCTGCAAAGGGTCATTATCAGTAAGAGCTTTAGGAATCCAATATACACTTGCGGTTACATTATATAGAGTGGCTTGGGAACCTGTACCAGGAATCAGATGGATGCGTCGAGCAACCTCAAGCTTCTTTTTGGCATAATCCACATACATTTTTCGTCTTGGAATCTGAAAAACAAATTTGTTACAATTTCATTGTAGCATAGAACATGCGCAGAGTTTCAGGCCAGGTACCCAGCAAAGTAACTGTAGACTATCCATTAGCTAACCTTACTGTAAACTGCATCAGTAAAATGTTTCCTTAAAACTGCGCCTTCGCCACCATCTACGACCTAAAGGCAAACAGACAAGACAACAATGATGGGAGGGGAAACTACTTGGATAATGGAAGTAGTATATAGCATAAACATAGCAGTATGTCTACAAAATCATACTTACAAGTTCCCGAATGTGACCCATGCAGATATTAAACTGAAAACATAATAAGATGGCAAGTCATTAGCACTAAAACAAAATTACCAACAAAAACAACACAAAAGAAGTGGGAACATGTCTTAACATTTGCAGATATACACGAAACCTACATCACGGAGCATTAGGCCATATCCCTCGATCTGAGCTTGGATCCTAAACGAGCATGAAGAAGGAAGCTTATTTTCTGATGAAAGGATGTCCTTCAAAGCCTCTTTGAAACTCATCTGCTCGCACAAGGAAACATTAATTAAACATACAGAGTAGACAACAAGATAACACAAAAACAAACAATAATCAGTGATGTGTATATAAATTGCACAAGGCACAAGGCAGCCTGCCAACCTCTTGCTTAGAGGTTCGCTTCCAAACCTCAAAATAGACCAGATCATAGTCCTTTCGACAATCAAGATCATAGCGCAGGCCCCAAACATACTCCTGTGCCCAAAAAAAAAGACAATGGAGTCATAAAATGCATCGACAATAAGCATCACCTGCTACCATTATAAGTTAATAGCAGAACAGATGGATCTTACCTCATAGCCAAGAGTAGCTAAAGAAGCAGGCAAATGGCAGAAGCCTGCCGCAATCTTCATGGCTTGCTGTGCTCCCCTGTCATCATACCTCAAAAACTAAAGGGCAAAGGAGTCATGGGGGCGCTAAACTATGCATATACCTGAACTACATTCTTTCCCGCTGTTGATCCTTACCTGTTTATGATCTAGAAGCAGAGCGTCTTCAACCCACTGTCACATGGTCAAAACGTTGTCAGTCAATACAATTCAGCAGTAGCACATGTTTTTCAACTTTTTCAATAGGTAGACACACGATGCATACCTTCATACGCTTTGACAGTTCATCCCAGTACTTGACATACTCCTCATCAGTTTCATAGCAGCTAAAAGTTAAGCGGTACTTTTCCCAATCAGGATAATCGACAAAAAAATCCTGCCATCCAAATGAGAGAAGCAATATACGTGACTTAAAGGAACAATACTAGATCCTTCCATTTGATTAAGTACTCCAACACAATACAAACATGGAAAGAAAATGAGCATTCAACCTTTTGATGTAACTCAATATATACTTTGACTCACATATATACTGCTCAAATGAAAATCTATGTGATCACATTTTCAGAAACATACATACATATATATTTGCTTACTACAATTGAGAGGAAAAATTCAAGAACAATAAGGACAAAATAAAAGCTTATCCAGGCTTTTGACAAAACAAAACAGACTTCAAATACAATAACAGATTCAATAGTATGGACTTAAGGATTACGGATGTGCCACCTCTCTAGAGTGTGTTGCCATGTTTGCAAGCGCTATCTTATCCTATTTTTGGATATAAACTAGTATGAAAGAATTATACAATATATACGCTGCCATGGCACCGGTATTTAAGGTTAGTAAAAACTTCAGATGCAAATTCAAACATAAGTGGAATTGACTAGTATGAACAGTCGGCACAACAAATTACAACTAGCATTTTCAATTATCACACAAGTGATGTGTTAGCCTAGAAGGACAATGTTTGGCAAATAACTAGCATTGTTGAATATCACACAAGTGACTTGGACGACATGGGAATGTGAAAGATAGTGCCAACCACCAAAACATTTGACTCAACAAAAGGAAGAGTTTTTTAAAGCCCTTCGAAAGGTAATGTTCTATGTACTTAGTAACTTCCAGTTTGTGTTACGAATCTGGTATTATCCTTGTAATAAGGGCACGCAGAATTGAAGGAGAAACGAAAACAATATATTCAAAGCATGAGTAAAACCGCTAAAAGTGCATTCCAACAAATTGATTTTAGGGCTTGGCTGCTTAATGGCATTATGTGTTCAGATTTTTTTTCCCAGTTAGCCAGTGCTAATCCAAAGAGTTGTAAACTAGTCAAAAATTTATATGCGGAGAACAAGGATTTAGAATGTTGTTGTCCAAGGAAAATAAAGTAACCAATGATGAAGATGTAGCATTTCAGAAACAAACTTAGCAAAAATTTCCCTAGTTGAATAAAGACCAGGAAGCTGGTCACATGAATGGCCAACCGACGTGCAATCATGGAGGCTATTGCAAGTGATAGAATGTCATGCCCTCATGCAAAAGATCAGAGTAGCTCTTATAAATGATCGTGAGGCAACAACAACAAGAATTCATTTTGGATGCAGTTTAAATAAAGGGCGTAGCCAATGCAGAGAGCTCCCGCTCTGTGCGGGGTCTGGGGAAGGGTGTCAGTGGCAAGCCTTACCCTTGCCTGTGCAATGCGAGCAGACCGCGACTCGAACCCGGGACCTTCCGGTCACAGGCGGTAAGACTCTACCGCTTGCACCAGGCCCGCCCTTCGGATGCAGTTTAAATACCGATGATAAAACGGAGGTGATATTAAGTACTCACAGCTCTTGTAAGGACTATGCGTTGGTAGTCATCCAGCTCGGCGAGATCAAAATATTCGAGATCGTAGGTCCAACCGAAGATGCTAGGACCTGGCTTAAAGGGGTCATCCCAATCAAAAACCTCATCAGGGTACTCACTTGCTGGCACTGCAGCAGTGGTGTCATCCCAGTTGAGACTACCCTCCTTCAACCTCTGCACACAGATCGAACAAGGATTGATTTGAGGGCATCTATTGATTGTAAATAAGTGGAATTGAAATGAAGTGCAATACAAACATATAGTGTATATATTAAGCGGAGTACATATTTAATCATCAAATGTATAGACAGCAGGTAGATTATATGATGTGATGATATGGAGCAAGCTTGCCTTGTAATCTCTGAAGCGAAGGCCACAGAGGCGTTGATACACCTCATGACTGTCTTTGTCCTTTAGACGGGATGCAATCCGAACGTAGATGGGGCGCTTCATGAGGAGAGCTCCTGCCAGCAACGAGAGAGCTCCTCCTCGTCGATGTCGTCTTCGCCGAGAAGACCAACTTCTCCTCCCGTTCTTGCCCCCTTGCTCCTCCTCCCGGACTGGGGTCGGGTATCATTGTCGCCGCCCATCAACGCCGCATCCGTTGTGTCGCCGAGGATGAGCCAAGACCGAGAGGACGAGGAGATGGGCCGCCGATGGTCCTGCGCCTCTTGTCCCCCGTCCACATCGCCGAGCTGCTTCGTCTCCCATGGTCGACGACGGCGCCGCTGGGCGCCGCAACAGATCGGACAACGTGGGGCATCATCTCGAAGAACCGACGACGAAACCCTAATCTCGATCCCGAAGAACCGACGATGAAACCCTAATCTCCAACCACCAGCAATGATATATGAGAGGGAATACCTTTGTTTGGTGGTCAGGAGGATCGATCTGGAAAGAAAATTATTCTACGGCGACGACATCATTTCTACCTTGATGTCGCCGTCTGGAAAGAAAAGTCTCCATGTTGTCATGTCGGTGAAGTTGTTGACGCCGTAGTTGTCGCCCTCATCTTCAATAGAGCCGCTATGGAGAAAATGATTCCACCCTGCCCCCTTGCTGTCGCTGGAGAGGAGGAGGAGGAGGAGATAAAGCCCCGGTACTAAGAAATTTGTCATGGAGATACCATAACCCTAAAAACTCGATCTACTAGAAAACTTATTAAAAAACGATGGATCCCCACTCCCTCCTCAGGCCTCAAGCGAGATGCTTGGAGGGAAAGAGATGGGTACCAATGGTGGTGGATGGCTACAGCGGGCGGGCGGCGGCTTAGGGCTAGTCTCTCTAGAGGGAGACGAGAAGACGTAACTCTACCTCAATGCACATTTTCATGACACGGTTTTTGTTGATGAATGAAATATTGAGAGACGATATTTTTCATCAACAAAAATATGTAAAGGTGATGTGACACTCTTGAAAATTATACATTCAGACTGAGGTCATTGCCCTGGACTTCTTCCAATATGCGTGCAACTTTTTAAAAAAAACATGGCCCGCATAGGGCTCCTTTGAGAGTAAAACCCAGGATGGAAAACCCTCCCACTGAGAACTAGTAAGATGATAATTAAAATTAGGGAAAAATCTGGGATCCGGAGGGATAGGAGTTTCTAAACGAGGCGGTGTAGATGGGCAGAAATCTAGCTTAGTAGGCAGTTCGAACTTGGACTCCGGCCCATACGCCTCAGCTCGTGAGCCCAATCGTCCTGGCCCATCAACAAACCCCGGTGCTCTCGTCTCGTCGGCCGGCCCGGCTCCCTCGCAGCCCACCCTGCTGGCTTCCTCGTCCACCGCTGCGGAGCACGCAAACGCCCGCCCCCAGTTCCAATCTCGCCGCCGCCGGGTTGCCGTCCCGGCGCTCCGTTTCGCACAGCCAGGAACAGCCCCAACCCCGCCCCCGCCTCGATCCGGACTCGCCCGCGTTGGAGTTCCTGCTAACACCAGTTGGCGCTGGAACTGGGCATGCGTCTTTCTCGATCGACTCTCCTCAAATCCTATCTATCCGCGCGCGTATCTTCCTTTCTGCAGAGTCTTCTGCTTTGCAAATTCATGCCTGCTGCTTGTGATGGACGAAAACGTAATCATCGTTATTATTCGTTATATAAACGGATATTGCTATGCCACTTCATCATGCTTCAGATAGAGACCTGACCTGCTAGGCATATCTGCTACTAATAGAAGCATATTTAATCTAGTTATTATGAGAAATACAAACTATATTTCGACAGCTATCGAAACATCACTGTTCTAGTGTCTAGATGATACTGATTAGTCACTATTAGTTCAACACTGATTGTCAATTATGAGTTTATGAGATCTTCAGTAGTACTGCAACAACAAATAAAATGGCAAGGAACAACACCGTTTCCAGTTAAGCTCTGTGCAATGCAGGTACCACAGATGTGTTCCCCTCACATCAGCACATTATATATAATACTAATAGTACAGCTTGACAGTTTCCTTCCCCCTTTTGATGCTCATGGCATCACTAATATATATTTGTTCAAGTCTGTGTAGGAGATCAATCCTGATACCTCTCATAACTGCTGCCTCTATTTATTTGACTTTTCAAAGAGAGATTAATATACCACTACTGGCTAAACGGTTACCATAACACCATGTGTGATGCTAATATTTGGCTCTTACTTCTGTGCCTGATGTTTTTTTGCCATTGTTTTTTTCCCCATCTGTAGGAGCATTCCTATGGAGACGATCTCATCCTGTCCCATCTGCAATATACAAGTTCTTACGGTTGAGCTGGAATGGTAGTGGCGGATTCTTCTCCATGCTTCTGCAATTGAGCGTCTCCTCCCTTCTTTTTTTTCTCCCTGGCATTATACACAACATACCACTATCTTATGCAATGTTTGCCATAATCATTTGTAGGCATGCCAATAGCCACTTTGATGATGATCAACTCCAAAGGGACATGGAATTAGCACATCAGATGGCAATTGCTGAATCAAGTACAGGTACCATGGTAATCATCTCGCTTTGGCTGTTTTCTCTCACATTGTTTTAATAATAGTAGCTGTAGATCATGGTCCATTTCAATAATTGAAAGGTTTTCTCTGCATAGCACTTGCTGAATCTAGTAAAGATACCATGGAAATATTCTGCTCACAAGTTTATCCCTTTCGTATAAGAATAATATAGGTGTGGATCATTATTCATTTCAGTAGTACAATTTCTGTGTGGGGGGTAGGGGCGCCTTACAGTGTTCACATGTATTGTTTGAAAGACGCACATACTTACCTCCTAGTGCTGTTGCTGTTAAAACCTTCATCAGAGATATGCTTAGACTTCAGCAGAAAGTGAAATACTGTTCTAATTATCCTGGTCTGTGATCCACTAGTCCAGAAACGCCTTGGTACTTGATGTTTTGCATTCCTTGTTTTGGCAGGGTTATAATTCAGCTGATCTTTTGTGCAGAATGACCCAAAACGTTATAGTGGATCATTCACCAGTGACTCCAATACTCTAGGGGCCTCATCGAGTCATAGTGGATACTCACGCCATTACAGCGAGCTATTGGATGAACAAATCTCTTGTTTGATCGGAGCACAAATTCGAAGCAAAGTTCAAGAAGTGGAAGGCGGTATTATGAGCTTGTTGAGGGGCTGCTTGGAGTCAGAAGCTGGTTCCTTGACAAGTATGATATCAGGCTATATTGAGCATCATCAGAGTCTTTCATCAGAAGAGGTGCCGTTCACAGCCCACTATATTTTCAACATCATGGTCACTCAACCTACCACTATCTTATGCAATGTTTGCCACTATGTCTCCCTTTTGAGAAATGTTCTATCCCATAATCTGAAATGTTTACAGTATCTAGAAATAACTTTGTTATAGACTAACTAAAGAGGTGCCGTTCACAGCCCACTATATTTTCAACATCATGGTCACTCAAGGGCAATAGTTGGGATTCAAAAGAAAATGGGTCATCGTGGATCTCAAGAACGATACACCCTTTTGATTTTAGATTCTGGCCATGTAAGTTACAGTTCTCATTCATTTTATTGGTCTGAACTATTTTCCCTTTGTTGTCAATTAGTTGTGATTTAGTTTCACATTTAATTTGAAGCTCAGCTTATGGTGCAAGTTGGTTGGTTTCAAAGCTCAGCGAGTATTGTGCTATTTGGTATTTTCGTTCTTCACGCTTTTTGCTGAACAGTCACTTTGAGGACCACCAACATAAACTGAACATCAGGTGTCTAACTCTGCGTGCATGAATGTTTAACCCTATAGAAAATCTTGAGGCCCTCTTGCTTCTCATGTGAATGGACTCTTGTGGTGTTGATTGAGAAAGCAGCAGCTTAGATTTTGAAAGGACCTACCCACATTCGCTGTAACAAGTCGTTGTTTTGATGTGTTGCAACATATTGTGGATTATATTTTCTTTGCTTTGGTTCCTTATTTTGTATGCATAGTCCATTTTGAATAGACTTTGAATTGCTGTTTCTCTATCAGTACACTATTCAAATGTTTTCCTTAATGCCACAGATAACTGCAGATCTAGAAAGGTCTATAAGAAGCAAAAAAGGATGGCAGCGTCTGGTGAAGAGAGGTGTCCACACTCCACACACTCAGGAAGCCACAGTATCAGGTACATCAAATGGCCCAAAGTACATGAAATTAAGAAGGCTTACATGAATTTGTACATTTATATAATACAATTATCTGGTGTACATGTCATGTTATCAGTTGTGTTATGTGGATCCTGGAATTGCTAGTTCAGAAGAGATGGAGCAACTGAAGACTATTGATAGTATACTAGTCAGGTTTTAGGTTCCTGGTAAGTATGAAAACTAACCCTGTCTTTCTTTGTTTATACTAGCCATTGCTGCCCGCGCTTCGCTGCGAGTGATTTGCTTGGTATAGGAAACCTCATATTGCTAATATGTTTTCTCATCGTATTAGTACTTAAGGCTGGTGAGGTTGGTTGTCATTACATGGTGCCTATTCTAGTGGAAAGAAGTATTTGATGGAGTTGGGTTCCAGCAACTAACGCGCTTAGATTTGAAGTACAACATTGGATAGCATTACATTATAGGCGAAAATAGGAAAACTAAAACACAAATACTTTCCCTAACGGGAGGGTTTACAAAAAGTGAATTAGGATTCACTGTTCTTAGGTGAATCTACAACACGCGTCCAATAACTACGGATGACAACAACGACAAGAGGAGCATCCGAAGGCAACTAATCCACCTTGAAACCACGCAGCTTGACTCCTGTGCTCGGTGGATTCTTTTATTGTACTGGATATGGATCTGCAACTTCTCGCGCTAATGGTTGAGTGAGAGGAACTAAGGGGTCTACTTCTAACACTTCCGAAGGTGGAGGCGCTGGCAGTTCCACATCACCGGTTCTCCTTGTTTCAGTTGGGTGGATAGGGATCCCCTCCAAGATCGGGGCATCCCGCATTTCATCAACCAGCGCCCTCCGCTTGGCCCTAGTAAACAAATAGGCCTCACCCAGTTGATGAACATGCCGATCTTCGGCCTCCTTCAGAGCTTCTGACATTGCAGCCTCCCGCCTCTCAGCAGCTGCAGCACTGGCATGCGCTTCGGCGAGTTGCACCTGGAGCATCCGAGTGAAGATCTCGGCTTCTTCGGTGCGCCGGAGGCACGCCCTCAGCTCTAAGGCTTGCCGGTCATACTGCTCATCCAGAGCAAGCAGGTACGTGGTTAAGTGCACCATGGTAGGACTATCTTCTTGCGCATCACGACCTTGCAAAGCCTCCATGCGAGCCATCCATGGCCGCCGATTCCTATCCAAGGGTGGAAAGAACTTCATGGGGGTACGGGCAACGGGCTCTTCATAGAGCTGGCAAAGGTACCGCAAAGCTTTGTGGGCCATAACCTGGTAAGTGTCGGTGAAGCTAAATCCGGTTGCGGTCACACTCCAGGCTTCGGTGATGTCGGGGAACTCTTCACTCTTCCCAATGTAAACCGTAACCTCACACCGATCGGTGCCATGTTTCTGATACTCACGGCCCTCATACTCAGGACGATACTTGACTCCGAGCTTTTGCAGGGTGGCGTGCAGGATTCTAGGAAAACCCTGAACGTTTAGGCAGTAACTACTAACCTAGGTTCCTGCCATTTCTGGTCGTGGCTACAAAGAAGGGCCGAGTAAAAAGCTTGCTCAAAGAGAAAACCTAAGCGAGCTAAAGTGCGACGAGTGGTGGCACCAATGGCCAAGGCAGGCTTTGCTTATAAAGCCCGAGCGGTCTGTGGGCCTGGCGTGGTTCACTAGGGTTCTTGCGCAGGATTACTACGAACGAATCGACCAGATTTCGCTCGTTCGAGGTGAGCGACGTGTGGTGCCATTACTGAGTAGTACGACTGTAGGGCAAGGGTCCGACAAGAGCGCAGAAAAGGGGTACAAGGAGGCATGGGTCACTATTGACGTGGCTCATGGGTGAGCGCGGAGCACAAAGCCACAGTGTAGACCTAACTATGTAACGAGCACGAGTAGGCCATGCAGACTACGGCACGCGTGACACCTATGGATGGCGTAGCTGCTAGTAATATGGGATAACAATGCACAAACAGGCCATGCATTAATGCACATCCTATGCGTTTGAGGTGAGCGATGTCTGAGGCCATTAAAGACTAATACGGTTGTAAGCCAAGGTTCCGACAAGAACTCAAAAAAGAGTGCTACCGGCTAAGGCAGGGTCTGCTTATAAAGGCAGAGCGGTCTGTGGTCTTGGCGTGGTTCACCAGGGTTCCTACGTGGGATCACTACGAACAAATTGACCAAATTTCACGCGTTCGAGGCGAGTGATGTGCGGTGCCATTACTGAGTAGTACGATTGCAGGGCAAGCGTCCGACAAGAGTGCAGAAAAGGGGTACGAGGGGACGTGGGTCACTACTGACGCTACTCACGTGTGAACGCGGACCACGAAGGTACAGTGCGAACATATTTCTGTAACAAGCAGGCGTAGGCCATGCACACAACGACATGTGTGGCACCTAAGGATGGTGTGTCTACTAACAATACGGCACAATAATGCACGTACTACGTGGCTACACCTCAACTAACCACCTAGGTATGTAGTAGAATTTACAAGATTTTGTTCTTTGTGCCAGCGTGCTGGCACTTACTGGGCCTCATCATTGTATACATATAAGTATATAGTTCCATTGATGCGCACGTTCGTGTGTTCACCTAAACGAAGTACATTGCACCGGCCATTAAGGACTAATACGGTTGCAAGACAAGGTTCCAACAAGAGGGAAAAAAAGCGCGGGGAGACTTGGGTCATGGTAGGCGTAA
This sequence comes from Miscanthus lutarioriparius, assembly GCA_904845875.1. Lineage (NCBI taxonomy): Eukaryota > Viridiplantae > Streptophyta > Magnoliopsida > Poales > Poaceae > Miscanthus > Miscanthus lutarioriparius. The sequence continues at coordinate 149,792,230 of CAJGYO010000007.1, read as the reverse complement.
CCGCAAGCGACGCTAAGCACAAAACCATTATGGTAGATGTAGTAATGGCGATCAACCCCAACCACCGACCATCCTGGGAGTAACGTGGCCATGCATGTGTCCTAAATCGTAGCAGTTTAAATGGTCGTGCATGGTCCTGCATATTACTTAGAAACTACCACAACGTCCATACGAGTGCATACTACCTAGGTACTATTACAAATAGTACAGCTTGGACGGTGAATCGTTTTTATCTGATGGTAAGGAGAAGCGACATTAAATGTGTCCACCAACCCCAACCACTGCTTCTCGCGCTTCATTGCGGGTGATGTACTTGTTGTAAGAGATTCAGAGTGTTCCAAGTAGAGAGAGAGTACAACTAAGTGGCAAATGACTTAACCTCTTTAGCGAGACGGCCAGACGATTTTTAGCACTGAGAAAAAGCACTGGAAAGTTCGTCCGGTAGAACCAGAGGGCTCCTGGCTACGTTAGTGGCTTGTCACGGAACGGCCTCTAAGGCAAAAAAAAATTGGGCCCGCAAAGCTAGGTCTGGCCCATTGGGCTTGTAGGGTTCCTGTCTTAGCGACGTAGCGCGAGTCAAAGATCGGTCGCATCTTTTCCCAATCTCGCTGGGTTCACAAGGCGGCCACACGCCGATGCCTCCAGCAACACTCGCTTCGTCGTCTCCGCCGTCGTGCACGCCACCATGGTGGCACCGGTCGCGCGCCTCGTGGCCCGCCGCCTCCTCGGCCTCGCTTCCGCGTCTGGGTCGGAAGTAATCGGCCGTCGTCTAGCCTCGTCTCCGGTTAGCCCTCTTCTCTCCCAAACCCTACCCCCACTATTTCCCCAGACTAATCGTCCCGATGTCCTCTGCGAAACTTTCCTTCCAGATCGCCACAGCCTCCGGGGCTCAGATCCAAAGCACCGTGGCCTTCTCCACGGCTCCTAACTACGTGAGCACTTCTCGGATGCGTTCCCCGCTTTGCTGATCTGTTTAGTGGTTGATAGGTCGGTGAGGTGGCGGTGGCGATAATGGGACTATATACCGGTAAGGCATCTGTTCGGTTTCTTTGCATAATCCATGATCTCCTAGCAAGGAGTATCGACTAAAGGAATTACTTTCGGAATAGGGAACTTATTTAAGCGAGGCCACATGAAAATAGAGTTTTGGTCAGCATAGAGTATCGACTAAAGGAACGATTTGTGCATGGCAAAATTTAAGCACAAAGATCATCGGTGGCAGCGATCGATCAAAGAAGCAAAGGTAACTAATAAATTCCATTGAAGTTATATTATTATATCCTTTATATTGTAGCACTCTAGGGAGGCAAAGATTAACCTCTATGTGAATCGAACGAAGACGAACAATGTAGTCATGGAGAAAAGAGCCTTCGTGTTTTGCTATAACCTGAAAGTGATTTTGAGAATGTGGATTCATTTTTTTTTCCAGCAAACTTCACGGCTTTGATTGGGCAGCAAATGCCATACAAGTAATCTTGAGCTTTGCCATTACCAATTTAGATCATTTGCTAAAAAGTGCACTTGCTGGTGTCTAAGTAGCTGGACATGAAACCACACTACAATTAGTGACTCAAATTAAAAATTTCAATTTTGAATTCATGGCCGATTCTCAGATCAAACTTTATTATAGCTGAATTTTTCGAGTGCATGAGTGCTTCTCTGTTCCCTCGTGGTCTTATTCAATGATTTCTTAGCCACTTTACCACAGGAACATGATTCAGTGGATACTATTGATATATGTGAGATTGATCAACTGGTTATTGATGTAAGAATGACCACTTTACCTATGCTCAAAATTCAAGGTATAATAGTGTGAATATTTTTTTCTCTGATTTTCTCTCAAACTGTGCGGGTTTGCAAAGAATTCTTTCCAAACTTATCCATTGGATATAAAGATCCTCGTGTCCCACTTCATGTTGGTGATGGTATGTTGAAAAGCTGGTGCCTGGTGGTATTTTATATGATTGTGATAGGTTGTAGGATATGCCACTATTGTTTATAGCCTCAGACATATCGTTTCTGCAGGTCTTGATCTCTTATAGTTCATAGTATACTTGCTTTTGTTTTGCAGCTGTTGATTTCCTGAGGAATTCTCCTGAAGGAAAATATGATGCTATTATTGTCGATTCATCAGATCCAATTGGTGGGTTCTTGCTATCACATATTTTAGTAATAAGAAGTATAGAACTCTCTTGTACATTCGTTTATCACTTCATTCACATGTCATTCTTGATAAGGTTGCTTCTTGTTGATTTCTTTTGTTATCCTGTTATCTACAATAGCTGGGACTAGCGTAAATGAAAGGGGCATGGTAAGGTAAGCAACCAAACACCTGGAACTGAAGCTGCACTCTCCCCACGCTGCCTCTTGCTTGCCCGGCTAGAGGAAGCTCCTTCCATGTGCCATCAATGTGTGCCTGCACACATCGTTCGGAGCACCACAGAAATTGCAGAACGATGAGACTAAGGTTAGGAGAGGAGAGGACCCACGCAAACAGACGGAAAAGAAAATAAGAGAACAGGAAACTAGATGCACAGCAGCAAGGCCACGAGCAAGGGTACAGCCGCCACCTCCCAGGATCGAGATCAAGCGCTAAACACATATAGGCAAAGTGAAACGCTTTGTTCGGACACGATCAGAACATGTCTATATGCACAGAATGTGCTTGTAACGTTCATATGCGCACGCTAACTAAGCGACGTCTAATTCAAAGGCTTGTCAAGCAACTCGGCACGTTCATAGTTAGGCGTTAATTTTATAGAATCTTTCATTACGATAGGTTCACAGCACAGACCTATTGTGTCGTGCTTCCCTAGGCGGTGTCGCTGACTCGCCATGGGTGTCTACGTGTTCACGTGATGCTTTTAGTGTAACAAAGCCCGGAACAACGAGCAACGTCTTTGTAGGGCCACGCTATGTGAACTACAATTAGGGCGATTGCAAGCAATGGCGAGAAGCGATGAAGCACCGAGCGGCGAGCCACGTGCTTATATAGGCAAGAGCTGGAGGCTTGGATGAGGCATGGGTGCCTCCGCTACCAGTAGGTGCAAGGACCTCATCAATGGGAGTGGGGTCCAAACTAAATAAGGTGCGCATGCACGTTTGGATGGCCATGCAGTGCATGGGTACGAAGACGTTAGGGCCCAGTGGGTGCATGCGCGGCCGCGATCACACGAAATGTACCTTTTGTCCACTGCCAGGTTCACTTGAGGACCCTTCTAGGCGGCGCCTCCCACCTTACATAGCCTTTTAAGAGTCTATGTCAGAGTGTAGTGTGCACCTCACCGGGCCATACCGTACATAGGTTTGGGCGCCCACCCTAAATAGATTTTTAGGAGCCTGTGCGGTTTTACTACGCGCGCGCAGTGCACAGAGGACCACATTTTTTACCGCCTACATGCATACACATTAGGCACTCCTTGTATACCAGACCTTTCACCCTGCTGATGGTAGCGCAGGCGCACGACAGCATGTGGCCACAGTTCTGAAGCGAAACTACAGCGCGAGACATCGGTTTACGCTTTTTTAGACAACCATTCGAAAAGGCAAACTTCCTGCTCCCTGCTGAATTCCGCTGGAGAAACAAGCCTCTAGTGTGTCCACAACTGATCAACAAGCGGTGAAGCTTGTAATTTGACTGCTTATTAGGCACAAGGCTGATCTTTACATAACAACAAATCATGCGTTAGCCATGGCACCGACACCCAGCTGTACTGTGAACCATCGCAGCAAAGAACCAAATTTGGCCAGCGGAATATGTTTTTCGGATTACATTGATTTGAAGCTAGCTGATTACAATAGCATCTACTGATTTTTTGCTATCTCCAGTTCTACTCGCAAATGTCTAAAAGGGCTTGAGAAGGAGCTACCTCACTTGCGGCGTTTGGGAACTACATCCACAATCTCCAGTGTCCAGATTCACACCGAGCTTGTGCGACTGTAAGTTCCCAGTCTAGGTAAGGGACACAAGCGTGGTTTCGTTTTGGGCCCACACTCGTATGATATAGGTGAAGCCTAGCGTGCAATTTGGTGTTTCCTTTTATCTGTCTGACATCCAGAGTTTGGTATTTGGCTCACAACCTGATGACAATAGCTTTCCCATTTTATATCTCTGAACAAGAACCTTTTTTAAAAAACAATCTGTATGTTGCTAAGCTTTAGTTTTTTTTACCAAGAATGCAGCAGATCTGTTTATCATTATATTAAGAAGGGGAAGGGGAAGAACCCTTACAAACCACACACTCACACTCCCACAAAATGTTCTTCAACTCATCTTCTTACATTTGTTGTATGCTTTATTCAACAAGATCTACATTTTAGATTACCTACTATATGCTCCTTAGCGATATATTGGTTTGACCTTATGTTCTTTTCCCTGCTTCTATGATAGTATTGTTTACAGTGCGATGAAGTTGTAAGCATTTCCGAGATCGCATGTTGTTCTCGTGAGAGGTGCTTTCTTTGTAAATCCTCTATTGGTTCCAAAGGCCCCACACTGCACCGCAAATGACACTCAAACTGTGGAGGGTCTTCCATCATGAGAAATGCAAATGATATAATGAAGGTTCTCCCTACAACCACCACTATTTTCTAAAATTATGTGAAGTTACCCACAATATTATAAACCCAAGCATGCCATTGACTGGAAAGTTTAGAACCAATGATAATATCGATAAGCTTTCACAAGCATCGTCTACATTGCTAAATTCAATTGGGTGTTGTGCATAGTTCTAGATGCGATTAACTCTAGAAGTACTAAGTTACTTCCAGCTTTTCCCTTCCTCTGTAGAATCTGTATGTTTAGCTCTCCAATAATCACTCAAATGTGTAGAACCCATCTCCTAGCAGGTCTTTTTTCCGATTTTCTTCTAATTTACAAAATAAAGCAAGAAAAGAAAAGAGCGCCGCTCACCAAGGAGCTCCGCCACGCCGCTTTGTCGATCCCACCAGAGCCACAACCGCCTGTCTACCAACCATAGACCCAAAGGCGCAGAGTGTAGTGGAGGCGGTTAGGCCTCGGGGCCCCCTGCGTGGCGCTATCACAATCACATCTGCTACTTACGGAGGTGGTCGCAAGCAATAGGACAAGGTGCGGTTTGGTAGGTCATAACTCCCCTCCCTTGTCCACATTTATGGCATAGGACAGTTTGTCCAATGTACCACTCGGGTTGTCCACATCTATGGGACACCACAGGTTCTCTAGTATACGATTGCCATTTATGATGTAGCCTAGTTTGTCCAATATAGCAATACCACCAAGTCCCTTAAGTAGTCATTCTCGGAACTGCAGTGCGCAGACAGTTCGTGCATCCTGCGAATCGAGCCCCCTTATTAGAGTCTAGAATAGACACTGTGCAGCATGCTAGGCGCCGAGCGCATGGCAGCGTTGGTTGGTAACCAGTTTTGCCAGCCATGCCCACTACACCATAGAGCCTGCAACTACATCTGCCTGGATTGCCAAGCACCACATCAACAAGCTTTGTGCCTACACTGCCGAGCAGACCATGTATCCCACCGGACCGTACAGGTTCTAGGATTCGCCCTTTATACACAACTCTAAGCATTTCTTTATGGCTATCCCTAAGTAGGTTATGTTGAACTGAATAACCGCCAAACTCATCGTGCAGGTGCTAAAGAAAGCAACGAGAGACGTGCTACGTGTACAAGATGTGTCGAGTCTTATTGACATATTGGAGGTGCAACAGTGTGTCTGTAACGGGTGCAAAGTCGTTTACCTCAAGAAATGGTTTGGTAGTAAAGGCTCGGTGTTTAGGCCCAAGCCTCGGTACCACTGGATGTTTGCATGCGTTGGTTGCAGACGAAGACTGAAGAGCGCATATAAGTTTTGTTCCATTGGGTGCAAACATGTAGGTGCCTGTTTCCTCGCTTTTAATAAACAGTCATGGCCCTAAGCCTGCTGATCATTTCTTTGAGGTATTGTTGTGTAGGAAGGGGCTGCAACTCACACGGCACAGGACGTTGGCCTGCCCAAGCACCCATTCAAGGTGGAGGATGCCGCTGCATCTAGCCACTCAGCGCTTCCGAGGACATCACGCAAGGGTCGCCCGATACGCGCGCCATTTTTTTGACGCATACGCAACGGAGGAGGAGCGTACAGCTAGGAGCCAGTATGGAGAGCATAGGTCTGTAATCAGCTACGTCGTTACACGTCTATCGACGTTTGTAATATATCGATGTTTGTAATATATGACTGCATCAAATTAGACCTTGTTTTAGTAACAAACCAGGCTACTGCATCACACGGGCCAACTGTGCGCATGCACCGCTGGTATGGTATCCATCTCTCGCTTTTCAGCACGCAAACAATGCGTGGGCAGGAACTAATTGTGGTTCTAAGAATGGAAGCAAGGGCTCGCATAATAGGTTTTACATGTGTTGGTAGCACTATGTTTTTTGGCCATGTGCGGGCAACATCTAAGGCTTTCTGGATACGGTGACACCGCAACCGGCCGACTTGCCCGGCAGGGTAGGGCCCAACCTACCAGAGGTGCAAGCGCGCGGCTTCCGCCTGGAGGTGCCCGCCGGCAGGTGGTAGGGGGCAGCGGCAAGACCGGGGCGGGGCCTGGGCTAGCAGACAGGCAACCGGCCTAGGCGCCGAACTGGGGCCTGACTGGCGCTTGGTCGCAGGAACCCAGCAGCCGGGTATGCAGGCAGGCAAAGCTGGGCAAGCAGCGGACGAGCAGAGGAGGGTGTCAAACCTAACCAACTTCCCTAGCTGAGACCATGATGTCATGGAACATCACCTATATAAGGCCTAATAAACCACGATCATACGATCGAACCCTGGTTTGGATGAAGCTTCGCAAGTAGAGTCATTCTTCTTCTAACCAAACCATCCTAGCCATCGACTAGACCAAGCATCTTTCTCATGATGAGCGAGTAACCACCCATAGATATTGGTGGACTAAACAGGTAACGAGGAGTGGAAACAAGGACGGGTTGGGGCCAGGGCACTGCATAAGGGACGTGCACATAAGAATCGACCAGCGATGCATGCATGCAAAGAAAGTACGGCCCCAGCAGCGTGCATGCACGCGTACTCGGATGCATGCCGACCAGCATGCTAATTAGACACCGCCCATGCATGCGACTATCCAGCGTCGCTTCCTAGGCGCCACCGTCCATTTGCATGCCGGGTACCATGAGAGGCACCGTACATCATTTAATGTGACCACTTGCTTATGAAATAGTTTTTTTACATAAAGGACACGTGGAAGCACAGCTATGTAAGTGCCGATACCAGCGAAGTTGTTTACGTGAAAGGCGCAGGCAGATGGCTCATACATGCATGCAAAGCAAGGCCCCAGCAGCATGCAGGCACCCGTACTCGCATGCGTGCCGACCACCATGGCATGCATGCCAAGAATCCACCGCCATTTACGTGCCACGTACAATCACCTTCCTGGGTATTCCATGGCTGCAAACAACAAAGTAATATATAATACCACGGAATTCAAATATTACGATACCATATGGATACGCGGCATGCTAGCATGATTTACATCCTACATGTAACCTGCAAGGAACGCAATATTCTTCTTTGAATCAAATATGGTATCATAATATATGAAGTCACCCATATTATCTTACTCCTCATGGGGCTTGTAGCTGTCTCGTTATTCCACGGTTCAGATGACACGCGTCTCAACCGGCCAAGCGAAGCAGGTGGCCACATTAAATGAAGTAGGGTGCCTCCAATGGTATGGGACATGTAAATGGACGGTGGCGCGTAGCAGGTGACGATGGATTGTCGACATGCATGGCTCGTGCCTAACGCGTACATGCATGCTGCTGGGCCGGCCTCGATTTGCATGCACGCATCACTTGTCGATTTGTGTGCACCGTGGCCCCATCCCGTGCTCATTTCTGGTTCTCATCCCATCCCCATCCCCATCTCCATTTCTGAGACGCCTGCGCGGGCCGTAGAGCTCGGCGAGAGATAGAACTTGACAAAGCACTACTTCTCCTGTTTTAATTTTTTTTTGCAAAACAAAGTTAAGTTCCTCGAATAATACTCTCATGTCGCTCAATGTGTTATATATCCTCACCAAAGGCGCAAATAGTTTGCCTTCTTCTATAGCACCCTAAAGTTTCAGTTTTCATAAATAGCTTCAAGTGATTTAATTTTGTTTAGCTTGCTTGGATTTTATATAGGAAAATAAGCGTGTTCAGAACTAAAGTTAGAAAGGACTATAAATTAGGGACCATGTATGTTGCGTTGGCGCTGGTTGCACCTTGTGTTTTATGAGCGATAAAATGCTTAAATACGTTTGGCCATCATCTAATCCTTTTCGGGGTTTTTTCGGATACAAATATGAAAATAGTTTATATAAATCTAAGTCAGAGCTCATGATTGTTTGACTAATCGCTAGCCGAGACTTCCGTTCCCTCTGGGACCGAGGGAGTATGGAGTAATATTGCCAGGTAGAGTAGTAGTAACTTTTAGGCAGATGCCGGCTTTACTCCTGGCAGTTTGTGGAAAGTACTCCAGTAAGCAGCAAACCAGTCGAACTCCTGTGGACATTCTCGCATTGCTACAGTTCATTATGATTGAACACTATGTACACTGCGCTTCTCGGATTGTTTAAGCGCCGTGATGACGTGGAACTGATCTCATAACACTACTAACCGTATTTCATTTAGTGACTCTGTTTGCCTGTTTTTCCTACCAATCAAAGGAGCAAAAGCATATACGTACCAATGTGCTACATAAAAATCCTCGTAGCAAGCATGGCCTCGGATTTATCGAGCCTAGTTTACTACACTTAGATCTGTCTCATGAACCCGTCAATGATGCACTCACGGACGCCGCCGTTCCATGTCTCAAACTGTTTACCGCCGGGTTCGCTAGCAAGCAAGCAAATGGGCATGGCGCTGCACCGATGGCGAGGCCAACCAAGGTTGGAACATGCATCCACGCATTGTTGCTATCCGAGGAGGTAGCCAACCATCCGTCCGATGGATGCAATCCAATCGAGGAGCAAGCCGGCCGTCGCGGTACAAAATTAATCGAGGCGGTGAATCCGTCCAAGATTCACATGACCGTCGCCGCCGCCATAATCTGTCCTTCTCCTTTGTACGTGGATGGATGCCAATGCCACGCCATGGTCCCGGCGCCCGTGCACCCGGCACCGGGACCAAACCGATGCAAGTTCCTTTCTCTGCGCCGTCTCTCGGCCTTTCTCATTTGCCTTGTTGAGGTCTTCTAGGTCCGAAACTCCTCCCTCGAGAGCCTCTCCAGTGTGGAAGTTTATCTAAAGGTCCACCACTTGGTGAGTCTCAACATGATCGTGGGATCGGACGGGACAACAGATCGAGCAAATCCCATACCGTTCGGTGTAAACAGGAAACAAGTTGTAAATGACAAATATGGATAAGACACCAAGCATAGGCATCATCAATATCACTATTGTAGCAGTACCCAAGATAAAGGATGCGATATCATTAGATACATAGCACGTAATATATAAGCATTACGTATAGCACGACTTGCATACGACATCGTGGTTCTATTTATCCATACATCATACAACCATTCATTACAAGCATAACCAGTCTATCGAGTCGCATACACCACAGTTCATGGTCGGAATTCATGACTGCAGCCATGAAGTTTTCAAAACACGTAGTCAAGGGCAACAACCTAACATGCCACAGCTATGCAAACACATAAATAGCTGTCTACAGCTGGTCTCGTCAAGAGCATTGTGATCTTCGTCTTCTGGAGATTAGGCATCTTTCATTGCACTATAAATAGGAAAGGACATCAGTTACGGTGTTTATAGATTATAACAAGGGGTATTTTCAATGGGGCTAAAAGAGACAACACATCTTATATAGGGCTCAGTCATAAAGCGCCTGCTATCTGAAACTTGAGCATAAAGTGGTTAGTATTTGAAACCAACATCTTTATCAGTGAAAAGCCTATTTGTTGTTCCTTTGACAAGCAATACATGAGTCCTAGAATTAAATTGCCACATTACATACACATAAGAATATGATGCGACAAGCACACAAAATGATCATAGAATTTATTTCAGCATTGCAAACCCTTTTCGTCACACTTTTATGTGTCTTGGTTATCGATGGAGAATCAACTGGAACACTTGCATCAAGGCTAGAACCAACATCCAGCAGGGATGCACACAACACAGAACCAGATGCACTCCTAAATATTTGTATCAACCAAGATTTCAGAATCAAATTCAGCTACATAATCATGACGTATGCACCGTTAAATCATAATGTATGCACCGTTAGTTTCGTCTGCATTGTTAGATTTCAGAATAAAAATAACACCAATCAAAATACAACCTCGTCTTCTGGATAGGGCTATAAGAAACACCAATCACCACTAATACAATGCAGTTCGCAGAATACCTAAGAGACGCGCACAAGCTCCATCTAACCATCTGAAGCTATACAACTAGCTTAACATTCAATTGTAAGACAAATCTAATCCGCCTAACTGTATTAAATAAGCCACATATTAATCCACCTCACTGGATTACAAGTCAGAACTACACAAATCGTAAGGTACCAGACAAAATTAAGGTGGCCACCTAAAGAACGCTAAGAACATACGCTCGGACCATGTAATACTCCAACCAAACAAAATGAGCAAGGTAACCATCAAGCACACAACAGCTGTATGAAGCAATGAGACTAACCTCAGGCTTTGGCTACTAGCATTGTATAGACACAGTCCCTTTTTCCTGCAGGTAGGAGTGACCTGGAAATTAACCAACAAAATTTCCTTATTGGATATAGAAAACAGTATCGGCGCATGTTATTTGCCTGAGTTTTTTTTTTACAGTGTTAGCTCCAGCTGAACTTTTCTAGACCCTTTAATGTGTTTACTTAGTAGGAAGTATGCCTACCTGGTCCATGCCTAATATTAATCATTATGCAGGTATAGCGTCGTCTGATGGATCTCTAACATATGTACTGATCTCAGAAAGAGACAGATCACATGCTACTAAATTTCTGAGATATAAGCCACAGTCTTAGACAGTGAACCCAACAAGCAAAAGCTAGATTCATTTTGCCCCGTAATATATGGGAATTGCATTCCTCAGTCTCAAATGCTCAGGAAATATTGACCAAAGACGCATTGAATACAAAATCAAATAATAAGGAACAAAATGAACCCATCAACCTCACGGCATGAAGCAGATACCTACATTGAATTGAGAACCAAAGACTTTTGAATAGAAGAAGATTAGGGTGTAAAAGTAGGTCTTTTCAGAGGGCCGTAAATATATTTCCATCTGCATGTAAGAATGTATGAAGAACCAACTATTGCATAACCATGAATGGCATGTTGAAAATCTGACGTATCCGAACCTAAGGCATAGAACACATGATTTTTTTTTATCAAAACCAAGCGGTTTTCTATTCTTAATTCTAGAAATTCAAAGAATAGCTCACCTCACTACATGTTCGACAGAAATGTTATTATGTTAAGGAACCCTTGGAGGATGCTGGTAACCCAGCACAACAATTGTAGGCCCGAGCACCTCTGACAGGCTGTACAAATCTCCAATTTGGGGAGCCGGATTAGAAAACAAAATGGGTATAGCTTATCGCTTCTTTGGTTACCCACACATGTGTTGTGTGAGGCTGTCGTGCCACGGTTCCACATCACGAGTTGTCCTCCAGCACGGCTGCAACCATAGAGAACGGGAAGAAATCAGATGGGGTAGAGATGACGCCCGTACCTTGTTGAAGGATACCAGCCGGATGTGGAAATGAGAGAGAGGACTCAGGGCCACCACCTCACCGAGGATGCCTACAAGCAAGGGGGCATGGGTAGAAGCAGATTATCGACCTAGGGACAGCGAGATCCAGGCGCTGGGGGGAGGGGACTCACGCACATAGCGGTGGTCTTTGGTAGACACCTCGATATGCTCCGTCATGGCGACAGGATCTGCGATTGTCGAGGCCGGATCTTAGACGAAATGCTCGTGGGAGGAGGAGATGATCGCTCCATTTGGGACGCGACCAAGATCAGGATGAGCCGATGAGGCCGAAGATCCTTGACGCCGATTGGGGGTGGAGGAAGGGGAACCCTGGGGAAGGGGCGGCGCTGTGAAACGGCTCAGAAATCACCTTGTAGACGGCGGCGCGGCCGCCCGCCCGATCTTGAGCGCCAGAGAAGTTGTTGGTGGCGGTGAGGATCTCCTCGATGGAGAAGACGGAGCTCTGGAACGACGGCCGGTGCTCCCTCCTGGCATTGGCGTAGCCACCGCCACTGCATCAGACCAGCCAGCAGAGGTCTTCGTCCCGGCGTGCCCGGACCGCCGCCGCCATGAACCACGACCATCAACATCATCACGCATGGCGGAGGGCACGGACTAGGGGGTGAGCTGACTTACAAGGCGGCTTCTTGGCCCCGGCGTCACCCGCCAGCCAAGCGCGTCCCTCTCCTCCGCTTCATGGACGCGGACGCGGACGACGATGACGACGAGCGGTGGAGACCGAAATGAACCACACCCCGACGGAACAGGGCAGGGGACCTCAAGGGAGGAGAGAGGAGGAGCTGCTTCTGGGCGGCGGCCTCCGCCACTTTCGGACAGCGGGCCCGACCACGCCCGGGCTCCGCGCCACCACCGCTGCTTCGTGCTCGGCTCCCGCCTCCCGACCCGACCCGAGCGATGGGGCGGGCTCCGCCGGTCTCCCCGGCCATGCTCATGGCCGCAGATGGTTGGTCGGCAGACGCGGTCGCGTGTCGCGCCGAGCTCTGCGGCCCGCGTAGGCGGCTCAGAAATGGAGATGGGGATGGGGATGGGATGAGGACCGGAAATGAGGACGGGATGGGGGCCAGGGCGCACACAAATCGACAAGTGATAAATGATGCATGCATGCAAAGCGAGCACGGCCCCAGCAGCATGAATTAGGCACCGGCCATGCATGTCACCTGGTACTACCTCACCTGGCCGGTCGAGACGCGTTTTATGTGAGCCGTGGAATCTCGATCCAACGCACTAAATTAAAAGAACTGACGTTGACAGCCTAGAAGGCCGCCGATTCGGCGTGCCTTCATATCTTTAATGTCAACTGTAAAGACGCACTGGGTAATTTAGATCACTGCTCATCTTGTTATCCATTGTTCAGATATGCAACAAAAACAAAATGAACAATTCAATTATGAGAAATTGTGGCTAACTAATTATTGGTTTTCATACCACTGTTTTATTGATGCTTTCATCAGTTACTTTGACTTAGCTCAATGCTGTATTTGTGCTGTATTACCCTGATGTTCTGAAGCAAGTTTCTCCGAATTTCTTAATGGTTCAACAGAAAACAGGATGAGGATTATATGTGTTTTGCACACAGGGCACTCTTCCCCTGGTTGAAGAAACAAGAACATCTAATACATTGTCAAACTGTGCGCTGTACGAATGGCACAGCAAGGATGGCCTTGCAGAAAGTATGATATATTTTTTCCCTGTGTCTGTATGTTTCGAAGAAATACATGAAAATTCTTTGTCTTAGTCGACATTTGCTCAGCATCTTGAATATTTTACAGTTGACGCTACCCTCTCATGCCTTTTTTTTTAAACCAGAAAATTGAATGCAGTTCAAGACATAAATGACAATTGCGGCTTAGTCGACGTGCTTGACTCATGCCAAATGCCAAGTCAAGCTTGCTGCTTAACTGTTGTTTGCCCGGCCTGATTGATTCTGCAGACAATCTGCTATTGTTTGGAGGACCTTTGAAGAATCCTGACTGCTTATATACTGAACCTGCCAGTTGACGGTGCGTGCATCTGAAATTCTGAATCTGTGGTGTAGGTAAACGAAACAGAACTTGATGTTGCTGTCTTATGTGGCTAAGTTACGAGAGCCCAGTACAGTCACTTGTGTTCAAGCGGAGAATCAAGTATTTGTGCATATAACATCCTGCGGCTAATCTTTTGTTATGCATCTGATGCCGCGCAGTCAGCTCAGTTGACTAGAATATTGACTCAAGGGTTATATTCTGCGTGGAGTTGGAATCTGGAAATGGTTGAAGCTGCTTTCAGTTACAGCAGGATCGGGTTCCTAAAGCAAGCCGATTTCTGTGAAAGTCGTCAGCTCATCGGATACACATGATAGATTAACAGCGAATTTTGTAGGTTATGTATTCCTAAAATATTGCATAATTTTGGATAGTATTCCTTGATAAACTGCGCTTCAATTGGATTGGACGAAACTTAACATAGGAAGCCATGAAGGTGGTTTTGGTGGCGGCTATCTGTCGTGTCATGCGTCACAGATGAAAATGTTTGTTCGAATGCTACGTGCATCTGTTACCTGTAATTGCACTCTGTTTGTTGCTTGCTGGGTGTTGAGCCATTCCTTTTCTGAGTTTTCTCCAATAAATATAGTTGCACGTCTTGAGTACAAACTTTGTTAATGCTATGTGTATTTGCTCTACTCTACTCCCTCTATTCCAAATTATAAGTCATTCTAATTTTCTTGGAGAGTCAAGGTATTTCAAGTTTAACCAAAATTATAGAGAGAATTATAAAGATATATGAAAATATAATTAACGAAGAATCTAATTATACTTATTTGGCATCACAAATATTATTATTTTATTACATAAATTTAGTCGAACTTAAGATGTTTTGATTTAAAAAAATTAAAATGACTTATAATTTAGGACGGGAGGAGTACTTCATTTTGTGACTGCTACACTTGTTGGCCGTTTTTTTTTTTCCGCCCAAGGAATAGGATTACTCCAGATTGTATATAGACTAAAGTAATCCCTGCAAGTTATGACCGGTCAACAGCGTGATAAGGTAACAGTAATGGTTGTCAACTAGTAATTTGTCATTTCCGTTCTTTGAAAAGGATTTTGTCAATATTTTTTGGTAAGCACGGCAGGCAGCGGATGCGAATTGGTTTTGTAGCCAGGTGCTTCTGGTTTACGATTTGCAAGGGTCAACAACTGAAATCCTAGTCCAACGTGGCAGCGATTACTTGCAGATAATATGCTTTCCTGAATTGATCGATAATGAATAATAAAATGAAAATACTAATAAAAGAAAAAAAAGGGAGAGTAACTTTATTTCCTTTGGGCTGGCCCACCCACCAGTTTTGACAAAGTGAGGGTGACGTGTAAGGCACAGGCAGCCGCACAGAGAAGGGCTTCCATTCCACAAAACCGAAATCCAAATCCAATTTCCAATCCAACCCCTGGTCTCTGCTCTTCCTCCGCCGCACGCTCGCTCGCTCGAATCGTCCTCTGCCCGCACGCCTCGCAGCGCAGGGCAGGGCCCCGCCGCTTCACCGCCCGCGCCAGCCAATGTCAGGCGACGGCGATGCGCGCGGCCTCGAGGCGGCGGCGGCCGCCGCCGCGGCCGAGGCAGCGCGGGAGCTGCGGGAGGCGGCCGCGGCCCTCGTCGCCACCCGCGCCGCCGAGGAGGACGCGCTGCGCCGCCGCGCCGTGGCGCTCGACGCCGACGTCCGCCGCCTCCAGGGCGAGCTCCACGCCCTCGATCCCTCCACGCTCGACAAGGTCCTCCTCGCCTCGCCTTCTCTTCCTCCACCTCTCCTCCTGCCAGGCTCTGCCTCCTCCACCTCTCCTCCTGCCCTCTGCCTCCTTCAGGTCTGATGAAAGCGCGGTTCCTCCTCCCGTATCTCATATCGCGATTAGCTTGCCGACGCGGATTGATGCCCTGCGGCGGGGATTTCATCAAAACTTTCGCCGCGATCCCATCTTTTGCTCCCCATCTCACCGTCTCATGCATGGGCGTGGCATGGAGATGCCCGACTGCTGGATTAATTAGATTGCCTTGTTTTGTCCGCATTTTTTATGATTGCTCGACCTGGAATGGTTACGCCCCCACTACTGTGCCGGATGTTCCAGGATAAGGTTCCATCCAATTCTGTCAGCTTGTCGTCTGTCTGTGTCTCACAAGCTATGAGAAAATCTGTTAATAACACGACTTGTATAGATGCCAGCCTGAAATCCGAATTCAACCTAATGAATCAAATGGTTGTGCGCATGCTGGCTTTGGTTCTTCGTTCGTTTTGGTTTGGAAGTTTACATGGCTTTGGATCATGCAAGTTGTTACATGTAGTGCAGCGTGGTAGCCTGGTAAGGACAGTTAGATTATATCAACGCATTGGCCTAAGGACATTGTTGTGTGCTACAGAAACATCACATATTGTAAAACTCTAAGCATCTTCTTATGGATTAGCGCCCTGCACGTCCTTGCAAGCACAATAGGTTTAAAATGACATAAGGGGCCATCTGCTCTTGTTCGAAATGTGACATTTCAGATTTATACTTGATGCAGGTCGAGGAGGAACTGGAGCGTGCCAGGGTCGCAATCACGGATAGTGATGTGGCTTCGTTTCTTCCCAGCAAGAGAAATGGTTAGATATGTTCTCTTTCATATATAATACCCTACCCTGTTTTGCTCTGGGTTCAAGTTTAATTGTCATCGATGGATCATGATTTGTTAATTTTGATGTACTATCGTGTGAACATGCAGGGAAGTTTCTAAAGACGTTTCTAGGCCCTGTGAATGTGCGGGTGGCGAGGAAGGAAGATAAGCTCAAAATCAAGGATGAGTATAACAATTATAGGGTATGCTTAAGATACTTCTTCAATGTCGTTCGGAAATACTTTTTTGTTTGTGGGTGGGGGGGGGGGGGGTCACATATGATATCAAGAACTGAAAGCGCAGTATTGTGATTTGTCATTGGTTCCAATGATAGTAAGCATTATGATGAAACTTGTATAATATATGTCACCTTTAATCTGCCACTGTGTACAAAAAAATTTTAGGAGGAGCTGAAATCATTAGGGTAAAACATGACTAATTCAGTAAGTTCTTCTAATGAAACATCTAGCCTGTTTTGTGTGATGCAGTTATATTTTATAAACCTCTAGCTAGTACAGAAACACATAATACTGGGCTGTATGCTGGTAAATGCATTGTAATGTTGTGTAAAAAATATACTTTTGGGATTTTGAATCCAAGTAATCCTTAGATCTTTGGGCTGAACTGATATTTCATCTTGTAAACTATAAGGACGCCTCACACCAACGGTGTTGATGTTTTAACCTGTTCTATTGGCAGGATAGGACTGCCTATAAGTTTCTGTTGTTTCCATCTATCCTCCTACTACTGAGATGGTGGATATGGGATGGATGCCTTCCAGCATTGGCTGTTCAAATTTATCAGGTGTTTTGTCGATACTGTGATATTCCTTGAATATTTTCGCTGTGCTGATCACTGCATTGTCCAACAAGAACTATCTAAATAATGTCTTGCTGCTTCTCAGGCTTGGTTACTATACCTGTACACAAGCTTTGCTTTGCGTGAGAATGTATTAATTGCGAATGGAAGTGACATTCGTCCATGGTAAGGGATCATCACTCCCAAAGTTTCACTGCTTGAGATATTTAAATTTTTAACTGCAGCATTTAAGGTTAGTTGCAAATGTCCATTTATAAAACATAGCTGGTTAAATGTTTCTCAATTCAAATAATTTGTTGACCGTGTTTAGTTTATTCTCTGGTTAAATTTCTTTTCCAATGCATGCTTTCTCTATCATGATTCGCTGCTACATTTTCAGGTGGATATATCACCACTATCTCGCAATGCTGATGGCTCTTATTAGCCTTACATGGGAGATAAAGGGACAACCTGATTGTTCTAGCAAGCAGGTATATGCTCTCTTTTTTTTTTTCTGGGAAGAAGCACTGATGCAGGCATCGCTTGGGAAATTTCCTAATGTTGCACTCAAACAATAATCTTTTTGCAGAGGGGGGTGCAACTTTTCTTGCGTTGGGCAATCATGCAAGGCATTGCAATGCATCTACAGAATAGATACCAGCGCCAAAGATTGCGTACTCGAATAGCTCTAGGAAAGGTAAGGTCTTGTTTGAATTTAAGAAACTAACTAACCTCTGTGGCATTGGAAACTTATAATTTCAATACATAGGATAAGCGAATCTCACATAAGTATTCCACACATGATCCTAACTAGAATTACAAAAAGGTCCTTGTATATGATGAAACATTTTTCAAACCAAGGAACATTCTCCATTTCCATTAGCGTCATAGTGGAAATTTGTATATGATGAAACTAGATGCTTGGAGATCTTCACTAGGTGCTTACAAAGGACAACTCAAGATAATCAATGTTTCTCTGATTTAGTACTCTCAAAAAGAAACAGTCAGTGAATTTATCTTAAAAGAAATCTTGTGGGCAGAGCTTATTGGTAGAATGTGAACCTGTGAATCAGTATTGTGTCACATCATTATCTAATACTTTTTAAGGTTAACCTAACATCTCTCCCAATTAACTCCTTGCAGGCTAAAAGAATGGATGTCGTCGCTGGAGAAACAGCTGGCGTGGAGGGGCAGCTGTTGCTGCTATATCCTGTGCTTTTCATATTACAGGTATGTTGTCTGCACAATTTGAATTATGGCAGGTCCTGGTTTTTCTCTTGAACTGAGTTGCCACTCATCTTGAACCCTCCAGAATAAGTTGTTGGTCCTTCTGTTATGTGGCTGGAGGATTGAGAGGGAGACGCGAGGGGAGCGACGGCGGCTGACGCGCTACAGTACCCGCGGTGCTGTTCACGGCTAGGGCTGCGAGGGTGAGAGAGCCGGCCGCGGGGCATTTGCCCACGGCCGGGCAAAAGGGAAGGGTTTCCTTCTTAATTCTTGCTTGATTAGATCGATACATCTCATCTCCTTATATATGACTCCCAAGCAAGGCTTACTTGACCCTTAAGTAAGCGACCCTTATCTCTAATTAACCCTAACACTGATGGGCTATATAGTCAACCCAGGCCCAATAGGCCCCTGACGTACTCTAACACCTTCATGCATAAATCCTGTCTAATTGGACTAATATCATCTGTTTGCTGCACTGACGCACCTGGTCCTGATGCTCCATGTTTTCAGGGTTTTGAAGCATATGTTGGAGTTTTGCTTCTTCAGACAGCTTTGCATGGGCTTGCCTCCGAATGGCAGGCAAGAATGATTTTAACAGTTTCACTATTTACAGTTGAATGTCAGATAGGATTAAATTGTCTAGGCCCTTGATTGAATTTATTGCTGTCTGGAATTTATTGCCTTTCCCAATATTTGAAATTCTGGGTGGTGGTGGAGGGATATAGGTCAAACTGTCTTGAATAGATCTTGACATGCCCGTTGTTCGAGAAAAAAAAAACATGCCACTTGGCACTTGTTCTGAACTGAAATTTACACCTCATTTTCGTTTTTTTCCAGGTTGTAGTCTGCGGGATCTTGCTGGTGGTTATGGCAGTCGGCAACTTTGTCAACACTATGGAGACACTGCTACTGAAACTGAGGTTCAAAGCAAAGATGAAGAGAGCAAAGAACAGACAGGATCGCCCACATCAAAATTGACAGGCATCGTCGTTCCTGGAACCTTCGGTTTGTAAATCTTTTGACCTGTATTAAAGGATTTTCCATGTTCCTGGAACAATCGGTTTGTAAATCCTTTGACATTGAAAATTGACAGAGCAAAGCTGACGCCATCGGTTTGTAAATCCCGTTGACCTGTATTAACATTTTTGCCTGCTTGTAATTCTCTGTTTTGGTAATTGGCCCTGTAACATTGAAGTTGATATTCCACACAACACGACGGATGAAACAATATTTCCTCTTCCTCAGATGAAAACTGTGAGTTTGCGCTGTACCATGCTTCTTCTGTTTAAATTCTTTGGGGTGCTGAAATAGGATATATGTGTCTAAAGTTGTGAATAGACATGGGGGGCTCCATATAAATGGAGCAGAGGCTTGTAAGGTTTGATGTTGTCATGTGCTACTACGTACTTTATACAGGGATTGGTGTGAATGATTAGCATCATTTCAGTCTTGTGCTGCAACTACTGGTGCAGACTGCAGAGGAGTAGTATTGCTGACAGTCGCATCAAGTGGCAAGCAATTTGTGGTGCAGAAACGCAGCCTGTTCGTTTGTTGGTTTCAGTCAGGGCTTATCAGCCAGTCAACAGTGTTTTCCTCTCATGATAAATCAGTAACAGCTGGGCTTATTAGTCTAGAAACCAACCAGTGAACAGGCTGACTATTTGAATATTAGATTTATTTATTTATTTATGTCTCAAGACATTAACAGTATCCCATGAGCACGTACCCTGTGCTAACGATCAATCCTTGTTCCAGTTGCAGCTTGCGAGTCCAAAACAAATATTGGTGCTACCGTGCTAGGAGTAGTATTTTGCAAGTTTTTTTTTTTTTTGGGATGGTGTGGTCCAGGAAATTCCCTCGCCATATGACAGCCCGCACTAAATTACCAAAAACATCCGCAGGACAGGACCAGTGTTGGAGAATCCATTCCGGCTAACACACGGAACAAATCTTTCCAACAATCATAAGTGTGTATATGTATATATGCTGCAAATATGAGCTGGCTGGTCCTCCAAAAACTGCCGCTGCCTTCGACCACAACCTGAATGATGATGATGAGCATGCTTCACTTGCTCCCTTGCCTCTGCCTGCACATCATCACTCAATCATTGAGGTAGCTAGCATCCTAGCCCTCGTTTAGTTGCGGACGAAGTCGGCGCCGGCAGACACACTGTGGCTACAGTGTTTACTGTAGATAATTGTCCAAACGTTGACTCCTAGTGTGTTTTGATTTCGTCAGTTTAAGTAGACAATGGGGAATCTTCTTTTTCAGATCATCTTTTAGTCTGTTAAACAGGCCCCTAGATTCCTAGTGTGTGAGTTTGTAGACAAAGATCATCTTGTCTGTTCGGTGGTGCCGCGGTGGAGAGCTGCTGGCTGGGCCAAACAAATTTAGGGGCTGTCTGGTTCACTCTTCATCTCCTAAATCTAGTCTCGTTTAATCTTATTTAATCACTTTTTATTCAAACACTTTGACTAAATAGAACTAAATGGGTTTTACCTAACTAGTCACTCAAATGTTGCTAAATAGGACTAAACCTCACCTTTTAGTCAGGTTGTCTCACATTTTAATCACTTTGGAGCTAAACACCCTTACTAAAAGGGAATAAAAGGCCTCTTTTAGTCCACCAAACCAAACATGGTGTGATTAAAGTTTAGGAGCTGGTTAAGGTGATTAAACTTTAGGAGGTGCAAACCAAACACGCCCTACTGTACTCTTATGCAGGAAAGAAAATGCACGGTAAATCCATTCCATCCATATTTACATTTCACTCGGATCAATCTCAAGTCCTCCTCCCCCTCCAATGCACAATGCACAATCCATTTCCTTAAAATCCTACCCTAATACTAACATCAAGGACAATGAAAGGCACAATTTACTTTTGCTACAAGAACACACACACACACATGACACATCGAAGCTAAGACGTCTTAACTGCTCTAAACACAATGGAAGGAGCGATCGAAGAAATTAATAAAACGGAGAGTAAATAAATTCAAAACATCAAAATCATGTGAGCTCCAGCAGCTTGCTGAGCTGGATATGGTGGCCGTAGCCCGCCTTGGCGATGGACCTGGCCGCCTTCTCCGCGATGGCGGCGCGCACCTGCGCCATCAACGGCCGGAGCCCGGGCTGCGCCGCGACGCACTCCACGGCGAGCCTGGCCACGTCGGCGGCCTCCTCCTCGTCGTACCCACCCTCTCCAAGCCTGGCGTCGACGAGCCCCGCCACCCCGCGCGCCCTGACGCGTGGCAGGATCCGCGCCGTCAGGTTCTCGATCTCGGACGCCGCTCCGCCGCCAGCCGCTGGCAGGCCCGTGATGGCCTCGAGCAGGAGCACGCCGAAGTCGTAGACGTCGGACTTGCTGGACACGATGCCCGTGCGGAGGAAGAAAGGGTCGGCGTAGCCCGGCGACCCCACGGCCATGGTGGCGCGCGCCGGTGCCACCGCCGCCGAGAAGCCCTCGCAGGCGGAGCCCAGGTCGCAGAGCCGCGCGCCGCCGCCGGTGGCGCCGTCGAGGAGCACGTTGGACGCCGACACGTCGCCGTGCACCACGGCGGTGGAGGTGCCGCCGCCGCCGCCGTCGTGCAGGTGCTCCAGCGCGCACGCCACGTCGTGGAGGATGCGCATGCGCTGCGCCCACGACAGCGGGGCGGTGCCCGCCGCCGCGCCGTGGAGCGCGTCCGCTAGCGTGCCGCCGGCGAGGTACTCCAGCACCAGCGCGCCCTCTTCCTCTACAGTAACAGTCATTAGTTTCCCACTCCATGTCTCCATCTCCATGGGTGATTACATTACATGTTTTCACCGCGGAGTGAAAGTGAAAGAGAGTGAATTGGGGGAAAAAAAAAAACAGGCGACAGCGACGACCAAGCTGAAGAAGTGCAGTGCAGTGCAGTGCAGGTTTGACGAGAGGAGGTGGGGAGTCGCCGTACAGAAATGAATGAATATACGCGCCATAGCGGTGTAGCCGTTGCTCTCGACTCTCGTTAGGCGTTAGGTAGGTAGGGAGTAAAGTGATGTCCCGCGCGCACTGCACCCTTTTTTTTATTTCTTTTGCAATTTGTAATAATTTATCTGCATTATTTAGAGACTAAAGGCTGCTAAAGTCTAAATTAAAGCCCCTTCATTTCCGAAGGAAAAATCTAAAGCTCCTTCATTTCTTGGTTGCTACTCGCTACTTTGATAAAGAAATGTGTAAGCTTGACTTCAATCATGACTTGTATTAAGTAAAGTGTAAACAAAGTCAATGCATGCCATATCAGATTCAAGTTACTAATAGCTTATTTCTCCTTCTAATATAATTTGCCACATGTAAGCAAGTTTCATGTCAAAATAATCGGTACTATATGTTTACTTAAGGTGTATGAATTGGTCTATCTATCTATCTATCTATCTATCTATTTAATAAAAAAATAAAAACCGTAAAAGAATAAAGTTAGAACAAGGAACAGGGACAGTTGGTTTGGAGCAGAACAAAGTAGCGTAAGCGTGGAGTGAAAGTGAAAGCTTCAATGATTTCTGTGTAGCGAGATGGGAAAAAAGAGAAGCAAGGCGCGCACGCGCGAATGAACTCACCGTGGTCGTCGGAGTAGGCGAGGAGCGCGACGATGTTGGGGTGGCGGAGGCGGCGGAGCAGGTCGAGCTCCTGGCGGAAGGCGCGCAGGCGGCGCTCGCCGCCGCACCAGCAGTGCACCTTGACGGCGACGGGCGAGCCGTCCAGGAGCCTGGCGAGGTAGACGGTGCTGGAGCCGCCGCGGCCCACCACGGCGGCCTCGTCGAAGCCGCCGGTCAGCGCCTCCACCTCCCGCCACGCCAGACGCCGCGGCGCCTGCTGCTGCTGCTGCGCCTCCTTCTTGACGGCTATTAATAACGCTTGCTGCTGCTTGGGCTTGGCCGCCGCTGCTGCTGGTTGTGGCTGACGATGACGTGGCGCTGCTGCTGCTGGTGCTCGCGCCTCCGGGTCGGCGTCGGCGGAGGGCCGTCTGCGGAGGGCGGCGAGGCAGTGGCGGATGAGGAGGAAGGCGATGGCGCCGGAGGCCAGGAGGAGGACGCAGAAGAAGAGCAAGGCGAGCGCCACGGCCACCTCCATGGCGCCCCCTCTCTCTCGCGGTAGGCTGCTCGCTGCTTTCAGAAGTCAGAAGTCAGAAGCTTCAGTGTGGGGAAAGCAAGGCAAGGCAAGGCTCAGGAAGGGGAGAGGTGAAGAAGCCCATGGTGTATATATAAATAATAATGGGAAATTAAAATGGAAGGAAAAGTGGTGGCAAGTTAAAAGGCAGAGCTTGATACATATGCATCAGCTAGCTAACCTCATTCATTTGTGCTTGTGCTTAGCCTTGCTTGCTTCGCTCGCTCGCTCGGTAGTTGAAGAGGGCCACTTCAGAAATCAAACAACTGCTTAATTAATCTGTGGAGTACATACAAAAAAAGATTTGATTTTTACATGCATGAAAGATTCAAATTTTGACCCTCAAAATATACTCGGTCAATTTTTTATAGCATCGGACGACGATCAAATGGGATGGTTTTTCTGAGACAGCTGGCCGGTGCATAGAAATAGAATATAATATTTTATACATAAGCCTTTGGAATATATATAGATGCTTGGAGATCGATAGAATTTAACGCCATGTTTATTTGTGCTTGTTTGACTTATAAGGCATAACTGAAATTACTGTTACTGGTTTGATGTGGGAGAAAAATATTATTCGTTGACTGATAAGCTATAATTTATAAGCTAAATACCACCGAGCAACAGGCTGAAAGCTCGTTGACACGCTTTGCATGCAGTTGGATTCCCAGTAAGAAATAATGCAAAACTGCAAATGCAGTGCAGTGCAAGCTTTGTGATGACGACTTGTAAGCAAAGATTGATGTCATCTCAGCAGCAGAAGTAGAGCTACAGCAGAAATCCCAAAATGATATAATAATAATAATAACATCTAGTAGTGGACGGCGGAATATTATACACGATCTTAATTAATTATTACTTCGATCTAGTCTACGTATGAAGTGAATTCCCATGCATACAAATGTACAGTGCAGTACATTTTTACACGGTTAACGAACCTAAAAATATATATGGGAGTGTGACCCGAGTAATAAAAAAGTTACTGTGGAGGTAGCACAAGTAACCACCTGCACATGTACTACACGATAGAAATTTGCATGCTATGAATGAACGGTGGTTCCGATGCCTAATACAGGTTGTGTGCAGTGTAATAATAAAGCTAGAATTAAGAGAGGGTACAGTAATCAGGATGAGGAGTTATTAGCCGGCCTGAAAATTGTCTGAATGCGTATGACTACTGTTGTTTGGTTCAACAGCGTAACAACCATTGGTAGATGCAGCACCAAAAAGAAAAAAGCACTGTCCACAAGCATTACTAAACACTATTGTTAATAGTAAGTGTCGGGGACCAATACAAGGGTACCCGAAGAGTAGGAGCTAATAACCATCGACGTTGATTCATCCGAGCGGTCAAGAGCGCGACTACAACTCTTGCTGACCCCCAGGTGCGCGAACTCCGCCTCGTCCGACCCCTGAGGGTAGCTCTGCCTCGCCCGACCCTGAGGGTAGCTCCGCCTCGCCCGACCCTGAGGGTAGCTCCGCCTCGCCCGACCCTAAGGGCGGACTCCGCCTCGCCCGACCTCCGAGGACGGGCTCCGTCTCGCCCGACCTCTGGGGATGGGCTCCGCCTCGCCCGACACCGAGGCCGCCGGCTCCGCCTCGCCCGACCTCCGAGGGCTAGCTCCGCCTCGCCCGACCCTTGGGTCCGCGCTCCGCCTCGCCCGGCCTCTGGGAGAGGACTCCGCCTCGCCCGACCCCAAGGCTGTGGGCTCCCCTCGCCCGACCCTTGGGTCTGCGCTCTGCCTCGCCCGACCTTTGGGGGAGGACTCCGCCTCGCCCGACCCCGAGGCTGAAGGCTCCGCCTTGTCCGACGAAGACTCATACTGCCGCCAACCACTTCAAGTCCAAGCGTACGGGTCTAGGTCAAAGCTCTAGCGCCAGGAAAGAGACTGGCACGCCTCGATGTAGCCTGTGACCCACGACGGGCCATACCTGGGGGTTCATGTCAGGAACAGCGTTGGGCGTACCGGTGCTGTTCTGCCTAACCCCCGTACGAACACTGACGGGCGCGTCAGTTCACCACGACGACCGCCAGGACGGAGTGGAGCGCCATGACCGACAGACGACTCCTGCACATGGCGCCAGTGACGGACAAGGCCACGACGTGAGGCTGTCCCTGTTGACGTCTACAGGGTCGGCGGGACCCGCATAGAAGAGAAGAAGGACCTGGCAATCCTGGGGGATTTCTTTCTCCTTCTGATTCTCCTCTTCTCCCTCGGCTGTAACCCCTGCTTTCCCTTGGCCTATAAAAGGGAAAGCAGGGCGTCCCATTAGGGGGTATCGGACCATCGATCCAAACTGGACACATCGGCATCCGAACTCAACTCGACCCGAGTCAATCGGAACTCATCACAACACACCACCAGAGACTTGGGACCAGTCTCTCTCTCGACCGTTTGCAACCCCTACTACGAACTTTCAGTGCTAGTAACACAAGCAGCAGCAACAAATTAGACGTAAGGACATTCTGCCTGAACCAGTATAAACCTTGTGTCCTCTTAGCACACCATCAGGCCAGACCCGTAATAATACAAATTTACTTGTTGGTGGCAACTCGAAACACCGACAGTAAGCTAGGCATGTTTGGATCACCTAGCTAGAACTAAAATTTATCTGTGTGGACTAAAATTTAGTTGGGGTAAAGTGTACTCCCTCCATACTGGTAATTCAAGTCGTTTTGGACAAGGTTTGGGGGAAACATTGGGAATATAAATTATGAATAACTTTAAATTGAGTTTGGAAATGTGAAAACCATATAAATAGATTTGTCTTGAAAAGTATTTTTCATATATATATATATATATATATATCACTTTCCAAAAATTATTTTTATAAAAATAAAAGAGTCAAAGTTATGTTTTGGAGACCGTGTTGCTGTTCAAAACGACTTGAATTACCAATATGGAGGGAGTACGTGGCTAGCTAAAGTCTAGTCCACTACTATTAAATAAACATAAGTGCACATTTGCTAACTAATTAACTAGTTGCTAGCTGGGTTCTAAACACTTTTAGTACATCTGTTTGGATATTTAGGAG
Source organism: Miscanthus lutarioriparius (assembly GCA_904845875.1). Classification (NCBI taxonomy): domain Eukaryota; kingdom Viridiplantae; phylum Streptophyta; class Magnoliopsida; order Poales; family Poaceae; genus Miscanthus; species Miscanthus lutarioriparius. The sequence continues at coordinate 149,765,634 of CAJGYO010000007.1, read as the reverse complement.
TAAAGTTTGGTCCATGATATCTAGTAAAGAAAGCTAAACACAAAGCTTTGCCTAACTTATATTAATATAGTAGACAAGAGATCAACAAATAACAAAACAAAAGTCCCACAAGCTACATACACCCCTCAAGACGATGACACACACTACACTAGTTTTATTGAAAACTAAAGAATATTAATAGAAACAAAACTAAATAGTAGTAGCATTAGCATTAGCGGTTGATGTTGCGATATGTGCAATTGTGCATTGAAAGCCAGGTATGTACCATTCATAAAACTAGAAGCATAGCCCAGGTGTTCCTGCGGGAATTGCGGATGAATTAGAATGAAACTAGACTAAATTACTTATATGAATGAATAAACTATTATAAATTAATTGAAGTGGATGGCATGGCATACTAATAGCAACAATTAAATGCATATGACAGTGGACTGCTAAGGTGGATTGCTTGAGATAGAATAGCTAGTGAGGTTTATGATTATAAGATAGTATAAGATATAGGAATAGATACATGTAGATATAGATATAGATATAGATAGATGTAGATAAGATATTGATATATAGATTTGATACCTATTAATTAGTTGTAGTTACGTGGTAAAGACAGTAAAATGAAGATATTAGTAGTACTTACTATATCAGCAGTACAATATATAATAATTGTATTAACCAAGCAAGTACGTTTATGTATGAATTATATTATTATTGTTGCATCAAATTAAAATGTTGTTGCTTGATTTTCTTCCTATGCAAAAACAAAAAAAAACAAAAGGACGAGAGCGAGAGAACAGTGCGGCTTAAAGCCGTACCTATCGAGCTTCCTATTGATGGATGGAGCTGAGATGTGACATCGTCCTGTATATATTCGTGTTGGTTAGTTATTAGTTATCCAACGGATTTGCTAAGCTGGTACTACATGGACGATTTGGATCACATAGACCTCACATGTACAGCACGTACCAGCAATATAATCAAAAGCCAATGCGTGCAGCAACGACTATTTGTAGCTAGGTACCCGGCCCATTTTTAATTTAAGAGGCTGGCTGGTGCTGGGCTTATCAGCCCAGCCGTAAGCCCAGCACTAGCCGAACGGCTGGTGTTATAAGCCGCAGCGTGAGTTGCCGTCTCTCATTTTATCTCCTTTCCTGTCTCCCGTCGGTGGCTAGGGTTCCCCGCACAAGCATCGCTCGTCGCCGGGCCCCGTCGGTGGCCACCAGATCCGGCCGCGGGCGCCTCTGTACGCCGTCCTCCTCGCCAGGGCTGCGGTGACAGAGACGTCCGTCTCCTTCCCCGACCCCGCCTCCATCGACGGCGCCTTCGCCCAGCAAGGTAAACCCCAAATCCCACACCTCCGTCCTCTCACCCGGCCGCCTCTGAGCCCCAGCTCGTCGTCTTGTAGTTTGACCCCCGTGCGGCTAGGGTTTCCCCGCACTCTCGCCGGGCCTCGGTGATAGTGCTCTCCGCCTCTCTCCCCAGACCCCGCCTCCATCAACGATGACTCTCTCCAGCACGGTAAGCCCCCCGGAACCCGCCGCTGCCACAGTCTCACCCGGCCGGATCTGACATCCAAAATGTATTCATGTCTTTTCCTGTATGTGTAGGATAGAAACCCCCAAATCTTGTGAGATTGAATGTACGTTTATTTGAGGAAGTTTCTGATATGTGTTAGTACAGCTTGTATCAAGTTGAAAATTTTTACAGATTTGCAAATAAATGAAAGGAATTCCGGCTGTGTAATGAATTTGCGTTGTTTTTTTTTGCTTTCTATATTACAGATCTGCTCTGCCTACAGATCCGCTCTACCAGGTTGTTGTATTCTTAAATTAATGAACCAACTACTAAATGGCTATAGGAAATCATGCAGTAAACTACTGAACCTTGTTTGAATTATGGCTAGCATCAGGGTGGATGATTAATTTTCAGAAAAGACTGACATATCCATGCTCTCTTCTGGCTCATGTTGCCATAGTGCCCACCTCCACCTCCCACTGTTTCCAAGACCAAACAATGTTTTAGCTTACTATACCGTATGCCAATCCATATTTCCAAGGCCAAATCAAGTTGCCACAGTGTCCATCTAAGATTGGTTCTATGTATGTTGGCTCTTTTTCAAATGATGAGAATGAGAACCACTACAAATCAATCACAGTCTCACCCTGCCACCCACACACTTTGACTGGGATTTTGTGGGCACCGCTGGAGTTGGTACAATTGTAATGTTGAGCATTGGGTCCTGTGAGTATATTTCTTCTCGTTGCAGTCCCATACCTTGTAGTTATATAGTTTTTCGGTGATTATTGAGCTAAGAAATTGGACACAAGCATGTTTTGTAGTAACTCTTGGCCTAGTTGACCTCTACATCAAACTGACATTGTACATGTCATCCTTGTACATATGATGTGGCTGTTTGCTTTTAATCAAAGTATACTAGTAATTGATATATTTAATGCAATGTCAAAGGTAGTATGATTATGCAAGCAAATTATGTATTCCCTTCCTTTCTTTTTTGCTTGTCGTCCTACAATGTGCAGCTGAACTTTGCAAACTAAACATGGAAGTATGACTAATGAATTTACAACACTACTGTTCCAGTGGTCAAAATGTGAGACAAGGAATTTTCTGTTGATATTCTATTTTCAGATAATGTTTAACATCACACATTTAATGTTCTTCACCACTACAAATGTTCTATTTTTAGATTATGTTTAACATCTTACAAGTGTGCTCTATGTTTGCACTGCAGACATTTCAGGGATGTTTCGTCCGCTGGTGACCAACGCTGCCCAAACTGGCAGCGTCATCGACTTTGTCTTGCTCTCCACCTGCTGGCAGCCATTACAACCTCCGCTCAAAACACCGCAAACGGATCCAAAAGGCAAGTTCTCTTTTCCGTCGCCCACTCTCAGCTTTGCGTACTGGAACTACCCTCCGTATTAACATAACATATGCATCCATGTACATAATCCCTTCAAATGTCGATCCTTGCATCAGATGAGCCAGGACCGTGCTTGCTGGGATGACAGAACTTGCTCTCTGCTTCTTGACCTAATCATCAAGCAGAAAGACCTCTGTCACTGGAACACCACTGGTCCAACCTCACTAGGGTGGACCAATGTCATTCGTGGCTTCAACGAAGTCATGAGGCTCGGGTACAACAAGAAAATGTGCTAGAACAAGTACAACGAGCTAAAACGTTTGTATTTCAAATGGCGCGACGGACAGACCTATATTGGCCTAGGCCGTGACCCGCTTACTGGAGAGGTTACAGTTGACCCTGAGTGGTACGGCGCTAGCCCCGGGGTACTAACTACACGCTTTTCCTTGACTTTTTTTTAGCAATTAGGTTCCCACTAACTCAGTACTAACTTCGCCATCACTGTAACACGTGCAGGAAAGTAGCCAACCCGTTAGAGATAAGTTCAGACTCCCCCAATGCTGTGAGCAACTGATCACGATTTTGGGATGCACCCCACGTGATAGGGGCGAGTTGCTATCGGCGGGGGGCCATCAACCTGACAAGTCACTCAGTAGTGGAAGCCCTCATACTCCTCCATCCTTGTCGGACAAATCGGTCTTACCACATAGTGGTGGTCAGCCCTCGAAGAGAGTCCATAGGGAATATTCTGTTAACAGTCCTCACAGTAAGAAGAGTAGCCAGACTCCATCCGTAGAAGACTGCCTTGAAGACCTGGGCCACATTATCAGGGAGGCTAGGTCCCAGAAGGCCCGTCAAAGCACTGATGCTCAGGAGTTGGCCCAAGTCCATGAGATTCTATTGCAAGATGGTATCAGCGAGACTGATGTAGTATTCGTGCAAGCCCTAAACCTTTGCAACAATAGGCTCCATCGTTAGGCTTTTCTTAATATGAAATCTAAAGAGGGCCGGCTGAACTGGATCAATGTGACGTGGGGGTTCGTGTGCTCCACAAAGTCCCAGTGATCAGCATATTTGTTCGGACTGCGGTTTTTTTCTACTGTTTTCTGTTTTCTACCATGTGCATGTTGAGTTGATTCTGTTCGTTGTTTCGTTATGTTCGTTTTGTTTGTTTTAACAAAGACCGTTGCGGAGAACTAATGTGCATGTCGTTGTCTCGTGTTTTGAATAAAATATTTGTGTCGTGTTGTGAGCGTTGTAAGACCTTATGCATGTATCACTTTCCTCTTGTTCATTCCTTACATACATTTGTCCAAGGTGGTTGTGCCACCTACCTAGTTCAGGTATCTTGACATGTTCACTTATTAGCAAATGTTTTTTCCCAATTTATGCATTAGCATCTTACTGATTTCTGCCCATTTGCAGGTAGCATAATGAGCAGCATTGATGAGTCATCGTACAACGACACTTCTAGTGATGGACTGAGCACTATGACCTTGGTGAAGGCAGCAGTCGTCCTGCTGAGGTTGAAAGGTATTATGTCGTAGCAAATGCCTGAGGTAAATCCTCATTGTCCCATTCCTAAGCTATCTGGAGCCCAATGGATGCAGCTTACCCTTGCCGACCAAACCAAATGTATAGACAATTTGCGCATGACGCGTGATGCCTTCATGCATTTGCATGATACCCTGCTGCCGTTTGGCCTGCCATCAATAGATAAGTGTACCTCGGTAGAAGCTCTAGGCATGTACATCTGGACCTGTGCCCACCAATCTGCATGTAAAGAGTGCAAAGATAGGTTTGAAAGGTCTTTAGATACAGTTAGCAGAAAGATAATAGTAGTTGCAGAGGTCATATATAGGCGAGCAATACTGTTCTAGTGCCAGCAGATAGGAACTACGCACGCGTAAGCCACAAACTTGCTGCATATGCACCATGGTTTGATGGATGCATAGGTGCTATAGATGGCACGCACATAAAGGTTGAGGTTAACCGTGAAGCAAAGACTGATTTCTTCAATAGGAAAGGCAAAACAACAATTAATGTTTGTGCCATCGTAGATATGGATGGCCGTTTCACATACGTGGGGGCTGGGAAGGCGGGGGCATGTCATGACATGGCGGTGTTGAAAGACTGTCAAGGCGACAGTTCGTTCCCACATCCCCCAGCAGGTTCGTGATGCCTTGATGTTCACATTCCATAATTGTTTGCTTGTACTAGATGTATTGAAGCATACTTCTGATCAATTTGCTATGGCAGCTGTTGCCTATATATTGTTTCCTTAAACAATTTGCAATTTGATTTCTCAATATGATAATACAACATATATGAATTCTCAATACAGCAGTACTGATTTGTTATGGCAGCTGATGCCTACATATTGTCTCCTTATTAAACAATTTGCAATTTGATTTCTCATTATGACTATGCTAAGGTGGGAATTCTCAAAACAACAATGATGATACATTTGTGTTCTCTATGTCATATTAATTAAGTTCAGGATTGCAAATGATGAGATTGTCATGACTGTATCTAGTAAGTGATCTGTTGACAGGACTAATTGGTGAACTGTTTTCATTTCTTGTAGGCCGGTACTACCTCGCAGACATGGGTTACACGGACATGCCAAGTTACATGACCCCCTTTAGAAACACAAGGTATCATATCAACGATTTTAGGGGAGTAGATTTGCAGCAGTTGCAGAGGGAGGAAAAATTTAACTACATTCATGCGAAGTTGCGAAATGTCATTGAAAAGAGGTTTGGGGGGTTGAAAGAACGTTGGCATATTCTAAACGGGGTGCCGTACTGCAAGAGGATGAAGCGGGCTATGCTAATCATCTCATGCTTTGCTTTAGAAAATTATTTGTGGATGCGTAAGTACGGTGCTGATCCACCTTCGTATGAGCTGCCAGAGTGGGTTGAGCTAAATCGGGGAACCCCAATCTCTGGAGTTAGGGAGTTAATATCTATGGTTGTGTGGAGTGGTGTCTGATTTAGGAAAGTTGAGGTAATGCAGCTGCTTCCTATATATCTACCTGTTGTTTGTAGTACTGAAGTATGGTAGTTAATTACTCCTCAAACATTAGCTCATAGTTAGCAATGTTTATAAACTGTTCAGTAGGTGCTAAGTGCTTAAGTGCTGGAACTAAAATCAATCTATTTTTATGCAGTGAAAGCATTGAATTAGATCAAATCTTCACTAGGCCTATTGTTAAGTGTCTGTTGGTTCAAACATCTGAGGATATTGTAAGTATGGATTATCTTTGTGCATATTGAGTATATGCTTTTAGGTCAAGATGTTTGCACTTTAGAGCATTTCAGTTTTTGCAACATTGAACATAAGTCTCTTTATTCTTTGCAATACTCCAATGTCCTCGGATAATGATAGCACTTGAATCAATGCTGCACCAATACTACTTTCTTGCACTTTGAGTCCATGGCTAATTTGAGTGTAGTTGCTCTTCATCTAACCAAGTGTTCTTGTAAACTTAGGAATCTGAGGTGGAATAAGCTTCAAGATGTGCTTCCACCTGAAATTGGTGAACTGAAGAAACTGACACACTTGTAAGTTCATTTTTAGAATGCACTTAGTTTATGTGGATACATAAATGTTCACTTTTGATTTCTCTAAGTGTTATTGAGAATTTTTAGGTATTAGAGCTTCAATGACTTCAAAGGCGAGATTCCAATGGAGCTTGCAAACATGCATTCAGCATGAGCCTGTTGCTGTTGAACCTGTTGCATTTAGCATGAGCTTGCAAACATGCAGTTAACATGAAGCTATTGCTGTTGCAAACTGTAAATTGTTGGTTGCACCTATTGCTGTTGGGTCTACTTTTGAAATCAGCATGAGCTAGAAATGGCTGGTAGTTTTAATTTGAAATTTTGAACTCAGCATGAGGTAAAATTGGCTGGAAAGCATCTGTTCTTGTTGGTGCCATTATTTAGACTTTTGAAAACCAACTGTTGGCTGGAGGCTGGAATTGGCTGGCTGGTCCGGTCCCAGCACTAGCCAGCCAATTCAGCCCTGTCGAACAGGCTGATGGTCACGCTGAAAGCTCTAGTTTGGTTTTGGTTAATTGATGAAACCCTAAGTGCTAACCTAGTTTATCAAAGTGATTATGAGATAGGTAGCACTACTCCAAGTAATGAAGCAATGGTGAAGATCATGATGATGGTAAAGGCATGGTGATGATCAAACGCTTAAACTTGGAAAAGAAGAAAGAGAAAAAGAAAAGGCTCAAGGTAAAGGTATAAATTATAGGAGCCATTTTGTTTTAGTGATCGAGACACTTAGCGAGTGTGATCACACTTAGGATCGATAGTCGTACTATTAAGAGGGGTGAAACTCGTATCGAAATGCGGTTATCAAAGTGCCACTAGATGTTCTAACTCATTGCATATGTATTTAGGATCTAGTGGAGTGCTAACACCCTTGAAAATGTTTGTAAAAATAAGCTAACACATATGCACAAGGTGATACACTTGGTGGTTAGCACATTTGAGCAAGGGTAGAAAACTTCACCGACGGAGTGTCCACCCGTAGAGTGCGGACCGGCGTCCTAGACAAAAATGACGAAGGTCACTATAAGTGACCGAACGCTGGTCTCTGTTGGACCGACGCGTCCGGTCAGTAGCAACAGTGAGCGCGTGGTCTCGGTCTTCGACCGGACGCTGGCAGGGTGCGTCCGGTCAGTGCTGACGTATGCTGACGTGAGGCGCACAGAGGAAGCGTTGAGTGACCGGACTCAGGGTGTGTCCGGTCGAGCATGACCGGATGCGTCCGGTCGTGAAATGTCATGTTTGGAACCTTACTGGAAACGACCGAACGCTGAGATCCAGCGTCCGGTCACTTTCTAACTGACGCGTCCGGTCATCACTTGACCGTTGAAATCGGGCGATCGGCGTTTGAAGCCGATGACACGTGACGCACATCGCACGACCGGACGCTGAGGTCTAGCGTCCGGTCAATATGACCGGAGCGTCCGGTCGACCCGTGTAGCCCAACGGCTCTATTTCGTGGGGGCTTCTATTTAAGCCCCATGGCCAGCTCAAGCTCACTCTCTTGGTGATTTGCATTGACATAGCAACCTTGTGAGCTTAGCCAAAGTTCTCCCACTCATCTCCATCATTGATTCATCATCTTTGTGAGATTGGGAGAGAATCCAAGTGCATTGCTTGAGTGATTGCTTCTAGAGGCACTTGGTATTTGTGTTTCGCTACGGAATTCACTTGTTGCTCTTGGTGGTTGCCACCACCTAGATGGCTTGGTGCAGCGGTGGAGGATTGGCATGGGTCGGTGATTGTTCGTGGCCATCTCCTATGATTATGAGGGGATTTGTACCTTCCCTGGTGGAGCGCCCGAAAGGTAACTCTAGTGGATTGCTCGTGTCATTGAGTTACCTCACTTGCGGGTAGGTTCTTGCGGTGTCTAATCGTGTGGACGAGGTTTGTGCAACACCTCTTAGCCGCCGAACCACCAAGTGTTGGTCGACACAATGGGGACGTAGCGTGTTGGCAAGCACGTGAACCTCGGGAGAAAATCGGTTGTCTCTTGCCATTTGGTATTCTCCTGGTGATTGGTTTAATATTCATCTTGTGATTGGTTCACTTCTCTACACGGCGGTATAATTATCCTACTCACTCATTTATATTCTTGCAAATTAGTTGTGACAAGCTCTTTAGTGTAATTAGAATTGAGAGCTTGCTTTGCTAATTAAGTTCATCTAGTGGAGCTCTTTAGAGTAACAAGGTTGAGAGCTCTTAGTGAGTAGTATCATAGCAAGTTGTGTGACTAGCAATCATTGCAACTAGAATTGTTGGATAGGTGGCTTGCAACCCTTGTAAAGCTAGAGCAAGTTTGCATTTCGCTATTTGTCATACTAATCAATTTGCTCTAGTTGATTTGTAGATTTTTAAATAGACTATTCACCCCCCTCTAGCCATATTAGGACCTTTCACACGCCATACGTATTATCAACGTGATTTGTTGGACACGTTGGAGTTGCCGTGACAAGTTATTTCCACGTATGTCACTGACGTGGAGCCGAGTCACGTCATCGTCCTCGGCGTAGAGTCACGCCATCCTAGATGTAGGTTTACACGTTTTAGAAGAGATATATTTACTATTTTTCTATATTATTACACTACGGTAAATTTGGAAAATTTTGATGAGGTCATGTAACCGCCTAACTCCAACAACCACATGAACTAGTTTATTTTCATATAGGAAGGAAAATTAGAAACCACGAGAAAAAACCGCATTTCAAATGGAACCCAAGAGCATTGGGGTGAAGGGTACTGTCGGTGTTTCGGATCACCGGCTAGTAAATTTGTATCTGCGTGTCTGGCTTGGATGGTATGCTCGAAGGACACAAGGATTTATACTAGTTTGGACGGAATGTCCCTACGTCCAGTCTGCTGCTACTCGTGTTACTGACACTGGTTTGTAGTAGGGGTTACAAACGGGCGAGAGAGGGAGAATGTCTCAAGTCTCTGGTGAAAGGATCGAACGGAGATGAGTCTTGTTGAGCTCGTTCTGCCGTGTGCTCGTGTCTATCTGCTCGTGTGGCCCTGCCCTTCCTGGGGTGTCCTGCTTCCACTTTTATAGGTGAAGGGGAAGGAGCAGGTTACAGAGAGAGAGCAAAGGAGAAAAGCGGGAGAGAAGAAGGCCTCCCGAGTCACGTCGCCCTTCATCTCCTTTACGCAGGTCCCGCTGGTCCTATAGATGATGACAGGGATGGCTCCACGTCGCGACCCTGTTCGTCACTGGCGCCATACGCAGGCGTCGTCAGCCGGTTGCGGCGCTCCACTCCATTCCGGCGGGCGGCGTGGTCAATTGGCACGCCTGTCAGAAGCCGTACGGGGATTAGGCAGCACAGCGCCGGCACACCTGACACTATTGGCGACGTGATCCCCAGGTATGGTCCGTTGTGGCCACGGCTCATGTAGAGACGTGCCCGCTTCCCTCCCGGTGTAAGAGGTTTGACCCTAGGGTCGTACTTTTAGACCCGCAGTGGTTGAAGGCGATATGGATCCCCGTCAGGCGAGACGGAACACGCGCCCTCAGGGTCAGGTTAGACGGAGCCCGTGCCCTCGGGGTCAGGCAAGATGGAGCCCGCGCTTGAGGGGTCGGTCTGGCGAGGCGAGACTCGCGCCCTTTGAGTCGGGCGAGACCTTAAATACGTCTTGGACCATCCGGACGAATTAACGTTCATGGCCGTTCTTCCTTCCTCCGGATATCCCTAATATCGATACCCGACATGTACCTAGCAAGCGTTGCTCCTATGAGAGACATGAACTAAAATACTAACCACAGTAAATAAATTAAATTAATTAGCCAACGACAACGCAGGGTACCTAACCTAGATACTTTAATAGGTACGGGATCCATCCCTATCTCAAAATAGAAGTCATTCTCGTTTAAAAAATTATTTTTTTTAACTTTGATCAATTATATATAAAAGAATATTAATATTTATAATACATAATTAGTATCATTGATAGATAGTTGAATATACTTTCATAATAATAAACCTTTTTGAGATAGAAACGTTGCACGAATTTTCTATCAATCTAGTCAAAGTTAATAAAGTTTTATATGCACGTATCTCGTAACGACCTTCTCAGTACCTCAAGTGGCTTGGATCATCTTTATTTTATTTGTCCGGAGGACGAACGAGATCTCACGTTCGTCAGCAGTGCGACTCTGGCGATCTACAGATGTTTGCATGCGGACAATGGAGTGCAGACAAATGATCCATCGATGAGATGAGAAAGAACGTCTGAAAGCATGCATGCGTGTTTAGACAACCCAGCTGCTAGCTTATAGGTATTAGCTTATTGTCGGTGAGGTGGACCGTCGCCGTCTCTCTTGCTTTCATACTGATGATGATGAAGATTGACGACGACGATGAAAATGTCAGCAGGAAGCAACAACTAACTACTCCATACTTGCAGGTTACTGCTCATCCCGATATTGACTTGCTTGGTTGCTGACACCATGCATGTGTACGTTATATACTTAGGCCTTGTTTAGATGCCTCTCAAATTCCAAGTTTTTTAGGTCTCCATCATTGTCGGTTTTACCGTCGCCGTCTCTCTTGTATTAAATGTGATAAAAAAATAACTAATTACGACGACGTTGAAATCACGAGATGAATCTTTTGAGCCTAACAACTAACACGATTGGACCATATTTGTCAGGTTAAGGCTCATCCCGATATTGACTTGCTTGGTTGCTGACACCATGCATGTGTACGTTATATACTTATATATATATGCTCCATGTCCATGCATATGTCTGCTCATCAGCATCTGGATCTTGAACACACAGAATATTGAATATATATACTCCCTCCTCCGTCCCCAAAGAATGAAATTCTAAAACCGTGTCATATTTTAGCATATCAAGTTTTTGATTAATTATAGATAAAAAATATAAATATTTATAATATTAAATAAATAACATTAGATTAATTGTAAAACGTATTTTCATAATAAATTAAGCACTCTAGCCGCCACGCAACCTATATTTGTATCCTATATATTAGGGACAGACGTAGTACGTACTTACATATATACTGGATCGGAGCAAAAGCTAGCAGTTGAGATTCACTAATCACTACCTAACCATTCGTAAGTAATGATGGTGTTGTGTAGTGTGACGCCATCCATGCATTATATATATTCCTGCTGCTACTAATAAGTATATACCGACTACACTACACTACTAGCTACCAGCTCCTGTGTACTAGTATGTCGATCTGTTGCAACAGGATCATGAGAGTGCCAAATATTTTCGTTCGCAACAGATTCAATTCGATCTAGTTGGTGCATGTGTACAATAAATAATATATATGTGCAGTATCTCAAAAGAAATAATCAAAGTTAATAAGGTGACAAAAGCTCTACTAGTTGTATGTATACATATAACTAAATATACTACGCAATTACTGTGTTGCTTTGGATTATACATATAACTAAATATACTACGCAGGGGGAGCGAAGAGCACCACAGACTTGGCCCTGCGAGCTTCTTCTGCTACCGTGGCGCGAGGAGGCTTAAGGCGGATGCAAAGTACGGCACGGCCACGCGCGATGCCCTCGCCTCTCCAGCCGCGGGAGGAGGTGATGAGGAGGACGCCGGCGCCGGCGCCGGCGCCGGCGATGAGGGCGGGGACGGGCAGGAGGCGCTCTCCAGCGGTGGACGAGCCTGGTGTCGCGGAAGCGGGCGAGGGCCACGGGGTGGAGGAAGCGGAGCGGAAGCCTGTGGCGAGCACAGGGCAGAGAAAGCGGATCAGAGCCTGCAGCGAGCGCGTGAGATGGAATGGGAGAGATTTTTTTTTTTGGGAAGACGTTCTCAACGTATCATTATTGATATATATATATATATATATCGAACCTACATATACATACATAAACAAATAAATGAGAAATGAAGTCTAAGAAATAAAGAAAGTAAAAGCACGAGGAGTATTAGCTTAGCTTTCACCTGACGATTCCATTAACTGATACAGTAGTATATGATGATGAATGTCGATCGCAGTAGCTCAACAACTAGAATTAATAATAAGCTAGCAACATGAATGAATAAATACTGAAAACCGACGGGGATCGGATAAAAGTGACAGTCGATCCATCGATTGATTGCCCAAGTATAAAGCAAACATGCATTCCATGCATGCAACCATACTACTCCATGTATCTATCCTAATTGAAATGATGGACCTAATCATGCAGATACTCCTATATCGTAGCAACTTCAAGCAAAGATATGATGACGATGATGAACCTAATCATCATCATATTCCACGTATAGCAGCTCTAAAGCATCATATGTACGTACGTAGGTGTAACATAACTGATCAATTATACGAAATTAAGTAAGAAAATCATCCGTCAGAGTAGACGATTTAGCAAACTTAAGCCCGCATAACCCGGTAGTCCGTGAAATCACGAAGGATTTTTCAAACCAACTTCCATTCCAGCCAAGATCGTAATAAGTTTAGCGGTCACAATCACATATTACATAAAAGTTTGCATCTCAGATACATCAGAGTTTAAACATAGTTATTACAAAACGAGTTCAAATAAAAGTAGCGGAAGCCATTTGTTTAAAACCACACGCACTCACACGGAGTTCAAATACAGTGCCAACTGATGATCATCTCCAACAAAAGCATTAGACGAGACGTACGGAATGACCATGCCCATGGTCCTAAGCATCACCCATCGTAGGATAGAGGCAGTTGATACAGTAGCCGTAATACATCTGCCCAACTGCAACAAGTGGGAATAAAACCCTGAGTACGAGAAGGTACTCAGCTAGACTTACCCGACATAACCGAAAATAAAGTGACACCAAGGATTATGAAGGGCTTTATAGTAGGGTAGCTGACTCATTTATAAAGAAAGCATTTTTGGCATTTCAAAAACATTTCTAAAGACATTATTGTCAAGTTAATTAATTATAACCTGTCGACTAGATTTGCACCTATACTAGAGCAAACATGTGATTAAGCCAATAATGATAACCAATGATCATTAACCACTTCCATATTGTCATATGCATTATAACTGTCCAAGTGTTTCATTAACATTACTACGATGAAGTAACTCAAGTCAAGTGCTCACTATCTAGGAGCGATGGCGATTCGAATCGATTCCTAACCAGCTGGTGATTTATTCCTTACATAAACCTCACTCACCCGTTAAAGTGAGGTATTGATCACCGAGTCAACTATCCAGGAGTCTCGAGTTTGCCAGGAACCACATGTACCCGGGGGCCGACCGACTGCACTTTAGTCTTATCATCTCGCCCCCGTGTCCTACCACACCTGCTCCGGCACAGTGCGCTGCGGGCAATCTACTCGGCCCGAATAATCTCCCAGCTTCGCGGTCGGAAGGTACTTTATCCGGCCAGCTAAATGTAAGGCATGCGTTCAACATGACTCGAGGCCCAACAACGATCGGTCCTTAATCGACATAGACGGAAAGCACTATATTTCAAAACTCTGTAAGTCTCCGTCCGGTCTCAACTTCATTTAACACTTAGTTATACCATGACTACATAGTTATCCAAGCTGATCCATGTAACCACCTATAGCTCGCAGGTGACAGGAAATCACCCGACTTCTACCAATCTAAGCCAGCTAAGCATTGACTCGACTGCGGATACCAGGGTAACAAGGATATAGTATAACAAAGGTAGACAAGGTATAATATAGCAACGGTTACAAACAACTCCTGAACATAATGCATCAATTAAAGTAAAGCATTTAATTAATAATTGCAAATCGGAGAGAAAATGCTCCGGGGCTTGCCTCTCTCGAAGGAGCTCGGGCGGTGATCGGGGCACTCCGGAAGTTCCTCAACGTCCTCCTCGTCGGCTTCGGACACTTCCTGCGACTGCACTTCGAGCTGCTCCTCGAGCTCCTCGGGTATGACGACTGGATTCTCGGTTTGCGATCCTGTATGATGCAATGTGCGTAAGTGCTTATGCAATCGGTGCATCGGATGAGATGAATACAATGGATAGGCTTGAATGCAAGGTAGTTAACATCATCCAAGAACATATACTACAAGCACATGTCATCTACTGCATTCTCTTCTACTACTAATATGCTAAGTCAACACATCTTATTAAATGCTTCAAAGATACACCAAAGCTTTACTAATTCCTTAATCACACATAAAGCAACACTTGATTAAACCCTAATTAATAATAGGTTTGAATAGTAAGATCTATTTTTATTGCTTAGAAAAATCTTAGAAAATTACCATAGCACAGTACTACCCTAAGTAGTCTAACATCATATTTTCATGGTATTTGAATGAGTGGATTAGCCTACACAAAAATAACAAGCTATGGCCTGATTATGAACATGAAAATACTTTGTACTGTGAAAAGTGTCAAACAACAGAGTTAGTATTTTTCTTATGTTCTACACAGCAATTAATCACTGTATAAAAATTATCACATGCATATTTTATACAAATTTTTTTCTCTAGCAAAAATAACAAAAATCAGCCATTAAAGGTACTTGAACTACACCTCAAAATTTTTCTACAGCACATGCATGACACATATTTTTTCTAGGAAGTACATTACATAAGAAGATTAACAAACTTAGAAATCATATTTTTCTGAAGCTTATAGGTTTTTCTACACATTTTTCAAGTTATCAGCAACATCAATGATTAAATAAAGTTCTACAGAAAAGTATCTCAAAAATGACATGCAATAATTTTCCCAAGTAGATCTAGTGATAAGGAACCTAACAAAAATTTATTTCAACAGATTTGGAGTAAATTTGAGTATCCAAACATTTTCCAAATCATTTCTCTTTTCAAATAATAAAGAAAACTAAAAACGAAAACCTCCTATTGCTACTGGACCGGCCCGTGGGAACCAGCAGGCCCACGGCCATACTCACCTGCTTTCGAGACGAGCAAAAAGAATGTGGGTGGCTTGGCGGGGCTTGACCCACGGCCACTTGGCCCACTTCGGCCGGCGAAGGGACACGCCCACCAAGGCGCCCGGGCGACACGCTGGCGCAACATGCTCAAGCGTCTGGGCACCTCCCGCCCACCGCAAGGCACGGGGCACACACTACAATCTGCGCAAGGGCAAGGCGGGCATGGTGCGCCTGAAGGAGGGAGATAGGAAGGTAGAGCCGGCTGTCCGCGCGGGCACGAGCTCCGGCGAGCTCGGCCACGGCGGTGCGGAGACGAAAAACCGACCACAACCGCCTCTCACCTCGACAACTGCAGCCGAACGCAGGCGCAAAAGATGGAGCTTAACGAGGCGGAGCTGTGGACTAGAAGTAGGCGGTGGAGGTGCGGTGGAGCTCGCGCGAGGCGGCGGCGGAGGGGGTGCTCTGCTCAGCGGCGCTGTGCCCTGCCGCGGCGAGAGGAGGGGCGAGCACGAGAGAGCGGGAGAGCGGGCGGGAGTGAGTGGAGAGGAGCTTGATCTGGTCGTCGAAAAAAAAAGCGTGCGAGTGGAGTGGAGTCGGCCTGCGCGCGGCGTGGCGTCGCCAGCACACTGGCCACACAGCCACGCCACGTGGAGCGTGTTCTGCCAGCGGTTGAACGGCGAGAGGCGGAGGCAGGCTGGCAGGCTCAGACTGGGCAGAGCCAGGCTGGTGCAAATTTGGGGCTGGCCTGGCGTGGGGGGTTCATTGGGCGGCTTGGGCCGTGGGCGAGAAAGCGCGGCGGCCCGTGAAAGGAGAAAACCCCCCTTTTTAAATTATATTTTCAAGAAATTTTCAAATACTAGCTTTCAAATATCATTTTGAGCAAGAAAATGACATCTTTTGAAAATGTACCAAAAATGAAAGTTGCTTAGAATTTAATCCTCTACATATTTTCTTTTATGACCAAAGTCCAATTCTATCTAGATTTTGAATTATAAAAGTTAAAGTCAATTTTAACTCAAAACCCTAATTTTGGAGAATTATTTTTAAAGCAGAATTTGGCAATAATTGCAATACAAACTTTACTCCAAAAATTGCGCTAAATAATTCTAGATGATTTACAATCATAACTAAACAAGTTCTACTAACCTAGCAAGCATGATTAGGGCCAAAAACAACCCTAAATAAGTGTATGCAACATTTACGTTTCACAAGCATGTTTCGTATGTTTCGAAGCATGGTTTCAATTATTATTTACATGATTAGGCATGTATGATTAGGATGCTTGATGATGCATGATATGCATGATTTGCAGTGCCTAAATGCTGGCATAACACTGGGGTGTTCCAGCCCTCCCCCTTATAAAAATCTCGTCCCGAGATTTGGGTTACGAACCATTTGTTATAAAAATCTTCATAAGCTTTTTGTAGATATTCTCCCGTTTCCCAGGTTGCATCTCCCTCATCATGATGATCCCACTGTATCTTGTATGTTTTCACCACACTATTCTGAGTAGCACGTTCTTTAGTGTCTAACACATGGACTGGTTGCTCACGATACACCAAATCTGATTTGAGTTGGATGCCTCGAGGTTCTATTCTTTTCTTCGGAATACGTAAACATTTCTTGAGATGTGATACATGGAAAACTAGGAAGACAGTACTCATTGTCTCAGGTAAATCTAACTTATAAGCTACTGGACCTCTCTTTTTCAAGATCTTGTA
Source organism: Miscanthus lutarioriparius (assembly GCA_904845875.1). Lineage (NCBI taxonomy): Eukaryota > Viridiplantae > Streptophyta > Magnoliopsida > Poales > Poaceae > Miscanthus > Miscanthus lutarioriparius. The sequence continues at coordinate 149,748,617 of CAJGYO010000007.1, read as the reverse complement.
TGGTCCTACGAATCTCGCGGCAAGCTTTCTTCGGACTCCAAACCTTTTCTTCTTCATTGGCGTGACCTTCAAATAAACATAGTCACCAACTTCAAACACAAGAGGTCTCCTTCTTCTGTCTGCATAACTTTTCTGACATGATTGAGCCGCCTTCATATTTTGCTGAATAATATGAACTTTCTTCTTGGCTTCTTCTACAAAGTCAATGCCATAATACCTTCTATCTCCAGGCTCGACCCAATTCAATGGTGTTCTACATTTTCTGCCATACAAAGCTTCGAATGGAGCCATCTTGATGCTTTCTTGATAACTATTATTATAAGAAAACTCAGCTAATGGTAACCATGACTCCCATGATCCCTTAGAAGACAATACGTAGGCTCTTAACATATCCCCCAAAACAGCATTCACTCGTTCAGTCTGACCATCTGTCTGAGGATGATAAGCGGTACTATGAATCAAACTAGTTCCTAAGCCTTTGTGTAAATGTTCCCAAAAGTGAGCCGTGAACTGTGAGCCTCTATCAGATACTATGGTCTTTGGTATACCATGCAACCTCACAATTTCTGCGATATACTTCTCGGCATATTGAGGTGGTTGATATTCTGTTTTGACAGGCAAGAAATGAGCGGTCTTAGTAAGACGGTCCACAATTACCCAAATCGAATCATGTCCCTTTTGAGTAGTGGGCAAACCCGAGATAAAATCCATACTTATATCGTCCCACTTCCAACTAGGGATGGACAAAGGTTGCAACAAACCGGCAGGTTTCATATGAATAGCTTTCACTCTACAACATGTGTCACATCTGGCAACATATGCTGTAATTTTTTTCTTCATTTTGGTCCACCAATAACGAGGTCTTAGTTCTTGATACATCTTACTACTTCCCGGATGGATAGATAGCTTAGAAAGGTGAGCTTCATCCATGAGTTTATTCCTAAGCTCTCGATCCTTGGGAACCACAAGACGATCGTCAAACCACAACACGCCCTATTCATCTACTTTAAAGTGCTGAGACGGCTTTTATTTTATTTTTTCTTTGATGTGGAATATTCCCTTGTCGGTTTTTTGGCCCTCTATTATCTTACTCTCCAAAGAGCAACTAATCTGAATACTATGTAACATAGCAGGATGCATCAGATCGAACCCATCTTCAAGTAATGGCTGCACATTCAAGTAATGTGACTTTCTGCTCAAAGCATCTGCCACTACATTGGCTTTTCCAGGATGATATTGCACATTCAAGTTGTAATCTTTGATCAATTCCAACTATTTGCGTTGTCTCATATTCAGCTCTGGTTAGGTAAAGATGTACTTAAGACTCTTGTGATCCGTGAAAATATTGCACACATTACCAAGTAGATAATGTCTCCAAATTTTTAGGGCATGCACAACTGCAGCAAGTTCAAGATCATGTGTTGGATAGTTGACCTCGTGCTTTCTCAATTGACGTGAAGCATAAGCAATGACTCTCCTTTCTTGCATAAGAACACAGCCCAATCTAGTTTTTGATGCGTCGCAAAACACATCAAATGGTTTCTCGGTATCTGGTTGTGCTAGAATAGGAGCAGTGGTCAACAGTTTCCGCAAAGTGTGGAAAGCTGCTTCACACTCCTCTGTCCACACAAACTTGTGATCCTTCTGTAGCAGACTTGTCATAGGTTTGGCAATCTTCAAGAAGTCTGGTATAAAGCGACGGTAGTAACCGGCTAGTCCTAAGAAACTTCTAATCTCAGGAACTGTGGTCGGTGCTTTTCAATTCATAACCTCTTGCACCTTACTTGGATCGACTGAAACTCCATTTTCTGACAGAATATGACCAAGGAAAGGAACTTTCTTCAACCAGAATTCGCATTTGCTAAACTTAGCATACAACTTATGGTCTCTAAGTCTGGTCAAGACAATTCTCAGATGCTCTTCATGATCCTTCTCGTTCTTAGAGTACACCAGAATGTCATCGATGAACACGACCACGAACTTATCCAATTCTGGCATGAAAATTGTATTCATCAAAAACATAAAGTATACAGGAGCATTTGTCAAGCCAAAGGACATGACAAGATACTCATACAACTCGTATCTGGTGGAAAAGCAGTCTTCAGTATATCTTGTGGCCTAATCTTGATCTGATGATAACCGGATCTCAAATCTATTTTTGAGAACAGCTTAGCCTTGGCTAACTGGTCAAACAGAACATCAATATGAGGCAAGGGATACTTATTCTTGATGGTTACAGCGTTAAGTGGCCTCGTAATCTACGCACATTCTCAATGTGCCCTCTTTCTTCTTCTTCACAAACAAGGCAGGACATCCCCATTCAGACTTGCTTGGTCGGATAAACCCCTTTTTTGATAACTCTTCTAGTTGCTTCTTCAGCTCAACTAATTCATCGGGAGGCATCCGATAGGGTCTCCTCGAAATCGGTGCTGTTTCGGGGATTAACTCAATTCCAAACTCAATATCCCTATCTGGCGGAAGACCAGGTAACTCGTCCGGGAATCCATCCAGAACTTCACACACTACCGGAATCTGATGAATAGGAATAACTGCCGTAGCACATGTAACACTTATAAGGTCTGTTCTCCGAGGCAATGGTACTTGGAAAGTACCCTCACCCAGGGGATCCTTAAGGGTAAGTACTCGACTTTTGGTATCTATGACTGCTCCCCAATCCTTCATCCAATTCATTCCTATAATGACATCCAAAATTAGTCCAGGCATAACTATCAAGTTCACTCAGAACTTCCTGCTACCTAATTCAAGGGTTACCCCTCGAACCATCCGGTTGGTCAAAACATCAGCCCCTGCTGAACTTATACGGTAACCATAACCCAATTCTGTGCATAGTTGTTCATGTTTCTGTGCAAATGCTTGACTCATAAAAGAATGTGATGATCCAGAATCAAATAGAACAACTGCAGGGTTTTCATTGATAGGAAACTTACCAGCGGTTACGGGCTCTCCTTCAGGAATCTCATCCACAGTCATACTATGCACCCTAGCATTATAAGTCTGCTGCTTCTTCTTGGGCGGATAAGGACAGAACCTTGAGAAGTGGCCGGGTTGGTCATAATTATAGCAGGGTCCCCTCACTGTACCAATAGATCACATAGCTCCCTTGGTATGCCCATATCATGCGATTCTGCTTCGCCTTGTTGGGTCATCTTGCCATCTTGTAAGGCTTACGGGGTCCACGAAATTCGACTTCTCTCTTTGAGTGGCTCAACCTAGCGCCAGGTGCAGATGGACGATAGGGAGGATGACCTCCCGTAGGTGCTCGTGCTTGGGAAGGACCACCTTCTAGGGCTCTCTTGCGAGTCTTAGCTGCGGTACTGGCGTTGTTATTCTTTTCCTGCCTCAGACAATCGCTGATGAAGTCATTGAATCTGACGCGGTTGTTGGTACCCACATGCTTCATCATCTTTGGATTGAGTCCTCTCTTGAAATTGGCGATTTTCTTAGCATCAGTGTCAACCATGTCGGGAGCATAACGACACAAGTTATTGAAGGCATGCAAATATTGCGTCACAGTCTTGGTGCCCTGATTCAACGCCAAGAACTCTCCCAACTTCATCTCGGTCAGCCCGGGTGGAATATAAACTCCACGGAAGGCCTCAGCAAACTCTCTCCATGTAATCTGAGCATTTGGAGGAAAGGTGGTGCGATGGTGCTTCCACCACATTCCTACCGGGTCCTTGCAACTCAAGTGCAAAGATACTCGATTTTCAACACCTCAGTCATCCTCAACACACGGAATTTATCTTCCATAATGTTGATCCATTCTTCAGCATCGAGTGGTTCTGTTGCTTCCTTGAATATCGGTGGCCTGGTGTCCATAAAATCTTTGAAGCTTCTGTATTGATTCACCCCAATGCCACCAGCCTGATTGTTACCGCGTTGAACGTTGTTGGCGATGGTACGCAGAAAATCCTCCATGTTTTTCTGGGATTGTTCCGTGTTGCGCTGACTTCCGAGCAACTGTGCGAAGAACGCCTCTGGGGTAAACGGGGGAGGAGGTGGCAAATGCGGTTCATGGGGAGGCTCATTGTTGTTGCCATGGTTTCCACCACCACCACCGGTCCCCGCACTGTTAGCACCGGTCTCAGCGGCCTCATACGTGGTACGTCGAGTATTTGTCATCTGCATATTTCAGCAACAAGTAATGATTGAGTGACGCTGTAATAATTTTGACTGAAGGAAAAATTATGCCGTACTGAATTTACTGGAGAGAATAAATTCATACAATAAAACAGAGGCACAATAATCACACCCCAATTAAAACAACATCACTTAATCAAATTACTTCAAACATCGCGTCCATACAACCAAATTGCCAGCATACATACACTGAACTTTTATGCGTTCAGATATCGCATTCTTAATCAAGTTCCAACCACATGCCAAGTCTCATAAGTTCGAAGCAAAACATATTAGGTTACATGCCAACAAAAGAAAGGTCATCGCGACAGGACCTAGATACTAGCGCAAGGCAACTAGCCTACTCCTCGGGGCCATCGTTGGGATCGGAGACGTCACCATCGCCCCCAGGTGAAACTACAGGCTCGTCCTCATTGTCGTCGTCGATGTCCATGCCAGCGGCGTCTGGTGGAGCATATGGGCCAACCCCATTGTAGAGCGCGTGAAACTCCTTGTGCAGGTTGCCGTTGTATTCCTCTAGCTCATCGACCCTCTGCAGTAGAAGGTCCCTCTCGTCCCAGGCTTCATTCCTTTCCTGAACCAACTGTCCAATAATTCGGTCTGCATTATTGTTGGCTTGAGTCAACATATGCACCCGCTGCATAGCTCTATCACCTCTCTCAACCGCCTGGTTCTGCTGTAAGTTCATATCAGCTAACTGCTTCTGCAAGCTAGCTATAGCACGTGCCTGTCTCTTCTTCTGCTTTCTCCCCTTGAGCTTATCCTGACCACGCAAGCCAGTCAAAGTCCAGTAGGTACTCTCGAGACCCTCATATGCTCTGATGGCGGCGAACATAGCACTCATAGAATGGTTGTCGCTAGCCTGTCCCTCAGCTAGACCTCTGACCAAGGCGCTTCCCTAAGGCTGAACCCAAATGGCATCACGAGGATCATCCCTAGGAAAAGTGCCAGCTAGAGCTGCTGCAAGCTCACTGGGAAATCTGCTCATGATATCCCTGATGACACGGAAGGCTGCTCCCTCTGCACCCTCAGCAGGAGTGCGACCCTCAAACTCCAAGTGCCAACCATCCCAATCTGGAGCATCACCGAGAGCAGGAACTGTGATCTCTACCACTGCAAGTCCATCCTCTGCTAACTGGCTCTCATTCCAAGAGTACACCAGCTCTTGACCCTCTGGGTACCCCACATCATGGAGCACTCTTCAAAGCAAGGTCGGCATGCCAAACTCGCTCAAGAAGGTGTCCGTGGTGCGGTGCTCCCTCAGGGCCAACGAACATCGAGGTGCTCTTCCTCCGGTGGACTTACGGGTGGTCTGCTTCGTGCGGGCCATCTGTAGCAAAAGTTCTTTTATTACCCCGGGGAAACATATTTTTGGTGATACAACTTTTATCAAAATGAGATAATCAATTTATAAGGGGAGGAATGCATGACATGAATGAAATGCACAGGTAATATGATGTATGTACGTGCCGTATGTTCTCACAAACTTATGAAATAAATAAGTCTAGCGACGAATTCGGTGGCATACAAACGATCTCTCAAATACGTAACTAATACGTTCTACACGATAGCGTTGTTATGTACCTGCAAAAGATTCATTTTAGCCCAATTCCCAATGAATGCATAAAAGCAGTAATTTTTTTATCGACACGCTCTACACGAATCCCTAGATACGTGTATAACGGTAGTAACTACCCAAACCATCGTCCTATTGACGGCATCGCCTCAACAGACGGAATACCCACACATGAGATACCTTTGTAAAACATGCGTAGAACATGTAATTACTCCAGCATAATATAAGCATTCACCCTAGATCGGCGATGTATCCGATCCTGCTCTCACAACTCACACTTATCGAGGCGTAGAGGCAATTGATCCATACATTACCACTCAAACAAGTGGCACTCATACAATAGCACGCCGTATGAGCGACGAAAGAGAAATATGATGCAAGAACCCTAAGTCAGTACTTAATTAAGCCACCTAAAGTCCTTAACTGGGCATAAAGGATATGACCACTAGCACACTTTATAGTTTGGAAATCACATTTTTCAAATGCCTTTTTGTTTAAATACACTTGTGAATAGTAACACGCTAAACCATGCTCGATGTCAATATGTATGTGAATCCGACCAATTATACGAAAAACTTAAGAAAAATCATCCGCCAGAAAGCGCATTTATTTAGCAAACTTAAGCCCGTATAACCCGGTAGTCCATGAAATCACGAAGGATTTCAAACCAACTTCCATTCCAGCCAAGATCGTAATAAGTTTAGCGGTCATCATCACATATTACATAAAAGTTTGCATCTCAGATACATCAGAGTTTAAACATAGTTATTACAAAACGAGTTCAAATAAAAGTAGCGGAAGCCATTTGTTTAAAACCACACGCACTCACACGGAGTTCAAATACAGTGCCAGCTGATGATCATCTCCAACAAAAGCATTAGATGAGACGTGCGGAATGACCATGCCCATGGTCCTAAGCATCACCCATCGTGGGATAGAGGCGCGTTGATACAATGGCAGTAATACATCTCGCCCAAGCGCAACAAGTGGGAATAAAACCACGAGTACGAGAAGGTACTCAATATAGACTTACCCGAAGTCATAACCAAAAATAAGTGTGACCCAAGGATTATGAAGGGCTTTATAGTAGGGTAGTGACTCATTTATAAAGAAAGCATTTTGGCATTTCAAAACATTTCTAAAGACATTATTGCCAAGTTAATTAATTATAACTCATCGACTAGATTTGCACCTATACTAGAGCAAACATGTGATTAAGCCAATAATGATAACCAATGATCATTAACCACTTCCATATTGTCATATGCATTATAACCGTCCAAGTGTTCCATTAACATTACTACGATGAAGTAACTCAAGTCAAGTGCTCACTATCCGGGGCGATGGCGATTCGAATCAATTCCTAACCAGCTGGTGATTTATTCCTTAAACAAACCTCACTCACCGGCTAAAGTGAGGTATTGATCACCGAGTCAACTATCTAGGAATCCATCTCGAGTTTGCCAGAACCACATGTACCCTAATCCGATTCTCGCACTTTGGTCTTATCATCTAAGCCCCTGTCCTACCACACCTTTAAAGATACACAAAGCTTTACTAATTCATTAATCAATCTACTCGGCCCGAATAATCTCCTAATTAATAATAGGGTTGAATAGGAATCTACTTTATCCGCCCAGCTAAAATGTAAGGCATCGTTCAACATGACTCGAGGCCCAACAACGGTCGGTCATTAATCGACACGTATTTGAAAGCACTATAGTTCAAAACTCTATAAGTCTCAAGCCGGTCTCAACTTCATTTAACACTTAGTTATACCATGACTATATAGTTATCCAAAACAGATCCAGATAACCACCTATAGCTCGCGGTGGCAAAATCACCCGACTTCTACCGATCTAAGCCATGCAAGCATTAACTTTCATTTTGCGGATACCGGGGTAACAAGGATATAGTATAACAAAGGTAGACAAGGTATAATGCAGCAACGGTTGCAAACAACTCCTGAATGTAATGCATCAATTAAAGTAAAGCATTTAATTAATAATTGCAAACCGGGGAGAAAATGCTCCGGGGCTTGCCTCTCTCGAAGGAGCTCGGGCGGTGATCGGGGCACTCCGGAAGTTCCTCAACGTCCTCCAATATCAATGATTAGATAAAGTTCTACAAAAAAGTATCTCAAAAATAACATGCAATAATTTTCCCAAGTAGATCTGGTGATAAGGAACCTAGCAAAAATTTATTTCAACAGATTTGGAGCAAATTTGAGTATCCAAACATTTTCCAAATCATTTCTCTTTTCAAATAATAAAGAAAACTAAAAACGAAAACCTCCTATTGCTACTGGGCTGGCCCGTGGGAACCAGCTGGCCCACGGCCATACTCGGCCTACTCAGACCGAGCAAAGGGGAGTGCGGCGGCCTAGCAGGGGCTTCGGCCCACGGCCACTTGGCCCAGCTCGGCCGAAGCGAAGGGGACACGCCCCGCCGGCGCACCAGGCGACACGGCGGCGCGCATGCATGCGTCATGGGCACCTCCCGGCCACCGCAAGGCACGGGGGCATCTGTAAGATGCGCAAGGGCAAGGCGGGCACGGTGCGCACGAAAGGAGGGAGATAGGAAGGTAGAGCCGGATGTCCGCGCGGGCACGAGCTCCGGCGAGCTCGGCCACGGCGGTGCGGAGACGAAAAACCGACCACAACCGCCTCTCACCTCGACGACTACAGCCGAACGCAGGCGCAAAAGACGGAGCTTGACGAGGCGGAGCCGTGGACTAGAAGTAGGCAGTGGAGGTGTGGTGGAGCTCGCGCGAGGCGGCGGCGGAGGGGGTGCTCACTTTCAAGGCCCAGGCGCCCTGCCAGCCGAGAGAGAGGAGGGGTGAGCACGAGAGAGCGGGAGAGCGGGCGGGAGTGAGTGGAGAGGAGCGCAGCGTGGTCGGCAGGAAAAGGCGCGCTGCGGAGCGGAGTCAGTCCGCCGGGCTGCGACGCGGCGGCGGCGTCAGCCGACACTGGCACACCACGCTGGGCGGGCGTGTTCTTCATGGTCGGAACGGCGGAAGGGATGGCGGGCGGCGTAGTAGCAGGCGGCAGCCAGAGACGTCTGTGAAATTGGGCTAAGCGTGGTAGCGAGGGTTCGCTGGTCCGGCTTCGGCCGTGGGCCGAGAAACGAGGCGGCGGCCCGTGAAAGGAGAAAAACCCCTTTTTTAAAAATTATATTTTCAAGAAATTTTCAAATACTAGCTTTCAAATATCATTTTGAGCAAGAAAATGACATCTTTTGAAAATGTACCAAAAATGAAAGTTGCTTAGAATTTAATCCTCTACATCTTTTCTTTTATGACCAAAGTCCAATTCTATCTAGATTTTGAATTATAAAAGTTAAAGGCAATTTTAACTCAAAACCCTAATTTTGGAGAATTATTTTTAAAGCAGAATTTGGCAATAATTGCAATACAAACTTTACTCCAAAAATTACGCTAAATAATTCTAGATGATTTACAATCATAACTAAACAAGTTCTACTAACCTAGCAAGCATGATTAGGGCCAAAAACAACCCTAAACAAGTGAATGCAACATTTACGTTTCACAAGCATGTTCCGTATGTTTCGAAGCAGGGTTTCAATTATTATTTACATGATTAGGCATGTATGATTAAGATGCTTGATGATGCATGATATGCATGATTTGCAGTGCCTAAATGCTGGCATAACACCGGGGTGTTACAGTAGAGACATAATAAATATAATATAGTACATATATAACGACAAGTCGACAACCCAAGCAAACAAAGATCATATATCGAGCCAGTGTGCTTAGAGAGAGTATATATATCCAAAACCCAACCAAGCAATCTAATTTATTTCTCTTAAACAATATATAACTCATGTGCTACTTCTTTTTACAGATTTACTCAACATAAGTCGCCTCATATTTTGCTTACCCGTCAGTTGACGGGCCCGCGCCTGAGCCCACGTGCCTGCGCCCTGTCGGAGAGGAAGAAGACGGCGGGAGACCTTGCCGGTGTCACAGTTCTGGTATCCCCCGCTCCCGCACTCTCCCTCTCTTCTTCTCCATCTCCGGCGAACATAGACGGGGGTTTGGGGGGAGGAAGGCCGGCTAGGCGGTGGGGATGGCGACAGGGTGATTTAGGGGCCATGGCGGCAGCGGAGGCGGTCAGGCCAGGTCGGAGCAGGGGACTTGTATGGCCGGAGCTCGCTGCAAAAGAGGGGAAGGAGGGGGGGAGGGGAAGAAGGCGGCCGCGCGAGGGCGCTCTAGTGTTTCGCCGGAGCTCAGCGGCCATGGCTGATGCCGCTGAGCTCTGGCGAAAAACCCTTGTGTGGGCAGCGACGGGGCAAGGGAGCTGCTGGCGCGCTGGCTAGGGTGGCGGGGGAGGTCGGCGGTGGGTCGTGCTGGTGCAGACGCGAGGAAGAGAAACAACGCTCTCGGCAGGAGCGGGCGTGTGGACGCAAGGAGGAAGACGAGACGCTTAAGCAAATCGACTCGTGAATTTTGCTCAACGCCTCGTGAACCGACTTGTGAATTTTGCTCGTAGTCTTTGATCAGTTGGCCGAGCCTGTGGATTGGCCTTTGCCTTTCAGAGAAACCGAGCACAGAGCTTCCTATTTTAGCTTATTTTCCTGACTATATCATTACTAATATTGTGGCATGATTCTGATGATTTTGGCCAAATCTCTAGCTAGTATATTGATAGAAATCAACAACCCAAAAGCCATCTCTCGGTGCCTGTTTAGTTTCCAAAATTTTGCAAAATTTTTGAAGATTCTCCGTCACATCGAATCTTTGGACGCATGCATGAAGCATTAAATATAAATAAAAAATAAAACTAATTACACAGTTTAGACGAAATTCACGAGACGAATCTTTTAAGCCTAATTAGACTATGATTAGACACTAATTATCAAATAACAACGAAAGTGCTACAGTACAATTTTTCAAAAAAATTCGCCAGGCCAGGCCCGGGTATTCCTTAATTCGCTAACACAAGTTGGTGACTCTTGTACTATCGTCGATCGTCACCGGCCTACGAAAATGAACCAATTAATTCATCTTCAATTTGACTGGACCGTAACAAATGGAATTAGGCCGCGTTTAGTTCAGCGCAGAATCAGCGCCGCCGGAATTCTCCGGCACTGTTCCGGTACTGTAGCATTTTGTTTGTATTTGATAATAATTGTCTAATCGTTGACTAATTAGGCTCAAAACGTTCGTCTCGCAAAGTACAATCAAAACTGTATAATTGGTTTTTGATTTCATCAACATTTAATACTCCATGCATATAGCGCAAGTTAGATGTGACGGACAATCTTCTTTTTATATAGTGCCAAAATTTGGATTATGGGGTAACTAAACATGACCTTAGTAGTAGAGGATCGAAACAATCAAATTAATTGTTGCAAGGACGACGGGACGTCTTAGATATCCATCACATCCACGTTACCACGTAGTACGGAGTAGAACAACAGCTGGAGCACCCACATTATTATTGTTGGGAGACTAGTAGTATTACGGCGCTGCATAAACGAGGCTAGCTAAAGCTGAACCCCATACTACCATACAACCGATCGTTCACACGAGCCAGCTCATCTGGTCGGGCAACCAATCGTTCACACAATCCAAGGTCCTCTTTCGAATACGAGATATATATTCTTCTTCTTCTGATGTCTGTGTTTTTTCTTTTGAAAATGGATTGATCTCTCTAAATCTCTGGACGATTTTTATGAAATTTATCCGTTTTTAAAAAAGCTATGTATACAGGACGGCGCGGAGCATTGCGGTGCATATATAAATGTGCAAATATATGAGTGGTCAAGTCCTGTCCCAATCATGGATTAGCTGCATTTTGCAATTGCATGTACCATACGGCACTGCCCGAGCAAATTATCAATGCAGCATGGCTCCTTGCTCATCTCACCTAGCGCTAACGGCCGTCGTCCTTGCTAGGGACGATGGATGTACAGCACAGGATGGATGTCTGTATGAGCGTGTGATGATCAACTTAATTGAGCTGAATTAATGTACACACCAGCATTTAGTCGACAATTGACATCATAGCATGCATCCATGATGTCCATCTGTTTCTGTCTAACCGATCAATCCAACCATTTCCTTTAGTACGTACATTTCATTTCGTTTGATTCATTTGCGCTCCTAGTATTTTCTTTGGTTTTTGAGAACATCTAGGACTCATCTCGAATTCTAGAATTAGGCCGAATCGCCGAAATCATATTGTTTCAGCAGCCTGAACTACAAATGACGGTTCCAGTCAATTCCATCCAGAGAAAGAAATACTGGCATGACAGATTTTAAATCTCTCTTCTCTATGATATTATTATGTTAAAAAAAATAGTACAAGAAACATCATATCTGGACTGAGGTCTAGATCAGGGCTCAAGGCCGGGCCTGGCTGGATCTCCCGTCGTCATTTAATGGGCCAAGGCCAAGTTTCCTCGCATCAGTATTTGGGCCGGCCCAATGACCGAAAGTCGGTTGGGCCCCAAGTCAGGCAACCTCGTCAGGCAACATCTCATCTGCTTGGGCTCTCCCGCACTTCTTCGCTTCGCACTTTTCCATCCAACAAAAATCTCATCAATCAGATCAAAAAATCAGATCCAGGGAGGGGAAAGGCACAAACCCCTAACCCTCTCACTCCCGCCGGCCGCCGCGACGAGTCCTCCTCAGGGACCCTTCCTCCAGCCCGCCGCCGCCCGCCCAGTGGTATACCTCTCTGAGTCTCTGCGTTCGATTTCCACGAGATTAGATTACTTGTCCTGCTGATTCCGATCCGCCTTCCGCCGCCTCCACAGCTCCCCCCATGTCCAACCTCGGCGGCGGCGGCGCCGAGGCGCACGCGCGCTTCAAGCAGTACGACTACCGCGCCAACTCCAGCCTCGTGCTCACCACCGACTCCCGCCCGCGCGACACCCACGAGCCCACCGGCGAGCCCGAGACGCTCTGGGGCAAGATCGACCCGAGGTCCTTCGGCGACCGCGCCGTCCAGAACAAGCCGCCCGAGCTCGAGGAGAAGCTCTCCAAGTCGCGAACAAAAAAGTCCAAGCGCCGGGACGACGCCGCGGTCGACCCTGCCGCCGCCGCCTCCCCCGCCGCGACAAGTCAGCTTATCAGTTCCCAAGAACCATAAACAAATCCACAAAATTAATCTATGAGAGATGGCTGGGGTGACGCCCACGAGGAAGTTGTCGAGGTGCACGCGCTAGGGTTGGGTGTAACAAGTAAACGGAATGAACTACTATCCTTTTGCCTCAATATACATACAACCTGAACAAAAGGATGAAACATACATGCCACTTTCTTACCGTAGCAGGGACTCGCTGATTAGCACCAACGCGAGGAAAGCACACAAGATTCCCATAGCAGGAACTAGCTGATTACCAGCAGCAGCACAGTGCTCGTGACGTAATCGCCTCTCGAGCCAACTTGTAAGTTACAACAGTCGAAGTATGACAAACAGCACAACGACAGCACCAAAGGTCTGCTAGATGAGCATACCAAGGTCCATGAGAGCCTTGAACCAACTTGTAAGTTACAAGAGTCGAAGTCACATAAATAGCCCAACAATAACACAAGTCTAACTTGCATATATCCTAGACAGGTCTGTCAAATACTAGTAAGATAAACGGCATGGCAACAGCACCAAAGGTTTGTTAGATACTAGCTAGATGAGCAGAACAAGGTCCATTAGATACTCCAGCAGTGGCACAGTGTGATGTCTAATTAAGATGCCGCCCAATATGATTGCCTAGATCATGAATACCCGCATCAAGTGCGCCATGATACCAATATGGCTCGGGCACCGGCCACCTGTCATCCAATATGTTTTTGTCCCAATGTAAGTTGGCTGTTGAATAAAATAGTCTAAGCAAACAGAAACAAGTGGCAATGCGAAAACAGAAAGAAATATACCTGTTTTTCTGTATCCCCTTCTTTGTCCCACCACCAACATTGACAGGCATAGGATGGTTATATCCACTGTCATCAAACATAATTTATTTTTCAGAGTTCGTAAAATAAGTGAAATGGCTACCAGTTAGCATTGAGATGAAAATAATACCATTCTGATGGTAAAGAATTCACTCCACTTAGAACTTCAACAATCTTGTGCCTTGGTAAGAAAGGAGTTACACCGCTTCCTTCCCAGAAGTTCATGCCAACAAAACTCCCATCAAGATTAATAAGCGGGCCTCCAATCCCAGCCTAGTTTTTTTTAAAAAGGTCCAAGGTTACTGTAAAACTTGTAATTCCTGATAAGTTCAGTAGATGCAATATGATTAAACTGGTTACCATATAAAAGAACAGTAAGAGAGATTCACCACAGTACCTTCTTGATTTTACAAGTAGACAGCTGAACATCTTTGCAATCAAGTTTGCAACCCTTGTTTCCACGCTTCACTTCACCACTTGCGGCCATCAATAAACCAAATTTAGCATCACGCCCTATAGCTACAACCTTTTTAGATGTGTTTTGTGCACTTTTAATGAAGATGTCGTCCGGACAAATAGCATTGAAATTCTTCTTGAGACTGACAATAGCAATGTTATAGTCTAAATTATAAAATTCCAATGTCCCACCAGCACGTTGATTCGGTGGGAGAAACACCTCAATCTGCAATGAGAAAGTGAGCTCAGCAAACCATCATTAAACTTAAAAGACCAAAAAGTAATGATAAGGACTAAGGAGCACCAACCGTCAAGCTATTATCAATGCAATCCTCATTACAACGACCTCTAACCAAACTGGCTGAAGTCAGGATGACAGTGTGCTTAGCTTTGCTTCCATGCCACTTTATAAGCAAGCCTGTGCATGCAAAAGATCTCACATACCCTACACATTATAAGTTTAGTCATTAGTTAGTGAAGATAAAATACTAGCACAGAAAAGTAAGGAGCACACAGCTGGAAAAATCACCATTGAATGAAGCAAGTGAGACAACACGACGGGATACATCTGTCACAACTTCTTTTGGAAGTTGATTCCAGACACCCTCCTCAGAGCCACCGGGTGTATGACGATAGGGATACCCTTTCCAAGGAAGTAATTCACCAAAGCATTCTTCGAAATGATTAAGCAATTGCCCATTGACTAGTTAAAGAACGAAGATCAGAAGTGAACTACAAAAAGGCCAAGGGAGATGACAGCAATATCAAAAGCAACACTTACATTCAAGCACAAGTGGTGGTGGAATGGGATAGCCATGGGACTTTAACCTGCAAATAGTTTGCATAAACCCTGATACAATATTCAGATCATTATTAGTCCTTAGATGATATGTATGATACTGGTAACATAGTATTCTGCGCACAATGATACATAGGCAACATTTTAGAAGATGGCTTGCAGTATTGTTCACACCTGAAGGAACTACACTTAATACATCTTTAGGCAACGTATATCCACGGAAGTCTAGTTTTTTAGGACTGCAATAAAACATAGTTGACTTGTTATGGCAAAATAAAAAACAGGAACTACACAGGGGAAAAAAACCCAATCATACCAACACGTGAATCTAATCTTGTCTTGTGAAAGAAATAAAGGTATGAAATAATGACTACGAATAAGGTGTAAATATTCAACAAAAGATGAGAGGATTGAACATATTCATGTCACAAATATAGGTTGCATTGTCCATATTGCCACAAAGAATTGTTTAATTCTTCCTAATTTAAACCAAAACATTAAGCATGGGCACTAAGTTAGCATCATAAGATCTGGCAATTGTACTGGTTTCAGTAGAGAGGGGCAAGAAGAACCAAATTATTTTCAATCCAAAGGTTACCATGTGAAAACTCCTAAGTCTCCAATGCTGTTAGTAAAAATGGCTTACCTTAAACAGGAAGTGGATTAGGAGAGAGGGTTTGGAACAAAAATGAATCAGGTTAACTGAAGAAATAGTTCCTAAATAGTGCAAGTGTAGAAGACATACTTGAGTATCTGAAAATGCTTCAAGCGTTTGCAAAGTAAGTCCATTGGTAGGAAGGTGTATCTCAAAATTGCATCACCAGGGTCATAAATATCTAAGTTTATCCCGAGAATTTTATTATCGCACCCCAGAAGTGGCCCTCCAAGTACAGCCTACAACAAAAGCAAAGTTAGGTTTAGAAAGGATTTACTTCAATGCACACCAGGTGTTGAGGTGTTCGAGGGGGCGTTATGTGTTCCATGTTTTCCATCACGCCGCAAAGTTACAAATAAATAAATCGACAGTATACCTTAGAGATATCTTGACTATCAGAAACCCAGGTGTTGAGGTGTTCGAGGGGGCGTTTCTGATACAGAGATCCACGCATGGCCATCAAACTGCCAGAGTTGAAGGCACGCCCAGCAGCTTTCAAACTATCACCAGGGAAAGGTTTTGCCTTATGATCCAGATCTATAGGACGGACTCCTAGGAAGCCCAAGCATGTGACGATAGCAATGTCTTTATCATATAGTCCTAAGAACCCATCGGTAGCTGTATTATTAGGAAGGCGCACTGCAACCTACAGAAATAAAAGCAGTACACAAGCACAAGCTCAGGATGTTCACAATTAGCTTGAATATACAAAAGAAAAATCAAGGAACACAATGATTAGCAGCACTAACCCTCAACTTATCATCTTTATTTCTATTCTCGTTGAATTGTGTAACCAAATGTGCTGATGTCACAAATCTTGTTAGGCTTTGTCTAGTTCTTCCGTGAGGTATAGTTATGCCCGAGCATGCAAATAACATCTTATCTCCTGGACAATATCGTGATTTAAATAACAAGTCATGACTAAATGCAATTTATTTAGGAAAATTGAAAAGTATAGTAGCACAATCACCATCAAACAAAGCGATCGAGACGACCAAGGAAGACAAATCCACAGCATAATTAGTACTGATTGGACAAGTTATTTCACCAGGTTTGACTATATGACCAAATGACCTCTCCTCAAAAGCAACATTAACGTCTCTATCACGAAAAGGTTCGCCAAATCGTTGCACAGCGATAGCACATAGATTCTCCACAAAATTACGATACGCCTCATTAGCCGCTTTACCTGATTAATAAACATGATACACCACAGCTGAGTGAGTGCTTTGCTAGAGCAATATGCGCGACAAAAGAGAGAACCAGCAAATTCAAATCAACTACTCAGGTTCTCTCATCCTTTTTATGATGCGGTTCCAGGTTCTCTTGTTACCGCTTCTACGTTCTGGGACATAACTCCGACTTGAAACCAGTGATGACTCAAGTTTGTTCCTTCTGTTTATGGCTCTCTGCTCCCTACTCACACCTCTTGTGCAATCAATAGTCCCCCCCTCGTTCCTCAGGGTCTTTGTAGTCCTGAAGCAGAAAATAAATGCAAATGCTTAGTACAGTAACTAAGACCCTTTTGTAAGCTTATAACCCCCCCAACCCCAAAAAATGGAAATCAAAACAATGAAGCACCTTGTCAACCTTAAAATATTAGGTTCATTGATAACACTATCAACAATAACACTATGACGAAGCATGTGCTCAAAATCAGTACTAGATTGACCTGATTCTTTCTTTGCATATAAATGTAAAAAGGCTAAAATCTATCCAAAACTTGGTGTTGTATGGCAAATTGGCAATCAAGAAGTGACAACATAGGCAGCAAGTTCCCAGCAGCTGGCTAAGATTGACAGAAAGGGCGCAGCACAAAAAAAATCCAAACATAACAGAAAGCAATCAAACCAATATGAAGTGGGCAAGTCTAAACAAAGTTGTTTAACTGGCCACATTCATACATGGTTAGAAAGAAGAGAACTCGGAATTTTGCTGTAGGAAAAAGCTGTAACGTATGTAGGTGGATGTTAGCTAGTTATTAAGCTACAGATCGTAACAAGACCCATCCAAAATCTGTGATGTCTGAATTTCCTATGGAAAAAAACTGAACATACGCATGGATGTTAGCTTACACGTGTATGGGAGTGGTCAACACCATCTACGCGGTCTCCACATGTACACATGCTTGTTCACGTCGCCAGGGCTCCGTTTGGATGTTGGCAATAGACCTGAGCATTTTGCGGGCAGGGCCTGGTTCAGGCTGGGCCAAAAGAAAACCCGGTTGTTTTCGGCCAAAAAATGTCCTATCCATGACCGTCCCATTAGGCGAGTCGGGCCTATTTTTTTGGGCCTGGCTCGAGCCGGGCCTGGGCCTGGGCGGCCTACCCGTGCACTTTGTAATGTAAAACAGCTAAAATATATATTTCGTGCCGGGCTCGGGCCGAGTAATTTTTTTCTGGGCAGCAAGATCTCTGCCCATGCCTTGTCCAGTAAGGTTCGTGGGCGGGCTAAAACCCGTCGGGCTCGGACCGGGCCCATAGGCTGGGCCGGGCTGGATTTGCTCAGGTCTAGTTGGCAATGGAATTGGGTTATGGTTCATATTGTTATTAACCATCCCTAGCACAACACGTATCTTTTACAATACGTCTTTTTTAACGTTATTGTGTTTCCAAATCGACACGCAATTCAGATTCCATGTGTTTGGATGTCTTCAAATTGGACCTCAGAAATCATAAATTGCATCTGTAACGCGTCTTCTCCTTAGCCGACACCGTCCCCTTCGCCCAGGCTCCACCCCCACCATGCACCAGCCAAACCCGCCCTTCCGCGTCAGCGACCTCCTGAAAGCTCTAGTTTGGTTTTGGTGAATTGATGAAACCCTAAGTGCTAACCTAGTTTATCAAAATGATTATGAGATAGGTAGTACTACACCAAGTGGTGAAGCAAATGAAGATCATAACATGATGATAGTGATGCCATGGTGATGATTAAGTGCTTGGACTTGAAAAAGAAGAAAGAGAAAAACAAAAAGCTCAAGGCAAAGGTGAAATTGATAGGAGCTTTTCGGTTTAGTGATTGAAACACTTAGCGAGTGCGATCACATTTAGCAGTTCTTGTTTCATGAGCATACGCTGATAGCTACTGGCCTGCATTTAGCATTTAATGATTATCTTTGAGAAAATGGACTGGTTTTGGTATATTAATATAATCTTTTGTTTCATGTACATATGCAGACGAAGTTGAAATTGCAAAGAAAACTTAGAAAAAAACAGGCTGAACCTTAACTCAAAGTTTATTGGATCACTGCCGAAATCCTATACATTTCTGGTGGTTTCCCTGTTTGCTGCCTACAGGCTGGACCTTAGCCACTCATTTATTCCTATGATATATTCAGTACTATGCTTTCAGCATATAACATTTAGTGCTAATGGTCAACAATTATTGGTTGCTTTAACTTGTATACTCAATAGAAATTAGTCATTATTTGAGAAAAACTAGAAGATGTGTGATGACTGATTATTAGTAATAACATGCTGTTTGAGTTATACTTGTCAACACAGCAGCAAGAGTCTTGCCTGCTTGACTAGAGAATGAAACAACTTAATTTGCTACCTAAAAATGGTCCTATTTTTCTTATCAGTAAACTTATAAAGTTCTTATGTAGTAAACTTTCTTGTCAGTTTAGTACTTACAATAAGTCCTCATGCTTGTCATATCTCTTTGATCATTGAGCAGAATGACTAATAAGTTGTCAGGAAAGTTTCTTTGGGGGCATCATTAAAATCAAGCCTATGAAGTAAAGAAGATAGACTATGAATCATATCCCCTTTCCTGTTGCAGCTTTATGATTACAGTACAAGCTTTTTTATGAAACATATCCTTACTGCATTGAACCTGGACTTGCTTATTTCTCTGAACTCCGAGTTATCTAAGTTAAGTGCTTATGTGCATTAGCTGCTATTAACTATTCTCTAACTGAACCTATATATGATAAGTAATAGATGATTGGGTTTGTTGCTCTATAATACTTAGCCATTTTAAATTTGGACAATGAAATTGTTTTCCACCAGTTCATAAGTAATAGATGATTCAGTTTGTTGTTCTATAATATTTGGTTGAGTAACAGCTATGTCCACATCTAATAGGATTAACATTTTCCTTTATCTGAAGCAGGAATAGGTGGAAGCATAGATTCTTGCTCAACAGGCCTCACTTGAAGCAAACCAAGCAGCAAATGTTTGTATGTTTGAACTTGTGTGATGAAACCTGGAACTAGTGTGATGTTTGAGCCTATAAGCAATTGTGTCTTCTATCTTTTGCTTTGGAATGTATGTGGATGATGGCTTGGTTGATATGTATGAGCTATGATGAGATTGCTGGAAACATCTATGTGACATTCGTCATTTAATTAATACATATTGCTAGACATACTTGCTAAATAATAATCCTATGTTGTTGACTTCTACTTGTATTCAGTTACCTGACAACAAATAAATAACTCATGATTGCAAATCACTTTGGCATCAGTTTCTGTCAATGCAGCATATGTTTTTATTTTTTAAAATACATCTTGTGTGATATTTCCTCCTCAAATTAATGCAATAAGTATCAACTAATGATGGGTCATTGTTGTTTCAGTCAAATATGGAAGCTTTGAGGACAAACACTTCTTGAAGGGTGAGACAACAGATATCCGATTAATGCGAGATGTGTCCTGTGTGCTCTCCCGAACAGCTCAAACCTTTTCCTGAAGAGTGTTGGCATCAAACCAATGCCATCCTCCAAATCATCATCATCAAATGAAAGCGAGCTTTGGGAGCAACTAGCAGCTGAAGCTACGGTACATCATAAGGTGAAATCGATGAACTCGGGAAGAGAAGTGAAGAAGTTTGAGGAAAAGTGGCGAGGACACAAAAAGGAGATGGAGGAGTACAAGAAGTCGGCGAAATAAACAACAAGGCAATGGAGGAGAACAATGCGCTTGCTCAAAGCGTATCTTGGCCATCAACAATGCTTCTTCGACATGAGCGCCGCCTTGTAGTCTGCTATTAAGCAAGGGGTCTCTTTGGTGATTTTGTTTATGTAGTAACTTATGTTGCCGGTGGTGGTTGGCAACTTTTATTATTTCTGTGATGTTAATGTGAACCGAGATGAAACTAGTAGTTCAAATGTGATGTCTAGTGAGTTATGTGAACCGAGTTTAGAATTGTTGATTAAGTTGTTGGTCATTGGAATCTTGGATCTATTAATTTATGGAAGCTTTTGGTCATTCCAGTATTATTTGCATTCAGTAATGAAATCGGCATGTGCACTTGTGATGAATTATCCGACCTTTCTCGTGATGATTTGGTAATTGATTCTGTGATTTAATTTCTATTTACTTCATGACGAAAATGAGAACCTATCACAAAGAAGCCTTGTGGCCCAATAAAAAGTGGACACGTGGACCATCCACATCATCGGCCATGTCACCGCCACGTGGTCGGACACGTCATCTCGTAATGTGGACGCCGCCACGTGGACAAGACACGCCACCGCCAAATATGGCGGAACATCGTCTGCCGCCTAACAGACGGCAAGTCATGACGAAAAAATGGCTATATCAATGACGAAAATATATCATCGTAGAAAGAATACACTTCTATGGCGACGACCATTTCGTCATAGAACAAATGCACATCTATGACGAAAATAGACGTTTCGTCACGGTAGGTAAAATATGACGCGCATTCAATGACGAATACCATATCATCACAAATTCGTCATAAAATAATATATGTGACGATTTTGGAGTCTTCAGTGACGAAAGAAGAGCATCATTGATGTACACATCCCTAGTAGTGTTTAGGATCGATAGCCGTACTATTGAGAGGGGTGAAACTCATATTGAAATGCGATTATTAAAGTGTTACTAGATGCTCTAACTCATTGCATATGTATTTAGGATATAGTGGAAAGCTAACACCCTTGAAAATATTTGTGAGAATATGCTAACACATGTGCATAAGGTGATACACTTGGTGGTTGGCATATTTGAGCAAGGGTGGAGAAGTTGGAGATGATTGTCACAGAGAAACAGTGACCGGACACCGGTCACGTGGTGACCGGACTCGGGGAAGCAGCGTCCAGTCAGTAGTGGATCAGTGGCGCGGTCTCGATCTTGTTGACCAGACTCTTGAGGCGCTGTTGACCAGACACGACAAAGGTGAGTCCAGTCAAATGATGACGTACGCTGATGAAATCATCTGAACAGGACAGTAAGGACCGGACTCTGGTCCGCGTCTGGTCGGGAGTGACCAGACGCGTCTGGTCGCAAATTTCCGCATCTGGAACCTTACTGGAAGTGACCGGACACCAGGTGAGGGTGCGTCCGGTCCTACACTGCAGCGCATCCCATCACAACTTAAGTGCACCGATGACCATTGAGATTGGGCAATCAGCGTTTGAAGCCGATGACACATGGTGAGCATCGAGCGACCGAACGCTGGGGTTCTGCGTCCGGTCAACCTGACCGGCGCGTCTGGTCTCCCCAAGTTGGGCTGCTCTGTGAGCCAAACGGCTCTATTTCATTGAGGGCTCTATTTAAAGGCATGTGACCGGCTCTAGCTCACTCTCTTAGCCATTTGCATTAACATAGCAACCTTTTGAGCTTAGCCAAAGCCCTCCCACTCATCTCCATCATTGATTCATTATCTTTGTGAGATTGGGAGAGAATCCAAGTGCAATGCTTGAGTGATTGCATCTAGAGGCACTTGGTGTTCATGTTTCGCTACGGGATTCGCTTGTTACTCTTGGTGGTTGCCGCCACCTAGATGGCTTGGACCAGTGAGGATCGTCGAGCGGAGGTTGGTGATTGTCTCCAGCTCCGATCGTGGTGATTGTGAGGGGTTCTTGACCTTTCCCTGGCGGAGAGCCAAAAGGTACTCTAGTAAATTGCTCATGGCTTGTGTGATCCTCATCTTGTGTTGGTTGTGTGGCACCCTATTGAGGGTTTAGCGTGTGATGCCAATTAGCGCGTGAACCTCCAAGTGAGTGAATCATCACAACGAGGACTAGCTTGCCGGTAAGCAAGTGAACCTCAATAAAAATCATTGTGTCATCATTTGATTCCGAGATGATTGGTTTTCATTGGTATTCATTCTTGTGATTGATTGTTTCATTCCTCGTCTCGGTGGTATATCTATCTTGCTCTTTCTCTTTATATTACCGCAAACTAGTTGTCAAGCTCTTTAGTATAGCTAGTCGTGAGAGCTTGTTAGTTTGGTTAGTGTGGCTCTTTAGTTAGCCTTTGAGAGCACACTAACTTAGTGTAGTGACATAGCCATTGTGTGGATAGAGACTAGAAACTAGAATTATAGTAGGTGGCTTGCATTTTTAGTAGGCTAGCCCAACACTCGTTTCGCCTCATATTTGTCTAACCGGTTTGCTACGTGTTGTAGAAATTTTAATACGCTATTCACCCCCTCTATCTATTAGGATCTTCCAAGTGGTATCGGAGTTGTGGTCACCGTGATTTGAGGCTTAACAACCTTTGGTATAAAAATGGCTCAAATCAACAACACCAAGAAGCCATCCTAATTTGATGGCTCAAACTATCCCTATTGGAAGGCCAAGATGATAACTTATATCAAGTCAATCAATAGGAAGGTTTGGAAGATGGTGGAGACCAAGATTAAGATTGATGATGAAGAGGCTCCCACCGCCGCTGAAGAAATGCTACTCCAAAACAATTACATTGCTCTTAGTACCATCCATGATGCTTTGGATGAGAGAACATTTGAGCAAATCAAGAACATTGAGAGAGCTCATGAGGCATGGAAGAAGTTAGATGAATCATTTGAGGGCACTCAAGCCGTGAAGGGTGCAAAGGCATACATTCTCAAGGAGAAGTTTGCAAGCTTTAAGATGAAGTAGGATGAGAGTGTGCCGGAGATGTTCCATATGTTTCAAGTGCTTGTCAATGATCTCAAAGCACTTGGAGAAGAGGTGAAGTACAAGGACTTCTCCCATAAGTTCTTGAGATACTTACCTTCAAGATTTGGCACATTAGTCACTATTCTAGTGAGGAGTGGATTGGACACCATGACACCAAACCAAGTGTTGGGAGATATAATGACCGATGATACATATAGAGATGATGATGAGAAGGAAGAAAAGAAGGAGAAGAAAGATGAGAAGAAGAAGAGTGTGGCGTTCAAGGCCATGTCATCCAAGGGCAAGGCAAAGCAAGAATCATCAAGTGAAGATGAAGACTTGAACTTTGATGAGATGGATGATGAGAATATGGCTCTCTTTGTCAAAAGATTTGACAAGTTTATGATGAAGAAGGGCTACCGTACTAGAAGAAAGAAGTCTTCATCCAAGAATAAGGAAGAGTCAAAAAGGTGCTTCAATTATGGAAGCAAGGATTATCTTGTTGCTCAATGCCCATACAACAGCAACAGTGATGATGACAACAAGAAGAACAAAAAGAAGGACAAGAAGGAAAAGAAAGAGAAGAAGAACAAGATGACCTTCAAAAAGAAGAAGAAGGGTAGTTCATATGTGGTCACTTGGGATAATGATGCCTCCTCAAGTAATGATGATGATAGTGATGATGACAAGACCACCAAGAAGAAGGCACTTGTAAGCATTGCTATCAATGAGAAGCCTTCTCTCTTCGATACTCCATCATGCTTCATGACTAAGGCCACTAAGGTACAAACTTGTGATGATGAAAGTGATGAGAAACATGGTAATAAAAATAAAAATGAAAGTGATAGTGATGATGAAGAACCAACTAAGGATGAACTACTTGACATGCTAGATAATGCTAAAGAACACTTTGATATTAAGAGAAGGGAATGCAAAAGCTTGCATAAGGAACTAAAAGCCCTTAATTAAGCCTTTGATGAGCTCAATGTATCTCATGAGAGGCTAGAGGAAGCCCAGGAAAAGCTTGGCAATGCTCACAAGAAGCTTGAAAAAGCTCATTCCTCTTTGCTTGATGAGCAAAATAAGAAGAAACATGTTGAGACATGTAATGTAGGCATAACTTATGACCTAATTGATGAATCATTATATAAGCCTATCATTGTTGCTCCTACTAACCCTTCTTGTAGCACTTCCACTTTCATCTCATCTACTAGTGATGGTTTCACATGTGATGCCTCACTAATGGTTGAGAATGAGACTCTTAAGAAGAAGGTCAATGAGCTCACTCACACCTTGGCTAAGGCCTATGGCGATGAGTACCGCTTGCTTATGTGCTTGGGTAGCTAAAGAACTTCTCTTTACAAAGGGATTGGGCTATACCCCCAAGAAAGGCAAGGCGGCCTTTGTTCCTCACAAGACTAGTTTTGTGAAGAACAATGGTCGGTTTTGCACTAGTTGCAAGCAAGTTGGTCATGTAGAGCAAAAGTGTATGAACAAGAAGTCACAAGCTAATATATCCTCCATTAAGCTTGATTCTTTCTATATGCTTACCAAGGGTATAAATTATATAAATGCTAAGTTTATTGGTACACCATGGATGGGCTTAAAGAAGAAAACTATTTGGGTACCGAAGAGCTTAGTGACTAACCTTCAAGGACCCAAGCAAGTTTGGGTAACTAAAATGAATTGATCTTCTTTTGTAGGTCAATTATAAAGCCGGAGGCATGCATTGGGTTCTTGATAGTGGGTCACTCAACACATGACCGGTGATGCAAGAATATTCAACTCAATCAATATCAATGGTTATGATAGTTATGATAGTATCACATTTGGTGATAATGGCAAATGCAAGGTCAAAGGGCTTGGTAAGATTGCAATATCCAATGATATGAGCATATCCAATGTGTTGCTAGTAGAGAGTTTGAACTTCAATTTGCTATCCGTGGCTCAATTGTGTGATCTTGGATTCAAATGCATATTTGGGGTAGATGATGTAGAGATCATAAGTGTAGATGGCTCTAACTTGATCTTCAAAGGCTTTAGATATGAGAATCTATACTTGGTTGATTTCAATGCTAGTGAAACTCAATTATCTACGTGTTTGTTTACTAAGTCTAGCATGTGTTGGTTATGATATAGAAGGCTTGGTTATGTTGGAATGAAACAATTAAATAGATTGGTTAAGCATGACTTGGTTAGAGGCTTGAAAGATGTTGTGTTTGAGAAGGATAAGCTTTGTAGTTCTTGTCAAGCTGGAAAATAAGTTAGAAACATCCATCCTAAGAAAAGCATGATGAGCACTAGTAAAGCATTTGAGTTATTGCACATAGATTTGTTTGGGCCAACTCAATACACTAGCATTGGTGGTAACAAATATGTCTTTGTAATAGTGGATGATTATACTAGATACACTTAGGTATTTTTTCTAGTGGATAAAAGTGATGTGTTTGCAATATTTAAATCATTTGTCAAGGGCATTCACAATGAGTTTGAAACAACTATCAAAAGAGTTAGAAGTGACAATGGTAGTGAGTTCAAGAACACTAGAATTGATAAGTTGTGTGATGAATTTGGAATTAGACATCAATTCTTGACCAAGTACACTCCACAATCAAATGACCTTGTTGACAGTAAGAATAGAACACTCATTGATATGGCAAGGTCTATGGTTAGTGAGTACAATATGAGTCAATCTTTTTTGGGCCAAAGCTATCAACACGGTTTGCTATTGTAGCAATCGCCTCTATTGTCACCCATTGAAAGAGAAGACACCATATGAGCTCTTAAATGGTAGAAAGCCCAATATTGCATATTTTTTGGTCTTTGGTTGCAAATGCTATATCTTGAAGAAAGGCACTAGATTGGGCAAGTTTGACAAGAAATGTGATAAATGATTCCTACTTGGATACTCAACTACTAGCAAAGCATATAGAATTTAGAATTTGGATAGTGGTACTCTTGAGCAAGTTGATGATGTTGAATTTGATGAAACCAAGGGTTTACAAGAAGAGAATGAGAACTTGAAAGATGTTAGAGGCGTTCAACTTTCAAATGCCATAAAGAATATGGATGTTGATAAATTGAGGCCTAGACAAGTGAATGATCATGAAGATGATCAAGTGCAAGCGCTCTCTAAGTCAAATGTGCAAGATGATACAAATCAAGCTAGTACAAGTGGCTCTCATGATAATGAACAAGATCAAGTGGCTAGTGCATCATCTCAATCCAATGATAAAGCAAGTGCAAGCAATCAAGTTTCAATCCTCCAACTAACAAATATTGCAAGGGATCATCCATTAGATACTATCATTGGTGATATTTCAAGAGGTGTGCAAATTAGATCAAGATTGGCTTTATTTTGTGGGCATTTCTTATTTGTGTCATCCATTGAACCAAAGAAGATAGATGAAGTATTGAAGGATATTGATTGGGTGAATGCTATGCATAAAGAATTGAATAACTTCATAAGAAATCAAGTATGAGAATTGGTAGAGAGACCAAAGGGACACAATGTGATTGGAACCAAATGGGTCTTTAGAAACAAGCAAGATGAAGATGGAACAATAGTAAGGAACAAAGCAAGATTGGTAGCACAAGGATATACACAAGTTGAAGGTCTTGACTATGGAGAAACATATGCCTCAGTTGCTAGATTGGAAGCAATTAGAATCTTATTAGCCTATACTTGTGCGCACAACATCAAGCTCTATTAAATGGATATCAAGAGTGCATTTCTCAATTGTTACATCAATGAAGAAGTATATATTGAGCAACCTTTTGGTTTTGAAGATGACAAGAAGCCCGACCATATGTACAAGTTGAAGAAGGCATTGTATGGATTGAAGCAAGCACTTAGAGCATGGTATGAGAGATTGAGGGACTTCTACTCTCTAAAAGGTTCGTGATGGGCAAGGTTGACACCACTCTTTTTACCAAGAAGATTGGCAAAGACTTATTTGTGTTGCAAATCTATGTTGATGATATCTTATTTAGATCAACCAATTAAGACTTTTGTGAAGAGTTTGGAAAGATGATGGCTAATGAGTTTAAAATGTCCATGATTGAAGAGTTAAGTTACTTTTTTGGCCTTCAAATCAAACAATTGAAGAATGGTACATTTATGAGTCAAGACAAGTACATCAAAGACATACTCAAGAAGTTTGGCATGAGTGATAGCAAAGTCATTAATACACCAATGGGAATAAATGGCAACTTGATAGTAATACAAGTGGCAATATGGTGGATCAAAAATTGTATCGGTCTATGATTGGAAGCCTACTCTATGTGACCGCATTAAGGCCGGATTTCATATTTAGTGTATGCATGTGTGTAAGATTTCAAGCCTCACCAAGAGAAAGTCATATGAAGGCTACAAAGAGAATATTAAGGTACTTGAAGCATACATAAAATATTGATTTGTGTTATCCCAAAGGAGCAAAGTTTGAGCTAGTTGGCTACTCTAACTCGGATTATGCGGGATGCAAGGTTAAAAGGAAGAGCACCTCAGGCATATGTCAATTGTTGGGAAGATCACTTGTTTCATGGTCATCAAAGAAGCAAAATAGTGTTGCACTATCAACCGTCGAAGCCGAATATATATCCACCGATAGTTGTTGTGCACAAATACTTTGGATAAAGGTCACCTTGAGTGACTTTGGAATCAAGTTCAAAAAAGTGCCATTGCTATGTGACAATGAGAATGCAATCAAGTTAACCAACAACCCGGTTCAACATGCAAGAACAAAGCACATTGATGTCCGTCATCATTTCATAAGAGATCACCAACAAAAAGGGGACATTTGCATTGAGAGTGTAAGCACCGAAGATCAACTTGCCGATATATTCACGAAGCCATTTGATGAGAAAAGGTTTTGCCAGCTAAGGAATAAGTTGAACATATTGGATTTCTGAAATATGTGTTGATGCACCTCCCACTTATATGATATGTCTTTCCTTCGAGCAATCCAAGGAAAAAGTTGATTGGTATGGCATACATCCTTGTTAAAGACATGCTTAGTGCATCTAGTCATCTTTCACATTTAATAGGCTCATTCATGAAAATTAAATGATTTTGATGTTTGTATGGCACCACTATTTCTTCTATGCTTATTTTGATCTAGTGGTAGCATATGACATGTTTGTGGGCTTGTAAACCTAGTGTTTGATCTAGAAAATGAGCTCTAAGTGTTTAACTCAACATGGTACAAGATAACCCTTATTTGGAGGTGTGAAGAAGCTTGTCCTTGGATCAAACATAGTTAAATATCTTTAGGCAAATGATCTAGATTGGACCAAATTTGAGAAAATGATCCTCACCCCATTGATTGACATTGATAATCTCAACCTATCTATATTTTAAACCTTTATGGTCATTGATGACAAAGGGGGATAAATAGTGTACAAAGATAGTGAAAATAGTATACAAAGATAGTGAAAAGATAAGGGGGAGAAATTGATAATTTAACATAGCGGGAGAGATATGACAAAGTAAAGGTAACAATTAAAATTTTGAGCACAAAAGTAGGGGGAGCAAGCTCATAAACTTGTATGGTACATTTGAATGTGCATTTCATATATTTGCTTGCATGGCATAAGTTTTAAATTTCAATATCCATGCTTGTGTGGTGTATGCTAGTTGTAGGTTTGAATGATGAAATGAAAAACTAGCATGCATAGGTTATCTAGTGTTTGTATTTCCAAATGGTATCGAGCTAACCATGGTGCTAAGGATGAACTTAAAGATGCAACTTCGATTGGTATCACGCTTCAAAGGTCCATCTCTTATACCTTAGCATCATTTGGTAGACATTGTCTCCTATATTTTCTATCTAAGCATATGTGCAACCTACAATCCAAACTCTTAGCACATATGTAGGGGGAGCAATTGCTACCATATGGGATTCATGAAACTTATCCATATCCTTTTACATATGGTAAATATGCTTGGGCAAACAACATGGATTCAATTTAATTTCAATTCATATCTTTATGTAAGGGTAGCCATCAATTACCAAAAAAGGGAAGATTGAAAGCTCTAGTTTGGTTTTGGTGAATTGATGAAACCCTAAGTGCTAACCTAGTTTATCAAAGTGATTATAAGATAGGTACCACTACACTAAGTGGTGAAAAATGAAGATCATGACATGATGATGGTGATGATCAAGTGCTTGGACTTGGAAAAGAAGAAAGAGAAAAAATAGAAAGCTCAAGACAAAGGTGAAATTGATAGGAGCTTTTCGGTTTAGTGATTGAGACACTTAGCGAGTGTGATCACATTTAGGATCAATAGCCATACTATTGAGAGGGGTGAAACTCATATCGAAATGCGGTTATCAAAGTGCCACTAGATGCTCCAACTCATTGCATATGCATTTATGATCTAGTGGAAAGCTAACACCCTTGAAAATATTTGTGAGAATATGCTAACACATGTGCACAAGGTGATACACTTGGTGGTTGGCACATTTGAGCAAGGGTGGAGAAGTTGGAGATGATTGTCACTGAGAAACAGTGACCGGCCGATCACGTGGTGACCGGACTCAAGGAAGCAGCGTCCGGTCAGTAGTGGATCAGTGGCGTGGTCTCGGTCTTGTTGACCGGACTCTTGAGGCGCTGTTGACCGGACGCGGCAAAGGTGAGTTCGGTCAAGTGATGATGTACGCTGACGAAAGCATCTAAACATGCCAGTAAGGACCGGACTCTGGTCCACGTCCGGTCGGGAGTGACCGGACGCGTTCGGTCACAAATTTCTACCTCTGGAACCTTACTAGAAGTGACCATGACCTTACGCCAGGTGAGGGTGCGTCCGGTCCTACACTAGCAGCGCGTCTGGTCAGAACTTAAGTGCACCGATGATTGTTGAGATCGGGCGATTAGCGTTTGAAGCCGATGACACGTGGTGAGCATCGAGCGACCGGATGCTAGGGTCCTACGTCTGGTCAACCTGACCGGCGTGTCCGGTCTTCCCGAGTTGGGCTGCTCTGTGAGCCCAACGCCTCTATTTCGTTGAGGGGTCTATTTAAAGGCATGTGGCCAGCTCTAGCTCACTCTCTTGGCCATTTGCATTGACATAGCAACCTTATGAGCTTAGCCAAAGCCTTCCCACTCATCTCCATCACTGATTCATCATCTTTGTGAGATTGGGAGAGAATCCAAGTGCATTGCTTGAGTGATTGCATCTAGAGGCACTTGGTGTTCGTGTTTCGCTGCGGGATTCGCTTGTTACTCTTGGTGGTTGCCACCACCTAGACGGTTTGGAGCAGCGAGGATCGTCGAGTGGAGTTTGGTGATTGTCTCTGGCTCTGATCGTGGTGATTGCGAGGGGTTCTTAACCTTTCCCCGGCGGAGAGCCAAAAGGTACTCTAGTAAATTGCTCATGGCTTGTGTGATCCTCATCTTATGTTGGTTGTGCGGCACCCTATTGAGGGTTTGGCATGTGATGCCAATTAGCGCGTGAACCTCCAAGTGAGTGAATCGCCACAATGAGGACTAGCTTGCCGGCAAGCAAGTGAACCTCGGTAAAAATCATTGTGTCATCATTTGATTCTGAGGTGATTGGTCTTCATTAGTATTCATTCTTGTGATTGATTGGTTCATTCCTTGTCTCAGTGGTATAACTATCTTGCTCTTTCTCTTTATATTATCACAAACTAGTTGTCAAGCTCTTTAGTGTAGCTAGTCGTGAGAGCTTGTTAGTTTGGTTAGTGTGGCTCTTTAGTTAGCCTTTGAGAGCACAGTAACTTAGTGTAGTGACATAGCCATTGTGTGGATAGAGACTATAGAAACTAGAATTGTAGTAGGTGGCTTGTATTTTTAGTAGGCTAGCGCAACACTCGCTTCGCCTCATATTTATCTAACTGGTTTGCTAAGTGTTGTTGTAGAATTTTTTAATAGGCTATTCATCCCGCTCTAGACATTAGGACCTTCCACCTCCGCCCCCTCTCCACATGCCGATGACTACGGCCCCTTCTCCATGCGCCAACGAGCTACGGCCCCTCTGCGTCGGTGACCTCTGCCCTCTCTCGCACCAAAGAGCCTCCAGTTGCAAACAACCTGATGGTGAAGAAGAGCAAAGGCCCAACCGCCACCGCTGCCTTGGCGGATGAGACAGGCGTCTTGAGTCCCCACGGTTCCACCCACGGCAGCGAGGGCGGAGGAGAGAAGGAGGGCACCTTCCTTCTAGGGGAGCCAACCTAGTAGGACACCGGTGGTGGGCGGTGGCGCTGCGTGGAGACGGGGCACAAGCTGCTAGAGCGGAAGAAGGAGGCCTACGCGTGGTCCTGCGCTTGCTGCCTCGCGCTCATTGACCACGCCGTCGCATGTAAGAAGCCGCCGTTCAATGATTCCATCCAAAACCGAGCCTCATAGGTCCATATTGGGGGTTGCTTGTTTTGTGTTGTGAGAATACCATGTGGAACTAGGAGTCAAATTCCAAGATCCACTTCCAAAACATCCAAACACGTGGTATTGAAGATATACAATTCCAATTCCTCAATTCCATGTTGAATGCCAACATCCAAACGAGGTGCAAGTGTTATCCACCCACTATCAGTCTTTGGCCCTTGGTCCCTCGATCCAAGCCTCCACGTTCATCCTTCACCGCTCCTAGTCCATCGGCACAAACTCACTTGACCTTCTCTATTGCTGTCAATTGTCTCAGTGCTCCACACCAGCACACCACAAGACAAGAGACATGTTGCACAACACCACACTCATGCCATGGTTAGTCTCAAATACTAAACCAAAGATTGATCATCTCCTAACAATCACTCATCATCAACACACACATGGGCACATATCCACCATGTGTTCACACTAGTAGATGCCGGCTAGGCATGTCGACCTAGATTCCCCTCCTTACAGTGGCACTAGGTACAATCTTAGAGAGTATGGTGGTAGAAACTATCCAACTAGTCCAAGAGAGTTATTCAACTTGAGGCATTCTAGCTTGAGGGTGACTATGGAGAGGGCATTTGGGGCTTTGAAAAATCATTTCTACATTATTAACAACAAACCATTTGATGGATCAAGATCCTAAGGGTTCCCCATAGGGCCGACTATCCAGCAAGGAGATGGACCGGCCCACGGTCTGCCTAGAAGAGGCGATACAAGGTGGTGTGCTCTCCAAGGCAAGAAGAACTGACATAGTCGGATGATAGAAAGTCTATCTATGTAACAGGATTATAACTCTTTAGCTCTAAGTTAGCAAATTTAGAGGAGAGAGAAGCAACTATATGCAGCATCGACGTGGCGTGACTTGCACAAAAAAAAGTTGGCGTGAGAGAGAGACACACTATGAAATGTGCGCGACTCTCTTCGCTCTACACCAATCTCTTGTCTTTTGTACTATTCAACGAGTAAAATATTGATTTAGCTAGCTCAAAGCTAGATCATTTGAGACGCCAACTAATAAACTCATGACACTTTCAAAGGGAACATACACTCAGTCCATACATTTTCTCACTTGATCCCTACGACAGCCCCATGGCCCCCTTTTATCTGTTTGGACTTCGTAACCACCAACAATATAGTCTTACTTGACCTCATCAGTCGAAGTGACGACACATGAAAATATGCATTAAAACATTAATATCACAAAAAACCTAGGCTGGTCTCCAATTGAAAAGGGTCAGTCTATGCCACACCCACGTATGAGCTTCTACTAGCTACACCCGAATCTTGTGACATGCATGCAACTTTCTTTTACTAAAGATCTAGGGTCTGTTTAGAACTTTTAGTCCCTACCATGTTTGGATTGAGAGACTAATGGCCATTACAGCTACTATACAAAGACCAAAACACCCCTAATTATTGTACCCGGAGGACAAAGGGAGCGCGGCCACACGAGAGGGACCTTGCTACCACGCCGGCAAGAGGAAGCGTGCGGCCTCGTCACTACGGAAGCAGCCAAAGAGGGGTCAGGAGCTCCACACTGTCGGTGAGAGGAAGCCCACACCTCCTCCTGTGGTCTGCGCGCTTGTGTGCCCGTGCGGCCAGGTTGGGGGAGGGTGCCGCCTAGCCACCGTCGGGGTGGGAGAGGGCCCCGCGCCACCCGTGCACTGCCGTCGGGGTGGGGGATGGCGCCGTGCTCCCCATGCTCGCCAGCCTCATGCTCCTTGGATTTCGCGGGAGGTGAGTGGATCTTGCCGAAGGTGAGGGAGGGGAGACCATGGAATAGACTAGGGGTTGTCATCGCTTGTTGGGTGGAAGAGGACGTTGTGGTGGTGGGGAGATCGGGGTGTGGGAGGACGGCGTTGTGGGGGAGGATGCCACGGGAGGAGGGGGTGGATGTCGCGGAGGGGTGGGGGCGCGTCGCAGGGGTGGGGGGGCGCGCATCGGGGTGGGGAATGGGTCACGGGAGGGGCATTAATGAGGGGCAGGGGCTGTCATTTTGGTCCTTTAGTCCCCATTAGTCACCCCTAATGGACTAAAGGAGTAATCCCTTTAGTCACCTTATTTGGGACTTTAGGGACTAAAATGGACCAAAAGGGGTGACTAAACTTTAGTCACCTGGATCAAAGCAGGCCTTTAGGTATTTTTAGGTCTGTAGCACAAAAATAAAGATGTTGAAACATTCAGACAGTTTCATACCCGAATTT
The DNA here is from genome assembly GCA_904845875.1 of Miscanthus lutarioriparius. Classification (NCBI taxonomy): domain Eukaryota; kingdom Viridiplantae; phylum Streptophyta; class Magnoliopsida; order Poales; family Poaceae; genus Miscanthus; species Miscanthus lutarioriparius. The sequence continues at coordinate 149,714,595 of CAJGYO010000007.1, read as the reverse complement.
TAAGTCACAACAAATCAACTTAGAAATTAAAAATCAATTGTAACTAGAAATTCAGGTGTTATAGGCCATTTCAACACCAAAATTTATATTTTTTTTGTTTCCATACTAGTAATTAGGAAGAAGAAAATGAAAGAAAGGAGTCACCTGGATCAAAGCAGGCCTTTAGGTATTTTTAGGTCTGTAGCACAAAAATAAAGATGTTGAAACATTCAGACAGTTTCATACCCAATTTTAAGTCACAACAAATCAACTTAGAAATTAAAAATCAATTGTAACTAGAAATTCAGGTGTTATAGGCCATTTCAACACCAAAATTTATATATTTTTTTTGTTTCCATACTAGTAATTAGGAAGAAGAAAATGAAAGAAAGGAGGAAACAAAATTTGATTGTACTGTTATATAAAATGTTCCAAAATATTTTTTATTTTATTTCGAGGCATTTCTATTTTTGTTCTAGAAGATATTCCTTTTTCGCATAAAAAATTAAAAATTTAAAAAGATTATCTATCTATTTTTTACTATAAAAGAGTGAAGGAATTGGAATGATCTCTGTTGACCTTGTTTTTTTCCAACAAACACCTATGTACCCACATCGCTCGCTACCCTGCGCCGCCGACCGGGACCTCCGCCACCTTTCTATCTCTCGTCTGGTCCAAGGGTGAAGCTGGAGTAGAGGGGTGAAGCTAGAGCATAGAGGACCCGAATGCACTTAAGTCACAAAAAAAGGACCCGAATGCACTTCAGTGACTTCAATATATACTATATGGTATATGTAATACTAATATAGGTCTAAATATCTAATGACAAAATAGTACAGTAGAGCATAAAAATAACGATAATGATACTGTGCGGGCGTCCGTCCCTGTCCGGACGGACCCGCATAGACTCAACCGAGCGCGCGACTCCTTATCCCATCCATTCTGCGACCCCGCGTCCACTCGCTCGCTCCGCTCACCCTCTCCCCCCTCCCTCGCTCCTCCCGCACCCACTCGCTGCCGCGCTGCGCGTCATTCTCCGGGCCGCCCCCAGTGACGGACGCTACTCCCGCGCGCCAGGTCGCTGCCGCCCCTTCCTCCGCGACCTCATGCGACCCCCACCGGAGACGAGGACGACAGCGGCATCTCCGATGAGGTACGTCGGTCCTTCTTTGGATCTGAGTCCTCCTCCCCTCCTCCTCTGGTTCTAAGCGCTTCTCCTCCTCCTCCTCTGGTCTGAGCCCTCCTCCTCGTCCTACTCCTCATCATCTGGATCTGAGGAGCGCGGCGGTGGCTAGGGTTTCGGCGACCTTTGGGGTCCTATTCTCTCCTCCCTCCGGCGAGCTTGAAGGTGATGGGCCAGGGGCTGTTTTGTACGTTTTTTTGCTGTTTCTCCCGTGTTATAATGGGTTTTTTGATGTTGCAACAGATGATTTTCGAATGTTGCAATGGGATTTTTGGTTCGTTGCAGCAGATTATTTTCGAATGTTTGCAATAGGATTTTTGTGTCATTGCAACAGATGTTTTTCCGATGTTGCAGTACTACTGCTTGAGATGTCTCCATACATAATTTTTTATGTTGCATCATATAATTTTCAATGTTGCAATACATATTTTTTCGATGTTGCAGTACATGTTTTTCGATGTTACAATACATATTTTTTTGGATGTTGCAATACATATTTTTGTTGTTGCATTACATATTTTTGATGTTGCAATGCATGTTTTTCAATGTTGCACTATATATTTTTGTGATGTTGCAGTGTTTATATCCCGATGTTGCACTACATAATTTTTTCATATGTTTGTAATGTTGCACTTGAAGTGTTTCATGCTCTTTTGGGACAGGGGCGCGGTCGGGGAACGGGGGTGCGTTGGAGAACTGGGGACAGGGGCGCGGTGGGGAGCGGAGGACAGGGCGGGCAGGGTTCCGTTCTATTCCGCGCGGGGGGCGGACGGGCTTTGGGAAGGGATTGGTGTCCGAACGCACTCGCGCGCCGGACGTTCGGGCGCTAGGGCGTCCGTCCCGTCCAGACGGACCCGCACAGACTCGATCAAGCATGCGACTCCTTATCCCATCCATCCCGTGATCCCCCGTGCCCACTCGCTCGCTCCGCTCGCCCACTCTCCCCCTGCTCCTCCCGCACCCACTCACTGCTGCACCGCACGTCGTTCTTCGGGCCGCCCCTAGGACGGATGTCGCGCCCGCGCTCCAGGTCGCTACCGCCCCTCCCTCTCTCCCTCCGTGACCTCCACGCGACCCCCATCGGAGACGATGACGACGGCGGCAGCTCCGACGAGGTAGGTCGGTTCTTCTCTTGAGCTGAACTCGCTCTCTCTGAATCTGAGCACTCCTCCTCCTCCTCCGGATCTGAGACCTGACTCATCATAAGTACTGCTACTGCTGCAGACTACGAGGCCCCGTGGTTCTCGGGGCTGACGGCCGCCCCTCTCGCCGCCTCCTCACGGCCGGCCGTGATGGTTGGCCGCAGGTAATGCGTTCTTGTTTTCTGAGCGCGAGAGGTGTGGACGGGAAAGGTGCTGGGACAGCGTTTCGTTTCCTCGCAAAAAGCAGGAAGGAGAAAGGAGTCGTATTCGTATACTGCAGAAACCAGGAAGCGTGTGTTTTCGTGTGTCACTATCAATTGAGTATACTACGTACGTGACTGCTGGCTGCTATTATGAGCCTGTTAAAGCCGTTTGATAGCCAAAAAAAAAAAAAATGTTTGATACTAATTAGAAGTATTAAAGTTTAATTATAAAATTAATTACATAAATGATGGCTAATTTGCGAGACGAATGTATTAAGGAATTAGTTCATGGTTTTACAATGTGGTGCTACAGTTGTGCTAATGATGGATTAATAAGACTTAATAGTTTCGTCTCGCGAATTAGCAACAGCTTCTGCAATTAGTTTTATAATTAGCTCATGTTTAGTCGTCCTAATTAACATTCGATGTGACAAGGGTTAAACTTTAGTCCATAGATCATAATTGTCATTATGGCTTCTCGAGAAATCCAATGATTTTAACTTTGACCAAATATATACAAGAAAATATTAATATTTAAATACATAATCAGTATCATTAGATAATGCCCTGTCCGTTTGGGCTGGTTTGGCTTATAAGCCATGGCTGAAAGTACTGTTGGCTGGTTTGGTGTGAGAGAAAAATACTATTTGTTGGCTGGTAAGTTATGGCTTATAAGCCAAATACGACCAAGCAAACAAGCTGTAGATCGTTGAATCTATTTTCATACAAATGTTGCTAAACTTATTTGACTGGCACGAAAACTATAAATACACTTATTTTAGAACGGAGGAGTATAATTATTTTAGCAGCCTGTTCGTTTGGCTATGGTTTGTCGTTAACGATAGTAAATTTCCAGCCGAACAATATTTTTCTCTCACACAAATTAACCAGCAGTACTTCTTCACGAAACAGCAACAAAACGAACCAGCCAACCGAACAGACGGTAGATCAATGGTGCATGTACTTAACTCTAGGGAGTGCACAAACGGTAGAAATGTGCCAATCACTTGAAATTATTTTTTCCCTCGCGCAGTTGCACTCGACAAAGATAACTTGAAAGTGATTTTTACTGAAATGGCTCTCCAAATGATATTTAGAGAGTAAATTTTAGGAAGACTTTTGCATATGCTCTAAGCATTTATGCATATTGATACATTAACCCTATCTCATGGATGGAAGGTTACGTGTTGATGAGTTAGAAAAATGAAATTCCAAATCTTTTAGGTTGCATTAACAAACAGTCAGTTCCATATCTTAAAGCCTAGTCAAGATATGTAGTCAATACTGGAAAGATAATATGATAATAATATATGCTTTCACGGTAAGCTAGCTAAAAAAATGTTTAAGATAGAATACAAATGCTGCTTGAGCAACTATTGGCTAACTACCTATTATCTGGGAGGGTGTTTTGATACAGCTAATTGATAAGATTGTATTGTTGGTTTATCTATTAGTTACCATTAACTGATTTGGTCCAACTAATGAAATAGTTGTTATCTAGATGTCCAGCTAACAATTAGCTAGTCTATTATCTATACCTATTTATAAATCATCCAAAAGAAACAATTATTAGCAGATAGCTATTATCAACGAGGAACCAAACAGAGCTAAGCTACTCTCTCCGTCGTATAAGAAGTGTCATTCTAAGAAGTCAAACATTTTTAACTTCGACTAAATCTATATAAGAAAATATAATATTTATGATGTATACTTAGTATCATTAGATGAATCATTAAATAAATAAACTCATCTGGAGATACAAATATATTATTAATATTTTCTACGTAAATCAAGTTTGATCAACACGAATCTCAAAACTATTGAATGGAAAGAGTAACCATCATGACACGATCAAGAGTGGATGAATTATTTTTTCTGTCATGCATCAACAATAGTCCCCATTCACTTCATGTGGCTCCGTTCGTTGGTCTGAAATTTAGCTTTAAGCATTTCCGCTAAAAAAAATCATCACCATTACAAACATTCTTAAGCTAAATTGTTGTGAGAAAAAATACTGTTCGACACCGCCGCCTTTCACCTGAAAAAAAAAAAGCCAAGCAAACCAAATATGAGATAAGCCGAACAGGGCCTATAATATTAGTCTCTGTCTTATGACGGAATCCAGAGGTGGCTGAAATTGCATGGGAATTGCATGGTTGAAGTATATTGCGTAGAGAAATATTAAATGACAATGTTTCGGAGCACTCAATCTTTTAGGCGTCCGATCATCATCCTGATTGGAGCTCTTGTCGTCTCATTAGCTTGGATAGGGTTCAGAGCTGGGTGGCATTTCAATCGCTTAGGGGTTGTTTAGTTTTCAAAAAAATTTCCAAAAAGTACTCTAGTAGCCATCACATCGAATTTTGGAATACGTGCATGAAGCATTAAATGTAGACGAAAAAAAACTAATTGCACAGTTTGGTTGAAAATTGCGAGACGAACGTTTTGAGCCTAATTAGTCCATGATTGAACACTAATTGCCAAATAAAAACGAAAGTACTACAGTAGTCAAATTCTCAAAATTCACGAACTAAACACAGGCTCCAACTCCCTAGCGGGCTTAGAAGAAATTTTGGGAAGAAAGGCTGGAACGGTAGTGGTGGCCGACCATGTGGGAATGGTAAGGCTGTGTTTAGTTTGCGAAATAAAAATTTTTAAATGTCATATCGGATGTTTCGGGGATATCGGAAGGGGTTTTTGGATATTAATAAAAAAAAACTAATTACATAGCTCGTCTGGAAACCACGAGATGAATTTATTAAGCCTAATTAATTCATCATTAGCGCATGTTAGTTATTGTAGCACTTATGGCTAATCATGGACTAATTAGTCTTAAAACATTTATCTCGTGATTTCCAACCAAACTGTGTAATTAATTTTTTTTCGTTTATATTTAATACTCCATGCATGTGCCGCAAGATTCGATGTGATAGTTTGGGGTGAAAATTTTTTAGAACTAAACCAGGGGCCGGTTTAGATACAAAAATTTTGGCAAAATGAGTACTGTAGCGTTTTCGTTGTTATTTGGCAATTAATGTCCAATCATAGTCTAATTAGGCTTAAAAGATTCGTCTCGTGGATTTCGTCTAAACTGTGTAATTAGTTTTATTTTTTATTTATATTTAATGCTTCATACATGCGTCCAAAGATTCGATGTGACTGAGAAATCTTGAAAAATTTGACGTTTTGGGAGGAAACTAAACAGGGCACATGTCTAATGCGAGGGTGTGACGATGATTCCTAACGAAGCTAGGTTAGCACTGGGATGCATAGTGGTCTAGAGGAGGCGGATCTAGGTATCTGGCAGCAGGGTGATGCCAGGGACGAGGCAGACAGATATGGCAAGGGTGTCGTGCGAAGAGGCACAGCCGCCATGAATGAGCAGATGGAGAGAGAAAAAAAAAAAAAAAAAAGGCAAACACAACCAGAAATTTCTAATCCTCCCAGCGAGTGGACTTCTCCTGCTGTTTTAGCACTCAATATTTAGTATAAACTTTTCAGGATTTTCTAGTGCTATGATTAGTGATAGTATTTTAATACTACTTAAAACACTAAAAGAATTCCACAATTTTAATAGTGAAAGATCAAAAAAAAGATGGAACATTGGATCTTATCCAACGTTTAAAAAAGCCGAGTACCTATTTCTGTCTGAGACATCATGTGGTTTTGTTGGCTCCAATGAGCTCAGTTAAGGTTGTTATTAGGCCAGTCTAGGCTCGTAAGATCCCTTTGTTTGGTTGCTTGTATTTAGCCATCCTAATTGAACAGATACAATGTTTAGTTGTCTCATAAAAATATGTCGCATGAGATAAAATATGTTTGACAAAATTTGCTATATGTTTTAGTAATCTTAATTTTTCTTATTAAACCTTAATTAGCACTTGAATGCACTAATGTCATTTAATATAATATATACTAATTATGCAATCACGTTGTTAGCTGAGCATCTTCAAGAATACCTAATATTTTCTTTTCAAAAACATAGAGTTTTATAACTTAAAAAAGTATTAGAAGGAATAAAAGAGCCAATCTCTAAGAGTTACTAATAATCCACTCCTAAAATATAGAAGACAATTTTACATCAGGAATTCTATACTATTTCTAAACTATCCTAACCACTTTTATATATTCTTTCTCTCTTGTACATTTACGTCAGGAACACTTTCTACTCTTTATTCTTTCCACGCCCTTCCACCTTTAGATTGGCCGACAAAAACATGCGAGGAGAGAAGATACGTGCGACTCAAAAAGCGCGTAACTTTACACGGAACTGATTGACTTTTTCTAAGTTCTAAAAGATTAGCATGATGGATTAGGAGTAGGTGGAGAGATTTTTTTTCTATCTTGCTAAAAAATAAGGATTATAAAGGGATTTAGGAAGTTTTTAGTGAGCCAGGCCCGTAGAAAACAAAAATAAAACTCGTTTTCTAGGAGCCAAACTGAGGAAGCTTTTTGCATCCCGTAGAACAGGCTTAATAGACTGGCTCCAACAGGTGATCTATACGGGCACTCAAACTCAAAATGGGTAGTAGAAGATCCAAAATCAGTCTTCAATAGAGTACCTATACGAAAGACCTATTTTGGGTTGTCTGAAAGGCACAACCTAAATACGAGTATCCTCTCTCCTGAAAACTCATTTACAGAAAGAATTCTCTTTTGGGTCCTGTTATTGGAGAGGATGCCGAATGGGTATTGAACTCTTTAACTGTAGCGCTACCCAAACGTTGAATGAGTCCTGTATTTTAGGTGTTGTTGTTGAAGATAGTCTTACGTATGCATACCGACACATTCACCCCATCTCATGGATGGAAAAATCAAGTACTATATCTTAAAGCTATGAGTTGCATGAACAGACAATCATCATGTCCATATCCTAAAGCCTAGCCAGCATATAAGTCCGTTTTGCTTGGTGCTCGTATTTGGCCATCCTGACGTAGACACAATGTGTAGTTTTTGACCTGTGAAAATATGTCGCATGAGACAAAATGTGTAAGACAAAATTTTCTTTCATATTTATTGTATACAAACATTTTTTAGTAGTCTTAATTTTTCTTATTAAATCTTAATTAGCTCTTAAATGCACTAATGTCATATAATATAATATATACTAAATTAAGCAATATAATCACGTTGTTAGCTGGGAACCACCTCATATCCAGCAAGCCAGGGCCATATAAAACAAAAATAAAACTCGTTTTCGAGGAGCCAAGCTAAGGAAGCTTTTTCATCCCAGCCAGGCTGAGGGAGCTTTTTAATTTGCATCCCGTAGAACATGCTCAGGGCTTTATCAAAACAACTGAAAACTGAATTCCGTCAGCCTCGGTCATCAGCCTCAGCCAAGCGGGCCCTAGAGTTGTTTGAGATAGAAAACAAATGCTGTTAAGAGCAAAGTTTTAAATAGCGCGCTATAGCAGACGCTATAGCGCTATTTAGCGGATCTGGAAGACCAACGCTAAGCTACCAGGATTTTAACGCTAAACGATTTTTTCCGCTATTAGCTGCTAATAGCGCGCTAATTCCACTAAATTGTGGTTCATTTAGCGCCGCTATTTGGCCTGGGCTTTCATTTCCATCGGCCCAATTAACTTTGAACTCACGTATGTCCCTATGTGATGTATGATGTATCATTTATGAACTACGAACTTTGATGTAATGTGTTAGTAAGACTTTGAACTATCTGTCCCTATTGGTATTTGTGATGTTTTCATCTTCTATATCTTTATTATGTGTAAAATTACATGATGTGTGACATATTTTTTGCTCAGCCGCTAAATGGCTTAGCCCGCTATTTAGCTCGCTATAGCCTTTCTTAGCCTTTTGGAGAGGCTGCCGCTAAGAGGCTTAGCCCGCTATTTAAAACATTGGTTAAGAGCTACAAGACGGCAGCGGTCAGAGTCAAGAGAGCTGCACCGCACCACACCACAAAGCAAAGACGCCGCAATCCGCAGGCGCGCCCGCAACAATGGAGGAATCCGGCGCCTGGCCCCTACTGCTCCTATCACTTGCAGCCTCACTCCTCTTCTTGCTCTACCGCCGCACCCATGGCGGCCGCAAGAACTCAACGCCAACGCCCCGCAGTGATCGAGTAGGTGACGCGCTTGCTCTCCCGCCCGCCGATTAGCATGCTGGATTCTTCCTGGCCAAGTTCCTGCCGCTCCGCGGTCCGTCTTCGACACCGGCCGCTCCTCCGGAGCGCAGGCACAGCAGCACGGCCCCGTCATCTCCTCCGCCTCCTCTTCGCCACGCGACGTCTTAAATCGCCGATCGCCGCTAGACGCGCCGCCGCCTGTCTATACGGCGCCACCTCAAAATGGACCGCCCACCGCCGTCGACCCGAGAAGCTCTTTAGCGCCGCGGCGCATCACATCAACACCTCCACGTATGGCCCAGTCTTCTCCGCCTCGTCCGGCGTTTATCGCCACGGAGGCGCTGCACTGCGTTATGGGCGGAGCTAGAATCTTGCAGCAGGTATTCCATGTAGAAAAAGTTATTACGATGTTTGCGCGACGCTGTCGAGCACCCACGCGTACCCACACCCACACCGCATCAAGAGGAAAAAAAAGTACCATGCCTAGGGTTACGGCGGCGGAGAAGACGGTTGGGTGGGGCCGACGACGCCTAGCGTCGTCCGTTTTGCAAAGCTCGTCGGCCATCTACCTTGGGATTAGGTGGGCGGGGACCTATGGTATGTCGCATGAGGTGAAGACGAGGAGACAAAATTTTCACCCCTGTGGTTAGTAGATGGCGGGGTGGAGTGGCTTAATTTTTCTTAGGTGGGGGCGGGTTAGCTCTTAAATGCACTAATGTCATATAATGGCGCCTAGAGAGGAGGCGAGGTGAGGTTGAAAGGGGCGTCCTCAGAGAGAAGCAAGCCAGCGCCATATAAAAGGAAGACGGTCACGTTTTAACTCGAGCCCATACAAGTGCTAGCTTTCTCCCACAATACAAATATGCTAGTGCTAACACACTTCTTTTTCATGTGCATTACAATTTACAAACAGAATGTAAAAAGAAAAAAATAAAATTATTTTTAGAATTTCATCACGATACTAAACAAAGTAGCACCCAATAGCATGAACAAATAAATTTGATTAGATTGCAGCAAACACATAGACATATAGTGCTTCACTCTAAATTTCATCAATTAAGATTGTGAATTGTGATCCATTCTAAATTAGAGGAGATGCGCTGCTCGTCTGCTTGCTGCTGCTGGCCACCGGCCGCTACCGCCTCAGGGCAGCACCGTAGTCCGCAGCAGCATCCGCTCTTCGGGATGCAGATGCAACGCCACTCAGGCCACTGCCGCCGCTAGCTTGGGACACAGTACGCGAGGTGCTAAACAAGCAGCGAAGGGAGCAACGCTGGCCGCTATAGGTCTGTTTCTTGTGGCCTTGTGGGCTGATCATCCGTGGGCTTTTGGTCCAATTAGACAGTGGAATGTACATGTATACTATGTATATTTATTTTTCCTTACCAAAATCTTGGGTATTCCATGGCATACAGGGAATACCCCTGGCGCCGCCCATGCGTGGCCGCGTCAGCCTCTTCGAGCCGGCCAGGAGGTCGGCGTGCGACGCCCTCGTCACCAGCCTCCGCGCGCACGCCGGCGCCGCCGCCGCCGACACGGTCACGCTGAGGCCGTTCCTGCGGCGCGCCATGTTCGAGCTGCTGGCGTGCATGTGCTTCGGCGCGCGGCTGGGCAAGGAGGCGATCGACGAGATGGAGGAGCTGCAGCACCGCATGATCCTGTCCTACACCACCTTCCCCGTCTTCGCCTTCTTCCCGGCGGTCACCAAGAGGCTGTTCCGCAAGCGGTGGGCGGCGTACGTCGACCTGGCGCGGAGGCTGGACGAGGTGTTCGTTCCGCTGATCCACCCCACGCGTGGCACCGGCGGCGGTGGCAACGACGACGACCCGCCGTGCTACGCGGAATCGCTCCGCGCGCTTCGCGTGGCCGAGGAAGGCGACCGGCCGCTCACTGACGCCGAGATGTCGAGCCTGTGCTCCGAGTTCCTGACCGGCGGCACGGACACGACGGTGACGTTGGTGGAGTGGATCATGGCGGAGCTGGTGAACCGGCCCGACGTCCAAGCCAAGGTGCACGACGAGGTGAAGAACGCACCGGACGGCGACCTCCAGCAGGCGATGCCGTACCTCAAGGCCGTCGTGCTGGAGGGCCTGAGGCTGCACCCGCCGGGCCACTTCGTTCTGCCGCACAGCGTGCGGACCGACGCGGAGATCGGCGGCTACACCGTGCCTATGGGCGCTGAGGTGAACTTCCTGGTCGCGGAAATGGGGCGTGACGAGGCCGTGTGGACGGCGGCGCGCGAGTTCCGTCCGGATAGGTTCGTGGACGGCGGCGAGGGGCGCGACGTCGACATCACGGGGACCAAGGAGATCAAGATGATGCCTTTCGGCGCCGGCCGGCGCATGTGTCCCGGGTACGCGCTGGGCATGCACCACGCCGAGTACTTCGTGGCCAGGTTGGTGCGGGACCTTGAGTGGCTGCCGCCATCGGCGGATGGCGAGGTCGTCGACATGGCGGAGCAGATGGAGTTCACCACCGTCATGAAACACCCACTCCGAGCTCGCATCGTGCCAAGGAACTGATCGAACACTTGAAGATCGGAACTGGAGGAAGCAATTAGACTGTGCTTTGTCAGACTTTCTTTTTAATCTTGGACAGTGGAGGATTAATGAACAAATATGCTTTTCTACTATGTGGCAGGTTGATATGTTACATTCTCTTCTTCTTCTATTGTTTATGTTGAGACATGCATACTCATTTTTCCTTATTTAAAATGGTATTTTATAGAATTTTTATCATTCCTTTGTTGGTGGTTTTGATTTTAGTGTGAAAAAATATTGCTATTGCTTCAGTCTTTATGTACTCTGCTTTCTGAAAAGTTGCGATGGGGTTTAGAAGATTACAAATTGGATTTCCCATCCAATCGAGTGATACTCATCACAAACATGCTAGGGGGAAAAACATAATACTTGATCCATAGTCATATAAGTAAGCACAATCAATTGGGCAACTTTCGGAAACAAATGCATTTTTCCCAAATCTTGTGACAGTTGATCTACTTCTCGAGGCATCCGCGCAATTCATATTGTTAAGATTAATAATTTTGTGATCAATAAGTTAATTAGATAGTTAATCCCATCATTAGCAACTGCTAATGACGGTTCCTATAGAGGCACCTTTTAGATCCCGTAGACATCTTTTGGCCAACAGTCAACTGTCCTTTGGCTTGTAATATATACACCTTTTCTAGATCCCGTCAGAGACATCTTTTCGGCCAACCACTAACGCGAATAGGAAAAGGGAAAGGAGAGAGTTCGCCAGTCCTTCCTAAGGTGTAATATATACATGTACACGATGGTCATCATTCCATCACCGACGTCAATAGAATGCCAGCCGCCCATGGCCACCACGCCGAGGCCTTCGCGCTTCATGTGCGGGGCACCATCCGTCGTGCCCTCCGGGACATCTCCGACCACCGCATCCCACCTTGCCGCTTCCACGGAGTCCGCACTAGCGGTGGCCGTCCGTCGCTCGCCGTGCCCCAACCCCCAGCGTCCCCAACCATGTTCGTGGCGCGTGAAGCGCCCGAGATGTGGTCGCCACCAGCTTTTCGCCCATGGAACGGCGTGGCTCCATGGCCCGGCGTGACGCGTCCCTCCCTCCCCACCGCCACCTCCACCAATCCGACCACGCTCCTACGCCGACGTGGTGGCCAACCGCCGCCATGTCCTGCTCTGGAACGCCCTCTCGCTCAGAAACACCCTCGGAGCCGGGTTCATCTCCTCCTCGGATGAGGAGGGGCGGTTCCCCGCCTCTAAGTTGCTTGGGAAGGGCCGGTGGGGGTGGATCCGCCATTCCCGGTTTGCAGCGATGGCCTCTGTGGCCGGAGCTCGCCAGAAATGGCCGGGTTCTTCCCCACCAGCCGGCCTCCATGGTCGATGCATGGGCCTCGGCAAGCGCCCGCCATGAGAGGAGGAAGAGGAGGCACAAGACGGTGGCTTCACTCATGCAGGCGGCAGGAACAGCAGCGGCGGCAGCGGCGGTGGCTGGCATGGCAGCGGCGGTTGCAAGCGACGGTGGCGGTTGACGACTAGGCGTTAGGTTTCAAACCCTAACCGTCGGCCTTAAGTAGCCGATGCCTGCAGCGCTGGCTGGGCTGAATCTTGCAGCCAAAGGCCCAAGTTATGGCTTTGGCTGCCTGCAAGGCTGCATGCTTTGGTCGGCTCATTTGGTCACAGCGCTTAGTTGGCTTAGGCTGGGCAGCTACTGTCACCGGCTAGCTAGGCCGCCCGCCCCGCCTGGGCCGACTTTTCCCTGTTTTGATGCCTATGAATTTTATTTCTTAGTTATTTTTCCTTTCAGCAGTATTACAATTAATTAGCATATGGTTTAGCTAATTTTATTTTCCTGCAAGAACACCAGTTATTTATATTATTTGATGTTGCTCCGTACCTGCTGTACATTGTCATTGTATATATATATGTGTGGTTTGGTTTTATTATATTACAATGCAATATGTGATTCTATTATATTTTGGAGTATGTTGGTGCACCCAAACCCAATTTTGCACCACATACATATTATACTTGTGACTTTGATTATTAAATTGGAATATGTTGGTGCACCCAAATCCCATGTTTTGCACCAACATATATGTTGCATTTGTAATTTTATATTAGAATTGGGTATGTTGGTGCTCCCAAAACCCTTTTGCACCACATACATGTTAAATTCGCTAGTGACTTAGATGCAATTTAACAAAGTTATCCACATAATTAGAAAACTTTAATTACTGTAGGTTTAAAATTGCAATATAAATATCTTGATTATTTTGGTTAATTAGCACATGGTAATGGAGTCTATGGCATTGGTTGCGTTTAATTTCTTATGAATTATCCTGCCTAGAGATCGTGCCATAGCAGTGATTAAAGCACCCGTCACTGAGAGGTCTACATCATGTTCCTTTGAGACTTGATGATTACCTATACTATGTTTTTCCCAAAATAATAGTTTTGGATTGTTATAAATGGTCTACATCCACGCGATGATTACCATTTTCATCATATTATTTTGCTATTACACTAGATGGTAGAGACCTAAGCAATGGCTGCGTTTAATTCACTTGTGAATTATTCTGCCCAGAGATTGTGCTTAGGTAGCAATATATTTGCCTACCATAAAGATCTACTCTTTGTCTTTGTCTTAGAGACTATATGTCTTGTGTATATTAAAATTTATGATGATTTGTTGTATGGTCTACACAATTTTGTGATTACCTACAACAACCCAAAACTATGATAAGATATAAACCTTAAAATATTGCACCTAGTATACAACATTACCATGTTGATTTTAATTTACCATAAGGTAAATTAATTAATCCATGGTTGTCCACGTAGGATCATGACCACTAAAGAGTTTAAGAAACTCGCGTTAAATGGCAGCAATTACCCTATATGGGCTTCTGATATCAAGATAGTGCTTGCATCTCGTAGTCTTTTGGCTACAATTCAGGAACCCCAAACTGGGTTGTCCTGCAAGATAAGCATACCTATACTGCTTTAGCTTGGCTACGGTTTTATATTTATAAGGACCTTAAATGTGAATACCTTATGATTAAAAATCCTCATGAATTATGGGTCGCTCTTAAGGAGCGATATGAACATCAAAAAGAACTTATTTGGCCTGAGGCCAATCATGAATGGAATCATTTACATCTCTAAGATTTTAAATCTGTAGCATACTACAACTACGTTGTTCATAGGATTTGTTCTAAGTTGAAGTTTTATGAGAAATAGCCAACGGATGCAGACAAGATAGAGAAAACACTCTCTACTATGCTTCCGTTTGATAGAGTATTGCAACAACAATACAGAGCTCATAATTACCAGCTTTATTTCCAGTTTATTCATACATTGACTCAGGCAGAAAAACATGATGAACTTCTTCTGAAGAATCATCATAAGCGCCCTATTGGTTTGGCGCATCTGCCTGAGGTTCACAATGTACAGAAAAATACTAGGAATAAGTTCAATGGATCTTTTTTAATGAACAAAACTAGTAAACGCAAACACAACAGGAGACAAAGGCCTAATTCAAACAAGAGGAAGAAGGACAATGTGAAATCCAAAAATGACAATAAGTGTCATAGATGTGGAGATTTTTCGCATTTTGCTAAGAATTACCATGCACCTAAGCATCTGGTTGCTTTGTACCAAAAGTCCTTAAAGGAGGTCAAGCCAGCAGGAGACACAAGATATGAGGCACACTTCAATCTTGCATCTGAAGCTGTCTCGAAAGAGGGTTGTTCCAATCAGACCCCAAAAGAACAAGTGAACAACAATTCTCTTAACATTGAAGATAACCTTCCATCGACGGACAACATGCTCCTAGACTTTGGTTCTGGAGACATGTTTGGAGATTTGGAGTAATCTCGGTTCAGCATTGATATCACATCTGATACATATGTTGTAATAGTTTAAATCATACAAACATATAGTTGTTTTGGGTTGTATTATTTAGTGTGCTTGAGAGTTGTACAAACTTCTTTATATTGTTGTTATGTTGTACCAACTCATTGATATTGTAATATCATACTCTTGTACTTGATATTCAATATATTGTATGTATAATTCTATATGTTACATTTGAGTATTTTAATTACATTTGTTTTACATATAGATGTCCGTTGATCTCAATCCAAAGGAGGAAGAATTATGCCTTGTGGACTCATGCACCACAAACTCTATACTTAGAGAGATGAAATATTTCCAGACTCTTAAGAAAAGAGAAGGAAATATTATGACCATCGTTGGTCGCGATGCGTTAATAGGTGGTTTAGGAAGAGCCACTATTACTCTCCCTATGGGTACACAAATTACAATAGAGGATGGCTTGTTGTATCCCGACTCGACTCGTACCCTTCTAAGTTTTAGAGACGTCCGTAAGCATGGTTTTCATGTAGAAACACATATGGATAATAAAGAGAAATTTCTTCTCTTTACCAAACTTACTGGATATGGCAAACAAATCTACGAAAAGATTTCTTCACTCTAAACTGGATTGTACTTTAAATACATAAAACCCATAGAACATGTTGCTTATAAGATAATTTTCCAAGATGTCGATACATTCCAAAAATGGCATGATCGACTTGGGCACCCTGGAATAGGGATGATGAAGAAAATTATCGGCAATTCTATTGGTCATGATATGGAAAACGCAAAATTTCCCCAAAATAAAGATTTTTGTTGCACTGCTTGTGCAACTAGAAAATTAATTTTAAAACCATCATATCTTAAAATTCGAGTTGAACCACTCAAATTCCTTAAAAGAATTCAAGGAGATATTTGTGGTCCGATCCAACCATTGTCGGGGCCGTTCAGGTATTTCATGGTATTGATAGACGCATCTACTAGATGGTCTCACGTGTCTCTTTTATCGACATACAACCATGTTTTTGCCAAAATAATGGCCCAACTTATTAAGTTGAAGGCACATTATCCTGAACATCGGATTCAATCCATCCGAATGAACAATGCTACTGAATTCTTATCCCGTGCTTTCAATGATTACTGCATGGCATTAGGAATTTAGGTTCAGCATTCTGTTTCATATGTACATACTAAAAATGGTTTGGCTGAATCGTTGATTAAAAGAATCAAGCTCATTGCAAGACCTTTGTTGATGAATTACAAATTGCCTACGTCGTGTTGGGATCATGCAGTTCTGCACACTGCCGACCTAATCCAACTACGACCAACTGCATATCACAAAACATCCCCTTTGCAGTTAGTACGTGAGAATCCTCCGAGTATTTCCCATTTGCGTAAGTTTGGGTGCACAGTATACGTACCCATCTCACCACCTCAGCGGACATCGATGGGTCCTCACAGAAAACTGGGGATCTATGTGGGATATTTATCTCCGTTGATTATTAAGTACTTAGAACCTCTAACAGGGGATCTATTTATAGCCCGGTTCGCTGATTGTATTTTTAATGAGGATCATTTCCCGGCATTAGAGGGAGAATTGTACCAAAAGGAATGCTAGAAAATTGACTGAAATGCAGAAGGCATTTCATTTTCTGATCCATGTACTACAAAAACTAAACTACAAGTTCAAAGAATTATTGATTTGCAAAATATTACAAACAATCTGCCAGACACTTTCTCTAATTATAAAGGTGTTACAAAGTCTCTCCATCCTGCAAGGAATGTGCTTGAAAGATGTGGTTGCTGGCAAGTAAAAGAAGACTGGAAATGCAACTTAACCTTTGGTTGAAAGACACCTAGAGGACATACAATGCCCTATGGATAGAAGTGATCCACAATTTAGATCAGTTATGCGCATAAACACTGAGGCTAGAACATCAGAAGACCCTAGATCCATCGTTTCGGGAAGTCATGATGAATCTTTAAGGGTAGACGAAATCGCTATAATTTTTTTAGAAACTAGAGTCTTATAATTTAAGTCCCTAATAGTCGACATTTATTTCTCTAAACAAATTACAAATATCCTTCAAACTGATTCAGATCCTAAGTCTATGAACAAGGGCAAGAAGCGCTCGGACTAGGATAAGTGGAAGGTAGCAATTAAAACATAGATTGCCTCGCTTTATAAAAGGGAAGTGTTTTCGGCTGTAATGACAACACCCCCTAGTATCTTCCCTATGGGATATAAATAGGTTTTTGTCCATAAAAGGAACAAAACAACGAAGTGGTGAGATATAAAGCAAGGCTTGTGACACAAGGTTTTACGCAAAGACCTGGCGTTGATTTAAACGAAACTTACTCTCCGATAGTGAGCGGAATAACGTTCCGATACTTAATATCGCTGGCAGAACAAAATCATCTATCTATGCAGTTGATGGACGTAGTGACCGCATATTTGTATGGGTCATTGGATTCTAATATATACATGAAAGTTACTGATGGAATCAGTATACCGAATCCCAAGGCAAATTGCAACATGTATTGCGTCAAGTTGCAGAAGTCATTATATGGCTTAAAGCAGTCGGGCCGAATGTGGTACAATCGGTTAAGTAAATTCCTTAAGTTGACGGGATACACAAATAATGATGACTGCCCGTGTGTCTTCATTAAAAAATCATCAATAGGATTTTGTATCATATTGGTGTATACTGATGATCTAATATCATTGGCAACGAACCCAATATTAATGAAGCACGTCATCATTTAAAGACGGAGTTTGAAATGAAAGATTTGGGTCAAACCAAATTTTGCTTGGGTTTACAACTTGAGCACTTTCATTCTGGTATATTTGTATACCAAGCTGACTATGTCCAGAAAGCATTGGAAAAATTTAATATGGACAAGTCATATTCAACAAAAACCCCGATGGTAGTGAGATCCTTAGATGTTGAGAATGATCCTTTTAGACCACGGGAAGAAGAAGAAGAGATATTAGGACCACATGTTTCATATCTTAGTGCCGTTGGAGCACTTATGTATCTTGCTAATAGCACCCGGCCGGATATTGCATTCGCAGTAAACTTGCTGGCAAGACATAGTGCTGAACCTACCAAACGTTATTGGGTAGGAGTTAAAACCATTTTAAGATATCTCAATGGCACTAGAGATCTTGGATTATTCTATTGTAGAAATCAAGATCCAATTTTGTTATGATATATAGATGCTAGTTATTTATCAGATCCCACAATGGTAGATCACAAACATGTTTTGTATTCTTACAAGGTGGAACAACAATATTTTGGAAGTCTTCAAAGCAAACTTTGGTGTCTACTTCTACCAATCATTCTGAAATAATTGTTTTATATGAAGCATCACGCGAATGCGTATGGCTTCGCAGAATGATAAACCACATAATACAATCATGTGGTATTGGTGCACTTGAGACACCAACGATTATCTTTGAGGATAAATCGACATGTGTTACACAAATGGAATCAGGTTATATTAAGAGTAATATGACTAAGCATATTATTCTCAAGTTGTTCTACTCCCATGAACTCCAAAAGAACGGAGAAATTGAAACCTTGCAAACTAAATCATGTGATAATCTGAGATTATTCATAAAATCTCTACCATACTCCGCATTCCGTAAATATGTTAAGGGCGTTGGTATGAGAAGACTTAAAGACTTGCAAGAATCAAGGGGAGAATCCCTCTAAAATATAACCCAATTCAACATTACATTACACTCTTTTTCCTTTATACGAGTTTTTACTCTTCTAGAGTTTTCTCACATAAAATATTTAATGAGGTAATATTAACATATAATAAATGTCATATTATCTATTTTTTCTCACAGAGATTTTTCAAAGATAATATTTATGACGTATTGACCTCTGATCAAAAAAAATTTTAGACTATGTCTTTGAGGAAACCTAAAGGGTCTATTAACATTGGAAGTAATATATATATCATGTTGTTTCTTCTTATTTTTCTCACTGGATTTTAAAGAGTTTTGCCTAGTACATCTGTATACTTTGGTTTTTTTCCACGGGGTTTTCCAAAGCTTCAAAATGATGATCGATGAACAAACATAAATGTCTACAGGAAGCAATTGATCAAGAAAGTGTTAAGATTAATAATTTTGTGATCAATTAGTTAATTAAATAGTTAATCCCATCATTAGCTAATGACGGTTCCTATAGAGGCACCTTTTAGATCCCGTAGAGACACCTTTTGGCCAACATGCAACTGTCCTTTGGCTCGTAATATATACATGTACACTTTTCATCATCAATACACAACAGGCATTTTCATCCTGACACTTTTCACTCGTAATACATATAAGTACGGATAGGTATAATTTTATACTGCAATGTCGAAAATGAAGTTAGCTTTAGCAAATGGTACATGCTAACATGCATCATTTCTCATCTTGCTTAAATCGTCACAAAAAACTTCTAGGATGGAGGGATGAAGGGAATAGTCGATATCACATCACCTATGCATAGGAGTAACAGTCACCTTGGCAGGCATAAAGCTAAAGCAACTGTGGCAATAGCACATGCATGCCAAAGCATGGAGAACGTTTCTAAGGAAGACAGCAGCTGCCTGTAACAGACTCCCGTATTACGGGTGTGCCAAACAAAATTATACAAGACACAAAAACCTTTGAGATGTAATGTTCTGTGCTTTCGTAGATTCATCTGACCAATGTTCCCTGTGAACAATATCACGACCTGCAAATTGCATGCTCCTACCTTGTGGCCTAAACGATCACTAGTTACGATCACCAAGTTCCTTGCTGTTCTTCCATTATCAATCACAAATTTAGTGGGTCGGAAAACTACCTGTCACACCATTTCTGCTTACCTAGCCAACCTAAAGGATGGTGTTCCGGAAGGTGGAAACTAGTCTTGGTGATAACAGCAGGACAAATGCCAAGATGGAGCCAAAGAACATCTTGGTCAGGTAATGCATCAGGTCCATGCTGGAATCAGTGTCTTCAGGCTTTCTGGTTGCTAGTGCTGAAGCAGAGGGCAGGGCTTCGACAACAGCATCTGCGAGATCAGAGATGAATGTTGAAGTGCATCCAAGAGCAGGAACCCGACCCCAGTTCTTAATGCCTGATTCTAGAGCCAACTCCTTGTACTCCATGTCAATTTCTTCCAATGTCTCAATGTGCTCGCTCACAAAGCTGTATGTCATAAATGGTTCAGATCAGAGGCAACAGACCCATCAATAACCATATCAGCATAATCTTGACTCGTAAAAAGAGTAAACCAGATACTAGCATATCGCAAAACCCCATCAAGACATTCATTGACTGTAAAAACTGAGATCCCTTGTATAGTTGTGTTCTATGGACTAGTTTTATCATGCAAAAGACCCATTTAGGGAAGGCATCTAATTCTAAAATTATTTGAAATAAGTTCTCTTTCATTAATACAATGGAACATGCAATCTTTTGCAAACATATAATATGCACATACATTAAATTCATATTTCATGAGGCTTTCAGATGGTCAAGATTGTGCCAGATGTACCAATGTGATAATACAAACAGAAATGAGGAACCAACATGTATCATGAAAAGTGCATGTGGTAAACTAGACCCAAGGAAACGAAGATCATATAGAGCTAAATGTTGCTTATCAGAAAAGGAAAATTTACCAGATGGCCAGAAATGCTAAACTTGATTACCTTACTGGAACAGCCAGGAGGTTCTTCACCCCTTTTGACCAAGTTCTACTAAAACTTCATCAGTATATGGCTTCAGCCATTGAACTGGCCCCACCCGACTCTGAATGTACAAGAAATGTTAACACTAGTAAATGGTGAGCAGAAAAGCTAAAGAATTGGTAACTCGGAACTCTATAAACTTGAAATGGAAGAACTTGTCATTTTCCATTTCTAGTTTTCTTAAAAGGTGAGCGAACTTATTCGATCATTTAAACATAAGGGCACAACTCGGTTGTAAGTGTCTCAGTGACACAAGTACCTATCAAATTTTAATAGCCTATACCTGGTACGCCAAAGTGTGACTATTTAAGATTCCTCTTGATCTCAACTCCCCCATGATCAAAGCAATACAATCCTCCATCTGATCTCTGTAAGGATCTCCAGCATCCTCAACATACGTAAGTGGCACACCATGTGCACTGAAGAATATCATAACCTGCCATTTATTTTCACAACAATAAAAAGTATTGTCAAAATGAAATTACAGCACAATTTTTTCTGATTATCTATAAACTAACTGCAATGCTGTTTTTAGCAAAACAATATCTGGTACTACTGAGAAATTAACATGGACGTCAGAACACATCTTAGACTTTTAATTTCGGGCTAATATGTTAGTAAAGGTAACAAAACAAAGTGTCATGGAAGTATTTTTTGTTAGTATCTTATAGAACTACTAATAACATTTGCAATTAGCTACTCTTAACACATTTGTGTATATTACTGGTCAAGTTTATCCAGAGAAAGGTACCTATAACAATGTCAAATCATAGTTCCAATGAAATTTCTTTTCGAAAGGAATTGTGCAGCTAGTGAATGGCTGTAATGAAATTTGGAATGTGTAGATGAAACAAGTAATCCTCTGCTATCATATGCTAACTGTAGAATAAAGATAGAGGTAGAATTAGGAATAGAGCACCTCTTCAGGATTGGAAAAGGCAGATAGCTCTTTTTCAATTAGGTCGGCCATTGATTTCACATAGCCATCTCGTTGGTACCATGATTCGATAATGGAAATTGGCAAACCAGAAAAATATGAATCTTCCCTGCAAGGAAACCAGTGCATTAGTATTTCAGGTTCTTGTAACATCAAAGACAATAGGATCTCATATGCTAGAACTGGTGCCTTTGATGGTCCCTCACTCCCTCACCCAACCCAACTTATGGGGTTTGAGAAGGTTCTATAGGGAATTAGGGATTTCTTTCATTGTGGCCTGTGAGGGAAAACTAGTGGTAGTGTTTTTGTTGGTCGTGGTAGTTTCTTGAGTTAAAAGTGCGTATGTAATGTTCAGTGCCTAGGGGTGTGGTTGTGTGTTTTGTTTGGGTTCTTTACCCTCTTTTTCTTCTTAATATAAAATATAGACAGCACTCTTGTGTCTTAAAGAAAATAAAAGGGTCTCACATGGAGAAGGGATCCTACTTGACAATGTTTTGGAGAACACGAATGCTTGACCCACTTGTTGATATGGAGTACTGAGGGTAAAGTGGAAGAACAACAAGCTTGGTAATCTTATCCTTCTTAATCTATCAATAACCAAAAACAAGAAATAGTTAATCATCAGACAAGAGTTGGATGGACAAGAAGGAATAACCATGAAATCCGTTTGGCGGAATACTCTAATATATGAAACTAAAATGAGATAGGGTAAAAAAATGTTCCGGAAAATGCAAACATTAACTCCACAGAAGAAAATTATATTAAAAAATAACTACATTCCAGCTTACATGTTATTCTAGCTTTCAAAACTCGACAATAAATATATTTCAGTCTAAATTTTCAAGATTACTTAAAATTACTTTTCTGCTACACCATCATTACTAAAAGATAAAGAACTTGCAATCAAAATTGTACTAGCCAAGTCATTGACCTTGTCGATTTCTCGCAACATTTTATCCTCGTTTTGGATTCGACCACAAAGGATCCGTCTAAACCAATGCTGGTTGCAAAGATGGAGTTAGCTATCATGTGTTTATTGTTAACTCATACATGGACAGGCAAGTGCATATGCCAGGCAGGAGTTATTAGGGACAACTCTACAAACACCACTCAATGAGGGTACTATGGTCTTTTGAACGCATGACAACGCTTTTCTGCTAGATGCTAGAATGACATGCATTTGGAAACTGATTGAATGCTGATGAGACGTAAAAGTTGGGCACAAGAATTTACTTGATCAATGGCTTCTTCAGTGAAAGGGTACCAATACCGCATCCCAACATATATATTTGCATTCAAATTTTTCTTTTCCAGAGCAATCTTCAAAGCATTTGCCTGAAATATCAGTTATTTTATTGAGAATGTGATTTACACTGAAATGATATCAACAAGTCTTGGAAGATTTAGAAGTTGACAAGTTTTGAACAAGCTGATAAACCATAATGAATAAAACAGATCAAAAATAAATAAATGCAACGATAATTTCAAAACACAGTCAGCCTTGTGAACTTACTATACCTGCTCATCAGTAATTTTCCTTAACGGTGACCCACCACCAATTGAAGCATACCCTTCTTTACTCTTAGGAGCTCTAAAAGTAGAAATAAGTTTGGCCAGTGGTCTTTGAAGAAACCTGAAGAGCCTAGGGAGTCGAATGATATCCTGAACAATAAAAGAGAATTATGATAATTTTAAAAAATGAACGGTAACGATGAAGAAAACAAATTCAGTACACAATACAAGAAAGGGGGATTCTGAATTTAGAAATTCATATAATTAATGAGAGATCTTAGTAAATTAGTTATTGCTATTTTCAGTAGCACAGACACACAAAAGTTTTTGTTTTAGTTGGCACTCATTCAAGATTCAACTACCAGGGAGAAGAATTAAAATGGAAACTTGAATTGGTAAAACACACAAATAAGGTTCTTTATTCTTTAGGCTCCACAATTGCTAAGCTGATATAGTTCAGAATCCTATATTAAGGAGTTGCATACAATCATTCGAAGTTGTCAAACAGCATTCGACAAATTGGCTAGATACAATTAGTGAACAGGTCCGCTGGCAGGAAAATCATAATGGTGGTGGTACTGGGGTATAACCAGTTAACCACTTACTGGATCAGCAAATAGGTTGAACAAAAATGGTTGAACATCGTCGAGGGTCTCTGGACCACCAAGATTTAATAACAGTACTCCAATTTTTTCTTCATTGACACTGGTAGATACGCCTTCGTCATCATCAAAGGTGGTAACCGCATTTGCAGAGGAAGAACTAGCAGAAAGATTCCACTGATTTTTAAGTACTGGACTTCTGTAAGCCAAACAAGAGGATCCATTTGCTGCCAATTGCAACGGCTTAACATTCCCATGCAAACTCTGCTCATGTTTGGTAGAACCAGTAAATCTTGTAGAGATTGTTTTGCCACATGACCTGCCAATAGTAGAAAAACGATCAAATATAAAACCTATGATTGTAACACATCTCCAGAAGACCGTACAGCTAACTAGTGATGTGAAGGATGAAGTATTAAATAGCATCGTGCCCTGATTCACTACGGGTTCAAATCGAAATGTCCACTAGCTAGCAGCAAATTTGATTTAGCAATATAACTTAAATGCTTACATACATAACCTAAATGTCATAGCATCATGCCCTGATTTAGCAATATAAACTTGGTGCTTTAAAATCCACAGATTTCAGTTTTCCGTGTATGACAAGATAATCAACAAATAACAGATAAATTTTTTTGGGGGTAGGTCACATAGCATAGAAACCTTCTTCTAGTCTAGAAAATACAAACCCGAATAACATGGTTTGTAAACCCACAAACACGATACTATACCATCTTGCCTGCAACTCGTCTAGTAACATATCTTGATTTGAGGATCTAACAGAAATTGATCTTAAGTGCTAATTTCCTAAATGAGGGTTTCTCTGATGGGCCAACACTGGATCACTAGTGAAAAAAAGAATATCAGAATGGAAAACCAAATAATCATCATGAAGCTTTACTGCCCCAAGAGCAGTGGCAAATCGATTAATTTAATTTTAGGATTCCATAGAGCATTTCGACTCCAGGCAGGGGCGGACAAGGGTGCACACCAGACCAAAAAAAAAATAGAAGTGGGGCATAACACATGTGTACGCTTGTGATTAGACGAGATCCGGATACAGATAGCCAAATGGCGGCTCAAGTTAGGGGTTCGGGCGCTCGACTTTGCAATTGCACAACAGGAAGGGAAGGGAAGGGAAGGGAGGGGAAGAGAAGGGGCGGGCGGGCATACGGCGTACCTGGTGTGGTGGGTTCCCGTCGCCGGCAAAGGACCCGACGGCGGCGACGCGTGGGTTCCCGTCGCCGGGAAAGGGCCGGACGAAGACATGGGCTGCTGGGCGTCGGGCGAGGTGAACGGTCGGTCGATCACGCGTGGTGGTGAGGGTGAACCGTGACCGGGCCGGGAGTCGGGAGAAGAAAATGGGGCACTTTTTTCTTCTTCTTCTTCTTCTTCTTCTTCCAGTGTAGTAGGGTCAAACGTGGCAGCGCGAAATGACGAATCCACACCTACCCCCCGCCGACCCATCTTCTGAACCGACCAGATTTTCGCCAAGCGAAATCCACAGAGTCAAAGCGTGATAAGATCGTTGTAGATCATATTACTCAAATTCTAGTCGAATATCACATCTATATAACGATAATATCAGAGCACAAATAGTGCGGAATTACATAAATTATTATATCACTGCATTGGCGGGATCAAAAGTAGCATTCATTCAAAACAGCTTTAAGATAAGATCACCAAACTCGAACGTAGGAACGAACCCCTCAACCGTCAAACTCCTCAGAGCTATATTCCTCAGCAGAATATGTGTGCCAAAATTTATCAGTACGATTTGTACTGGACACTCCCACCCTATGAGCATTGCTTTGTGGAAATTAAATACAAGTTGGATATAATCAAAAGGTACCTATAAGGCTGGGATTTCCTATGTATTAGCATTTCAAGTATATGATAACAGTTGGTTAAGTTTTAACACCATTCCCACACCCATTCCACCCCATTCCTATTCCAGAGCCAGATTTCGATCCTGGAATCGATACACCACCATCTCCACACCATCACCATACCACACCCATACCATCACTCAGTCGACAGGCCAACTCCCTCTCGGCACTGTCTCAAGGCTCGTAGCCCCTGGCTACGTCCAAACACTCACTCTCGGGGGGAGAAGAGAAGGACTCATCTCACTATCTAGTTTAAGCAAAACCCAGGAAAGGTCTATAGCCGACAAGTCGGCATATGTATCGATCGATCAACCATACACTCTGCAGAGGTTTTACATAACCACAAGATCCGCCTTCCTCGTCGACCATCGTCAATCAATGGGTGATTCCGCCGCTTGCTAGCCTAGGATAATGCCACTCTACCATTCACTGGTACACCCCAAGTCTAGTCTAGGGTGTGGCTAAACTGTGAGTCATGAGCCGGGTCCACAAGGTCTCCATGAAGTCTCGGAAAGATGTGGGGGAAATCCTCCGCGCCTGCACCTCCATCACACCGTCCGCTATCAACCTAGCAAGAGGTGGCAATATCCTACCAAGTAGTCCGTAGTCCGCACCATAGGGCAAGTGGTACGTAAGGCTTCCCGATGAATCTGAGTACTAGTAAGTCCTTAGGGATGACCAAGCCGTAATATCTTCATCGGGGTTTCCATTTACCGTGCCACCACAAAGACCTTCACCCCAGGCTCCTCCCATCACAAGATCACACCTGGGCCACCTCATATACCATTTACCCACCACAGTATCCATTCCAGGGTGCCTGTGTAGCACCCACTCAAAGACTTGCCCTAGGCTCGTCGTATACTCCAACTTAGTCGACACAACCCTTACCCTCCACGCACCCAAATCACACACGCAAAGACTCTTCCCATAGTCCGAGATAACACCAGTTTCCACCACGCATCAATGCAGTGCAAGCGTAGTAGAGGTAATAAGCAATGAAATATAGTAGCAAGCGTGTGACTAGCCTAACAGCAGGGTGAGCAAGGGTAAGGTTGCGTCAAGGTAAAGGTCATCAAGAAAGCATACTAACATGCAAGTCCTATCATAATGTGATCATAACAATAAAGTAAAGCACTAGCATTTCTATTTTAGCCATGCGTAATAGATGCTACGAGATTGGATGGGATGTGGCACCTTCGGTGTAGTCATCTCCGTACTCCTCACGGTACTCACGATCCTCGTCCGTCCGATACTCCTCCGAGTCTGCATACGATTGAATTATAGTCACGTTAGCGACGTCTATAGAATAGCACAAAGAAGCAATAAAAATTTAAAAGAGCCAAATGCACTTAAACATGGGTTCATTGCGTAGAGCTCGATTTTAGATGAATTTTGGTCCTGGTTTCATATTTTTCCGAGGTCGTATGAATTAGTTATGAATTTTCGAAGATTAAATCCATTTCTAAAAATGAAAAAGGCTGAATTAATCCTAGGCTGACATGTGTCACGCTGTGACTGGTCCATGTGGCATGCTGACGTCAGCATGACGTCATCATCTCGGTTCCGAGCTGACAGGCGGGGTCCAGCTGACGTCAGCAACGTCATCAGTTCCGACAGGTGGGTCCAGGGGCTCTTGGGTCACTGACATGTGGGTCCGGCCAAAGTCAACGTCAACTCAACGGTGAGTCAACTGTCAAGGGGTCAGGGTCACTGACGTGTGGGGCCAGGGCTGCTGATGTCAGCAGCTGATGTCATCGTGACATTAGCATGGCGTCACCTCGGCTGTGTTGCTACTGACAGGTGGGTCCCGCGTGACATCATCATGACGTCAGCATGACGTCACCCACCGACATGTGGGTCTCGAGGCTTTGTGACACTGACAGGTGGGCCAGGTCAACTGTCAACGTTAACCGGTCAACAGTCAACGCGGACCGGGTCTGAACTGGGCCTGGATATGGGCTGGATTTGGGCCGGGCCGGCCCGGAAACGTGGCGTGCTGTGGCGCTGCCACGTCACAGCCATGGGCCTTTACTGGGCTCCGATTCTCAGCGCTGGCTCTCGGTGGACCAAGAGGCACTGGTCTATGGACCTAAGACAGGGTCCATGGTGGACCAAGTCCACCCTTCCTCCTACTGGCTTAGCCTACGTGCACCTAGTCCATGCGTGTGTGGCCGGTGGGGGGATTTTTCCCCTGCTTCCTTGCCGGCGTGTTCCCGCCGGCGACGTGCTTACCGGCGTGCTTCCACAGCGGCGCTAGCGCCCAATTGAC
Organism: Miscanthus lutarioriparius; assembly: GCA_904845875.1. NCBI lineage: Eukaryota > Viridiplantae > Streptophyta > Magnoliopsida > Poales > Poaceae > Miscanthus > Miscanthus lutarioriparius. Next base: position 149,686,675 of record CAJGYO010000007.1, on the reverse strand, counting down.
GTGGGGAAAAGCACTGCCAGGCCTCGACGACTTCATTGGTGGGGTTAACACGGCGTGCGGGGTCTCGTGGTGTGCCGGCCACGGCGGCGGTCTTCCGGGCATGATGGCGGCATCGGTGTGGGGGCTATGGCCTCGGAGAGGCGTCTCGGTGGAGTGTGTAGGCTCCTACGGATCCGTGGGGACGCGGCGAGGCCGTCCAGGGCTCAAGGCGGGGCTTCGGGTTCCCATGTGGCCGGTAGGGGCTCCCCGGCGGCCACGGCGGCATGGTGACGACGGCGAGGCACACGGGTGCACCACGGGGCTCCGGTGGGGCGGTCACGACGTGGCCGCGGGTGTGCGCGTGGGTGCGTGTGTACCCAGAGGCCGGAGACGGCCCTGGCCTACGCGCTCCCGGTGTGGAGCGCCATGGCCGACACGATGAGGTCCGGTGGCGAGCATGGGAATGTCTGGGGGGAAGCTCACCGTTGGTGTCGTGGAAGATTGGATGGTGACGCAGTGGCGAGTTGCGGCCGTGTAGCCCCAAAAGCCGTGCAGGCACGCCGCCAGAGGCGCGATGGCGCGTCGGCTCTGCTCCGGCCGGCCGAAGGTGCTCCGATGGCGCCTCATTCTTCCTCCTCCCTCTCCCTTCCTTCTTCCTCGCCCTTCTCTGGCTCGGGTGTGCACGGGATGGCCACAAAGTGGCGGCGGGGCGTTGAGAGCTCAGGGCACCAGGGCCAGGGCTTTATAGCCGATCGGGGAACGGCGGAGCCCGGTGATTGGCGGATGGGGTTCAAGGGCGATCGGAGGCGCGTGCTTGCATCCAACGGCCGCGAGTGGTTGTGTGGGCGCGGCGCCAAGGAGACAGGCCATGCCCGGCGTGACCCCTCTGCCCGCTCTCGCCGGCAAGTCTGCTGGGCTTGGTCGGAGGCGTGAGCTGCGTGGGGGAGGAAGACGACACTGTGGACGGGGGTGGCTGACGTGCGGGGCCCGTGTGGCAGCGGCTGCAGGCGAGGTGAGAGCGGTGTGCGGGCGTGAGCGGCGTGCGGGCTGGCTACGTGGGCCACGAGCGCTTCAGCAGCCGTGGTCGGGAGGGAGGGTGAGCTAGGCCACCGCTGGGAGCACGCGAGGTCTCGAGGGAGCTGAGCCGGGCCAACTCGATTGCCTAGGTTGGTCGGGTCAGTGAAGCCAAGCGAGCAGCTCTGGTCACTGAGAGAGCTTCTTCTCCTTTTCTTTTTCTTTTTTCTGTTTTCTTTTTCTTCTTCCTTGATTTGAATTCAAATTTGGTTTGAAATTTGGATTCCAAATTGGTGTACCTTTTAGATATGATGCCCATATCATTTTTATATATATTAGGAATTTATTTAGCTATTTTGCATAACAAAAATAGGTGTTGTTTTGTTATACACAAATGGAAATAGTTTTCTTTTTAAACATTTATCCTTTGGTTTGAATCATAATTAGTTCATGATGTGTTTCTTTAAAGGAGTTTTCAGGCATTACATAAAGCAGCTGAAGATCCAAATCACCATGTGAGTTAACAATATATGCTATGTTTCATTTGTTAGTATTTAAATAAACATGATTAACTATGGCATGCCATGCTTGTGTGTTGACTTAGGTTGGGGTTAGACCTAATACATCTCTTAGGTTGGGTTTATATACATGACACTCATCATCACATGGGAGTTTTGAGAAAAAATTTTATAGTTAGTATTTTTGGTGTATGGATTTTTGGGTTGTTACATCTTCCTTCCTCTCCAACATAAGGAATCCAAAATCAATTTCCATGTTTTAAATTATAATACGTTTTGATATTTTTAAATGTATTGTTTTATTATATATTGTATATCTAAATATGTAATAAAACATCTATATAACCCTAACGTTTGGCGTGTCTACTTCTCACCCCTTGAACTACAAAATCATGTATTCTACCTCTTAAACATCTTTCTTCACCGGCATTTCATTTAACAGCTCACATTGAGGTGGTCTTGGCCTTGACTGCCGAGCTTTGCTTGACGGTGTCCGTGATAGAGCCCACGAGCAGCCATGGGTGCCACACGGAAGAGACTCTCAGCATGTAGGTCGCGCTCCTTGAGATGGCGAGCCGGCGGCGTCTCAAGCCCCTGCCCGTTGAGCACGACACGGCACAAGTCTTTCAGCGCCGGCATGGTTTGGGAACATCTGTAGCCGACAGCATAGTGCGGCGCGGTGTCCATGATAGACGGCGGCGGTGTTCTCCGTGTGTGTGTGTGTGTGTATAAACCGCCCGAGCAAGCTGATCATCGAGCGTACGGCACTACAGCAGAGCTGCGCATGTCCCAGCACGGTGGCCTCGGGGTCACCAGGTTACTGTACACCACATCGTCGGCAAGAGAGTGCACCCAACCCACGTACAGGAGAGTGCAAGGCCTCAGGTGTTGAGCGAGGTGCGGAGGCTGGTGGACACGTACAACGTCACTGTGATGGGCCACATCACAGCCTGCGCAGCGCTTGCCACGCTGAACACGTTCAACATCGCTGCCAAACAGCTAGCCCATGCGTCGGCAGCTCGGGCTTCAAGAAGTGGTTCGATGTATCCTCGAGTTGAGGCTCCTTCACGTCCGCAACGCCCGCGACGTCGGCGTGCAGCTTGCGATTGCGACCGACACGGGAAGTTGCCCTACCGAGAGACCGAGCGGCGGCACTACCTCGAGGTGTACCTGCACAGCATCGCGGACACGCAGGGAGCAGCTAGAGGCTTTGACTTTGAGCTCGCCGTGGCGTGGGACGTGGCGCTGGTGACCAAGGTGTACGACGCGCAGCTAGCAAGCTGGATGGATTGCGAGGAGGAAGAGAATGGTGAGTAGAGAGAGCAGGCACAATAAACTCGATCTTGGCATGTTGGCAATAGACAAGAGAGCCACGTCAGCAAAACCAAGTTCCAAAGCCACCTCAAGGGGTTAAATAGACAGTTTGAAGGTGTTCAACGAGTAGAATACATGGTTTTGTAGCTTAGGGTTGAAGTAGACACCATACCAAACGTTTTAATTTTTTGCAATTTAGCACCCTTTTTAAGAAAAATTACGTTTAACCCCCTGGACGACGTAAACTGATCTTTAAACTCTGGGGATCGGCGCCGTGGCCTACGGCGCTTAGGTAGATCTTGACGCCGAGATATCTAACCGTAAAAAATGTGTCATCCAAGTGGCGCTGACGTGGCAGGTAGGTCAGCGCCATGGGCCATGCATCTAGATGCCTTTTGTATGATGCAACTGTGACATCTTAGCGTCTAGGACAGCACGGGACTACTACTGTTGTGCTCCCTCACGCGCCCAACACTAAGGGCTCGTTCGCTGTACGAGCAGCGTCCGGACATATGTCCAAGCGCTAGCGAGTCCATTTGTTTTTTTTTTCTAGAACCAATGACACATCATTGAGAAACCCAAAGTAAATGGGATGCAACGTGTTTTGTCTTCAAAAAACTTATTTGGAAAAATTGGAGATAAAACTGAAAAGTTTTTGAAGAAACTGAAAGCTTTAACGTGTTTGTAAAAAGTGAAGTTTTTTTAAACATTCGTCAATCCTAACTGTTTTTCCACCCCTCACATCTTTTCCAAAAAAGACTAACACAGTCATCAGCCGCCTTTTTCAAAAACACTAGTCCTCCAGCCACAGCGGCTCAAAAACAAGACAGTAGTGGACACTCACAGCAGCAATATTGAGTTTTACTCATTGTTTCGAGACAATTCAATCTTAAGACAGTTTTTTTTCTTTCAAAAACACTCTTGGACTAACACAGTAGGATTCAGCCACAGCGGCTAGAACAAAAAGACAGTAGTACATAGATAACACCCAACATGGGGCAATTGATCTCGCCGCACGCCTAGCACTTGATCTCCTTCAGACCATGGGAAAAGTAGAGGAAAGTCGGATTAGTGGCACCATCCTTGTAGTAGGCAAACACCACAGTTGCATCATCCTTCATGCTCTCACCAACAAAACTGTTAAAAAACACAAATGACAACAATGTCAACATTAGACTTGACATAAATGAACTTAAATTATCTCTTAGAAGGCATTAAACTTGCATAAATGTTGACATTAGACTACACTATAGACAGTTGTGAATAAATCATGGTAGGAATAAATGTAAAATTAGACTAAGCAGTGGTAGATAAAAACTATTATGGCAGAATAATGCACCGCAACATGAATTTAGCTAGAGCAGCATTTTAGGCCAACAAGAGGTTATAGCAGCATTTAAAACTAAGATTGCACTGCACGTGTAAAACAGTTACTAAAACGGCAACACCACACCAACAAAAAAATGCTGTAAAATGAGAAGCTCATTATATGAGCAAAAATAATCCATGCCCAACTAAAAATGAGAAGCTCATTATATGAACAAAAATAATTCATGCCCAACGTGTGATCACAAAGGCTGAGACACATTTGTGTACAAGTTTATCCAAAGTTCCCAATCATATCTACATGAGAGTATCCAAAGTTCCCATTCATATCTACATAGCAGAAAAAGATAGGATGGTTGTTCACACAGCAAGGATGGTACTAAGCTATCAATAGATATGATATGTATTTTCGATAGATTCTTTGGGTATAGAACTTGAGAAGGACAGTAGTTCACACAGCATTACTAAGCTAACAATAGATATGAAATGTATTATCAATATCGTGGGGTATAGAACTTACAATTGAAGGTCCTTGAGCTTGCTAAGAAGAAACTTGGTGGCACCCTCAATGCCCTTCTTGAATTCATCTGCCTTCTCAGGCTCCAACACGGCAGTGAGGTTCTTGATGTACTTCTTAATGTAAGCTACGAACGATTTCTTGTCAAAAGGGGGTTGCTCCTGCAAACAGGAATACACGGATTAGTACAAAAAACATATGCACAAGGTACAGTCAAGATAAAAAATAACTCCTGACACATTGAAGGGCAGCAACCTGAAGGCGGAAGGTGTCAACAATGTCAACAACCTTGACGGCCGTGTCATCAACACCTTCATCTTCGCCACCCTCGGCGGACGGGTTGGCACCAATATCCACATCAACAGGTCCTTGGACGACCCACTGCAAGCATCCAGCACAATGTAAGTAACAATCACACAAAACCCTAACCAGCATAATGGAATAAGTAAAACAGAGTATTATTGCTGCACACATCAAGACTATGCAACTTACAAATTCATCCAAATAGATAACCAAACATACAGAAGAATACTCAACACACTCAGGGCAGGGGCGCATATGAAAATTAAGTTTTGGTGCAGCTGCAGGTTACAGTCATGAACCAACAAAAAAAGTCCTGGGCTGTAAAGACCACTAGACTAAACTAACAGTAGGATATATCAATTTGAACCAAGGGTAAACTACATGGCATGTCACAGCAAGCAAATTACAAATGTGGAAAAGTTGTAGGCAGTAGGCACACATGAAAATTAAGTTTTGGTACAGCTGCAGGTTAGTCATGAACCAACAGAAAAGTCCTGGGCTGTAAAGACTAAATTAACAGTAGCACACATCATTTTGAACCAAGGGTAAACAACATGGTATACCTAACTAACAGTAGCCTACATCATTTTGAACCAAGGGTAAACAACATGGCATGCCACAGCAAGCAATTGTGGAAACCACTAGACATAATTGGCTCCAACAAGGAAACCACAAAATCTATCTACAGCAACTACCAAAATACAGCTGAGGGCAGCACACAGCAAAAATCAAAATACGACTGAGGGAAGCACACAGTACAAAAATACATCTGAGGGCAGCAGCACACAGTACATCTAGACTAAACCTAGTATGATGGCTGCTGTCTAAACACAAGCTACTGACTGCATCAAACGGATGCTATCAGATCACAACACATGCTAGCAATCAATTCGGTGAGTAGGATGGGCGAAGATACCTTGCCCTCGACCTCCCAGAGGACGCCGTTCTCGAGCTCCTTGTAGGTGAAGGAGTCCGACAGGAGCTCGTCGCCTGCAAGACACGAAAACCAGAGCGCACAACGAATTAGACGGATCGCACAACGACTCGTCCAATCGATCGCAGATCTAAGCCAGCAGCAAAGCGACGACGAGATCGGTTTCTCTACACATCGCATGACACGACTAGACCACCAGATCCGGCAATCGGAAACCAAGCGAATACAAATACAAACGGGTAAGAAAATTGGATCGGGTGAAATTCGCACGCACCAGAGAGCAGATCCTGGTAGACCAACATGGCGCCGCCGGTTCTCGGAACCCTAGCTCGCTCGCTTGTGGAGGACGAGGAGACGAGGCAGGAGGCGCGGCACAGCGAGCGAGGTTTTGGGGCCGAGGGCGGCCGCGGCGCATTTATGGCCCCGGAAAAACATCTGGGCCGCGGTGGCAGCCGTCCGATCCGCGGCCCCGACGGCCCAGATGCTCGATCTGGCCGTGACGGGCGCTTTTGGGAAAGGAGTCCCTGTCCTCCGGGGTAATTCGGGAGGAGTCTCTTTTCCCTTTCCCGTGGGGACGCGTCGGGCGAGAGCGAGACTGGGCCGTCCGATCGGGGTATCTGCGCCGGATATTCGCGCGCGGACGGCTGGGATGCGCACGTGCGCCGCCGCCGTAGGGTCAGCGTTGGTTGGCACGCAACCATCGGTCGGGATTTCTTTTGGAAAAGCCCCTGTCGTAGCGTGACGGAACGGAATCAGGCAGGCATTCAGGCGTGCGCGGATTGGCTGGCCTCCGCCGCGTCTGGTGCTGCCGACCAGCCGACGACCACTGTGGCCGTGCCGCGTCCCTGTCGTCGTGTCCATTACAAAGCTCGCAGACAAAAACCCCGTTCTATGGATCTCTTTAGAACGCAAGATTAATTAAACAAGGGAAAACATAAGAATACGATAAAAGAATGTAACAGAAAAAGAAGCTTTTCATGAGGTTTAACCTTCTTATAATTCTTCAAAATTCATATGAAACAAGCCATTCTTTAAGAGTTTTATAAAAAAAATACACGAACCCAACCTTAAATCCAAATGTTTTTTTTTAATTTTTTTCCCTATGGGGTAGGATTTCAATCCTCTAGAATTTTTCTATTTTTTCTTTGTTCAAGGGGGCTAAAAAAGCAAAGGCTAAAGTCCTGTTTGTATGGTATGGTATTTAAAAAATGTGAGTATTTTAATAAGACACTACTGCATAGAAGATAACCCATGCATCCCCATAACTCTTCGAGGAAAACATCTAGGAATTCATTTACAGCCCGATGTCTTTAACTCCGATAGGATCTTGACATTCAAAGAGCAAAAGTTGTGGGCTGATTTTGATGCTAAGTGCTAAGCTTTAGAAGTACTCATTGTTCAGAAGGAGGTCTACACCGAGGAATAGGTTAAGGGGTGCACTCTCCTAGCACTTGATCCCCCTTGGATGATGAGAAGGGGAGAGAAAAGTTTGGATGGGTGGTACCATTTGTAGTAGGTGAACACCAAGCTTTCATTACGATGCATTACGAACAACTCATCTTCCTTTTGTTGCTATCTATCCCATCTTCTTGGCGCATCATCATGCCAACACTTCCTGGCGCATCAAGCATTTCTAAAAAATTTACAGAACCATCATGAGTAACGTGCTCGCTACCACATTTTTCACAAAAGCATGAAGTGATCACATTTATTTTTACTTGTGTTTTTTTTTAACAAAGTTGAACAATGTTCGCTGATCTTTGTGAGGGCTCTCACATGTCGAGAAATCGATGGGCTAATTACATGAGATATAAAATGCTATTGTCTAAGTCTCTCAATTTGTTTAAATCTTTTGTTGTAGATCCATATTTTCATGATCTGGTTAAGAAGGCTTCTTTTATGAGATACCAACACATACATCAAGTTGGCCTAATGTCAAGCGACGATGCATGATGAAGCCTGATGCTTTTGTCATGTTCACTGCCAGCCACGGCTCTAGCTCCCGAACCATCCTCGCCACTCTATCTCCCGAACCATCACTTACGTGCCGTTCGGCTGGTCACAAAAGCTGGCTTATTCGGCTTCTTTTTCAGCCGGAACAGTATTTTCTCTCACAACAATTCAGCCGGAACAGTGTTTTTGAGCCAAATTCAGCCCAGCGAACGTTTAACTTTTTTTCTTAATAGCATCTTTAACAGATTACTTATCTCATCCATAATACCAAAAAAATACGATATAAGAGATTATGGTTACTTCAATATAGACTATTACTTATCATATCCTGATATCTAAAAGTTTCAAGTAATTGCTCAAAAGATACTCCCGTCCCTTAAATGTAGGAGATCCACCCTCTATATATCAATTTTAAATGTGTTGATTGATAATATGTTGGAGAAGAAAGAGAAAATGATACCCTATGAGTAATATAGAAGACCACTCATATAAATTTTTAGGAAACTAGCTATGGCCCCGCGCGGTGCCGCGGGCGATAATAGTGAGAAATATGAGTAGAGAATGTATTGTTCAATGTTTGGCACAAAATGAATTGGCCTGCTTTGATATGTAAAAGAATTACCTTTTTTTAGAAAGAAATGGTCTAACCTAGTATACAAAGAACATTAGCTGTGTTGGGAGTGTCTAGCATTGGAAAGGAAGAGAGCAAAAGTAGCGAAAAAACAGCAGTAAGTAAAAAAAAAGCAATATGTAGCACTGTTTTGGAGTGTCTACCATTGGAAAGGAAGAGAGCAAAAGTAGCGGGAAAACAGCAGTAAGTTAAAAAAACAGTACGTAGCATGAAAAGAAGAGAGCAGTAGGAAAAGGGAGAAGAAAAGGGAAAAATCATTCGATGCAGTAGTCGGGGTACTTTATTGGAAGGAAGAGGGAGCATGGGTTGGTACAGTAGTCGAGTAATGCTTATCTGCTAATGTTTCAAGGGTATGTACTGTTGTTAATGGGTAAGTGTTTTTTGAACACGTTTTTATACTGTTGCAAACGGATTAAATTGCGTTAATGGTTAACAGGTACGTACTGTTGTGTAACGGGTAACACTGTTCCAAACAGGGAAACACTGTCCGTACCGGTCGTTACTATTTACGGGGTCGGCATTGTTCATAGCAGGCGGGTACTATTCACGGAATCGTTACTGTTCATATGACGGGTATATAGGTTTAGGAGTATAGGGTAGATTGATGGTAGGTAATTTGTCGAAGACGCTCTAACATGCTCTTCAGTCCTGCTTGTGAAGAATAAAATGCTACATAACATGATAAATAATCGGTGGAAGAACTCTAGGCCCCGTTCGGCTGGCAGAATTTTGGCTGGAACTGGCTGAAAAATACTGTTCTGGCTGAATTGTTGTGAGAGAAAAACACTGTTCCGGTTGAAAAAAGAAGCCGAACAAGCCGAATATGAGGTAAGCCGTAATGGGGTCTCGCGAGTCGCAACCAACTATGGTCCCCCTCCCTTCAGTCCTTACGGACTCTTATCACCGCCGCTGATCCCCCCTCTCTCCCCCTCTGGCATATCTTTCGAGGCCGGAGGGAGTGAGGATCCATCATTTTTAATAAATTTCCTAGTAAATCGAGTTGTTAGGGTTAGCGTCTTTCCATGCAAGTTTTTTTTGGTTTTGTGGATTTATTTCCTCCTCTCTCTGGCGACGGCGAGAGGGCAGGGTGGAATCGTTTTCTCTATGCCGGCTCTGTTGAAGATGAGGGCGACAACTACGGCGTCAGCATCCTCACTGGTTTAATGACATGGAGACTTTTATTTTGGGACGGCGATATCAAGGCGGAGATGGTGTTGCAGCCATGGAATAATTTTCTCTGGTTTCTTCTCCGTTTTATTATGGTTAGATCTGGCCACGATGAAGGACCAAGGAGAATAAGTTTCAGATCAGTCTACCTCAGGCACAAAAAAGAAGAAGGAAGACACCAGAAAAGAAGAAGTTTATCAACTCCGCCTACATGAATATTGGTCGTCGTTCGTTGGGCATCTGTTCTCAGGCCTTTTTGCCGAGTGTTTGCCTGTGCGGTTATCCATACTACAAAGCGTCGTATATGTTTGGTTTTGAGATTCGGAACTATTCACAGCGTATGTACAATTTAGATAAAAATCAGTTTCTAGATATTTGTGTAATCCAGAGTGCTTGTAATATGTTGATGTAACCCAGCTATTATCTAATATAATATAATTTTTCTTTCGTGGAAAAAAACGTGATAAATAATCGTTATAAATATTATTGGCCTTTTCTTTATAATAACCCATCTCATGTTTATTTTTTGACAAGAAGTCAAGAAAGACCCAGTGAGCTAGATCTATGTATGGTGACGATGCAAGCATGCACGGAGCGGTGCTTCACAAATCATCACGGCGGTGAAATCCAGTGCCTCCCCGCCATGTCCAACGCGGCGGCGGCGACGCCACACCATCCACCTTCCACTGCCATTCCACTCCACTCCACTCTAGACATGGATGCGTCACATCCCACGTGGAGCTAATGCCTAGCGACGATGCGTGCACGGAGCGGCTGCTTCATAACGACGGTGAAGTCTAGCTCTTCCGCCATGTCCACCGCCGCGCCATCCACCGGCGGGCGCCACTCCAGGTCCCGCACCATCCTCGCCACGAAGTACTCAGCATGGTGGATGCCGAGCGAGTAGCCAGGGCACATGCGCCGCCCAGCGCCGAAAGGCATCATCTTAATCTCCCGACTGCCAGTGATGTCAACGCCACAGCCGTCCCCGCCATCCAGGAACCTTTCCGGCCGGAACTCCCGCGCCGCCGTCCACACCTCCTCGTCGCGGCCGATCTCCGCCACTAGGAAGTTCACCTCCGCGCCCTTGGACACCGTGTAGCCGCCCACGTCCGCGTCATCGCCACGTACGCCGTGCGGGAGCACGAAGTGTCCCGGTGGGTGCAGGCGCAGGCCCTCCAGCACCACGGCCTTGAGGTACGGCATCGCCTGGACCTGGACGTCGCCGCCGCCGTGCTCTGCCGGATTGGACGACGATCTAATCACCTCCTCGTGCACCTTGGCCTGCACGTCCGGGTGGTTCAGCAGTTCGGCCATGATCCACTCCACCAGCGTCACCGTCGTGTCCGTCCCGCCGTTGAGGAACTCGGAGCAGAGGCTGACCATCTCGGCGTCCGTGAGCGGGCGGTCGCCCTCATCTGGCACTCGCAGCGCGCGGAGCGAGTCCGCGTAGCACGGCGGGTCGTCGTTCCCGCGCGTGGCATGGATGAGAGGCACGAACAGCTCATCCTGTCTCCGCCGCACCGCGACGTTGGCCTCCACCGGCTGCGGAAGAGACGCTTGGTGACCGCGGGGAAGAAGGCGAAGATGGGGAAGGTGGTGACGGACCGGAGCACGCGGTGCTGCAGGTCCTCGATCTCTTCGAGCACGTCCTGGCCCAGCCGCTCTCCGAAGCACATGTACACGAGCAGCTCGAACATGGCGCGGCGGAGGAACGGCCGCAACGTGACGGCGCCGCCGGCGTCGTCTTCACCGGCACTTTGCCTCCGTAGGCTGTCGACGAGGCCGTCGCACGCCCACCGCCTAGCGGGCGCGAAGAGGGCGACGCGGGCGGGCTGCAGCGCCTCAGCCGCAAGGTTACGGCGCACGAGGCGCCAGTAGGCTCCATAGGGCGAGGAGCTGACGTCGCGGCCGCCGGCGGTGAAGAGGCTGTTTGGGTCGACAGGCGGCGGGCGGTCGGCGAAGGTGGCGCCTCCCTGGACGAGGATCCGGTGCGCGAGGCGTCGGTCGGCGACGAAGACGAGCGTGCGGGCGAGGCGGAGCGAGATGACGGGGCCGTAGCGCGCGTGCATGTCGCGGAGCAGCGGGGCCAGGTCGAAGATAGAGCGCCGCAGCGACAGAAACTTGGCGAGGAAGAGCAGCGACGGCGGGCCCGGCGGGAGGCGGCCGGTGCCGGCCTTGCGGTTCTTGTGGCCAAGGGCGAGGAGGACCAGTGAGAGGGAGACGAGGGCGATGACGACAGTAGTAGCACCGGAGGTGGAGGAGGAGGAGTCCGTCTCCATTGCTGTCGCCAGGGAAGGGACTGCTGTGGCTGCCGGTGGCCGATGCCTCCGGGATTTGATTTGATTTCTGCGCGCGACGTTATCGGTGCTTGGAAACGCATGGCAACCGTGTCCTTAAATTGCTGCTGCTCCGTTGGGAAAGAAATATCTCGTACACTTGGCAGCATCGTTGTCGAGTAAGAAGAAGAGTGCGTGCACAGGCCACATACATCGATATTCGATACAGATCGGAGATGGTATTTATCTCAAAGCACAGGAATTTCCTCCAAAATTTACAGGAAACAGACGAACGTACGTGTGGCGAAATATGTGCCTTGAGAAAAGAAGAAAGAAAAAAGGCAAGAAACTAATCCATGAAAATTGTCGCGTTTCTCTAGAAGAAGATAGTATAAATCAGGACCGGAGAGGCCAACTATCTATCCACTTGCAGGACTGTTCTTCGACCACAGTTCAGGCCAAGTCATCCACGACGACTTCAGAGCACCTAGCAGTAAGTGCTCGTGCTCCCTTCCTTCTGGAAACAATGTAATTCTAGATTTGATTAGAATCAAAGTAACTTAAGTTTCACTGAGTTTTTAGATATAGTATCAACATTTAAGACTCCAATTAGATATATTATAAAAATATATTTTACGACAAATATAGCCATACATATTTAGTACGATTAAAACTTAAAATAGATTGATTGAGCTGCTCTACAATTGTATTTTTTAGAGCACAAAGAGTACATTATTTATTATTATATCTCTATATAACCGTGGAAAAAAATATTCCCTATAAGCTGTCAAAACAGTTCCCTACTCCAAAAATTAAAGATCTTGGCAACTCGCTCTACACATGCCACTGCACGTCTTAAAATATACAACTTGAATCTATATTCTAAACGATTAAGGCTCTGTTTGGATTCGTGGTCTAAAATTTTACCCACTAAACTTTGGATCACTTTAGCTCTCGAGGCTCTAAACAGGGAGTCTAAAGTAGTGTCTAAAGTTTAGACAGCCTCATAAAAAACTTTTAACATAAAAGTGAATTGAAGTGGTCTAAAGTTTTAGTCTTTAACTTTATTAGCCAACTAAACTTTGGACTTGAGAAATGTATTGTGTGTGTTTTTCCATTGGAATTTGGTTTTATACCCCCAAAAGCTTAGGATTGTTAATATTGCAACACTAAAAAAAGTTACAATCCATTATCTAAAAAAAGTTACAATCAAATGAAAATAGATGTTCATACAATGAGAATGTGTCCCATTTGAATAAAAATGTTTTTGACTAGAAGACGGTAACACGAGTTTGATACAAGCTTATAACATTGTTCACTTGTATTAGGCCCCATCCATGAGACTGACGACAAAAGATGCTCGGCAGTCCTCCGAGAGGTATTCCACGAAGGTAGATTGATCGACAGAGGTGCGCGTGATCAGGAACTAGATGGTAACAGAGACACAAGACATAAGATTTATACAGGTTCAGGCCATCGATGTGACGTAAAACCCTACGTCCTATGCTCTGTTGTTTGTATTAATGAGATGATTTCGAGGGGGGTCCCTGCCCGCCTTATATAGTCTTGGGGGCAGGGTTACAAGTCGATTAGATCTAGATCTATTCGGCTATATGAGAAGTATTTACAAGGAATATGACATCTATCATACCCGAACATATCCTTCTCTATCTTCAAGATTCTTCTGATTGCCTTGCGGTGCACGCCGACCAGAGCCGAGCACCGTAGGCCTTGATATTATGGGCTGGACCTCCCCTGGTGGTGCGGCCCATGTCTTGTCCTATGGATACCGGGGGTCATATCCCCACAGCTAGTCCCCGAGCGCCTTGTATCCGCTTGGCGACGCCGTTTTGATCAAGTCCGAGCAATTTAACATGAAGCTGATTAGTTTTGCTGACGACCTGGGCGGTGAAAGTCGAAGCCGACCAGTTAAACTGGTGACCTGGGCGGTGAAAGTCGTAGCCAACCAGTTAAACTGGTGACTTGAGCAGTGAAAGTTGAAACCGACCAGTTAAACTGGTGACCTGGGCGGTGAAAGTCGAAGCCGACCAGTTAAACTGGTGACCTGGACGGTGAAAGTCAGAGCCGACCAGTTTAACAGGTTAATCGATCTCGGACATAGCCAAGTAAGGCATGCCAGAATGATGTAAGGGGCTCAAGATAAAAATTGAAAAATCCTCAGGCAAAGTGTAGCCACGTAGACTCCGTTTGCGAGGAATCGTCCATGACTTAGTCAATAAGGAGGGTAAATCAAGAAAAGAGCACTACATTCACCGCTAGGTGAAGTGTAGCCACTTAGTCCCCGAGCCTATGGAAAGATGAAGAAATAAATCTTGTAGCGAGGTCAAAGAAAATAAGCTCGAAAGTTTACCAATGTCATCATCGTCATGTGCGTATCAAGACCCAGACGTCTTGCCCAAAATCACACCTCGATCCAAAAACATGGAGCAACTTGATATCACACCGATGAGACGTGAAAAGATCCGACCATCAAGGAGTCCCCAACTTAGTCGGCGACGCTTGCACGAAGAATCCGAACATCGAGGAGTCCCGGTGTGGTCAAGCGGCGCTTACCTGAAGAATCCGAACGTCGAGGAGTCCCCAGCGTGGCTGACGATGAAGCGACGGATAATCAGACCAGTTGGTTGGCGAAGAATCGAGCACCGAGCAGCCCAACCAATTGGTCGGCGGCGAAGTGAGCGCTGAGTAGAAGTGAACACCGAACAGTCTGATCAACTGGTCGGCGACGAAGTCCATGAACCTAGCGGTCCGACCAGTTGGTCGGTGAAGATGTCCAAACACCGAGGAGTCCCCAGCATAGCTAGCGATGAAGCGACGAACAATCCAAACATTGAGGAGTCCCCATCGTGGCTGGCGAGCCCCCAGCATAGCAGACGATGAAGCGACGGACAATCCGACTAGTTGGTTGGCGAAGAATCGAGCATCGAGCAGCCTAACCAACTGGTCGACGACGAAGTGAGCGCTGAGTAGAAGTGAACACCGAACAGTCCGATCAACTGGTCGGCGACAAAGTCCATGAACCTAACGGTCCGACCAGTTGATCGGCGGAGAAGTCCGAACACCGAGGAGTCCCCAACTTAGCTGGCGATGCTTGTACGAAGAATCCAAACACCGAGGAGTCCCCAACATAGCTATTGATGAAGCGACGAACAATCTAAATGTCGAGGAGTCCCCAGCGTGGCTGGCGATGAAGCGACGGACAATCCAACCAGTTGGTTGGCGAAGAATTGAGCACCGAGCAGCCCAACCAACTGGTCGGCGGCGAAGTGAGCGCTGAGTAGAAATGTCCGCCGAACAGTCCGATCAACTAATCGGCGACGAAATTCATGAACATAGCAGTCCGACCAGTTGATCGGCGGAGAAGTCTGAACACCGAGGAGTCCCCAGCTTAGCTGGCGATGCTTGCACGAAGAATTAGAACACCGAGGAGTCCCCAGCTTGGCTGGCGATGAAGCCCATGCGATGAGCAGTCCAACCCACTGGTCGGCGGCAAAGTGAACGCCGAGCAGGAGTGAGTGCCGAGCAGTCCGACCAGTTGGTTGCCGGTGAAGTCCGTTCGATAGGTGGTCCGACCACTCGGGCGATGATCATCTTATCCAGTCCTTGAGCGTAAGCTCGTTGACCGAGCCATGCCCCTGCGAAATAAATATACATAATGGGTAGTATACGATGTAAAAATAAATATATGAATTCGACGATGAAGGCAACAGAGCGGAATAGATAAACATTATGTTTGTATGAAGTGTTCATATTTTAAATATGATTAACTTCCTGCCAGTTGGTTCTGTATCGCATCACCAGCCCAACTAGCCCAAACTCTATAGCGCGGAGTGGTTGGCACCCGTGTATGCTGCAGTGAAGAGCACAAAGCGTCCGAGAGCCATCGCCGACCACCCATAACGTGAAATTCAAGGCGCTGGGTATGCGTGTAGGAGTGAGATCGAGAATAAGGTTGTTTCTGGTAACGCAAGTTAGAACGTGGCTGGTCGTCGAGTTTACAGAGAATATGTTCAAGATATTGCATTATGGAGCATCTTAAACATGGAGATATTAAACGTGGAGACATTTAATTATGGAGAATAACTGCAGAAATAATAATTAGAGAAGCACAGCGAAAACTCGGAGAAAATAATTGGAGAAAGCTGCATTAAATGCAGATATAGGAGAGGTACTTAGCTTTAGTCAAAACGTCTGATCGGTGACGTATGACGTTGCCCGGCCCTCGAGCTTTTCGGCGACTCAGGCGGCTCGCTGGGTGGCTCGCTTAGCGGCTCGGATAGCTCGGGCGGCGACTTCTCGAAGTTCTCTCTGATCGGAGTCAGAGTAGTCGAACTCAGCGGGCGGAATCGGCTCGTCGATGATGCCGCCGACGAAGTGGTTTACGATCCTGACGAGGCGGTTGCATCTTCGTCCACGAGGCACCTCAGCTTGCATGCCTCACGGAGATATGCGAGCCAGACGGAGACCTTGGCTATCTTTAGCTTGCATGGCACTGTGGATCATCGCGGTCATGCCTGGCTTGCTAGCCACTTGTGCATGCAGCCGTGATGATGAACACAACTGAATTCCTGAAATAATCATATGTATATGTAGATATCCAGATACATATTATATCATAGAATATTGTAGATTGAAAATTAAAGGTTGACTTAGCTTTGTTTGGGTCAAGCGGAGGCGTCGCCCGATCAGCTGATGGAGAGTCTCCCCATGAATGACATACGTGTATATGCATGCATTGCTGCTCCACATAAGACGCGTCTTGATTATTTGCCTCGGGATCTTGTCACCGATGATGCACGTGTGCAGCCGCCGAAGTACTCCGAACTCCATAGCCTGGAGCCACGGTTGATGACGCATCGAACCGGACGTACACTACTAGAGAACAGACTTTAGAACGATGTTCCAATTTAGCATTAGCCTCGGCATTTTTTGTCCCTGGGACTAAAAGACCTTTAGTCCCGGTTGGTAATACCAACCGGGACTAAAGGTTTCTTTACTCCCGGTTAGAGCCACCAACCGGGACTAAAAAGTCCTCCAACCTTTAGTCCCGGTTGGTAACACCAACCCGGACTAAAGGTACATCCTTTAGTCCCGGTTGGTAACACCAACCCGGACTAAAGGTCTCCCGATGGGTTAGTTCAAAAGGAAAGCATCCCATCCATTGTTAGATGTGTTGTGTAGGTGGGGTGGTAAGCTCCGCACGAGGCAGTGCATGAGGTCTTGGGTTCGAATCTCACGGGGCGCAGCGGTGGGAGACATTATTTTTTTTAAGCTAGGATGATCTTTAGTCCCGGTTGTAACAAACCGGGACTAAAGATCCCCACCTTTAGTCTCGGATTCATAGTCCTGGTTGGGAAACCGAGACAAAAGCCCTTTCCCAACCGGGACAAAAGCCACGTTGTGTAGTAGTGGTAGATCGACAAGGAAAATCTACCGATCTTGCCACCGATGCCAAGCCCGATTAATCGGGTTGCTAGAGGACCTGCAGAGCCGTGTCGCGCCGAACAGGATCTGCCGCTTGACTCCACGTATCAAAACTTGCTGCCGCGAATTCACATCAAGTTGCGCCGTAACGTCGGGTCACCACGAGTGATGTTGACGTTGATTTTGAGATCCATCTCGTTCGTCATGGATCAGCACGCACACCTCTACCTGGCGGGCCAACTGTCGATAAAAGATGCTCGACAGTCCTCCGAGGGGTATCCCACGAAGATAGATTGATCGGCAGAGGTGCGCGTGATCAGGAACTAGATGGTAACAGAGACACAAGACACAAGATTTATACAGGTTCAGGCCATCGATGTGACGTAAAACCCTACGTCATGTGCTTTGTTGGTTTGTATCAATGAGATGATTTCAAGGGGGGTCCCTGCCCGTCTTATATAGTCTTGGGGGCAGGGTTATAAATTGGTTAGATCTAGATCTATTCGGCTACATGGTAAGTATTTACAAGGAATACGACATCTATCATACCCGAACAGATCCTTCTCTATCTTCAAGATTCTTCTGATTGCCTTGCGGTGCAGCACGCCGATCGTGAGCCGAAACACTTAAATAGGCCTTGATCTTATAAATTTGGACCTCCCTAGTGGTGCGGCCCATGTCTTATCCTATGGATACCGGGGGTCATATCCCCCACAGAGACAAAACTGTCGCATCCCGAAATTCAGGACTTTATATCTTTATTATGGGAAAAATGTCCCACAATGGAAATAAGCAAAAGTATGGGAAACAAATAAAAAAATCAAAGTATATTTCAAAACTCGAAGACATAAATTAGTTAACATAAGAGAACAGAAAAAAAAATAAAAGAAGAGAAAATAAAATAAAAATGTAACCCTCCATGGGAAGAAAGAAAACAAACAAATAAAAATTAAAATAAAACAAAGAGAGAAACAGTGGATTTTAAAAAAAATACCTGGATTCTAAAGTCTAAACTCGGAATTCACGTGGCACTTGGGCCGTAGCGGCATCTATAGAGACAGAGCAAGTGGGCCTGCGAATTTGACTAGGGGCCGAGAGAGCAGGTTGGGCATGGATGGGTACAGGTGATATGATTCGGCGACGACAAATTTGTTTGTGGCCGCATTACTTGCCTTCACTTTCCTAAAAAAACTGCCTTCACTTATTGCTAGGCAGCACATGATAAAGTAGTACTCTCTCTCTCTGCGTGTGTGTTAAAAAAATGACAGTCAGTTTTACCTTAGACTGTCTCCAACGACGTATAGGCAAACGGCGACGCAAACGCAAAATCTATCGCTCACAGTGCTTTGCGTCCTAGAATCACGCTCCAACGGAGGACGCAAACAAGGTAGCCATTTTGCCTCGCAGGCGAGCCAGAAGGCAAAAACGCATCGTCTCTTTCGACGACGCAAAACACTGTAGACGGAGGCGCCGCCGCGTGGAGAGAGCGAGGCAAAGAGAGAGGGAGGAAGGAGGCAGACGGGGAAGGGGCCGCGCCGCGCCACACACTGGATACAGCGTCCCCGCGCCACGCCGCCACCGGATCTGGCCGGGGGAGGAGGCCCCGTCCCCGCGCCGCGCTCCTGGACCGGATCCGCCGCCCCTCGGACGCTGTGCTCGGAGGAGAGGGAGGGGTCGCTGTGCCGTGGTCGGAGGAGAGGCGCGGCCTAGATCCGCCGGGGAGCCGTCGGAGGAGAAAGAGGGGTCGCTCACAGGCCTCGGGCTCACACACACGCCAGCTGGCCATGCACAAGCCCGCCCCCCCGCCCCACGGAGAGCAGAGGAAGGGCCATGACGAGGAAGGGAGGCGCCGTGCTCATGACGAGGGAGGAGGGAGGGAGCGTCAGCAAGGGCATTGGTCACAGCAGGCCGGCCCGCCCGCCATGAGAAGAAGGAGCGCGGCGGTGGGTGGTCGTGGATCTGGGTCCGTGTGTTGGAGATGAGATATTTAACGTCGGTGACTTTTTTTTTTCAGAGATGACCTATAATACCGAATGGTATCGTATTTGGGTCCTCTTCGTTGGAGTCAGTCTTATGTTGAACTATCTTAGATTCGAACAACTTAAAATAATAACAATATTTATATTACTAATTACTAAATATGGATAATTAAATTCATTATTTTCTTTCGAGATCATGCCTTGGCACATTTTTTATTAAGCAAGAGTAGAAAGTTTGTTACAAAACTATCAAGTTACAGTAATCCAAATATTACCGAAACCCATAGCCCACACCTCTCACACTACTCGCACGTGGTTGTGATTACACGAGATACAATTATGAGACTAAGACAAGGATACACCTCAAACCTCGTCCATCTCGACCATATCGAAGTTCATGGCCAACGAGTCAAAATCCCCACCGAAAAGAAGCTGAAGCGCCTCCTGCTTGGAGGCCGATAACGGTGTCTGGAAGGTAGATTTGTACTTACGCACCGTCTCAGAGTCGACGATGGGTGAGCGTGCAATGACGCCCAGCTTCTGCATGAGCACGCACTGAGCCTGCTTGATGGAGTCCGCCTCGCGTGGCTTCGCCGCCAGGCGTTCACTGTGCCGTAGCGACCGAACGGAGACCGGCGTCCTTGGCGTACGCAGCCTAGGCTGTCCGGGGATGAGGGACGTCTGCAACGGAAGGCAAAGCCATCTAGCATTTCCACAGTCCCCGGCGACGCTGGCCTACCCACATCGTCATTGCTTGAGGAGTCCCTCGGCGCGCCCAGCATCTCCACTTCCCTGGGCGAAGTCGAGACCGGCTGGCATAGGTCCACCGCCTGGGCCGCCTCCGACACGGCCTGGCTCGTGAGACCTGCCTGAGGTGGCCTTTTGGCCAGACATGCCGCCAACTCAACCAATATGGGATCGAAATCCCAACGCTGACCCTCCGAGCAACGGTCCATTGCGAGCTCAGGCTTAGGGTGCACCGCTTGCCCGCCTCCTTGCACAGCGATGCTAGAGTGGCCGTCCTGCTGACACTCGCGCGCAAAGGAGCCCCGAGCCAAGCATAGACCCTGATCATGCCCACAGACACACGAAACCTCGAGGAAAGGTGAGCCTGGAGCTCCTCCGGCGTGACTGCTGGCCGGTCTCCACCAACGAGTGCGACGAGGACCGGGGGTCCGCTCTAGACGCTGCGAGCTCCACGTTCCTCTGGACGACGTAGACCTCGACCTTGGGACAGTTATCAACGACACCCGGAGGTGGTGAAACCGGCCGGCTGCTGTTGTGGTGCTGCTGCGGCGACGATGACGGCGCGGTCGACCGCAGCACACGACACGGCAACGTTGTGGGCGTCGGACCTGTCGCGGCGTGACATTCTGGAGACAGTCTGGGTCGCGCCGGACCATCAGGGCGACGTGCCCTAAAGGCACTCCAGCTGGGGCGACGCGCCACCGACGGCGACGGCCTCGGTTGCCTGCTGGCGAATGAGCACTCTTGCATGCCCTGGCATGATGGCCGGTACCCCGTCAGCGTAGGCAGCGGGTCGGGGAACGACACTGAGTGCCGATGTGGTCGTGCGCGAGGCAGTTGAAGCAGCAACCCACGAGCTCCGGCAGGACGGGGCGGTGGCGTTTGGTTGATGTACTCCTCGGGGAGCGCCGAAGACGACGACGCTCGACAAGCTGGAATCCGTACGTTGGGCCTTCGATGGGGTCGCCGAGACGTGTCAAGCACGGGCGCCGTACGCCGCGGACCGAGTCGTTGGTGCACCGGAACTCTCGCCGTTGGCTGCGAACCGAGGCGACGCTGCGCGGGCACACGCGCGGCGTTCAACGGTTGAGTCCCTCGGCCGTTGGGCGCAGCGGTCCTGCACCGACGACGCCGCTTCCCCCTTGCAGGCACCGGATGGGTTCCCTCCACAGCGCTCTGCGCCGCGTCCGGAGCCCCAGCCGGCGGTGGAGGCGTGGCCCGGAGAGCCCTGCGAGTAGCGTCCAGGTACGACGAGCGCGCGGCAGAAGAGGCGAGTTCGTCGTCGAAGCTGCCCGCACCGGGGTTATCCTCCCAACGCCGGAACTTGCTCCTCCCAGCCAGCCGATGGGCGGGGAAGAAGGGTGGGGCATGCGCGGAGAGGGAGGACGGCGAGGGCCTACCCGAGCGTGCCGCATCCTCGTCCTCGTCCTCGTCAACCACATCCTCCTCCTCGTCCTCATCATCCAGGACGTCCTCGACGACGACCATCGTCTCGTCCACCAACCCTCCAACCGTGGCAGGTACGGCGGCGGGTTTGGGCTCGGAGGTGGTGGCACCCGGCAGCGGCGGCGTCTCTGGCGGAGCCCGCAGCGGACGGGGAGCCCCAGATCCGGACCCCGCGGATGCATTTCCCGTCCCCGGTGACGGAGAGGCGCCGGGATAGGGCGGTGGAGCGCTGGAGGAGGACGCTGGCATCGTCGCGCATTCCCCAGCGCCGGTGGAGACCGCGGCCGTGAGCGCCGGAACAGGGGGCGGGGTGGGTTCGCTCGCAGGGGCGCGACGGGAGCTGGGTGTGGGGTCGGTCATCCGACCGTAGCTAGATCCACTCGCGCCAACGCTGCCGGCGTCATCGCATGCCCAAGCGGCAACAGCGAGCTCGGAGAAAGCAGAAGAGGGTAGCGAGGGGGAAGGGAAAGGGGCGGGGGAGGAGGGAGGGGCCGCCGGCGCCGGGAGGGCGGCCGGCAGCGGCGGCGGGTCAGGGGTGGGCAGGGGCGCCTGCTAGGTCATCCCGTGGGCTTGTGGCTCACAAAGGCCTTCCTATAGGATGGAGTTTCTTGCTGGACGTTCATTAAATTCATTATGAAATATAGTTTCATGTTTTACATATTTAGTGTAGTGAGAATTTTTACTTGGGACAAAGCTAGATAATTGTGTACTTGGGACATCACCGGCAGCCAGGAGATCAAGATGATGCCTTTCGGCGCATGTGCCTCGACTACTCGCTCGCCATCCACCACGCCGAGTACTTCGTGGCCAGAAAGATGATGTGGGAGCTGGAGTTGGCGCCCGCCGGTAGACGGCATTGGCGGAAGTGCTTGACTTCATCGTCGTCATGAAGCATCCGCTCCGTGCACGCATCGTAGCCAGACATTAGCTCCATGGCAGCTGAAAGTGGATGGTGTGGCGCATCCGCCGTGTTGGACATGGCGGAGGGGTGGGATTTCACCGCCGTGATGATTTGAAGCACCTCTCCATGCATACGTGCATCATCATTACCATACATAGCTGGCATGGGTTCTTGACTTCTTGTCAATCAATCAAACAAACAAACAAACACCATACGATGGGTTATAAATAAATAAAAGGCCAATATTTACAGTGATTATTTAATCATGTTGCGTAGCATTTTCTTCACAAGCAGAAATGAAGTGCGTGTTAGAGCGTCTCCAACAAATTACCTATCATCAATCTCTAAAAGTTTATATAAGTGAATCTCCTATTATTGGTAGCTTAGCCTTTCCTTTTCTTCTCCAAAACATTATCAATACATTTTAAATTGATAGATGGGTTGAATCTCCTAATTTAAGGGAGATGGGAGAAGATTTTGAGCAATTACTTAAAGTTTTAGATATTAAGATATGATAAGTAATAATCTGTTGAAGTAACCATAATCCCTTATACATTCAGTTTCAGAAGCATCTGTTTTGCCCTCTGAAACATTGCCTTCTGTAATTGGGAGAAGTTAAATTGTTTGCCAAAAGTTGGACAAAACTGTTTGCCAATGATTTCAGAAGTTACTTTGCTGCTTCGTAATTGGGGGAAGTTAAATGAGTTTTACTCCGCTCAATCTGGTTATCGACGTTTCTTTGTCGGCTCCACACATCTTTTGAACCCCGCAAACTGACTTCTCTTTTTTTTTTTTTGCGACTGTGTGGATGTCTTGGGCACCGCTTCGCTGCAAGTTCTTCCTGTGGTTAGACAGATGTTGGACAGTGGACAAGTTGGCACGCCAAGGCTTGCCGTACCAGCCCTGCTGGCCGCTATGCGACCATAAGGAGGAGGAAGACATCGAGCACCTCCTTTCAACTTGCGTCTTCTCCCGCCAAGTTTGGTTCGCTGCCCTAGGCAAGTTCGGCCTGCAAGCAATGGCACCAGGTCCACACGATGACTCTTTTCCAAGATGGTGGCACGAGGCGACACGAAGGGCTCCAAAGGTGGTGCGAAAGGGCCTCAACTCCATGATGATCCTCCTACCGTGGACCCTATGGAAACATAGAAATCGGTGTGTGTTTGTTGGAGTGACAGTCTCGGTAGTGCTCCAAAGAGGCAAGTGAGCAGGCACATTTCTGGACTTTGGCGGGCGCGAAGGCCCTGCGTGTGCTGCTAGAGCAAGCTGCATAGGCAACCAACTTGTAGGGGCTGTATAGATTGTTCAATGGGCGCGTTCATGCAAAAATACTAACCCCAGCCATGGAATCAGCTTGTAATCAGACCATTTTTTTCTATCTATCAATGAAACGACACGCAGCTCTCCTCTCCTGCGTGTAAAGAAAACATATCTCGGATACTAAAAAGAAATTGAAAAATAAATAAATTGAAGGGCAGTGTTTCCAACCAGCAGATTAAAGCTGGTTTGTGCAAGTGCAACTCATATAGAGTCTGACTTCACACACTTTAGTCCTTGGTATTAGCTAAGCACATCAATGCATCACCCTGGAACCAAATGCACCTAATGATCACAGGAATTATCTACTGCATGTCTGCATATGAGACAGCATGGTACATGTGATGGAAAGATGAGTGACAGACAGGCTTCAAGCGCTCTTGCATTGACAATGATGGAAAGGACATTCAACAAGTTGAAGAGTTCATTCCTTGTTGCTCTTGGGCCTTATTTAGATTGGGGTTAGGAATCAGTATTTGGCACTATAGTACTTTCGTTTGTATTTGACAATTATTATCCAATCATGGCCTAACTAGGCTCAAAAGATTCGTCTCGTAATTTACAATCAAACTGTGTAATTAGTTATTTTTTTATCTACATTTAATACTTCATGCATGTGTCCAAAGATTTGATGTGATGAAGAGAGAGTGAAAAAACTTGTAATCTAAACAAGGCCTTGGTGCTTCAAAGTATCATTGTCACTGCTAAGCTGGCTGTTCGTCTTTTTAGCAGAAGTGCATCTGTATGCTTGTTACCTAGCCTGCAAAATAGAAGGCTTGACTCAGGGTGTAGAAAATATACCTCTGAAATCTGAAATGGCATATATGAATACAGAAGGAAGCTTTTGATATGCATTGTGATAAAGAGAAGGTCAACCGACCCAAAAGGAGAGATGAAAAGCACCCATAGTAAACTGTAAACCTGAGCCACTCACTCAGTCACTCAAGAGGTGAAAACAGACGCTCCCTCCTGTGTACAGGCTGTCTCTCACTGCACTGATTTGATTTGTTGCAAATACGTTAAAAGCTCATTTTTGTGTGTGTGAGAGCCACCAAATTCAGGACAAGTAATGACAATGAAGGGCACCCTCAAAGAATCGAAAAATCCCAATTCCTTTGTGTCAAATCAGATTCCATTGCATCCATTTGACATTTGGGGCTTGTTTAGATGCAAAAAATTTTGCAAAATGAGTATTGTAGTGTTTTCGTTGTTATTTAGCAAATAGTGTTCAATCATAGTCTAATTAGGCTTAAAAGATTCGTCTCGTGGATTTCATCTAAACTGTGTAATTAGTTTTATTTTTTATTTATATTTAATGCTTCATGCATGCGTCAAAGATTCGATGTGACGGGGAATGTGAAAAATTTTGCAAACTAAACTGGACCTTGGACTCAAATTTTTCATCATGGCCTTGTTTAGATGACATCAAAGTTTCAAGTTTTTTTACTCTCTCTCCATCACATCAATTTTTGGACATATGCATGGAGCATTAAATATAGGTAAAAAAAGTAACTAATTACACAGTTTGTTTGTAAATCACGAGACGAATCTTTTGAGCCTAGTTAGTCCATAATCGGACAAAATTTATCAAATACAAATGAAACATGCTACAGTGTCCAGATTACAAAAATTTACAATCTAAACAAGACCATAGAATTG
Organism: Miscanthus lutarioriparius; assembly: GCA_904845875.1. NCBI lineage: Eukaryota > Viridiplantae > Streptophyta > Magnoliopsida > Poales > Poaceae > Miscanthus > Miscanthus lutarioriparius. The sequence goes on along the minus strand of CAJGYO010000007.1, from coordinate 149,661,246 downwards.
GGAGATTCTCTTCCCTGCTAGCTAGCAAGTAGTAGCAGACTAGCAGCACCTAGCAGCCTAGCACAGCATCCATCCAGTTCCTCCTCCCTTTTGAAAATGAGCAAGAAAATAATCATCTTTTCTTTAGGGCGTGTTTAAGTCCAGAAAGTTAGAATTTGGGGATCACCAGATGTCGATTGTTTCGTAAAGCATCGGCAAGTGAATTTATAGTAATGCGGCGTTAGGCTCGGATGGTGCGCTAAAGGACACAGGATTTATACCGGTTCGGCAAAACGCCCCTACGCCCGGGCTTTGTTGTTATTTGTGTTATTAGCACCGTAACGATCGTAGTAAGGGATACAAATAACCGAGAGGGACTGGTCCCAAGTCTCCGATCAAGGATTGAAAGGTGGTCAAGAGCTTCAGAAGCTGCTTGAATGTGTGTGAGTGCGTTCTATTGTTTTTGTCCTCCTTTTCTTCCGTCCCCTTGATAGAAGAAGCGCATCCCTTTTATAGATGAAGGGGCCGGCTTTACAAGGGTAAGGGCTCCAGACGCGCATTTACTTAGTCTTGTGGCTCACGCCTACTGGTCGTCCTCCACCTGATGAGTGCGAAGGAAGATAAGTGTTTACAATGTTGTCGATGTCTCTGCAGGATGTCGTGGTTAGTCACGTATCGCTGCCCTTTGTAGTATGGGCTTGGTGATGATTGGTTTTGACTTATGAGCCTCCCCAGCCTTTGCTCACGCCTCGGGTTCTCATGAGTCCTCGTTGGGAGAATGCGGGTCGGGGTCCGGTGTAACGCCGTGGTCAAGGCCTTCGACCGGGAGGACCAGGGGTCGGGAAGCGGGCGCCACTCCTCGTCCACCGTGTGGTGACGGAATACCCATCGCTCGTGGAGATAGCAAATTTTTCCGGATCGTAGCGGTTGTCGTATATCTTCGCAGGTTCCGTGTCCCAGAGCCGGGCGGCGCCTACAACTACGCAATAATACCTTTTGGGCTCATGGGCGCCTGAAGGGTCTAAAGCTTTAGTCCTGTCGTTCCTCGGCGGTCCTTTTCTCGCCAGTATTTATGGTCGTTGGAGCCATGGTTGACCCGAACGCCTTGTCTCGCCTGCACTCATCATTATGAGGGATAGATATCGATCGTATGCGAGGCTCGCTCAGGCCGTCGGGTGAGGCTGACCCCGCCTCTCGGGTCAAGCGAGACGGAATTCCCCTGACCCTCTAAGCGTGATCCGAGCCCGCCTCAAGGCGTCAAGGGCGAGGCGGAGTTTATCCTCGGCCTCGGGCGAGACCGAACCCGCCCTATAGGCGTAGAGAGATTAGCCTGAGCTTTGGGGCGAGGTAGGGTTATCCTACCAAGGCATCGGCAAGTGGCTGACCTCGCCCCTCCGGCTGTCAGGCGAGACGGAATTATCCCAAAATTTCGGGCGAGACTGAGCCCGCACTCAAGGCGTCGGGCTAACCAACTCATCACTCGAACAAGGGATGACATGGTGCCCTTATGCATCTAGAAGTTTTTTACGTTCGGTGGTCATCGGTTCCACCTTCAGGTACCTTGGTATTAGGTCCCGGCGCCCTGACTCTAGGTGATTCGGGTAGAACCGCCTGGAGGGTGTTTTTCCGAGGGGTCGTGGCGCCCCGCTTAATGGGGACCGATTCGGTGTGCTTCTCCCATGGATTGTTCAGTAGATTCCTTCTTAGTTAGGCCGGCCATGAAGTTGTCGGGCCCTAGGTGGGCCAAAGAGAAAAGAAACGGCCTTTGTGGCTTGTGCTTCCTGTGGGTGAGAGTCCGGATTCGCTTGGGGAAGGCGAACCGTCCACCGAGATTTTTTTGGGATGAGAGGATAGGGACCATGCGGGCGCGTGTCCCACGACGTGACGCGTGTGGCGTGGCGCACCCGGAGATCGAGGCGGGCGGTTGCCCTTCTCACGTCCGTCGCCCCTTATAAAACCGCTGGGTTCGCCCCCTGGTCCCGTGTTTCACTCCCTTCCTTTATGCTCAAACATCCGCCGCCAATCTTCCCAGCCTCTTGCGCCCGACCGCCACCGTCGACCGGCCTGCGTTTGTGTTTCACCAGCCCGTTAAGCTCGCACGCTACCGCCCTTCCCTCCCCGCTTTAATGGAGTTGTGGGGCGATCAAGCATCACTTCCCTGGCGCCCTGAGGGCCTCGTCCGCCGTGGCCTTCTCCGCCCACTATCCGCCCAGTCAGAGTGGTTGCTCCCCATGGCGAGGGGTGAGCCGGTGCCGCTCAAGGGTATGTCGTCTCCTTTGCCATCTTCCATGAGCGGGATTCGGGTACCATGCGATAGATTTCTTCGGGGTTATTAGATTTCTATGAGGTAGAGCTGCAGCATCTCACTCCCAATGGGATTCAAATATGGCGGCGTTAGGTTGCTGCAGGCGAGGGTTTCCGGATCGATCCCATTTTGATCTGTGGGGCGGTATTTCTTTAGCGTTAGTCATCAAGAGGAAGATTGGGGGAAAGAAGTGGGCGCTACCGATGGGGTGTGCCAAGATTCACCGCGCCATACCCGATCGAAGGGTTACCCGTACATGCGTCCGCTACATCCAACAAGGGATGGCATTCGTTTATGTTAGGGATGATGTGAGTGCCACCCTACCAAGTACACCGGACGTCTTATTGTGGATGCCCGGGCGTCGTGCAAAGACAAGAAGCACATCTCCGACCTTCTCTCCGCCCTCCATGCCTCAAGGGTCGGGGTGTAAAGGGTCGGGATTATCGGTGCCTACCACGCGAGGAGGGTGGCGCCACCGATGATTCGATGTGCTTCCCTCGCATCGGATGACGCCAGGATGTCGCTTGAGGGACGGTGCTCGCGACGAGGCGCTCCCTCTTATTTGGAAGTGGCGCAGCGTGTCAAGGAGGCGACGGAGCCGACGAAGGATTCCCGCCCAGGGTCCTCGACATCGTTCAGTCCTCCAAAGCCTCGGGTTCTTCGAATTCGTAAGCCCTCTTCTCCCGCATTCTTTTCTTTCTCTTGAATCTCCTCTTTAACACTTGTTCTCAGTGTTGCTAGCCTAGTCTTCAATAGCCCAACCATGCCGAAGGACAAGGTTGTGGCGGCGGTGAATCGACTCACGAAAGCGGGACAAGAAGGCAAAGGAGGATATGAAGAAGGCGAAACGATAAGCAGAGAGCACGGATCGGGAGAGGACGGAGTAGTGAGGATGACGATGATGATGATGATGATGATGACGACGACGAGGTAGCCGCCGACGTGATTGGGGCGCCCCGGAGGACGCAGGACACGCCGACGAGTGGCCACCCATCCGTCTGGGGCCTTCCTTTCCACGCGGAGGGAAGTGGATCGATGAGGTCGCGGGAGGCCGGCGAAGTCCGCCTTTCGCACGCGGGCGCTTTGGCCGAGGACCGTGATGGGGAAGGCGAACTGCCGCCATCCCCGAGGCGACGATGAAGGGGAGCAGCTGTCGCACCCGTGAGATGATTCAGTCACAACGAGACGATGGGGAGGAGCGACTCACCCTGCCGGAGCAGGGGGTAGGCATGAAACGGTCCCGCCAGATGAGCTGAGCAGGTCCATCCCCAAAACGCTTCACGTACGAGGACGCCAACGTAAGCTGTTGATTCCTCCGTCCTTTTTCCCTTTTTATTTTGACTTAACTTTATTACTTTATGTGCGTTTCTGCGAGACGGTCACCCCTCGGGCTGGCGCCCAAGAAGAGTCTCGCCCTTCAAGTGATGACGGAAGCGCCGCTGGAGCCACCTCTGTTTGGTAGGAGTGGTGCCGGATGTCGGGCGCGTTAGCCGTGAACTCATCGGCATCCAAGGTGGCTCCACATCCGCGAGGTTATCGAGCGAGCGGTCTCTTCCAAACAACGGCTGGCCGAGACATTGACAATTTGGTGGTGGCTCGCAAAGCCAGCACCGACGCTCATGGTGGCACCGAGGCGCAGGCGACAACAATGGACAATCTCTCCAGCCGGAGGGTCTCGAGTGCGGTGGTGGTGCTCGAGGGGAGCTTCCCCTGTCGCAGAGTCGCCCGCATGGATGTCAACCCGGCGTCGGCTCTTTTCTCGCTTCGATGATCATTAGAGCATGGAGCGGGAGGGTCACATCGGGATCTCGACCATGCTTAACGCCTGATCAACGAGAGCCTCCGTGAGATCGTTATCCCTACCACTCGTGTATTTTCTGGACTTTCTTCTTTCTTCATGTGCTTTTGTGTTCTCGATAACCTTCTTCCTCCCTCGGACTCTTGTTGCTCGTGAGTCGGGATAAATCCCATCTCCACCACGAAGGCGACGAGAGGATCGCAAGGAGGCCCGGCCGCGAAGGCGTTTAATGCTCGGCACCCTGTGCACGTTAGGATGCGGAGGAGGTGCAGTTCGAGGACACATCGTGCAGGTCTAAATCATGGAGAGGAGATGCCGACAGAGCAGGGCAATGGGGCCGAATAAGGCCAACCAAGTCCTCAAGGAGCCGGAGATGGAGCGGGACCTCCCCAAGGCCGAGAGTAGGGCCACAGCAAGCAAGCAGAAGTGGACGAGCGCCGAGGTGGTCCGCTTCTCCGGGCGGAGCTTGACGACGCGGTGAGAGGAAAGTGCCGCCAAGCTGAGAAAGAGGTTGCCTAGCTGCAGAGCCCTTCAGTTGAGAGTGATGAGCACGATCTTCTACAAGCCATGCGGCGGGGTCGCCCTAACGCCTCGAATGTGACGGAGCCGGTGGAGACCAGGCAGCCTGCTGCGGCTCGTGTCGGAGGTATCACGGCTCGCGTGGGCCACTTGAGGAGAGTGCCTTTCACGCCGGGATTACCGACCTCCCGCTCGCGCGAGAAGGAAATAAACCCAAAGTGATGAGCGAAGGCTTTCCGCCCACCTACGAGGATGAAGAGTGGAAATGGAGAAGATGGTTGCTCCCTTGCAAAAAACCGCGCAATCCTGAGATGGTTCTCCTCATGAAGTAATTAGTCGAACAATTTTGAGAATAACTTATATGTAATATGTGAACAAGTGTCGTACTTTTCGAGTCCGGGCGCCTTTCGTGCTTTTAAGCGCCTTAATTTCGCTTTTGTTTGATTTTTTTGATTTCATTTTTACGGTCTTACCAATATGTTCTCCTGAATTATGCCGCCGATATGCGAGGAGATTGTTCCGAAGAAGGAGAGGAGGTAGTCGACTTAACAGCCCCCTTGAGTAAGGTCCGCCCCCACACTCATTGGGGTCGGGTGTTACCGGAGACCGCCGTGGTTCTCGTGATAATGGATGCCATCGCTAATCCCTCACTCGCGCTCCAAATGTCCCAACGGGAACTCTATGGGCTCGCAAGGTCCTTTGTCCCACGATTATTTGGCCCTGCCTTGCGTGGTCGGGGTCGGCCGTTATTTGCGTCCCCATCCTCCTCCTCCGATACTTGCCTCGACGGCTTGAGTCGCTCAACGAGCTCGCTGTTGAGCTCCATCATTTGCGATGGGGTCGCGCCTCCGGTGCAACTCCCCTCCCCCGATGCCTGCTCGATCTCCGGGGGTCTGATGGCCTCTCCGATGGAGATTCGCTCGAGGTTAGAATCGAACGAGAGAAGGTCAAGATGTCCCTGTTCGCTTCGAGCGGGGTCGGGCCCATTGGGCTTCGCTATCTCTCCTCGGCTCGTTTCACAGCGCGGCCTCGAGGCCTTTCAAGGGCCGACCTTCCAACCTCCTCCGGTTTGATCCGCGACGATGCTGCAGCGCGAATCATTGGGATGCAATTTTTTGCATATGCCCAAATAAAGGTGGTGACGCCTGGTGGTATGGTGGCGGAAAAGCGGCGCGGTTCGGGTCGGACGCTTGCTGGGTTGGAAAAACCGTGCATAAGAATTGCCATTCTTTGTTTTGTGCCCGGATCCGAAATGGCACGGCACGAGAGGCGACCATCCTTCTTTGCGCCGTCACGTGACGCGAGCGCGACGATTTTCCGGTGAATAGAAACATCGTAGCTATCGGGCGTAGGGTTTGCTAGTTCGCGCCTCAAAGCTTTGTGCCGAGTCGCTTTTAGTTTCGCGCACGAGGGGTCGGGTGAAGAGGATGTCCGGATTGGTAGTCATCCTCGACGCCCCTCGCTTTGCCAACAAATTCTAACGCGGCGATGAGAGGATCGACTGCGGCGGCGGAAGAACGCGCCAGGTGCGTGGTCCGCCAAAATTTGTCGCGTTCGCGTGTCGCCCGCGGATACCAGTTCTTCGGAGAATCGCTGAAGGAGCGCGCGTTATGCGCGCCTCCTCTTTAGGGAGGGAGAGGAGTTCTCACCACCTCCCTTCTCGCCTCCCGAGCCGCTATCTCCTTCTTCTTCCTTTCCGCCAAACGCGTCCGCCGTTCCCGAGTGAGGCAAGAGTAATGCCAGAGATAGAGCACAAACTTGCTTGATGGTTTGCGCGGTCGGAGGTTATCCAACGACGAGTGCGCGCGTCCGGCGCCGGGAAGAAAGGAGGCGCTGGCGATGGCGCCTGTCGCGCGCAGGCGTCGCCATATATCAGTTATCGGTTATGGTGGGATGATGGCGTTAGTCTTCGTGACGCTGTGAAGCGACGGCGCGAGGAGGCAGGACGCGGCGGCGAGATGGCGCGGCGCGGTGCGCGGCCCGGAGCGAGGCGTGGTCGTGAGGACGCGCGCGTTGAGGACGTCGAGCGTCTTGACGGCGCGGAGGCGAGCCGGCCGTACACGCCCGACGCCGCTGCCGATGGGCGGAGAGCGGTGGCACGGTGATGAAGACGACTGGCAGGTCGGCGCGGAGGTCGGCGGGCGGTCGGCGGTAGGCCTGGCGAGCGCGGCGGCAATGACATCGCTTTGTAAGGGGAATCATCCTTGGCTTATGTAGAGTCATTTTAACGCTTTCAACCCTTCTCATGGTCTAAGTCATAGGAAACGAACGTAATGCGGAAGAGCGGCGTCGGAGGACCATTGATTCGGCGTCGAGAGCTTTGCAAGTAGGGAAAGCGTATTACATAGGTTACGATCATATGAGGGTGCGGGCGCTCACTAAGGATGGCGAAAAAACCGATGGAAAAGTGTAAGCTTATTTTAAGGATAGAAACGACGGTCAGCCAATGTTCCAAAGAGAAGCTCGTCGATGGTTTTCAACGTGGGACTGGATGTAGGCGTCGAGTTTGTGGCGATCGCCACAAGGCGGAGGTCGTCCGACGCGAAGGCTCGACCCCGCACCTGGTCGAAGGACGCGACGGCGGCGCTCTTGGTGAGCGCTGATTCTTGGCGGCGAGGTCCGGTTCGGAGCTCAGCATGCCGAAAAAGCCCATCCGGACGGCGGCGGCGGCTCGGCGGCGGGCCTTGAAGGAGCATGTTTATCGGCGGGATGTTCATCCTGGAATCTAATTTCCTCCCGGTGAACTACGCTTTGTTGTCTGGGATGATGGAGTTCGTGAGGAAAGAGGGAGATGTCGGAAAGAACAAAACGTCGGATTTGGTGGATATTGGCGGAATCCATTTTGGCACAGGGAGGAAGAGGCGGGGCCCAGGAGGGAATGGGGAACATCGGCTTCTGCCGGAGGGCTTGCCGCCATTTATACCCTTCGCAGCCTCGACCAATGACGGCCGGCTTAGTGCGGCATGGTGGGCCCCTCCGCATTCCCTCTGTCTCTACAAGAACGGCGGATTTGGCAGCTGCCTGAGAGGCTGACGCGCTGGGAGGATCGGACTCCATTGACTGTTGGGCACCACGTTGGGGCCTCAGTGAGAGGAAGGAGGAGACGCGGGAGCGGCGTGGACTGCTCTCCGTTCGTTGGGGCCGGAATGGAAGGGCGGCTCCAGACTTGGTTGCCTCCCACTACGTCTACGTGTATATGTTTCGCCTGCGGACTCTGGCTCGCCTCGTCTGCAGTCTGCTCGATGGGGTAATGGACCATTTCATTATATTTCAATTCTTCTTTTGTTTTCCCACCTATTTGGACAAATATAGCAAACTTACCTGTAACTGGTTATACTCGACTATCTGCGTGTCGCAGTGGTGTAGCTTCCTTTTTGTGATGAGGACGGTGTTATTCTCCGGGAGTAGCGGTTTCGCGACAGATATTATGGGAGTGGCGGATCTTACTATTAGAAATTCCGATTTACCTCCATCGCATGGAGGAACTGGAAAAATGCAAAATAAAGTTTCACCAAATTCATTTTGAATAGAAAAAACTATCCAATATTTATGGCATCGGGCCCATCCTGTGATATATGCACTAGGAAAATACATTTCATGACACATCTTAGGATAATACCTATTTGATATTATTAATATTACTTTTTTTGGTGGCTGTACGTTGCCCCGCCGCTTCTTCAAACCAAACGCATTGGTCAAACTCAAAAGCGGATAGACTTGATACTTTGCAATGTCTGTTTAATTTGCTAGACGGAGGGAGTCATTTGACACGGGATAAAGCAGTTTGTCCATAGGGTTGCCGGTCAAGGTGAAATTAAACCTTTCCTTAACAACATTTGAGGTGGAGAGGAGTCGGCATAGCCCCTTGTCTAGGGAGCAGCGCCCCGACGGACTTTTTTGTCTCGAGCTACTGGGATCCAAGAGGATGTCCTCGAACCTCTCCGATTCGAACGATCCCGGACGACTTCTTTGCGTCTGGTGTCCCTCACCGACCTCCTCCTCGAGGGTGACGAGCTCTTGAGGATGCGATGATCCATTCGTCCGCATTCGACCTCGGGTGCCGATGGTTGATCCTACGGGCTCCCAAAGCATCTTCAATAATTCACGCTCACGCCGTGAAAGTCCCCGGGAAAAAGGGTCAGCATGTCCCCACCCAAAAGTGACTGGGTTTCAGTGGCACGGCTGCTTGCCTTCCCTGCACGACGCCATGGAAAGGTGCGCTTGGGACCGCTGCTCATCGGCCCTTTCTTCTTCTCACGTGATGTTGAGGCCGCTGCCCCATCCATCAAGATTTTGGTGAGCCGCTTTGCAACGATCGGGTCGACTATTTTTGAAACCTTCCCGGTGTGGGATGGCATCATGGTCGGTCCGGTCGAAAGGTTATTTCACCACCGGAGATAGGTTGGCAATACCGTCCAATGCAGACACTTGCGCATTGAGTCGAGGGGCGCTGAGACAATTGAAACATGTTTCCTTCCCCCCCGCTCCTCCTTGTTAAGGCAAAACACTTGCAAAAACACTTGAAAACCATTGCAAACATACGTAATATCTAGATAAAATACTTGCGGCATATATGTAAAAAGTATGCAACATCGCAGATAAACACAATTGCAATCAATACGTATTTCAAGAAACACAGCATACATTGAAACATATCTTTGCATCATATGTGTACAACCATTACAACATAATGCAACATTACGTCTACATTTGCAAAGCCGGGGTTTGTTTGGCCGTAATCATCCTAAACAAATTGCAACATACCTGTCAAAGGCCCGAGGGCTCGGCAAACATCTAAAACACTTGAAACATATTGCAACATGTCTGACACGGAGGAGCTTACATCGTCCTTGTAGGATTGCCTTATTGGGCATCGTCGAGACAATGAACTTTCCGCAAATCTCCCGTTAAGCAATCCTCGGACGCTATCTGCCTCCATCGACCATCTGCGCAATGGCTACGCCCGATGTTACGGCACGAGCATCCCCATGGCATGCGGTGGGGCTGTTCGAATCATGATTGATGTCCGCGCGTACCGCGCACATCGATCACCTGCCGTCTTAGGCCCCTCCAGGCGAGACCCTTCCCCCGGATGGCATCCGGATTGTTCGTAGGTGGCCTCTTCCTGGGCGCAATGGAGCATTCTCGGGAAGGGTGGGTGGCTCCCCTCTTTGGAATCCGGTGCGGAGAAGCGATCTCCTCGTTGAGGAGCTCGTAGAAGCTCCTGGCCTCGATCTAGTGGGTGGAGCAAATGTGAGGCAATGGGATGGTAGGCAGAGGCTTCTTTGGGTGACGGGACTCCACCTCGGCATTTGGCAGGTTGATTCTTCTTTTAGTCCCACCAGCCTCATATATTTGGATGCGTGGTGGTCATATAGAAACTTACTTCGTTATAGGCTCCTATATTTATCTGCGTGTCTTATTATTCTTTTTTGGATCAGATAGTGGAAGGATTATGGTGGTCAAACTTAGGCAAAATGTGTGAAGTGCGCTTCTATTGTTTTTGTTCTCCTTTTCTTCGTTGATAGAAGAAGCTCCCCTTTATGAGGTGCGAGAAATTCAGTGTTTACAATGTTGTCGATGTTCTGCGAGGATCTCCATCTTGCACAGAATCTTTGCTCGCTGCAGGGTATGAAAAATGCATACCATTGCCCACGAGTTTCCACCTCGTTGGGGAGAATTCGGGAAAAACTAGCAATATTTAAGGACCCATTTGTAGAAAGGAGGACTAGCAATATATATGAATACCCATCGTTACTAGGGGAAATACATTTCATGACATATCTTATGATAATACCATTTGGATATTAAATGCTTAATATTACTTTCTTTATAAGTCGTTGGTCAAACTCATCAGATAGACTTGATACTTTATGAATGGATCTAGTGTACATGGATCTTTTGGTTTATCCTCCATCTTGGACAAGGTGAAATTAAACCTTTCCTTAACATACATTTGAGGTTTTTTACGTGGAAATTAGTGTTCAAACATGAAAGTAATTAAGCTCAAAACGTTAAATTCATTGTAATAATTAGTTTTTTTCAGTCTATATTTAATACTCCATACAAACCTTGATGAAATATTCGATGTGTCGGATCCATTTTGGGCGAAACTCAACACGCGCTTACCAGTAGTAGAATAGAATTTAGGTAGCAGATAGTACAGCACAGGTTAGTCATATCCTACAATAGTTATTAGATTGCTGTAATTTACAATATCCGGCACACCGGCAGGTAGGGACAAGCGAGTTGAATTAGTCTGCACATAGAGAGGAGATGAGTGGTGACAAAGTGACGAGGTCTCCGTCGTCTCACTCACAGCTATGACCAGCTCAGCCGATGCTGCCCCTTGATGGCCTGCACATCTGTCTTCAGGTTCAGAGAGTCTGCCCTGCCCATGGAAATCTTGGTCAGTGCAGTGTTAGGGCCATGTTTAGTTGGCCACCGAATCGACGCCGCCGGATTTTCTAGCGCTATGTAGCCTACGATGGCGTTTTGTTTTATTTCGATAATAATTGTTCGATCGTTGACTAATTAGGCTTAAAATGTTCGTCTCGCTCGCAAGTACAACCAAACTGTGCAATTAGTTTTTGATTTCACAACATTAAACTTTCACGTACATGTACTACATTTAATGTGACGGGGAATCTTCTTTTTGCATAGTGACAAATTCAGGAATTGGTGGAACTAAAAGGCCTTAGGTGCAGGCCGATCCTCAACCTCCGGAGTCAACCCTTTGATTCGATGTCATTTGCACTTGCAGCACCAACGACTGCCTCTTTGCACGCGAAAAGCAACAGCATACTATATAGTAGCTTCAGTAAAAAAAGCTCAAATTCATATTCAGTAGTTGCCCTCTGAATGAACGAATGACTGAATTGGGTGTAAAGACAAAAGGCAACAGGATATATAGTAGCTTTGGTAGTAATTAGTAGTTGTAGTTGCCCCCTCTGAATAAATGAACTAATGAATGACTGAATTGGGTGTAAGATTCAGTCAGCAAAGCACACGGCCGGTGCGGAGGGGGAGGAGCAAGGTCAACCGCAACTTGCAGCTGGTCCAGTTGTGGATTGCTTTACAGTCAGTTGTTGGGGGAGATGAGAATCAGAAGAAGACACTAGTCAAGATTCGACGAGGAAACACAAGAATTCACAAAGGCTACGCTAGCTCTTGCTCGTACAACAATGGACAATCTCTTCTGCTATGCTCTTCAGCATTCACAACAATTAAATTAAAACACACACAAACTAATCCAACAAGATGTTAGTTTTACATACAGGCTCTTCATCTACAGGACATGAGAAACAAGAGAGCGTTTTACTGGCACCCTGCAGGTGGCAGCAGTACAAATCAAAGAATGGTACAGTACAGGGCAATGGGGGAAGAATAATTTGTGATCCCCAAAGCAAGCAAGCAAGCAAGCAATTCGTCGACGAACGCCGCCCGCCTCAGAAGGAGTACTGGTGCTGCGGCGGCGGCACGCCTGACGCGGACGCAGCGGCGGCATTGGCGGTGCCGGCGCGCGCGCTGAGGTCCATACAGCGGACGACCTCCGCGCGGCAGGCGACGACGCGGTGGAACACCGCGCGCACCTGCCGCTCCAGCGGCGCGAGCCCGTCCTCGAGCGCCCGGCACGCCGCCGCCAGCTCCTCGGCGCGCTCCGTCACGTCCCGCGCGCGCTCCTCGCCCACGATCCCCTGCCGCCGCCGCTCCTCGTCCTCCTCCTCCTCCTCTTCCTCGGCGATCTCCTCCAGCACGCTGTTGAGCTCGCGCGCGCGCGCGCTCCACGGCCTGCATCTCCGCGAGGAGCCCCGCCGTGGGCGCGGAGCCGGAGCAAGACCCTTCTTTTCCTTGCGCCTCCACTCCTCCGCGATCCGCTCCTGCAGCGCGGACATGGGCGCCGCCCACTGCGCCTGCTTGGGCGGCGCGACGGGGGGGTTGCTGGCCGCGGACGCCCGGTCCTGGCACGGCACGGCGCCGACCAGCGCCCACGTGGCGAAGACGAGGACCGAGCTCATGGTGTAGAGCGCCAGTCCGAGCCCGCACCCCACCGCCGCCGCGGCGGGCGACGACTGCGGCGGCGGCGCGAGGTGCGCCGCCATCGCGTTCATGTGTCGCCCCGCGGACCAGTTCTTGGAGACGCTGAAGGAGCGCGCGCGCATGGTGCGCGAGGAGGGCGAGACCACGGACCCGCCGGAGCCGCCGCAGGCCTTGGCGGAGGCGGAGTCGTCGGCGGGGAAGAGCCTGGCGATGGCCCTGCGCGCGCGGGCGAGGTGTGCGGTGTGAAGCGACGGCGCGAGGAGGCAGGACGCGGCGGCGAGCGCGGCGCGGTGCGCGGCCCGGAGCGAGGCGAGCGTGAGGGACGCCGCGTTGAGGACGTCGAGCGTCTTGACGGCGCGGTCGAGGAGGTCGGCGGCGAGGCGGTCGGCGGGGGGCCTGGCGAGCGCGGCGGCAACGGGGGTCAGCGCGAGCACGCCGCGGAAGGCGGCGTCGGAGGACACGACGGCGTCGAGGAGCTTGGAGAGGAACGGGAGGGAGAGGAGCGGGGCGCTCGGGGTGGCGTGCGCGGAGAGCGCTTTGAGGCGGTCGGCGACGTGGGACTGGAGGGCGTCGAGCGCCAGGAGCTCGTCGTCCTGCGCCGGGTCGAAGGACGCGACGGCGGTGGCGCTGCGGCGGAAGCTCAGCATGCCGAAGAAGCCCATCCCGGACGGCGGCGGCGGCTCGGCGGCGGCCATGGTGTTTATCGGCGGGGATGGGCCTGGGCCTGCGCTTTGCCTTTCTGGGAAGAGGATGAGGAGGAAGAGGGAGGCGGAGTCGTCGTGGTCGGAGGCACAGGGAGGAAGAGGGGAGGGGAGGGAATGGTGGGGAACCGCGGCTTCTGCGGGGCCGCCATTTATACGGCCTCGACGATGACGGCCGGCGGTGGTGGGCTCGCATTCCCCTCTGTCTCTGAGAGGCTGACGCGTGGGTCCACGGACTGTTGGGCACCACGTGTCAGTGAGAGGAAGGAGGAGACGCGGGGAGCGGCGTGGACTGGTTCGTTGGGGCCGGAATGGAAGGGAGGCGGCTGACTTGGTTGCCTCCCACTACGTCTACGTGTATATGTTTCGCCTGCGGACTCGGCTCGCCTCGTCTGCAGTCTGCTCGATGGGGTAATGGACCATTTCCATTATATTTCCAATTCTTCTTTTGTTTTCCCATATATTTGGACAAATATAGCAAACTTACCTGTAACTGTTATACTCCTATCTGCGTGTCTTATTATTCTTTTTTCGCGACAGATATTATGGGAGTGGCGGATCTTGGCGAGAAATTCATTTTACCTCCATCTTGGAAAAAATGCAAAATAAAGTTTCACCAAATTCATTTGTAGAAAAAACTAGCAATATTTATGGCACCAGATATATGCACTAGGAAAATACATTTCATGACACATCTTAGGATAATACCTATTTGATATTATTAATATTACTTTTTATAAGCTTGGTCAAACTCAAAACGGATAGACTTGATACTTTGCAATGTCTGTTTAATTTGCTAGACGGAGGGAGTACAGGGATAAAGCAGTTTGTCCATAGGTTGCCGGTCAAGGTGAAATTAAACCTTTCCTTAACAACATTTGAGGTGGAGGGTGCGGCATAGCCCCCTTTGTCTAGGGGCAGCGCTCGACGTTCGGTCTGAGTCCCGCGTCCGGACGCCCGCGCAGTAGTTTCTCAGGCTCGCACCAATAATTCACGCTCACGCTCACAAAAAAAACAGCATGTCCCCACCTGCGTCTGGGTTTCACGTGCCCACGCGGGGACCGCTCGCGTCCCCTTCTTTTCTCACGTGTATTGCAACATGTGCAACACTCGATCTATTTTTGAAACATCCAGATGCAACACTTGCAACATACGTCTGAAGACAATTGAAACATGTTTCTGAAACACTTGCAAAAACACTTGAAAACCATTGCAAACATACGTAATATCTAGATAAAATACTTGCAGCATATATGTAAAAAGTATGCAACATCCAGATAAACACAATTGCAACAATACGTTCAAAAACACAGATTAAACATTGGAAACATATCTTTGCATCATATGTGTACAACCATTACAACATATGCAACATTCTGGTCTACATTTGCAACATTCATCTGAAACAAATTGCAATATACCTCTGAAACATCTAAAACACTTGAAACATACGCTTGCAACATGCATTTTCAGCACATCGCAAACATCTCCTTGCTGCTTGCGAAATGGAGGCTCGCCGGCGTGTGGAGTTCACCGGAGGCACCTGCGCCGTTGCCACCATCGACCAGATGGACCCCACCTACTACGAGGCCGGCGGGGACCCCTTCGTGGCCGCTGGTATTGTGGGCTCGACACGCAGCTCCCTGTAGCCCCTGCAACCGGTGTCGTAGTCCCCACAACCATCAGATCTCTCGCTACGCAGTGGATCTAGTGGAAGGAGCAGCGAGGCAAAATGGGATGGAGGCACATGGCGCTGGTATTTCCATTTTATTTCCAATTCTTCTTTTGTTTTCCCATATATTTGGATAGATATAGCAAACTTACTTGTAACTGTTATACTCCTATCTGCGTGTCTTATTATTCTTTTTTTGCGACAGATATTATGGGAGTGGCGGATC
The DNA here is from genome assembly GCA_904845875.1 of Miscanthus lutarioriparius. Lineage (NCBI taxonomy): Eukaryota > Viridiplantae > Streptophyta > Magnoliopsida > Poales > Poaceae > Miscanthus > Miscanthus lutarioriparius. The sequence goes on along the minus strand of CAJGYO010000007.1, from coordinate 149,646,006 downwards.
TTGGCGAGAAATTCATTTTACCTCCATCTTGGAAAAAAATGCAAAATAAAGTTTCACCAAATTCATTTGTAGAAAAAACTAGCAATATTTATGACACCAGTTATATGTACTAGGAAAATACATTTCATGACACATCTTATGATAATACCTATTTGATATTATTAATATTACTTTTTATAAGCTTGGTCAAACTCAAAACAGATAGACTTGATACTTTGCAATGTCTGCTTAATTAAGCTAGACGGAGGGAGTACATGGATAAAGCGGTTTGCCCATAGGTTGCTTGGACAAGGTGAAATTAAACCTTTCCTTAACAACATTTGAGGTGGAGGTGCGGGATAGCCCCCCTTTGTGTTAGGGGCACGAGTGCCCGAACGTTCCGTCCGAGGCCAGCGTCCTAATGCTCTCGCGCAGTTATTTATCGCTTCCACACCAAAGAATCCACGCTTCGTGCTCGCAAAAAAAAAAAGCAACGTCCCGCTTATACGTGCTTGCGTGGGGACCGCTTATGTCCTCACCGCTTTCTCGCCGCATTGCAACATGTGCAACATTCAATCTACTTTTGAAACATCCAGATGCAACACTTGCAACATACGTCTGAAGACAATTGAAATACTTAAAACATGTTTCTGAAACACTTGCAAAAACACTTAAAAACCATTGCAAACATACGCAATATCTAGATAAAATACTTGCAGCATACGTGTTAAACGTATGCAACATCCAGATAAACACACCTGCAACAATACATCCAAAAACACAGATGAAACATTGGGAACAGACATTTGCATCATACGTGTACAACCATTGCAACATATGCAACATTCTGATCTACATTTGCAACATTCATCTGAAACAAATTTCAACATACCTCTGAAACATCTAAAACACTTGAAACATACGCTTGCGACATGCATTTTCAGCACATCGCAGACATCTCCTTGCTGCTTGCGAAATGGATGCTCACCGGCATGTGGAGTTCACTGGAGGTAGCTGCGTTGTTGCCACCATAGACCAGATGGACTCCACCTACTACGAGGCCGGCGGGGACCCCTTCGTGGCCGCTGGTATCGTGGGCTCAACACGCAGCCCCCTATAGCCCCTGCAACCGGTGTCGCAGTCCCCACAACCATCGGATCTCTCGCCACGCAGTGGATATGGTGGAAGGAGCAGCGAGGCAAAATGGGGCGGAGGCATGCGACGCGTGATGCCCCCACCACGGTCAGGCGCTGCACGGTACAGGGCACCGCCCGGACATGTGTGAGGAGGTGGCAGCGCTTTGGGCCAACGAAGGGAGAGAGGGGGAGGGAGGAGGGAGGAGAGAGAGAGAGAGAGAGAGAGAGAGAGAGAGAGGAAGGGGAGAGGTCAGTGGAACCTGAGACGATCCAAGACGTCGGACCGACGGCTCACGGGTGGGAGTGGCAGTGTCATCTCTGATGGCCAGCGGATATGAAGCCAGTCTGGCGTCAATTGTTTCTTTTCTTTTTTCTTGCGATGCAGGTGAGCGGCGCGAGTGGGTTGGTCCATCCGTCCGTCCGAACGCCCGGATCTAATCGTTATCGTTTGTTTTAATAAACCTCCATCCCTTAAAGCACCTAAAAGTTAGAAATAAGTTTTTTTAGAAAAGAAAAGTTAGAAAGAAGTTGGTTATAGAAAGAAAAATTACTAGAAAAGTCGTATATAAATGCAAAAGTAGTCGTTTTCCTTGAACTACACTACACTAAGCGAATGTGTTGACAAAATGTGGAGCGCAAGCTCAACCTTGAACCCACTTGCAAGAGAGCGCTCGAGTTGCCACTCCGAGACACATGTATGCTTGCGAACAATCATCGGTGGCTTCCTCACAAGATTTGAATAAGAAGTCCGTGCTTGTGTCACCACTGTGACAGACTCAAATTATGATATCCCAAAGTTGTCTAACTTCGTATAGTGCTCCTGTCACCTGCATGAGCCCTGGGTATCCTCATCAGGTCATAGGGCGCCGGCGAGGAAAAGGGCGAGGAGGAGGCCAACCAAATGAGGAAGAAGGGGTGACCATGAGAGAGAGAGAGAGAGAGAGAGAGAGAGAGAGAGAGAGAGGAGGCCGACCGGCTGGGCAGAGAAAGAGTTCAGACATTTTTTTTTATTTCTATGATTCCCACTTATAAATCCTAGGTTAATCTTAAAAATTGGGACCACTTAAATAAGTAAAATCAAATCATTGCATACAATCAGAATTAGACATATATTAGGGATGCCCTAAAGAGATGTAGGCAAGTAAGGGAGGAATAAGAGGAAAGAAAAAAAAATAACAATGAAACGAGGAAGAGCTAGTCCCCATCGGACCATTGTATATATATATCCTTTTTATTCAGGAGGAGCTAATCCGATGGGGGCTAGCTCTTCCTCCTTGTTTCATTGTTCATTGTAAAAAGGGGAAAGAAAAAATAACTAATCTGCCATTAGGTGTTTTTATTTCCCCTTTTTACTCAATTTCACTTTGATATATATATCCTTTATTTATCTTTAACAGAAAGGACCAAATATATACTGCCAACATTGAAGCGGCATGATCTGTATAATAACCTACAGCTATGATGTATATCATTTTATATATTGAATATATAAGCATCAAGAAAACAATGTTTGCTCGAAATGAATGTAATAGTAAACATTGATGTCCCTATCCGAAGTGTAAATATAATGTGTCTACAGCTAGCTAATGTGTTATTATATATTACTCCTCCTATATAGGAGTATCTTGTATCTGTACAGTGCCAGCTGACTTAAAAAGCACAGAAGAACTTGCTGATGTTTCACGCTCTTAGCTGGCTCCAAAGACTCAGCAAACGGATTATGAAATAAAATGGAGCCTGCCTGCTTGCGTGCACGAAGCGCACCAACTTAACTCATGAGGACACCTATGCTTTTGTTTCTTATATACGTGATGGATTTTTTTTTCAATGTGCGAGTGTGACATCAGGTTTTGATTTTTTTTATATATATTTTGCACGACAGCAAAGAAACAGGGGAGGGGAGAGGAGAGGACACCCCAAGTGGCCAAACCCAAAGTAATAGGACGGGGCAGGCTATGGGCTATGGGCTATGGCATCTGAATATTAATCTCTTTGATGATGATGGATGGAGAAGAAGGGCGTGTTTCATAGTGGTCCACGAGTAGCTTCTCCTGCGCGGCAAGCAAACGTTTGAAAATACTAATACGCTCCACTGGTGAAGTTCTGAAAATCCCGCTAAAAGGAGTGTGGGAGCGGAAAATACTAGCTTTATTTGGCTGGCATCCTTACGATCCCATGGGGCCAACATGCGGGTGGGGTCCGATTTGTCCCGAGGGCACATCAGCGCGGGTAAGGCCAGCGCGGCGGCACAGGGAGAGGTGGAGGTTATGTGACGTGGCGCGGAGTGGAAAAACAGTGGCATGAGCTAATTCGAGGGTAGCATAGGCTAGCGTCTTGTTCGCTTGGCTTATAATCCGTATATTTTCAGCCAACGAATAGTATTTTTCTCTCACAACAAATCAGCCAACAATACTTTCAGCCATGACTTATCAGCCAAGCAAACATGGCATAGGTCGGGAGATATATGGCAGCGCAGAGGGGGGAGACGGTGGCACAGGTGAGACCACGACATGTGAGGCCGGCGTGGAGGTGTGGCCGTGTGGGGAGGGGTTGTATACGGGACGGCAACGTGTCCATGCGGTGAAGATAGAAGGGTACAAAGAGGTAGACAAGGCTGGTGTGCCATGCGTGTGTAGCTCTACCAGACTATCGTGCGATGGTGATAAGGTGGAAAGAGAAAAGAATAAAGAAAAATTATAGTAGAAAAATAAAGAGGAAAATAAAGAGGAAAAGGGTACTACGGATATTTCCTTTTCAACTAACAAGAGAATCTTTATTAACAGATATTTTTCTAACCAGTAAAGCAAAAGTTAAACAAAGTTGCTCAATCAGAGAAGCTATAGTTAGAGCTCTACCAAACGGAACATAATGCAATTACATAGATAGATTGCGCGCACATGGCGGGGCCCCCTTTGTCCTTCCTCCTCTTTTGGTGCTTGGTTAGTGCAGCCTCAGGTGGTACAATATAAAGAAGCTACTGCCAGTGCCACCCATCATCCAACCGTCTTACAGCTCCGCACAGCATTGCAAGGGTCAGTACATCACTTGATGAAAACATGAAATCCACCAATCCCCTTTTCTTAGTAGTGTGGTACTGTAGTTACTATGACACGCGTGATGCAATTGTGCTTTGATTTATTATAAAAGAAAAACAACATTATTTATTTGAAGCAGTCACGACGATAAGTTCAAGCCGCTTACAGGCCTACATTTCCACCAGCCACACCACCACTTGCATATAGAAATCATCCGCATGGTAAAAACGACAGGAAGAGGCTTGAAAAAAAAAAGAAACATAGGTAAAGGCTAAAGCAGAGATTACCGCAAAAGCATGTTTTCCATGTTTGTGCCGCCCTGATCACTACTTAAGCTCAAGCAGCCTGTAGTTGACTCGGCAATAAGAGGGCGTTATTTCAATATAATCTCAGAGCAATTCTACGTGAAAAGTTATTTTTTTTTGTTTTTTCATGATGAAGTCGCGTACTAGAAAAGATCTCTTCCAGGTTAGCCAAGTCCTTTCTTTTTTCTCATCCGAGAACGTGGATCGCACGTAGTTCATCCAAATAAGCTAGAGCATCACAGCGACTGGACCAGTAAAAAAAGAAGAAGAGAGAATCCAAGGCTGATCGCTGTTAGTACGGCAAAGGTAAACACGCTGACCTGGCCAAGGGTGACTTGGTTGGTTTCACCACCCTTGTGCGTGGACTCGGTCGTGATGTACTCCTACAGGCACACAGCCAAACAGGCGCAGCAGATCCGTACGGGTCAGATACATAGGGCCATCCCGTCCGTCCGTCGTACGGCGCGGACAGATCGGCACCGCTGACTGTGGAGACCCCACGGATCATATGCGGGCACGAAAGCCAGGGGAGGGGAGTAGCGGACGGTGACGTGTGGAGATGGAAAATGATTGCCGTCGTTGGATTGGGCTGCATTCTGGACTGTGCACTACCTATATGATCGCTACGACTCGAATGTGTCGTCGCCGTCCTCGATCGTAGCTTTCTTCTCGTGCACCCCAAGTGATGGAAGAGAAACTTAGTATATTAAGAAAATATATGGATTACAATGTTTGGTTGATCTAAGTCGAACATTTTTATATTTAATCGTCAATTCAAAAAGTATAAGTTAACAACAGATTTATTAAGTGTACTGAACTTCTTCTTTATCAATAGAAATGGGCACCGTCTTGTGCCGGTTTCGTTCAAAAAAAAAAGTTGTAGCAAAAGCTCGATACGTATGGTGTGGCGCATCGAATTGAACATGGCGGCCGGCTAAAATTAAACCACGATGTCACCTCTGGCAAAATTAAATTTGCCTCTTCAGTTTAAATACATAAATAGATATAAATAGACGGTAAGCTTTGCGGTCGGCGGCCGGTGGGGCGGGAGCTCGGTCGCCAGTGTGAGAGGGCGTCATGGGGGGGAGGGCCCAGCGTCGGGGTGGGGGTGAGCCGCCCACTCCTACAACACCGCCGCCATCTCCATGGATCTTACTCGTGCTCCATGGGTCTCGCCGGAGTGGGAGGGGAGGGCCAACGGATCCACAGGCGTTGGGCGCTCCTGGTGGGTGAGGACGCCGAGGTCGTGGGATGGGCGCCCCCGGGGTGGGGGAAGAAGGGGCCACTGGGGTGGTGGAGGAGGCCGCCGGGGTGGGTGGGGGAGCACGCCGGGCGGCCGGCGTGCCTGGCGAAGATGTGCGCAGGCGGCCTCTGCCTCGGCCAGCCGCGCGGTCCTAGCTCCGCTGCGGACCTGCTTTGTTTTTTTGTTCTCAGAAACTACGATGACTCAGCTGGACGAGTGGATAAGCTGGACGAGGCGAGCGGATAGGAGGTAGTCATTTGGGCTGGCTATGCGGCCCATGAACGGAAGCGTCTGGGCGGACGGACGCCCTGCTACAAGCATTATCGTGGACGAATACATACTCCCTTCATTCCAAAATAGATGTTATTCTCACTTCCCAAGAAGTCAAAGACTTTTAACTATGATCAAATATATAAAAAATATTAATATTTATAATACATAATTAGCATAGTTAGATAGATCGTTGAATATGTTTTTATAATAAACTTATTTGAAAATATAAATATTGCACATATTTTTTATAAATGTAGTTAAAGTTGAAAGTTTAATCTTGCACGTATTTCATAAGAACTTTTATTTTGGGACGGAGGGAGCAGTTAGCGTGCCAAAGCCAAAGAGACGCGCTGGTAGTGTGCCAAAGCCGAGAGGTTGATTCATTGATGCAGATGGCACTGATGATGGAGCAGTGAGAGCGAGCGAGAGCCGAGAGGTGATGAATTGAATGACTGCGCGTATATACGTGGATAGATCTATCATATCATGCGAGCGACGACTCTGCCTGCCGTGTGGACGACTAGCATTGCAAGACCGTATACACGTATATACTCAGCTACTCGTTTGTCTGCCTGGGTGTCCTTGCTTTAATCCCTTCTTGACTACACGTTTTTTACCAAGACCCGATGATGGATGGAAACTGAATGGAATTGATAGATGAGATGAGATGAACAATTACTTACTAATATATGCATCAGCATCAGCACAATGCAGAAACCAGCCTGCGAAAACGACGACCCATTATCCTCTGCCGGCCACTCGTACATATATTTTCCCATGCATATCTGGTTCCTTGTCTGCGCCGGCGTCGACGTCACGGCCGTCGCTTCATTCTCCGCTCCACCACGCGTATGCAAATACAATACAGGCGGCGCCCCTGTCCGCCGGCTCGGCTCCGGCACTCCGGCCGGCGACATGGCAAACATGAACCGACAGCAGGCTGCCTAAACTATACGACATCTATCTCTGGGCTTTTCCAGGCAAACTGGAAGCAGAAGAGAACAGCACCAGCTTCCATCTCTTTACTAAGTATATAATAACAATACATACATATATAGATAATAAGATACTAAATATATACATATATGCTTTGCTGTATACTACTGCACATGTGTTTTTGCATCTCCAAGAGAACAGGGATTATCATTAAACAACACAGCTCTCAGCAGTCGCCTGCCCTGCACTGCCATACGATAAAAAAGTTAACACACACACACACACACACACACACACAGAGGCTGCAGTGGAACCTTGCGCAGGCACGCCACGCGTCAAACTCGGTCAAGCAACAGCGCCAACAGATATTCCGCAAAATTCAAAGAAACCGGCATTCTTTTCTCTATTGCGGCACTTTGCACATTCATTATATAGAAAAAAATAAATAAAGATGATGTGCATGACTAATCTAGTGCATGCGAAGGCTTGATAAAGACACTAGTTACGAGTGCTCAACCGAGTACAACATGCTTTTGCATGCATGGCAAGCGGTGCTGAAATGAGTAGGGGTGTGGTTGTATTCGGTTGATGCTCGCTGGGATGCTGCTCGCGTACTGCTCGATTGCCGAACATAATCCTTTGTATATATGCTTGTGAAACTCTTTTCCATTAAGACGTGCCATGAGTCCATGACACGCTCGTGCGGAAAGGCAAGCGATGGGGTTGTTTGAGCGACTAGCCCCGATCCTAAGTTGCGTGGGCCTACTAGAGCCGAATTGAAACTCAAAAGAACCTTGATATGATAAGTGGCTTGCTATCAGAAACGCTCACGATCGCAACTTGTAGTGACTCATGGGACTCATTATACGCACTGCTAGACCTGTGAGTACTAATGAAACTATGGCGCTTGGCGAATCACAATGCGGTCGGAGCCTTAGAAATGCGAGACGTCATGACTTCGTTCACGCGTCGCAGCTCAGGCGGCGCCAATTGATGATGTGTCACAGTGATGGCTTATTGTTGTGTTTGAGTTTTAAGACCATACGTACGCCAAGTGCTAACACAAACATTACATATCTATAAGGAGGGACCCCCTCGTTTCGGTGGCTTAGAGCGGTCACTCCACCACGCCACCCTCGAGACAGGCCCTGTGAACCATAGCGTGTGGTGGGGATGGGGTTCCCAATCCTCCGTCAGGTCAAAACAACTCTCCTTTTGGTTGGAACGCGACACACTGACCCAACTTCATATAAAAGACCTAAACTCTGGATCTTAGCACAACAATTCCTATGGTTACCAACCGTGTCACAGTACGGCTGATCTCGCCGAGTAATCTAATCCCTACCTACGAAACAAAGAACACAAGCAAGAACTCGAAAGAAGCAACTCAATTCAAGTGACAATTCGCAGATCTACTATCAAACACTCGAAGTTAGGGTTTCACAACCAATGATAGCAACTATTCGAAGACAGACTGATCTCAAGCAAAACCACAAACCTAACTTGGGCGATGAAGACTTGATATAAAGTATTTGAGGCGTGATACCCATAGACGCGACCCCTTAATGGGATATAAGATGATATATGGCACAACGGAACAAAAGACAGTGAAGCAGCACCCTGACAGATTCTTGAAGTTGTCTTCCTTCGACGATCCCTGTTGATTCCGGTGGAATTTTGATGTAAAACAAAATTCATTGGTTAGCTTATGAAACTATTTTTTTCATGCATATGTGGATCGTGAAAAACGGAGTCCATATGCGTTTGGGGCTCTGTTTTACTACAGGCTGGTCCTAGAGGTTAAGGCATACTCGAACTCGAGTTGAACTAGACCTCTCGCTTGACTTGGACGTCCTTGCCAGTCTTCTCTACCTCCACACCTCTCTCCAAGTACTTAATGACATTTTATGTTCCTGAGCATGATAACATCATTAGGTAGTAATATATTTTCAAAACTATAAAAAATATTGCTTAAAAACGAGCTCATCTTTAGATTTAGTTGTCGCATTCGAGCTCTAGTCATTAGATATTGCATAACGGCTGAAGGATCAACCGGTGCATCCGAAGGAATGATTCCCTCGTCAGCACATTGCCCCCAAACAAAGAGAAAAATCATCATTTGATATCCATGTGATAGGGTCTTTCTTCCGCTACTCTTGCAAACTCGAAATTTCCTACTCCTTTCATTATAAATTATAAGATGTTTTGGATTTTCTAGATACACAACTCTTGTTGTACACTTAGATATACACATGTATGTACAAAGGTCAAACCATCTTATAATTTGGATTGAATAATTTGACACTCACTTAAATTTTCTTGCCTAAATTTCCTAGTATTTGACACTTAAACTTTCTGGCCTAACCTGACACCACCGTTCATGTTGAGCTCTAACGGTGCTAAGTGGCGAATTTAAATGACCATTTTACACCTCTGCACGTGCAAAAGTTATCTGCACATAAACAAGGCGAATCTGCATACCCAGAAGGTGGGCGTTCTTTTCTTTTCCTTGTTCAAATGGAAACGTCCTCTCTTTTTTGGTATTTTCATTTGATTCTTTAAATGTATATGTACTGACATACTTTCATACAAGTGGTTATATTAACCAATAATCAGTTAATCGGGGATGGGATGGAATGAAGCTGGTTTTAGGGCTGTTTTGGATGAGAGACAAGGAGCAAAGTCATCCCCTGGAATATTCGTAGCATATTCGGCTGACTCCCATCCCTCGAAATCGAGGGAACAGAGTCATCCCCGATTCACGCCGTCTGGAACGCGATTGGGCAGCGTGGCCGGCGAACTCTGCGCTGGGGAAGGGATTGCGCCGACGAGAAGGAGAAGCAGCAGGGGGTGGGGCCTAGGGCGGGCCGCGGGCGGAGGAGCAGAGGGCGTGGAGGCTCCTCTCTCATGGCGGCCTGAGCTCGCGGCTCGAGGCGCGGCGCTACGCGGAAAAGATGAGATGCGGCCGAAAAAAAAAACTCACGAGGATTCAGTTCGAGTGTTCGACCGCAAAAAAAAGGTTGCTGGAGACAATGGCAGGGAGGGTCCAAGTATTGGTAGATTGATCGTACACGTTTGCATAAAAAAAAGATCGGTCTACACGTGATGTCGAGGATGGCAGGTGGGGCTGTCTAAAATAAAGTTGGACCCACGGTTACCTGCTTTTTAACGGTGTCAAATCTAGCATCCATCATATGCATATTTATCTCTTCATCCAAACACAAAATAAGTCCATCCCGACCCTTATCGACTAAATAGAAAATAGAGCCGTCCCATCCCATTCCAAGAATCAGAGACGTGACCGTCCCACACCACCCTGACTCCCAATCAAACGCTACCTAAGTTGTACCAAGATTCAAACACGAGACCGAGCTTCAGCTCGGATGGCAAAGGCTTGCAGTGGGCAGCCTGCCCACCAGGGTTCGAACCCTGGTGCTCACCGGGATTTATTCCCAAAAATCTGTAGCCTCTCTCGCGTGGAGGCACAAGGAGATTGCGACGCGCCCGTCGCCTACGAAATCAGTGCATTTCGGTGATCTCAAGAAGGACGCGGTCTTCATGATTTGAGTATAGTTGTAGCTTTGTTTGTACACGGGTGGTGTGAGTAGCGTGCGTGTGTTGAGTGAGCGTGCGTGTGTACGAACAGATGCTACAGCTGTACTCAGATGAGAGGCACAAAAAAAATCAAACACAGACCAACAATAAGTTGTACCATAATTCAAAGGCAGACCAACAAAGAGGAGACGCCAAGCACACTGCTCTAAGGCTAGTCTCAAAGAAGGTTTCATGAGTGTTTCATAGGTATTAGTATTAAATAAACTGACATGACATATATAAATAAAGAGATAGATGATAAAAAATTCATGAGATAAAATAAGTTTTATTATAATTAAACTTGTTTACACTGTTTTTAATAACTGAAAGTTTTAGAAAAAGAGACAAAATTTTTATTTTCATGAGTATTTCATAGGTATTAAATGAACTGACATGATATAATATAAATGAAGAGAATGATGTTAAGATTTAATGAGATAAAATGTTTTTTATCGGAATAAAACTTGTTAAAACAGTTTCTAATAAAGGAAAGTCTTGGAAAAAGAGACATAAAATCCTCACTAAGACTGGCCTAACCTGTACAATTCATGAGTAGCTGATTAGCCGCTTCAGACACATGAGGTGTACACACATTTAAGTTCACATATTCATCCATGTTCACATACACACCAAGTCCATATCCATTACATAGAACAAAAAATGAAGCATATGAGAATCACACTCAGCCTTCTTTTACTCCTTGTGCTCATTGAATCCTCCTTTTGTCCTTGTCCATCAGAGAAGCAAGTGTTTGCTCTATGATCGAAGAAAACTCAACGAAAATTGACTCAAGCTGATTTGAGCCACCTTTTGACCTACACATGCATGTATGGCGGTAGAGAAAACTATCACAGAATCGTCCAATTTATACAAGATCAAGTATGACTACCCCGCTAAGAACATTGGCACACGTATACTATCACTTATATAAACCCGGTAGTCCGTCGATTGTCACGAAGAACGTCGAATAAGCTACATCAAAACAAAGATCATACTCGATTAAGCAAATACACATCACATACAAGGAGTTTGCAGCTAAAATAATACTACAGTTGAGTTCACAAATATTTAGTACAATACTGATTTCAAATCTGATTAGAGGAAAGGAAACAACATAGCTTTGAAATGCTTACAAATAACATAAGTTCAAAATATAAAGCTAGCTTAAATGACATCCTCCAACAAAAGCATAGATGAAAAACATCTACAGATTTTCAACAGCAGCACAACAGGCACTCGTTTTAGCCATAACTGGAGATCTAAACATCCAACAAAGATGTTCTTGGACTTTTTTGAAATCTTATGAAATTACCTATAACTTTCTTATTATTACCCAAAGCTGATTCAAAAGTTAACATGGTCAAACAACATGAAAAAGCATTTCTGTCTAGACTTCGACAAAATCTAACACTGAGCTTTAGATATTTGTAACTAGAGTTCTAGTCCACCAAAAGTTATGTTATTTAACATTTTGAAAAGCCTAAGAAAAGTACTACAACTCTCTTGTTTCCACCAAGAGTTGATTTAAAGTGCTAACTAGGTAAAAGAAAAGCACAACCTATCAGATCTGTACATAACACATGCAAAACCTAACATGGAATTTGTAAATTCCATAACTCCCAAACCAGTTAGCCTAAAATCATAAAATTTTAGGACAACAAAGATCAACAAGTTCTACAACTTTTGTATAGTCCCACATTCACAGAAAACATCATTTACATTAAAAAACAGGGGCACAACAGAAACTAGGTCTGCAGCCATTTCAACATATAAGTAGAAAGGTTGTTTTCTTGTTTCTTTAACAAGATCACACATTTTTCTGAAAAAAATTAAAACAAAAATCAAAAACTAAAACTCGAACAAGGCTAGATATTAAATTCAGTGGTCTGTAACTTGCTATTTTGATTTAATAAAAACAACCACCGTGTGAAGAAAAAAAACTACCAGAGCTATTATGAGAGGTAAGGTAATTAGAGTGCAATCTAAGATTTCATTCAACAAAATACAAAATACAGAACTAGTACTCTCTCCATTCTAATTTCTAGGTCGTTTTTGTTTTTATAAATTCAGAACCAGTACTTTTATTATATATCTAGACATATCATATATCTAGGTACATAGCAAAAACTATGTACCTAGAAAAGCTAAAGCGACCTATAATTTTGGACCTGTTTTGGCTTTTCTAGATATATATAGTTTTTTTATTCACTCAGACATACACTATGTAGGTACATAGTAAAAACAATGTATTTAGAAAAGCCAAAACTTCTTATAATTTGGTACAAAGGGGTACTATTTTGATGCTCCAAAACTAGTTTTTTTTTTCTTTTTTTCTTAGTTGTACTTTCCAGGGTTCAACTGTGGTGACAAAGACAGTAATTAAAATTCACCACAAGCATGTAGGTTGTTCCAAATAATCATGAGAATAAATGTGAAATTGAAACATATGTGGAAAAGACATAGATGTTGCTGGTACTTCATCCACCAATGGCACAATGGGACTTTAAGCTGATTTGGTGGTCCTTACCCTCTTCTTTGGCGGTTCTCTAAGTTCTCCTTCCAGTCCAAATTGTAAGTCATTCTGACTTTTCTAGATACAAATAATACAAACAATTTTATTATGTATCTAGACACAATGTATATCTAGATGCGTAGCAAAAACTACATAGCTAGAAAAGCTAAGCTAGAACGATTTACAATTTGGAACAGAGTGAGTACATAATCTTTTCATCAACACCTACATGTTCATTCTCTAGTAGGTCTTGTTTGGATGCACGTGTATTCACCCCAATGCACATGTGGTGGAGTGGAATGAAATGTAATTTAGTTCAATTCCACTCCAATCCACTTCAACACGTGGATTGAGATGAATACGTACGCATCCAAACAAGGCCGTAATGAATTTCTAAGATTGGTATCCTCATCTTGTTCTATTGTGTTTTTATGCTGCCCTTGCACATCAAAATGCCATTCAGTGATTTGGTAGGATCACAATATTAAGTGAACATGTTGATGACCTTTGTCTTTGTTTACCAAACATCAACATTTGGTCTGATTTTACTTTTGGAAAAGTTTCAAGAACATCATAGTATTGGATGTGCGCAGCTTCCAAATAGCCTGTAGGGCACTGGTCTACAATTACAATTGATTCAATAAGATTCTTATAATATATTTCCAATCAGAATCGACAACCTTCTCTATGGAAAAATATCTCACACCCTTTGTGGCTTTCTCATGATTGCCACGAAGTTTAATTTTGAGTAAATAAATTGTATCTGGATCAATCCTGAAAGCAAAGACAACCTGATGCATGATCATTGCTAGGTAGACAACCAGAAAAATACAGATGCTCAACTCACCCTTAAGCCATTCATGATGATGCTTTTGTTGTTGCACATGCGCCTTTGCTAGGAGAGGCCAACCCGGGGCATCTGGGCGAACACGCAAGTGCGCCGCCACATGCAGGTAGACCTGTGCCTCGGGTTAAGTCCACCATCGGGCCAAAGCCGCACCTCCATCATCGGGCCAGCACGCCTCAAGCCTGGCTCCGGCCGTGTCGCCAAGTGAGCAAGACTTCGAGCCGTCACCCGCAACTGCCCATGTAGCGACACATGCATGCCCACACGCCACGGGGTGAGGCCGACCCAGGTCACCACATGATCGGCCCCAAGCACCGTCAGGTGAGGCCGCCCTGGGCAAGCGTGCCTGCACCCTATTGCGATGCCTGCCATAAAGATGCACCGCCGGGTCAGGCCACCCTAGGTGACCATGCCTCCATCCTGATGTGATGCCCGCCATAGGAGCACCACTGTCTTCACTAATCGGTGTTGGCCTCCATCTCCATGGCCGCCTGATCTAGGGTTTAGAGAGGCTGGTTCACATGTCTGCACTAGATGGTTCGAGCAATATTGGGAGAAGGCCAAATGGTTAGGGATAAATTTTGTCCATATGACAAAAGAACTAACTCGGTCCACACAGCCAACTAGCAGAAATAGGATGAAATTGAACAGCAGTGTAAATTTAGGGATGGACAATCAAGTGTATATCAAATAGAGAAATTCAAGCTTTGCAAGGGCCATGCAAGGAAGACCCCAATTATATGGGTCATATATAGGTGTCAAACAGGGAACTACTGTTCACACAATAGATATAGAGCTGGCCAGGCGCCCAGACCAGATTAGAATATCTATCTGCTTGTAATATCTATCAGTTTGTTGTCAGAGTAATGGCCAAACCACCGGCCATACAAAAGCATGATCCACGTACATAAATATGAAGCCACATAAATCTCAATCAGGTCGGCACGCCTTGCGCTGGTCACTCCCCTTGCTCAATTTCCGCTGACTCACTTGAGCTAGGCTCATCTTTGAGTTCGTTATTTGGGCTGCTGCGCAAGATCAAGAAACCACTTAGTATCATATTTATTACAACAGTATCAACTGCTTACAGAAAAGGTGTAGTATCATACAAGACATAAATAAAGGATTGCGTAACCCATTCAACTAATTCATCTGTGCCAAGATATTTCAAAATCAGGCAAATGGCAATGGCCCCAGCAGCACAAGGGTCATTCGGCTAGCTGCGCTGCAGCAGCCAACCAGCAAAGGACAAGCAAGCAAGCAGCAGCAGGAAGCCAGCGGTGGCAGCAACTTAAATGTGGAGCGAACAGCGCAAATAAAACTGAGACGAACCACAATTTGATTTCATTTTGGTTACAGCATGATACATTCATTTTCAGAAGGCAATCAGCAGTACCAAGAAACACTCCTGTAACATTACTTCTACATTAAGACATCATCCCTGATGGACCAGATACATTTATGCAGAACACAATTCTAGAATTGTGACTAAGCAAGAGCACCTAGACAAATAGATGAATGCGTACTGCGTACAGCAGGGCCAGAATCCAGAGACAACATTATGGGAAAAGGGCAAACAACTCTATGTCCAGGTAATGCAACTTAAAAAGTATGCAGGCAACCTTTTTTTTAAAAAGGCAGGCAACCAATTAGTCCTACACATTTGAGTTGAGCAACCATCCAAAAGTTTGTGCTAAACAGGGATGCTAGAAAAATGTTGATACATGGGGGTCTCACCATAATCAAACATAGATGATTATGCATCCACTATTTATGTAATCGCAAAGAATAAAGAGTTAGGGGAAAGAGTTATCGCAACTAACCTTCCGTTGCTATTAGATGATTCATCAGTGATATCTTTAATAGCTTGATTGAGTGCATGAAGAGCTATCTTCTTAACCTGCCGTTGCAGATCGACAAGACACAGAATTTAAATTTAAATATCTAGATTAATAAGTCCAGAAAGATAAGAATGCCCAAATAGAGAGGAATAGAAGCTGAGGCAGACAAAAATCGAAATAATATACACAACATTTACAATCATAAAAAGAATTAGCAAATGTTACAGGAGTATGGACGGAGTCAGTGACCGACCTCTAGTTTATCTTCATTCACCCTATGCCACTTCGGAAGCAGACGGAATTCTTCTGTTAACCTGATGCACTCTCGCACATTTTCCGGAGAAACAAAGTCAAGTGCAACCTTTATGCAAGACTGACCAATAAAAAGATGTCACTGATTAGCAGCTAATTTGATTAAGGAGCATGTCACTGATGGCAGTGGGGACGGACAGCTGTTTCTATGTCCTGTCATGTCATACCTTCAAATTTCTAACCTGGTGGGGACATCCTGCTGGGATAAATACTGCCTCACCTAGCTTCTGTTCAAATGTCCAAGGCTCGACTCCTGCAAAAGTAGCATGAAAACCAGGAAATATCACTAGGGTGAAGTTCAAGTTCAAAAAGATATAGAGGTAATTAACTAACCATATTCTTCCTTAAGCTTTCTCTTGTGGTCATTTGTTAGATAAAAACACTGATCATGTATAGGATGAGTAACCTGCCAAAAAGGGATAGCTCTTCAGCATGAAATTGGACGAACATACGTTTGTGGCCAAATAACAAGTTTGGTTACCTGCTTCACTGGCTCAAAGTTACAATGCCTAAACTCATCTGCATGCTTCATTAGATAATCATGCAGTTTGCTCACATCTTCCCGTCGGAAAATATCCCACAATGCACCACCCTCTGCTTGGTTTCCATCTACAGATGGGGCGTCATCTTCTGATTCAGGAGCCACGGTAATTCGTCCGGTCACATTTCCCTCTTCCTTGGTAGAGAGACTCTTCATTTCTAAACGATGCTTCTTCTTTTCCACTGCTGCAAACCTTTTTGCTTTGAGTTTTATTTCATCAGTATGTGTGAGGATATTGACCTGTTCAAGAAATAGAAATAGAAAATAAAAATTATGTGTGATGATATTGACCAGTTCAAGCAATAGGAATTAGAAAGTGGCATGACAAAGATGAAACTTAACCAATAAACAAAAGAATAATAAAAAAAGAATCACCAATGAACAGAAATGAAACCAGGAACATTAAGCTGGCAGATATATATTCTTGATAACTGAGACATTGTATCTAAATTTTCCAGAACTATGGTCAGCCAAAACTGCCACTAATTATAACTGGTGTTAAGCCATTACAATAACAGATGCAGCTACAACAACACCAAATTCAGGACTTCAAGCAGTTATTGCCTAAACTAGTGTTGTAGCTCTGTAAAATTCAAATGTTGTTAAGTCCTTAACAAGGCAAGCCTTTATTGTTGAGTTGCATATCAATGCCAAGAAGCATATGCAAAACTGTATATTTACCGCATCAGACATATCGCAGTGAAGCTTGGTGACAGAATCACCAATTCCCAACTCTTTGGAAACACCATATGCAATATAAGTCTTTGGACCAAGGTCTGGCTTATTAATACCCTCGGGAAGCTTTACTGCCAGATTAAGAGGGCCACATTTAGGATCTGTGTAATCGCGAAATGGCAACGCAGACATAAACTCTGCACCATGTCTAGGCAGCCGCTCCTCAAAAGAACGATGTGGTGGCCAATCTTTAAGCTTAAGTAACAGGGGCAAATCGTCTGGACCAACAAGCCCACGTGAATACCCCGTAAAAAACATATGAATGTTTACATCAACCTGCATTCAGAGTACATGAAAGTAACATTAGTTTTTAGAAGTTTCATTTCGGAAAGTCGTATCATTTCCAGCTAATAACAGTCACGAGAATATTACAAACCTCACACCAACCCAAGCATTCAAGAGCAAGAACTGAGAGCCTCTCAACTTTGTCTCTCTTCTCTCGTAAGGCACGCCACATAACCATTGGTTCCCAGCTTAACCCAGAAGTCAACGCAAGCGTATCACGGACAATTACAGGTTCACCCTTCAACCAGTGCTCCTGGAAATGATCTAAACTTCCATTTTGGACATCTGTAGCGGTTGGGCAATATATGTAGTTATCACAGGAATTCTCCCTGCAAGCTGATTTCCGCGATATACCATCATCCATGTCACCGGATTCAGTGAAGCAGGAACATTTTGATCCTTCCATCTTCACCTTCGAGCCATTATTTACCGCTGAATTGGCTTTCTCCAGTAATTCAGCCATAAACTTCTCTTCAAACAAGCACTTAAGTTCAAGAAGAGAGCTCCCACAACCACCAAATGCATTTGGTGGGCAAGGTATGGTTCCATCGTTATTCACAGTCCACTGTCTCAAGCTAGAAGTGCTGTTGTCAGCAGGAACTACATTATCTATCAACATGCCATTATGTCCATCAGATGGCCCTTTACATACAATTTTATCATGACTAACTCCCAAATGCAAATCTTCCTTGCCTCCACCATCAGCCTTGGTACCATTACCAGGAACAAGGCCTCGACGAAGCTCCTGGCAGCACCGGAGACAGAGATCGTAGTTACATTTATTGCAGGTTCTGTGGAAGTCAACAATAGATGTCCTGCAGTTGTTGCTGTTACAAATACAACAAGGAATTAGATGCTTATAAAACCAATAATTTGCATATGCTTTGTAAGTAAAGCCACACTGACCAGTATATCCGTTCATTTTTTCCACAAATGGTTAGAGGGACCTCCAGTTTGCCTGCTTCAATCCCTACTAATATAGCAAAATTAGCAAGAGAACCAAAAATATCAATGACTAATGAGTAGAAGCCATGCACGTAAACTAGAAATCCAAATGCTGACGTTGCAATCATACTACCTTTAGTTGCAGCCTCGACATTTTTCTCTTGCGTCTGCTCGTGGTGGAGTTCTTTCAGCCAAGGGAGCAGAAAGTGCACAGTACGCAGTGAGAATTTAATTTCATCTTCTTTGGACACCTTCCAGTTGACATTCTGATGAAAATTAAGGAGCAGGTGAACATCTAAAGCATACAGCCAACATGACTTGAATTGGAAATATAAAGATAGCGAAGGCATACCTCTTCCTTTTTTACTTTGGCTCGCAGACAAGCCTTGCAATTGCAAATATTACGACAAAACGGGCACTTATTCGCAAAATCATCCTCTGATAAATTTGGATACCTGTTAAAACCACGCCATGAACACAAGCAGTGGACATTAATAACAAAAAAAAATGCAATAACATTGTGACTTGTGAGAAAAGAAGCATAATGTGCATAAGGGACAAGACAAGAGTCATGGATCTAGAAAGCAAAAATGAAAATGCAACGTCACAACATGAATGCTTTAGAAGGGGGCATACCAGCGTGTGATGCATGGCACACAGTATCTCCTCCTATAATTTTTGCAGCCCTGGCACCTTACAACTCTTCCTTTGTCATTTCTCTGGCACTGATGACACATATCCGAAGTACCATCCGTCTTTTTTGTACTCTGCCAGTTCCAGTAACCAACATACGTCATGCATGTACATATAGTTAGATTTATAATTTCAAATAAAACAACAGCGTTTGAAAAACAAAGCGCAAGCTGCAATAGCAGCATCTAATAAAAATTACCAACAAGACCATAACTACACTCAAAACACAGAGACCCTATTTGTTCAAAATCCCACCTTAGGCTGCACTGTCACAGGAACATTCGGCCTGTCACGAAGACGCTTGAAATCATATTGGAGAGAAGATAGGTCAGCAACAGGATCCCTCTTTCGCTTCCGTGCAGGTCTCGGGGCTTCCTCACTCCCTTGATCTCCATTCCCCTAGAGAAAAATGAAATTGAAGAGCATAGGCAATGTTTAGGATCTGTGTTCAATTCCTTTTTAGGGAAGGAAAATAAACATAGAAGGAAAGAGCACTGACAGTAGCAGAATCCTGTGGTTGAAGCATCTCGTCCTCACCCTTGATTTCACCGTTATCCTGAAACCCGAGCCAAAACGACCAATAAGCATATCACAGAAATCAAGTCACTGCATGCCCTCTTCAATTAAATAATTGTTGTCACTGAATTAATGTTTTTTTTTAAGGAGCACAAGCAAAGCTCAGGTATGAAGGAAAAAAAAGAGTACTAGTACATTCAAAGAAGCAAAGGCAATGAAACAGCTGGACCTGATGGAAAGGAAAATAAACATCGAAGGAAAGAGCACTGACATTAGCAGAATCCTGCGGTTGAAGCATCTCGTCGTCGCCCTTGCTTTCACCGTTATCCTGAAACCCGAGCCAAAACGACCAATAAGCATATCGCAGAAATCAAATCACTGCATGCCCTCTTCAATTAAATAAGAGTTGTCACTGGATTATTTTTTTTAAAAGGAGCAAATGAAAAGCTCAGGTTCTTTATGCAGGAAAACCTGACGGGCTAAGCGAAAAGGGGAAGGGGGAGATGCCAATTTGACAAGCGAAGACATTGGGAAGGGGGAAATCAAAGGGGTTGCTGGAATCCCAATCGAAGGAGCCGAATGGTCGCAGACGCGAAGACCGCAGCAATGCCAACGGGGAGCCCCCCGTGCCTCCGCATCCATGCTTTTGTAAGTAACTAGAGCGAGGCCGAGACAAAGGCCGCGCGGCGATGCAAAGCAGCGCAGGGAGCAAGCAGCATACGCAGCTTGCTGGGAGGGGGGATTAGCCGGAACCAAATCCGGACGAGCTAGCTCATCCTCCCGTCCACGCAGAGCGGCA
This sequence comes from Miscanthus lutarioriparius, assembly GCA_904845875.1. Lineage (NCBI taxonomy): Eukaryota > Viridiplantae > Streptophyta > Magnoliopsida > Poales > Poaceae > Miscanthus > Miscanthus lutarioriparius. The sequence goes on along the minus strand of CAJGYO010000007.1, from coordinate 149,625,479 downwards.
GCGCGATTGAAGGGAAGCAGGAACCGGGTGCTGGAGGAGGGGAAGCGGAGACCTAGCTTAGCAAGTGCTGTGTCGCGTCGAATACCTCGGTGGCGTGCGCGGAGTCCTCGGCGACGGGGTCCTTCCTTGGCCTCCCGCGCCCGCGTCCGCGGCCTCGGCCTCGGCCTCGGCCTCGCTTGGGCGGCATCGGAACCGGCGGCGGCGGATGCGGAATCGGAGGCGAGGGGTTCGCGGGGAACTGGGTACGGCGCGGGCGGAGTCGAAAGTCGAAACGGGACGGGGACGGGGACGGGGACGGGGTGTGGTTGCGTTATATGACTCGGTGGGTCGACGCGACGGCCCCCACGCGTTATGGACACGCGGGGTCGGGCGGTGGCCCGCCGACTCGGCTCCGGCTGGGCCCAGCGGGCAGTGACGCGCGCACGTGTGCCGAGGAAAGGGGTTTTGTACGGCGCGGTCTGTTCGGGCCCTTGGTTTTTCCCGTGGGCGGGTTACTTTTTGAATCGCCGCGCGGGTGCAGGCGGTGGTGAAACCTGAAACTGGAGGCAGGCTTTGGCGGTAAGAAAGAAAGGAAAATTTACTGTGGGATCGTCGCGACTCTAGCGGGCCAGCGGGGCTCAGATTCGTTCGGTGGGGGCCCGATACGGCCCAGCGTGGAGCTTCGCGTTGACAGGCCGACCACCAAATCGACCGGACCACCAAATCGACCGGATGCCCAAAGCCTTCCTGACTGACATCGTGCTCAAGTGTAGGTGTAGCAGCGTACTCCTATGTGAGTAGCAGACGCGTTCCTGATCCGGTGATCCCGCTGCCATACTAGGTCCCACGTCACCAACCGATGTGTTTCATTTCATCCAAAAAAACAAGAGTCACCAACCGATGCCGATGCAGCTCCAAACACACACGTCCACTTGCTCTCACCTCACCTGTTGACAGCGACAATGTGCTGCATTTTTCTCATAATAAGTGCCGTTCTCAAAATTTATAAAAATTTTCTAGATTCCCCGTCACATCGAATCTTTGGACGTATACATGAAGCATTAAATATAAATAAAAAATAAAACTAATTACACAGTTTAGACGAAATTCACGAGACGAATCTTTTAAGCCTAATTAGACTATAATTAGACACTAATTGCTAAATAAAACGAAAGTGCTACAATACTATTTCCAAAAAAAAATCGCCAACTAAACAAGGCCTAAGAGATCAGATCCTAATACCACACAACACACAGTAATAAGCACATACACTGAGCCTGTTCGCTGGTTGATTTCTGGATTAATAAGCTCAATTGATGCTAATTTGTTGTGAGAAAAAAACACTGTTGGCTACCTGACAAGCCTTAATAAAACCATCAAGCGAACAGTCTCGTCGATAGCATTTTGCATGGACATATGCCACCTCACAAGGACACACCAAGACAGCGTTTCAACTCCAGGGATTCAACACCTCAATCAATGGAAGCAAGCAATTGCACTACCAAACAATCATAGGTATTCTCATCACTCACCAGTCACCACCAGTCCACAACAATGACAATATCATCTTCTCAAGGTACAACAGCACCCAGTTAATAATAATCGCGAGAAAAAAAAAACAAATTTAACTTGAAAATAACCCCAAGACAATAACAGTAGTGCAGTGCCACACATACACCAACAGCAAACGCAATCATCATCACCTTCCTAACAATAATAATAACCTAACACAACATCTTTACACGTGCTTTCTTTCCTTTCCCTTTCCCCTTCCTCCTTTATGTTACAAAGGCCACCGCCGCCCGGCGATGATGACCGACGATGTAGCTCCTCAACTCCTGAACCCAAAGTTTGACCACCTCCTCCCGGCCTCCTTCTTCGCCCGCTGCGAGTTGGTCACGAACAGGTTCTCCAGCGACTTCTGCTTCCGGTTCCGCGACCGCCCCGCCTCTTTCAGGAGCTCTGCCAGCCGCTTCTTCTCGTCCTCCACATCCGGGTTCGCCGTGCCAAGCTTCTCTTCCCTCACCTTCAGCACGTGCTCCAGGATCTCAATTGCATCCTCCACTCTGAACGTATACATAATCGGGAATATATGCAGATGCACATTAGTAGCTATAATGCGACATGGATGGATCATCCAGTAAGAATAACTATTTTCAGAGGTATAAGAACTACAACTACATACAAGCATGGCAGAGCCTCAATTACACTGTCCTGCTGCAAATATCTCTGTTACTAGTTTCGAAAGCATCAATAAATGGGTACAGACCTGTCTACTTAAGAAAGCATGAATAAATGGGCACAGGCCTATACTAAACATACATCCTGTTTTGCTACGTCTGCAACTATACAAAAGTTGGGTACATAACATGCGGACTATGGCATTGCATTCGCATGACAAAAATGATCATCTGGTAAGTAACTCATCAACCAATCTAGATACTAGTTTTACCCAATCCAAATCAAAGCAAGCTTACACAGGATAATCAAAAGGAGCTCAACCCACAACACCATCCAGCACCCACAACAAACCCACACAACCATTCAGCAAAGGATTAGACTTAACAAATTTAACCCTTCTGATAGCAGGAAAAATCTCGGCACCAGCCACTTCTTAGTTCTTACTGTTGTAAATGGTGAGGCACATATAGATATACCATTATGGGCATACCAATGACACCTAGAGATCCTAAATGTGTGGTTGTTTAACACATACAGAGTATGTAACCACATCACAGGCAGAGATATGTGCATGAGATTCTGAATAAAATGACTAAAGATTGCAGGAGAACAGGTTATCTATGCGTACCTTCCCATGGCATCATAGATTGCAGCAAGGTTGCTGTACACACCAAGAGTATCAGGATGAGAAGCGCCACACACTCCTGCTCCAGAACTGCCCTTGCCTCCTCAAACAACTGTGCAGCCTCATCTATCTTGAACAGCTGCACGCAAGCTAGCCCCATCTGGTTCAACAGAACGCCGAAAATGCCGATTTCCTCTCACCACTGGCCCTCAACTTGGCAACCGCAGCTCTCAAATGAGTTCCTCGAATCTGCATACCTCCCACCATGTAGTACAGAACACCCATCTGTGCCTCAATACCAGCAACGGTGCTCCACTGCCCTGGTGAGTCCTCGAGCAACTTGAGCGCCTCTGAAGAAGCTTTAGGGCCTCATCGAGATCGCCAAGCGCCTCATAGATGGCAGCAATCTCCATCAAACCTCCCGCAATCTCATCAGGGGCAGCACCAGGCGCGGCTTGGCATAGACACGCAGGGCGTTCTCGCAGTACGATTTAGACTCGCGCAGCCTGCCTGTTCGGTGGTAAAGGTCAGCAAGGCGGGGCGTGAGACCGGCGCAACCGTGGGATGGTCGTCGCCACGAGCCGATTTGAGAACAGTCAGCGCCTTCTGGTAGGAGAAGACGGCCTCGTCGAAGCGGGCGAGGGCGAGGTAGGTGTTGCCTATAGCGATGTCGATGGTGGCAACCTCGACGTCACGGCCGTTGGCAACCATGGTCATGGAGGCAAGCACGAGGTGCTCGAGGGCACCATCGTAGTCGCCCTTGGCGTCCAGGATGAGGGCCATCAGGCGGCGGTCCGAGGCCTCCTCGAGGGATGCCGGAGCGCTGTGCTCCCGGTGGATCTCGAGGGCTTTGCGGCATAGCTTCTCTGCCTCGTCGAACTGCAGAGCTTGCACATGCGCTTCCGCCAGGTACCTGCTCATCAGTCAGTTTTGAGAAGTAGCAAAATTGTCATGCTTCGTCCCTTGTAAGATTTATTGGGTGTTTGCATGCAAGAAATCGGTTTTTAACGCCAATTCTGTCGAGATCCACAGTTTTCTGTAACGACTAACGACCAACGATGGGGAAAAATATCAGTTCTTTGGCTTTATCGAGGTTGGATTGGAGGTACTAATAAAAAAAGAAAAATGGCGCCTTTATGGAGATTGGGAGAGACGAGATCCAGATCGAGAAGCAGCGAAGGGGGGATTGATGATCACCTGCAGGTCTCGGCGACGCGGGGGTCGCGCTCGCCGAGCGCAGCCATCTGGATCTCGAGGCCCTTGCCATAGCAGGCGATGGACTCGTCCATGCGGCCAAGCATGGCGTGCGTGTCGCCGAGCTGCATCCAGCCGGAGAAGGCGGCGAGGGACCACTCCTCGCCCCTCTGGTCGGGCTCCGCACGCTGCTGCTGCTGCTCGTCGCCGCCGGCCGCAGCGGCCCCATCCTCGCCCTCCCCCTCCCCCTCCCCCTTGGCAGCAGGGGCAGGCGGCGTGACGACGGCGACGGCGCGCTCGAGGACGGGGATGGCGTCGGCGTGGCGACCGAGTCCACAGTGGATGGCGGCGGCGACGTGGAGGCTCATGGCGAGCTCGAGCTCGGCGCCCTCGCCGCGCCGCTCGAGCGCCCTGGCGGCGCGCTCGGCGAACTCGAGCGCGCGCGCGGCCCCGCCGCCCTCCCCCGACACCATGGCGTCGCGCGCCTGCTTGAGGAGGAACGGGCCCAGATCCGGGTTGTCGAGCGAGTCGTCGGCGTCGGCGGGGAAGGCCGTGGGGGACGGCGAGGGCTTCCGCGGCTTGGCGCGCGACGAGGCGGAGGGAGACGGCGACGGCGGCGCGCGGCGGGGGAGCGGCGATGAGAGACGCCGTGGCGGCGGCGCCGCCGTTGGGGGCGAGTTGTCGGAGGCCGCGAGGCCCGGCATGGCCGGCGGCGGGCGGGAGGAGTTTGGTGGCTGGCTCCTGGGTGGGGTGGGGAGGGGAGGGGAGAAGACGGACAGCTGCTACCTTGGTGGATGGTGGTGGTGGAGACTGGAGGACTGGAGATGGAGCAGAGGGGGTGTCGTCTCGGGTAGGGGGAGAGCAGGGCAGATACCACCGTTCGGGGGGAAGGGAAGGGCAGCTACAGCTAGGCAGGAGCCAGCACAGCAGGGAGGGGGTGAGCGTGAGGCCGTGAGCTGAGGCGTCTGGCTTCCCTCCCCTTCGCTTGCAAGGGAAGACTGGACTGCGCCGCGGGGGCTCCGTGATGGTGGCCACCGGGATCGGGAGGGGATCACGTTGGCATGATCGCATCAGATGTGCCGGCGCGTCTCTCTCGCCTCGGGTCTGCCGTGACGCCGACGCCCGGATTGCCTGGCGTCATAATGACTTCGCGGCGACCATGAATAAATGAAATTAATTAATGGCGGGGTCGTTAGCATGCTTTGGTTAATGAATGAACGTAAGGTATGGTGTGATTAAGCTGCCCATTAATCGGCGTGTTCGCTGGTTGGTTTCTAGGCTGGTTTAGACTGGCTCGTGTTGGTTTGTTGTGAGAGAAAAACACCGTTGGCTGGTTGAATAAGCATGACTGAAACCAACAAACAAACAAGGTTAATAGCTCAAACCTGCCTGCCATGCCATGCAAAGACAGCGCATACAACAGTAGGACCTCTAGTATCAGCATGTTCGTTTGCTCGTATCTGGCTTATAAGTCATGACTTATCAGCCAACGAATAATATTTTTTTCTCACATCAAACCAGCCAACGGTACTTTCAGCCATGGTTTATAAGCCAAACAGCCCAAACTAGCAGACAACGATCTATGAACATACATCAAAGAAAAAGATTGAAAAATATTACTAAGCCCCCTAATTTCCCTATGATGATCGGCGAGATACATGATCGCTGGGCTTGTTCGGTAGGACTGGAAAATACTGTTTCGGCTGATTGTTGTGAGAGAAAAATACTGTTCTGACAGGACATGAACAGTGATTTCGTAAGTAGCGGAACAAGCCAGCCGAACACGCCCGCTGTCGCTCCGTTATCTCCCAAAGCTTCACCAATTCCTGGCTGTCTATTTCACACTGAATTCTTTGGACGCCTAGATCACAAGCAAGTACGATGCCTTCTTTAAACCTTGTGGCTTCCAACTCGTTCGGCTGGGCAGGACAGCCCCCTCATAAAACACTATTTATCTGAACCAATCAGCAGTATTTCTCTCACATAAACGAACCAGCCAACCGAACATGCTAGCATCTAGCCATACTGCATGCCACTTCGCTCTCCCACCTCTGAAGATCCCGGTCTGATCCAGGATCACAGCTCCGGTTGCCCCTTGGCCGCAGGCCGGGTAGTAAGCACCATCAAAATTGCACTTAAACCATCCTTCAGGAGGCATCCGCCACTTTGACTTAGTCACAGTCACAGCTGGTTGTCGTGGAGGCCGAGCCAATAGTCTCTTGGATGTTTTATTAGTCTTCTACATTAGGCGTCTTTGGATTGAAAGAAAAATTCGTGTTTCAAGTGAAAATGAATTGATTTCTGTGAAACTCTCGTAGCGTAGCGCGTAGTTCCTGTTTGTTTCGCTGATAAGGCAGGCTTCAAAATAATATTCGTTGATTTGTTGGGAGAGAAAAACAATATCCCATATACGATGATGATGATTTGAGGGCCTACAACCTGCTGGCTGCGCAGAAGGTCGGATTAATACTCCTACTGGTCGAGCTCTCCTTAGTGCTGTTTGTCTGTCTGGCGCTATAATTGAATGGGTGGATGATGAACTGCAACTGGCGCCCCGCCATCCTCGCCCCCGCCCCCCCTCCCCACCAATCCAATTAGTAGCGGCGGCAGATTAGAACCGCTACTATTCCAGCACAATCTTTCTATCGAATGAATCAATTATATATACTTTTTTAAGAAGTAGTATCAATTTATTTATAACGTGACCAGGTGAAGTCAGTGATGGACTGAACAGAAGTAAGCAGGGGTAACCTCACGTCTTGTTTAGTTTCACCCTAACTTTCAAAATGTTGCTACAGTACCTGTCACATCGAATGTTTGCGGCTCGTACATGGAGCATTAAATATAGACGAAAAGAAAAACTAATTGTACAGTTTGGTGGGAAATTGCGAAACGAACGTTTTAAGCCTAATTAGTCCATGTTTAAACACTATTTGCTAAATAAAAATGAAAGTGCTACGTTAGCTCTAAAATCCAAATTTAGCGAACAAGGGCTCAGTTACAGAGTCCACAGAGATAGGCAGCAGCGGGACGACGGATCCACGCACGCAGGTACCTCACTGGCATGGGCATCATCACGATTTCATTCACGCGGCAACTGCATACCCAACCAAATCATTGGCTACGGCTACGATGGCAATGGCATGCTCCACCCGCTATGAATCGTTTATCATTCTGCTCTGCTGTCAAAAAAAAAAACAAAACAAAACACGTGCTGGCATACTCCCTTCTGCACGGAGTGGCATGCGAATTGCCATCTCGCTTGCTCATGGTAGCTCAGCGTCCCATCCTCTCTTTGGGCGCGTGTTCAGTTCCACACCTAAATTCTAAAAAGTGCTACAGTACCTGTCACATCGAATATTTGTGGTCTGTGCATGAAGTATTAAATATAGACGAAAAAAACTAATTGTACAGTTTGGTGAAAAATTATGAGACGAACGTTTTGAGCCTAATTAGTCTATGTTTAAATACTAATTGCCAAATAAAAACAAATGTGCTACAGTAGCCCCAAATTCCAACTTCCTCTAACTAAGGTCTTGTTTAGATTGAAAAAAATTTCAACCCGATGAATAGTAGCACTTTCGTCTTATTTGGTAAATATTGTCCAATCGTGGACCAACTAAGCTCAAAAGATTCATCTCGTGATTTCCAACTAAACTGTACAATTAGTTATTTTTTTTACCTACATTTAATGCTCCATGTAAACAGCTAAAAATTGATATGACGGAGAAAGAGTGAAAAAACTTGAAATTTTGAGGGTATCTAAACCAGGGCTGAACAGGCCCTGGATTCGATTCGACTCGTCTGCCTCGAGACTCGTGAAGTCGTGTGTGTTCCTCCAAAACAAAAAAAAGAATAGCGTCACGCGCAGCACGTGACCGACAGTGACACCGCCGTAATTACACGATTCGTTCCGTTCCACCCGCTCAAGTCAAAAGGCCAGATGTTGTTCGGCCCACATGTATCAGTCAGCGGGCTCAACGTCTGCCTGTATGGGCCCTACCATGCCTCCTGCAGTAGTCCAGTCCAGCCCAGCCCGCTATACGATCGGGTTGGGCCTAATGCTCCACGTCGTCTTGTCCAGTTGTCCTACACCGCCCCACTCCCCCCAGCTCCAGCCAGCGGCCGTCGTCTCGTCGCCGTCGCCGCAAAATCCTCCGACCTCGCTCGCGCCACCGCAAAACCAAACCGGAAAAAATGCCGTCCCCGTCTCTCCTCCTCCGCGCCCCTCCTCTCTGCCCCTCCCACTCCCCGCGCCGCTTCGCTTCCCCCTCCCTCACCACCTCGTCCCCAGCCGCCCGCCTCCGGCTCCGCCCTCTGCGCCTGCCCCCCGCCGCGTCCCGCCACGCGCCTCGCGCCGGGGACACGCGCGTGGCCGACGACCTCATCCCGATCGCGCGCTGCTACGAGGGCCGCCTCGCTCGGCTCGAGCTCGCCGGCGCCGCGCGCCGGGAACAGGCCGTCGCGGCGGCGGCCGCGGCCGACGGAGGGGCCACCGCGGAGGCGCACCTCGCCGCCGGTTCCGACGCCATGGTCGTCGAGGCGTTCCTCCCCGGGCCCCATGGCGGCGGGACGACCGCCTCCTCCACGCGAGTGGTGAGTTAGTACTCAGTACTGCGCCTTTTTCACACACCGTTTCTGAGGCGCTCGCGCTACAATAAGCACTGGTTCAATAGCTCTTTCATAGCTCTCGTGTGTTAGCTCTGACAATTGGGTGGAAGTGGAACTGATTGTCATCTATCTAGTTATGCCAAATACCAGCTGCACTAAGCACTCATTCCTATCTGCAATGCACAACTGGGTCAATTGCACCTTTCCTTTAGATGTGCTGCATTGGGTGAAGCACGGTTCTTACGCAACAATGCAGATAGGTCAAATAATTAGGCAAAGCGAAATTCACCATGCACATTCCTCTTCCTGATAAAGGTGCTTTTGGTTTCACCATAGAAGGAGCTTATCCACCTTCTTTCTTATGGCACCCTAGGATAGGAACGCCGACTGGTTTACTTGTGTATGCAAATAATTACAGCCGCCTTGGATTTCTGTTGGGCTTCCCATGTTTTGCTGGATCATCATGAGTAACAGTGGCAAATTTTGTAGATTTTGCAAGCGAAGGAAGTTAAAGATAAGGCCAGTAAGATAGAGAAACAATTCGGATCTGATTTTTTCTTTGCAAACGAGCCTGATTCAGAGAGTATGTTGGCTATGGCCTTTAAGCAAGTTGTAATTCAGCGGCTCTCAAACTTTCGGCTCGAGGTCTTCTCCCCAGGTTCAGTGAGAGACTTCCAAGATTTTGGCAAACCCCGAAAGGTGCAAACTCACAAAGTTTATGAGTTTTCAATATTTCCTGCTGTGTTTACTTCTTGCTACTAATTTGTTGATGCACACCAGGGGTCTTTGGATTGTAGTATCAGCTCATCAGATGGAAAACTTCTGTCTTCTCTCGCTGAAGCCATTTTCTCCTCGTCATTGAGGATGCCAGAAAAAAATCATTTTGGGGGCATAGGCAGTTTGTTTCAGAAGCGACAGCTCAACTGCTCATTGGATTCCTCGGTTTGTATACACAGAATTTCTGAGGCAGAAATAGTAAAAAATGCTAAGAGGTGCCTGGAGACTTTTAGTCTAATGAAGTCTTCTCATGAAGTGCACAAAACAAAGAATGGATGGTGGCCACCTCCAAATTATGAAAGTTTGGTGAAGATTGGGGGTCCTGAGTTAGTGCTTTGGACCAATGAGTACATTCCTACCTATAAGCTGCAAATTAACGCCAACATATTGGAGAATTCTAATCTTGAAGGTGAAGGTCTTTATGAGTTAGAAAGTAATAGGCGGGAAGTTCTCTTAACCCACTCGCAACTGGTACACTGTTATTCCCTCCATATCTTCCGTTAAACATAATTGTTTTCTAGAATATGGTCCTTTGTATGCTTTTTAACTTGTTTCTGCGCATTTCCGCCACTTGTAGGTGGAACTAGGGAATGTTCTAGACATGTACTTTGAAGATCAATTCACATTACCAGGCAAAACATTCCATCCTCATTGGAATTCAGATCCATCAAAGATTAAAAAGAACAATGTATGCTGACACTTTCGAGGTCAAAATTAACTCACTTTAAATAATTATCAAAATCTTCATGTTTTTTTGTTTTATGCAGGGCTATTTGAACAACCTTTCCACTTTCTTGGCTGGGAGCTGTATTTTTCTTTTTGTCGCCGTCTTTGCTCAATTATGCTGGCCTCAATCTTTTAGAGACAAAAGGCTATTCAAGGAAAGTTCAAATGCCTCATCATCTCAGAACTATTGTTCTGATATCAAGTCTCTTGATAACAGTGAGGTACTTAGTTATCTAGTTCTTGTGAATCTGTTGTATGTCCAAGGTAGATTGATGCTCATTTTAGTGTTGGATTGCTTTTCGTGATATGCCACAAACTTTTCACATAACATCGACACTACAACAATATTTCAACTAATTACCTGAAGGAAAATTCCTCATGCCATTTTACATGGTTTAGTTTTTGCTCAATTGCTTACACATACTTGTCGCAATGACCAAAGAAACACCAACTGCACCTAACTTCTGTTAGAAGTTAGAACTTGGGAATATTCTGTCAGGCTGCATCTCATCTGTTTCCGCCCCCTTGAAAATTAGTACTTTCAGGATGTGACACTTCATTTATAAAGATTAAACAAGTTGAGTTCAAGGCAAGCTTGTTATATGTGTCTAAGGAATACTGGCATACTGAATTAATATGCCTGCCTGCATAACTGGATCGTAGCATTACTACTCTATTCATTATTTATGTGTGCTGCATATTTTTGTCTGATTTACTCTTCTTCAGATACAAGCTTATTGCACGTCTCTTGTTAAGAAAATGAAAGACTCATATGGCTGCCTTGGTGATGTAATGGTTGATGCACACATTGGAGCTTGGGTTGGAGAACTGCCTAAGTGCTTCAAGGCAATCAATAGCGAGGATGCTGCTGCTTCTGGCTATTTTCAGCATCCTGACACTCTTAGCCAAGAAAATCAATCCCAGTCGGTACCAATTAATATTAAGATGTCCCATTTGGAACAAAATGATAGAACCCAGGAAACTCTGCAGAATATTGCTAGTTTTCAGGTACCTCGTGTGACTTATAAAAGGGAGTTCTCTTTGTAGTAGATGTCTTTTTTTGTATTGATTATGTATCTAATGAGTCTAATGTCTATGATCACCTCTGTTTCTATCAAATGTCTATCATATAACATTTGTTCATATATCACGATATACCTGCTAAATTAGAACCCACCTTTTAGTTGTCATCTAGTAAAGTATTGCGGTATTTGCTAAGTATTCCTCTAAGCTGGGTTGCTCGAGGCATCCAGTGCTAGTTCTGCATTGCGTTTTGAATTTTATGATAGAAAAAAAAAATTCTCTGCATTAGAATTTATGTAAGCAACTATAAGTTTGTTTCATTCTCTTGAGGTCATCAGCTCACACTTATACCCCAACACTTGATTCACGTATTTTTAGGTCGTCGTATCAGAAGAAGGTAAAGTAGTGGGATTTCAGCCAACTAACCGTCCAGCTGTGAACCATTGGGCAACAAACCCACTGGCGACACTTCTGTATCAGGGGCGGTCACTTTCTCCAGGTACAATAAGAGCAATGGGCTTTTTTTATATGTATGGGCACTGAATATCAAATTTATCTTTTAAAATGGACTTTGTCAGGTATTCTAGAACCAAGGCTTAAAATTTCTCGTCCAGCTAAGGCTGCCCCGATCGAATTATTGATGTCAGTAAATCAAGATTCCTTTTTTGCTTTGGCAAGGCCTGTTCAAGACCCATGGTAGTATAGGTGCTATATCACATTCTATTTCTCCTCTTCTTGCTTTATATCGAGCTGTTTCCTTTCCTAAATCTGGTTTCTATTAATTAACATTACTCCCTACTTATGCAAAATCTTTTAGTTGCCAACTTCTCATAGTTTTTACAGTTTTACTCTGTATGATACTTGTCTCTTGTGATCACCTGATCTTAGTTTGCCTATTATGTTGCCTTCTATATAGAATTGACATGCTTTGCTGTTAGATGATGTTATGCGGAATTCCTTAGTTCTACATAATATTATTGATCAATCACACTTTGGAAGTACATAGAGAAGTATATTATTAAAAACACATTTGATGATCATTGCCTCTACTGATGGTTTCATGTATGGTTGTGAACTAGTATACTAATATATTTTCCCCTTAATTTCAAGCACTAGGCATTTAAGTGGAAAAAAATCAACAGACTTACCTACAGACCGCAGCAGGTCAGCAGTTGTAGACATTTTCTTTTCCATTTCTGTATTGGGAGTGCAATGATAGATCCGTCATTCAGAAAAGTGAATCCTTTTACTGCTCTTCCTCACCCAAAGATTAACTAATTTGAGGTCAAGGTCTGTTTAAGTTACACTGAATTAGTATGCATATGGAATCTTAACACTTGTGTGAACACTGTGTATCTGTTTTGTCTAATACTTTCGAAATGGATTTTTTAAGACAAGGCTTAAAGTTTCTCGTCCAGCTAAGGTTGTTCTGCTTGAACTGTTGATGTCTCTAAATCCAGATTATGTTTTAGCTTTGGTGAGACTAATTCAAGGCTCACGCTAGCAGAGGTTTCTTTATTTTGTTTCTCCATTCTCAATCTGTCTAAGCTATTCATTTCCTACTTTTTCCCACTATTTTCAGTATTAGTGCTACATATACAAAAGACTGATGTCACCCAATTTTAGTTTGTCTTATCCTGTTGCCTCCTATACTTTGCAGATGCATGAACTTTTGAGATAGAACCCTAGGATGAACTTATTACTGATTGAAGGAATGGTATGAATTTAAAATAGAACCCTAAGATGAACTTATTGCCGATTCAAGGAATGGTATGAATTAATATGATTAGGGGGTTAACCCTAATTTATAAACAATTAGACTTCCCAAAAAGCTGCTTTTGGGCTTGTGCCCTCCTTGGATGCACATGAAACAAGTGCATGGTTGAACTTGAGCAGCTTTAACTGCCATTTGGTACTGAAAACTATTACTTATGTGCTGTCGCTGCACAAGGAGTCAAGGACCCTTCACTCATGGAGGTCCCTGTTGGTGATTCAAGAATGGGGTTCAGCTTTAACAGCCATATGGAAATGCATATGGGTTCATGGGATTAATGGCTTTTGTGCATACGGAAGTCTCAGTAGTCTGCAATATTCAGCTCCTTGAGCTCCATTTACGTAGTTATTACACCTCAAAATTAATTCATGTCACATAGTTATTCAGCATTACTTGTTCATTTTTATATTTCATATGACATAATTGGCCTCTGTTGCAGATATCTAGCAACATCATTATCTGACCACATGGTAAAGATTTGGAATGTCGATCAACGGCTTCATTGCTTCATGTTGGAAATAATTTTAGTTGGTAATTTTCTCAGCCTTTTCTCTCTAAGCATTCAATAAAACGGTTGTGAAAATCTCCAGGTGAGATCCTGAAATAAGCGAGCATCCAAATTGTCAGGTCATCATTATTGGGATCTGGGACCGTGTTTCTCACTTCTCAGTAGACTGCTCATTTGATAAGTGGTAAGCAGTAACTGTACAGATGATGTTGTTGTTTGTAATTCACAAGTTACTGAGCAAATTGTTTTTGGCCTGCAGCTTCCTCTGATTGTACTGCAAGATTGTGAACAATTCCAAAGATGTGAAAAGAAATAAATAGTGATAGCAGAGCCTGAACATGATTTTGGGAAATGAATACAGTTATTAAGAGGAAAAACATGGTCATAGCCGAGTAGGGAAACAACAGCTATGTAGCAGTTCCAAAGTTGTGAAAACAGCAATCAAAAGGGAAAAAAAGATGGGAAAACAAGATGTGATCACCCATACTGCACTACAACTTTGATCTGGCTGGACTCAGGGCGATTCTCGTTCTCCTCCTTGAGCTGCTGCAGTGCGCGTTGCAGTGATGGGTTATTTTCCCAACCACTGAGCTTCACCTCTTTAAGGCTCTTCAAGTTGTCGATGCCGACAACTCTCCTCTCCTTGTCAGAGAACTCCAATAGAAGCGTCTCCAGCTTTGTCATTGATCCTTGCTCAAATTCAACTACTTTGGGATGTTCTCCAGCGAGGTACAAATCCAGGATCCTCAGCGCTGGAAAACTGTGTGTGGTGCGTGCAACCAGTTCTCGGTCTCTGCAGCTCCGCATCCCCAGTCGGATGCTCTGCAGGCTGGGAAACTTACACAAGGAATCAAGCAGCTGGTCAGCAGCAAGCTTGGCCCATTCCACCGAAAATTCTGCAAGGTGCTTGAGTGATGAGATCCAATCAGGAAATTGACTAATGGGCCCCATCATAGTAAGATGCTGGAGGAGTGGTGGCGGTGAGGAGACGTGAAGGAGAGAGTCCAGTGTCCTGCCAGAATACAGGTGGAGCGATCGGAGGGCGCATGTCTTGCTCAGGGAGGAGCAAAGCACACTTGAAAACTCCTCTTCGGGCTCCTCAACCACAGTAAGCCCCCATGGCAAAGTCCACCAAGGCACCCTCAGGCGCTCAAGTCTATGCAGCTTCGTCACGGTTGGCGGCATGTACACCCTACTTCCAACATCCAGACTCTCCAAATACTCCAGGTCACCGATTTCGCTAGGCATCTCACTGATTCGTGTACCCGTCAATCTCAAGAACCTGAGAAGATACAACCGACAGACATATCTCATATGCTTGTCTTGCAGAGCCTTGCAGTCTTCCAGGTCAAGTACCCTCAGCAACTTGAACTCGCCTAGTCGATTCAACAGCTTCTCAAGGCCTTCCGACTGAAATATAGTCAGCGATCGAACTTGTTGTAGGTTCATCGCCTCAATGCCATGTCTCGCATGATATCGCTGCTCCACTCCCTTGTTCTGACTAACGCGCTCGTTGTCGTCATTCGCATGGACTGAGAGGCGGTGAACTTTGCCGCATGGTGATCTTCCTCCGTATTGCTGTCCTACCAAGCTAACAAAGTTGGCATCTTGGGATTTGGACACCATGACCTCAAGCATCATATCGTGCACCCGGCATGCTTCGCCCATTTCTGCCTGTAAGGTTTTTCTGGTTACCCGCAGCTTGTCTGTTTGAATCATGTTCCTGCTTATCAGCTCATTGAGGTACTCTTCTGCAACATCAAACAAAGTCAAACCCCGCTTCTCAGCAACCAAACCTTCGGCAATCCATCTGTACAACAACCTATCCTTGGCAATCACATAATCCTCAGGGAAAGTGCTAAGATACATCATGCAAGCCTTTAGATGATGAGGCAAGTAGTCATAGCTTAGTGTAATCATTTGCCTCATCCCCTCCAGGGTGGGGTGACTCTCCATCTGAGAACCAATTGAGTTGGACACTTTTATCCACATTTCTACACTCTCAGCTGAATTGTAGCTTGCTAGAAGGCTGGCTATACTAACAATAGCCAATGGCAACCCACCACATTTCTTCAAAATACTGTCCATGGTATCTTTCAATCCGTCGGGGCAAGTACCACCCATGGAGCCAAATACTCTCTTGACGAATAGCTTCTTACTGTCATCTAAGTCCAGTGGCTTTATATGATGGACAAGGTCCTTTGAAACACTACTTGCTTTGGCCACTGTCTCTATCCGAGTCGTCACAATTATTCTGCTGCTGCATTTGTTCTCTGGCAATCTGACGCGGATAGCTTCCCATGCTGGTATGCTCCATACATCATCGATCACAATGAGATACCTGTTTTAGTTGGACATATTACATATGCTTGGAGTCAGAGAATCTGTTGATAGGCAGAGTTCAAAATTTGGTCTGAGGAAGGTATGGTAGTCTATAGTTGTGTACCTCTTGTCCTTGAGGAGCTCCTTGAGCTTGCTCGACAGTTCTTCCACGTCCATTTGGTTGATTTTAAGTTGGTTGCCTTGGGTTTGCTCACCATCTTCTTTCAGGTTCACAATCTGCTTGATCAGTCGGGCCATCAGTCCCTTCATGTCCTTCCCGCCATCGAACGCCTGTGACACAGACACCAGCGCCTGGCGCTGGAAGTCGGCCTCCAGCTGCCGGCACAGCTCCACCGCCAGAGTTGTCTTCCCCAGCCCTCCGGACCCCACGATGAAGAACACCTTGAGGCTTCTGTCATTATCGTCGGCTTTGATCCTCTCCGCCAAGGTGTCGACCTGTTCCCTGATGCCGACGAACTGATCATCAGGGTCATCGGCACGGCGGAGGGCATTCGCGGACACAGACGCCACCGCCGAGACCGGGGCGAGCCACGGAGACCTGGGTAGCGCCGCCCGGTCGATGCCGTAGTGAACGCGGCGCTCGCTGACGGTGGTGGTGCGTGCCAGAAGGGCCTTGACGTCGGCGGCGAGGGTGCGTCGCAGCAGCAGCTTCTCCAGCTGGTACTTGGGCCATTTCACGATAATGTGAGGCAGCTGGGGGGGCGCCATCAGGCGCCTGACGCGGAGCCAGTAGGTGTCGGCGCAGTCCTCGGCGTCGTAGGCGAGCTCGCGCACCTGCTTCTCCCACTCCCTGACCAGGTGATCGACGGCGCTCTGGTCCGCCTCGGAGATCATTCGGAGGAAGGCGTTCATGGTGGACAGCTCGTCCATTAGGAGAACCACCTTGTCGCCGACGCCGCGGTGTCCTGGACCTCGTCGACCAGCAGCTGCCCCAGGTTGCTCACAATGGACTGCGCTGCGCTCTCCATTATTGTCACAGTTGTTTCAGCATGCAACGTGGATATTGGAAGGAATACGCCTAGTAAACTTCAAAGATGGATAGATGGAGTTTGCTCCTTTGTGTGAGATACTAATAAGAGGATGCAACTTAGAAACCAACTTGCTGTATTATAACTCAAATCCTGTGGCATCGATGATCTCTTGATTAGTACCCTCTACCTGGCACCTGCTATAGAATGTTTTTTTGGTATCAAGACACCCACTCACAAGTCACAAGGCTATATTCGGAATTGTACATGCTTGCTGACCACCTTTCGACTTTGAGATCCGGGCTGGATCAACTTTAGTTGAGTGTCACCCCCGAAGCTTCCTGCCGAGGTCTTGGAGTTCCCATCGATCACGATCCCATGGACATGTACTACTCTTAGTTTTTTTTATCATTATTT
Organism: Miscanthus lutarioriparius; assembly: GCA_904845875.1. Classification (NCBI taxonomy): domain Eukaryota; kingdom Viridiplantae; phylum Streptophyta; class Magnoliopsida; order Poales; family Poaceae; genus Miscanthus; species Miscanthus lutarioriparius. Next base: position 149,608,353 of record CAJGYO010000007.1, on the reverse strand, counting down.
CTTGAGTAATGAGTACTACTCTTGTTTCCTTTTTCTCAATTTTGATAAAAATATCTGGTTATACAATATATAAGATGTGAACTTTAATGAATTTGATTGTTCGTTTTATTTTTCTTTGTAAATTTTGTCTTGTTTTGTATTTTATCGAAGCGTTAGCAAGGGCACACTACTAGTTGCACTAAACAATACAGAGGGCGAAAATGCGGTGGTTAGCATAATGGCCCGTTCGCGTGTCCTTTAACCTGGCTTGATCCGTTTTTTTTTTCATCCGGAACAGTGTTTTCCTCTTACAAATTTCTTCAGATTCCTCCAAGCGAACGGGACCCATGTACATTATATTCAACACAAATTCAATACACTTGGCGGAGTAAAATGGGTTGCTTTTCAATTGTTGTTCACCCATAAAAAGCACCATTTTTGTATTTTAAAAAAAAAGTATAGGGAAACCCTTCACTTGGTAAATGACCAGGGGAGATGAAATTCTTGACTTGCTCTAAAAGCGAACACATTTTGAAATGAGGGAGTCATCATCGAACCCTTCCGTACGTCAACCTAGAGGTTCCGTTCGCTTGGAGAAATTTAGAGGAATCTAGATGAATCTGTGAGAGGAAAACACTGTTCCGGATGAAAAAAAGAAGCGGATCAAGCCAGGTTTAAGGGCACGCGAACGGGGCCAGAAGCCCCACGAATGAAGGGTCCCGGAAGCTTCTCAATCGATGCAGTATCTTTCGTAATGACATATATGAGTAATAATTTGAATATAAACTAAGGGGTTACTTTGGCGTTGTTATCTTTTATAATGACGGTGGTGTAATTAGATTTAATTATCTTTCATAATAATAGATGTCGATAATCTAGATACAAATTTAGTTGGTTATTTTAAATTATTTTTCATAGTGAGAATCGTGGGTAATTTAGATATAATTTAGGTGGTTGATTTGAACTATCTTTTATAACAATAGCGGAGTGGGGTAATTTAGGTATAAGATTAGGGGATTATTCTATGTGTTTTTCATAATGGCAGATACATGTAATACATTTATAAAACATAATAAATCGAATGCCTATTATTTGCGTTCATGGTTAAAGTTTACCAAATTATGGGCTATATGTTTCTGATTAACGTGATGTTTTTTAGGATTTACCTTTTTTTCCTAATGAAGCAGAACACGGCTGGAAATTGAAAACTGAACACTAGGTTATGAGTTTCAAGCATTAATTACATTACGCTGCTTCGGAAATGGAAGGGTGGAGAACAACATTACACTGATGCAAGGCATCTATAAAGGGGAAACAAACAACACATGATTACTACTTTTGGTTTTTATTATACCCTCTGTCCCGGAATAATAGATTTCTAGAGTTGTCTTAAGTCAAATTTTTTAAATTTTGACCAAATTTATAGAATAAACCCATCAAGATTTATGATATCAGATTAATATCATTAGATATATAATATAATATATTTTCATAACATGTTATTATGTTATAGATGTTGTTAATTTTTTTTCTATAAAGTTAGTTAAACTTAAGATGGTTTCGGATTCTATGAATTGATTCCAAATACTCCAGGTTGCCGATTTTGCTAGGCATCGCACTGATTCGTGTACCCCTCAAGACTAACGCCTTGTTTAGTTCCACCCCAACTTCTAAAAAGTTGCTACAGTACCTGTCACATCGAATGTTTGCGGCCCGTGCATGTAGCATTAAATGTAGACGAAAAGAAAAACTAATTGCACAGTTTGGTGGGAAATTACGAGACGAACGTTTTGAGCCTAATTAGTCCATGTTTGAACACTATTTGCCAAATAAAAACGAAGGTGCTACAGTAGCCCCAAAATCCAAATTTCGCCAACTAAACAAGGGCTAAGTACCTGAGCAGATACATATGTCAAATATGTTGCATATGCTTGTCCTTCAGAGCCTTGCAATCTTCCAGGTCAAGGACCCTCAGCAATTTGAATTCGCCTAGCCGATCTAGCAGCTTTGTCGAGGCCTTCCAATTGAATTGTAGTAAGTGATCGAACATGTTGTAGGTCCATCGCCTAAATGCCATGTCTTGCACGATGACACTGCTATGCTTTGTCATCATCATTTCCATGGACAGAGAGGCGGGGAACCTTGCCACGTGCCGCATCCCATGTGCATCCAACGGTGCACGTACATGGGGCACATGCCCTTAGGGGCAAAATTAACTTTCCCGGGGAGTGGCATCGACCGTCTATCAACCCCTCAATCCAAAAATCTCATACCATGTTCAGCCCTAGCTATAATGTTGCTCCTTCCTTTGAATAAAATACCTAAAATGAACTCTTGTACAAAATAAATCTTGTAGTGCCATGAATATGTATAAGTAGAACTGGAGATGAGGCATGGTGATCTACATTCAGAGGAAAACAAGCAGACGAGGTCCGAATGGTGAGATATTAATTATTCACTGAGCCCTTAGTATTTCCCTTTCATGTAAAAATGTTGGAGCAATTTTTCTTTACTACAGATGGCTGGAGCACTATTTAATTAGAGAAAAAGAAAATATAGGTTAAGTTTTAGGCATGACAAGCTCTGGCTGCCGAAAACTGATTTTACAGGAAAGAAAGATAACTGAAAAACAATTGACCTTCTTCGCTTGGTATGTGTTGACGGGAACTGAGTTCGGTTGTGGCAGCACCCATGACAGGAGACGCAATAGATCATTGAAACTACAGTTTGACCAGCCATACTTAGCTTTCAGTATGAGTAGCTCAAGCACAAAACGTAGCAATGTCCAGTGTGTCGGACAACCCTTTTCAATACCATACACAGCCTCAGTCGATGCCTTTTCACCATTTCAAAATTTTCTAGACCTTTCGGGCTCTTTAGTAAAATCTCTGGTCCAAGGGCTCAAATCATGTCCTCCAAATCATCTTCATCCCCGACACGTGCTCCGCCATCATTATTGGCACCACCTTCGTCGTTACCATCCCAACCACCAGCATCATCACCTTGTTCATTGCCAAACTCGGGATCCATTCGTGCATCAAGCTCTGCTGAATATTAGACATGGATTCTATGGTTTCGTCGTCGTATTCCTTCTTATTCTCGTCGTTAACAATAATTGTTTCACCATGATGAATCCACACTATGTAGTCCTCAACAAATCCTCGCATAATCAAATATGACATGATGATAGTCACATTTGTCCATGCCATATGGTTCTTACAATCTTTACAGGGACAAATAATTGTATCCTTATTCTCTGTCAACGTCGTTGCATGCTTCTCTGCGGCTTCAATAAATTTATCCACCTCTTCACGAAAACCTGCCTTGAACCTTAACGAACCGTACATCCAAGAGTTCTTGTACTCCATCTTTTACAATAACAACAAAACAAACATTAAAGGACTACTTATTCAGATATATATAAAAATTAATCAAATTAATAATTACTTGAGAATAATTGTATATACTTCAGATATATATGAATATAAATCAAATATAATTACATAAAGCATACAAACATACCATGGTAGAGGAAAATTAATTAATGACCTATTTATCAATAAATAATTAAAATACATATTTGTTGATTATAATAAACAATTTCAAAGACAATAATTAGCAACAATTAATATTTTGCCCAATATCTTTCATGCAAACCCTAGTCCAATTTCATCAAACATAAATTTACAAAAATAAAATTAATAAAAAAACCAAACCCTAGATCTAGATCTAGATCTACATGCACATGAAACATCCATAAAATTAACTAATTGTTCACTAAAATCAAGAAACACGGACCAAATAAGGGTATGATCTTGTTCCCCTACCTAATTTACCCTAGTACATTCAAAACTTGGGTCTAATTTGCTTCATAAGTAGCTCAAGCACCATAGAAGAGAGAGAAAAGCAAAACTCTAATTACTCACTAACCAACCATTAAAACTTCAAAAAAGTGTGGAATAGCATTTTCTTACCTTCTACAACCTCTTCACCAAAGGATTTGGGATTAAAACCTCCCACCCTTAGTAGAGCAATTTTTGAAAGGTGTCCAAGGCCTCCCTACCTTTTTTTATGGGTTGGAGTAAGTGATCCAAGGAGGAAGAAGGGGCTACATGTTTTTATACGTGGGGCATTTGTAGGGACGGCTAGTGATTGAGCCGCCACTACAAATCGCAACACCAGTGACGGCTGGTGAGTGAGTCGCCCCTACAAATCAACCCATTTGTAGGGGCGGCTCATATCACCAGCCGCCCCTATCGTGCCATTTGTAGGGGCGGCTGGTCTCGGGGGTCCCGAGCACGTCCATTGTAGGGGCAGCTCCATCCCCAGCTGCCCCTACAAAAAATTAAGCCATTGCTACAAACCTTTTTTGTAGTAGTGATATTGCATGTATTTTGAGGGGGTCCCTGCTCGCCTTATATAGTCTGGGGGTAGGGTTAGAAGTCGGTTAGATCTAAGAGATAATCGAAAAGTAATAACAGATTACAGGAATCATGGGATTGAACGTATCCTAACAGATCTCGTAGCATCTTCAGGATATCGCCCTTGATGCCTTGCGGTACACGCGCGAGTAGTGCCGTGCGCCGTAGGTCTTCATCTTGTGGGCTGGACCGCCCCTGGCAGCGTATCCCATGTAGTCTGCCATGGGTATCTGGGGTTGTACCCCCACAGCTAATCTCCGAGCGCCTTGTATCCGCTGTGCAACGCCGTCTTGAGCTTGTCCGAGCAGGTATAAACAAAGCTGAGCAGTCAAACTCATAGTCCGACCACTCTAATGAGTCGCCGAGCAGTTGTGGACCGTCGCCGAACAGAGTATCCCAAGTAAGGCTTGCCAGAAGGATGTAAGGAGCTCAAGTTCAAAATTGAAAATTTCCTCGTTGTGAACCAAGTGTGCCCACTTAGAGTCCAACCACGAGAAAGGGAGATAATCTTCTTCAACTTTGGGAGGCACAGAGTCTTCCAAATTAAAGAAAACACACTCACCGCAAGGTGAAGTGTGCCCACTTAGTCCCCGAGACTGGCAGTAGCTGATGTGGTCACGTGGTGTCAGGGTCCAGAAAGTAGAAGAAAGGCAGAGATCTAGCCGAGCAGGCAATCAGTCCCCGGGCTGAGCCCTAAAATGAAAAGCGCACATTCAGCGCATGGTGAAGTGTGCCCACTTAGTCCCCGAGCCTGATAGTAGGTGATGTGGTCATGTGGTGCCAGAGTCAGAAACAACAGTAACAAAAAAAAAATCCCCAGTGTGGTGAGAAATTGAGTCATAATGATGACGTAGTCCCTGAGCCACAAGTAGAAATCTCGAATAAATCAAGAAGTATTGATTACTCAAATCGTGGAGTACCAAGTTGCATCGAAGAATGGGCGATATGGGCCGTAGTTACGTGGAAGCCCACGTAACGGCCCACCACGCCGCTTTGGGAATTCGGAAGGGCGCAAATCAACATGGTGCGGTTTCCTATAAACCCTTGAATGCGAAAAGTGGGTACTGTTTCTTTATAACTGCGTCGCCGCACTCCGCGCTCCCACCTTTGCCACTTCGCCACTTCGTCTTCCTCCTCAGCCTCGTGCTCCTCCATTCACATTCACACGCGCTCCGCCACTAGGGCTAAAAAGCTTGCGAAAAAAGGCCAGTTCTGATCCAGATCTGAGGGATGGCGCCAAAGAGGGGAGGTGGTAACCCAAAGAAGGTGGCCGCCGGGGCGAGCTGTGATAAGGAGTGGATACCATCACTCATGGAGGAGACGAAGCTCAACGAGATGGTGGAGGCGGGCGTTCTTCCTAACCGTGTCACCACCGGGTGGCATTCGACCGACGGTGAGCCCTATCCGATGCCACACACCGATGAACTTGTGTCTTTGAAGATTATTTCTAGCGTGGATTAGGACTTCCAGTATATCCTTTCTTGCAGGATCTACTGGAGTATTGGGGAGTGAGTTTGTGCAATCTTCACCCGAACACTATTTTGTACATTTCCGTGTTTATCCACTTCTGCGAGGCCTATCTTGGCATTCTTCCCCATTTCAATCTCTTTCGACACCTTTTCTGGCTGAAGAAGAAAGGAGGGGGCAATTCCAAAGTGGTCGGCGGTGTGTATCTATAGCTCCGCGATGGGATGGCAGGTGAGTACATTACTGTGCTGCTGAATACCTCGCTGAAGGGGTGGAATGCCAGGTGGTTCTACATGAAGGAGAGTCATCCTGCCATCTAGTGCGATGTCGACCAGATTCTAGAGAATCAGAGGAGCTGGTCGGAGAAACCGACCTATGCCAATATGGAGCAGGTGAAGGAGCTCCTCAAGCTAATAAGGGGCATGAAGATGAACGGAGTGGTGGTGGCGGTGAGCTTCATAGTGCGGCGCATCTAGCCCTGCAAGGAGAGGGCTCATCCGGGCTTTGACTTCAAGGGAGATACTGATGGCACCCGGGAGAGGACGGAGAGACCGACAAAGGAGGGTGTGCTACGCTAGGCCGCTGAACTATTCTCTCCCAACGTGCCGTTCAGTGTGCCAGGGCAGCCGAGGGCCTTCAACTACATGAACCCACCTCCTCAGGTAAAAATCTCGACTATTGTTCCTGGTGCCTTTTATCCCGTGCCGGTGCCAAGCAGTGAACTGATTCGCTTGTGGAAAGATCCATTTGCAGGAATGGGCGGCGTACTTCTCGGGTGTGCCGAGGAGCGATTGGCCAAAGGTAGTGGACGCCAAGTCGACCACTCAGCGGGTGGAAAGTGCCGTCAGCGCCTCGTCCGAATCTAGAGGCGGAGGTGCTAGTTAGAAGGAGAGTCCCCCCGGTATCGGAGAAGGTTCAGGGGAAGAGGGTGGCGAATGACGAGCCAGCCCGAAAGAAGAGGAGAACAATGGATGTAGCTCCTCGCAAGCCAGGTGGCATCTGACTTGGTGGCGATCGGACCACTCAGATGCAGAGCGCGGCGATATCCGAGTGGTCAAACAACGACGAGGCTCCAGTAGCTCCCCCTTCGAGCACTAAAGCGTCATCGTGCAACACGCGCACGAAGGTCCAACCGGAGGGAGGGGAAGGAGTTTCCTGATCTCGGCGTAGTATGCGTCCATCTTCTCACTAGAGCAGGACCAATCTTTGTTGACTTGGTTGATGACTAGCGCGGAGTCTCCATATACCATGAGGCGTTTAACGCCAAGCTCGACGGCTATACGGAGTCTATGGAGACATGCTTCATACCCCGTGGCGTTGTTGGAAGCTGGAAAATGAATTCGAAGGACGTAACGGAGCTTGTCCTTAGTTGGAGTAATGAATAAAATGCCAGCACCAGCACCGTCGATGTTGAGGGCACCATCGAAATACATCACCCAGTGCTCAGGGCAAGCAGCGGGGATGGGCTCTTAGATCTTGATCCACTTAACGACAAAGTTAGCCAGCGCCTACGACTTAATGGTAGACCTGCTTTCTGAATTCTATAGAATAAGTGCCGAGCTCAACTACCCACTTGATGATGCGGCCATTGGCCCCTTTGTTGCAGAGGATGTCCCCTAGAGGGAACTCGGTGACCACAATGATCTTGTAGTACTCGAAGTAATGGCGGAGCTTGCGTGACGAGATCAGAATGGCGTATAACAGCTTTTGAACCTAAGGGTAATGAGTTTTGGACTCATTAAGAACCTCACTGATGAAGTAGACTGGACGTTGCACCTTATAGGCATGTTCGACCTCCTCCCGCTCGACAATAATAGCTGTGCTAACGATGCGAGAGGTAGCAGCGATGTAGATCAATAGGGTTTCGTCTGGTTGGGGCACCGTCATGATCGGAGGCTTCGCTAGAAACAACTTGAGTTGCTCGAAGGCCGTATCAGCCTCCTCCGACCAGGAAAAGCGCTCGGAGGCCTTGAGTAGTTTGAAGAACGGTAGTCCCTTTTCACCAAGGCGCGGTATAAAGCAGCCAAGAGCAGCCATGCGCCCTGTGAGTTTCTGTATATCCTTTACGCAGGTTGGCCGTTTTATATTGGTAATGGCGGAGACCTTGTCGGGGTTGGGTACGATACCGCGGGCGCTGACGATGTAGCCCAGGAGTATGCCGGATGGAACTCCAAAGATGCACTTTAAAGGGTTCAACTTCCATTTGTATGTTTTCAAGTTGGTAAACGTTTCTTTGAAGTCTGCGATGAGATTGTCGGTTGTTTTGGACTTAACGACCACATCATCGATGTAAGCTTCGACGTTGCAGCCTATCTGTTGGTCAAGGCACATCTGGATGGCCCTTTGGTAGGTCGCCCCGACATTTTTGAGTCTGAAAGACATGGTGGTATAGCAATACGCACCAAAAGGCGTGATGAACGACGTTTTGATCTGGTCATCCTCTTTGAGGGATATCTGGTGATAGCCGGAGTAACAGTTGAGGAAGGAGAGGAGTTCGCATCCGGCGGTGGAGTCTACAATCTCGTCTATCCAAGGCAGACCGAAGGGGTCTTTAGGGCAGTGTATGTTGAGATCGGTGTAATCAACACACGTTCTCTATTCTTTATTCTTTTTTTGAACAAGAACTAGATTTGGTAGCCACTCGGGATGATACACTTCTTGAATAAATATGGCTGCTAGGAGCCGTTTTATTTGTACCCTAATAGCCTCCTTCTTGTCTGGCATGAATCGTTGGAGTTTCTGCTTGATTGGCCTGGCGGTCGGCGAGACATTTAAGGAGTGCTCGATCTTCTCCCGTGGTACCCCCGGCATGTCTGCTGGTTTCCAAGCAAACACGTCGATGTTGGCACGCAGGAAGGAGACGAGCGTGCTTTCCTATTTGGGGTCAAGATGAGCCCCAATCTTGACGGTCCCGGTGGGGTTGTCGAGGCCGAGGCCAACCTCCTTCGTTTCCTTGGACTTGGCGGAGGCACAAGGAGGCTCCAGCGCTGGGATCTCCAGGTCATCGGTGGGCACCATCTTGGCATTGTTGACCATGCTGGCCATCTAGATGGAGAGGTCGGTGGCCTCGGCGAGGGAGAGACTCTCTGTTTCGTAGGCGTAGGCGATGGAGAGGTTGGCCCATAGAGCTAGAACTCCTACAGGCAAAGGCATCTTCAATACCAGATAGGCGTAGTGTGGTATGGCCATGAACTTAGCCAGAGCTGGCCGACCAAGTATGGCGTGGTAGGCGGTGTTGAAGTCAACGACGTAGAAGTTGATATGCTCGACACGAAAGTTGCTAGCCGTGCCGAATTGTACCGGGAGGGTGATCTCTCAAAGCGGTTAGGATGCCCTGCCAGGTTCCACACCCTAGAAGGAGGAGTCGAAGGGAGTGAGGACCTCTATTCCAAGGCCTAGCTCCTTTAGGGCTCCGACGATGAAGAGGTTCAGAGCACTTTCGCCGTCAACGAGTACTTTCCTAAAGAGTACTTTCTTGATGGTTGCATCGAGAACGAGGGGAAATGCCCTATGTAAGGGATGTCCACCCACTGGTCAGCCCTGCTGAAGGTGATGGGGACCTCTGACCGGGGGCGACAGCTGGGGTTGACAATAGCGTCTTCTGTGTTGACGGCGAGCACCCGGCGGGCGGTGAGCTTTCGATCTCTTCTGCTCTCAGCGGCGGCAAGGCCCCTAAAGATAGTGGCGACCACTTTGTCATGATCCTGGAAGGCGTTGTTGTTGTCCCCAGGTGGTCGGTGACCTCTGGCTCTGTCGTCGTCCTTCTTTTTGGTCTAGAACTCCTTGGACAGGCCAAGGCAGTCCTTCATCTTGTGCTTGCTGTTCTTGTGGAGAGGGCACGGTCCTTCGAGGATCTTCTTATACTGCTCGTCGTAGTTGCGCTTGGCACGAGGTTCGTTAATGGTGGCGATGATGTTGTCTGGTCGGCGGCGGTGATATTAACCATCTCTGGACCCTTCCGGGCACTGTCCTGATGGTGGCCGCGGTTGTCATAGCGGTGGTGATTGTGGCATCGTTCATCGGGGTGCTCGTCGTTGCGGCGACTTGGGTGGTGAGGGCCCGCATCCTCATTGAATCAAACTTCGGCCTCTTCAGCGTCAGCGTATTGATCGACGGTCGTGATCATCTCGCCAATCCCCTTTGGTGGCTTTCGATTGAATTTGGAGCGGAGGTCGCGGTGATGGAGTCCTCAGACAAAGACGGTGATGACTTCTGCTTCCGTGATAATGGGAATATAATTCCTCATCTCGGAAAAACATCTGATGTAGCTACGGAGGAGCTCGGATGGTTTCTGATATATGCGATTCAGATCGTGCTTGGTGCCCGGTCGAGTACACGTAGCCATGTAGTTGTCGGTGAAGACTTTCTTCAACTGTTCCCAAGATCCGATGGAATCCGGGGCGAGGCCCATGAGCTAGTTCATCGCGGTTGGCGTGACACCGGTATCTCCCTCGGCGGCCCGCATGGCGGTGGCATAAGCTTGTAGCCACTGTGTGGGGTTCATCCACCCCTCGTAGGGCTTGACCCCGGTGATTTTGAAACAACGGGGCCCATGGAGTGTTTGGAGTGTTGTCGTGAATGCTTGGGGCCCTTCGGGATTATCACCGTGATGATCGGCGGCATTGCCGACGTTAAGTGGCTGGAGGGCTGTATCTAGATTACGGAACTCTTGCTCGTATTCTTGACGCCGGCGTGCTTCCTCTTCATGGCGGGAGAAACGGTGCCCATCGATATGATGTCGCGCATCTCGGAGATTGTTGATGTGCGCTCGGACATCTTGGTCGACTTCTTGGTTATGTTGGTGAGGGTAGTCGATACAATTACCCGTAGCTCCCTCCTGGAGGGGTCGTCTGTCATCACGATGCTAGTCAGCGAAACGACTTCTGTCGGGGCGGCGATTGGATCTTGGCATGATGGATCGACGATTCGAGCTTGTTGAGTAGGAAGGTCCCTGATCCTGGTGGATATCGTTGACCTGGCAGTGCGCAACTTTAAGCATTGCGGCGACCTTGGCGACCTCTAGCATTTGCTCGAGCTGAGCGAGCTCATTAGCGTCCACGGTCAAGTTGGCGCTTGGGGTCTTGTAGACATCGTGGCGATCAACACAAATGAATTCGTCGTTGAGGTTGCGGTGGAGTGGGCGTGACCTCCCTTGTGAGTCGAGCTATTCTCCGTTGCGAGCAGCCTCGGCTAGCACAATAGTAGCCTCATTCGCTCGATGCTACACATGGTTGGCGTTTCTATTGACATGAGCTACATGGTACTCATCGGTTTCTCCATCTTGTGGAGGGCTATCGACGCTGACATTAAAAATCCCGCCCCCTCGGAAGGGTGGGAAAGGAGGTTGGACGGCTACGGTTTGCGACAGTCTCTATAGAGCCCTGGGACTCAGAGTCTGGATTTTCCTCCAGGATGGTGTGGAGGGATGCTTCGAGACATCGACCGATTTGTAGCATATTGACAGTCGGCGCGATCTGGTCGGCGATCTGGTCGGTGAGAGGATAGATGTCTCCCACCTGGTCGGCGAATTTGCCCCTTAGGGCATCTTGATGGATGGCGGCCGTAACCCCTGGAGTTTCCTAATCAGCCTCTGATAGATCAGAATCGGAGGGTCGTCAGCGTTGAGCCAAAGTGGTCAGAGCTGATTCTACGATGGAGAGGCAGTCGGTGAGCTTCTGGCCAACCTGATCGATGGATGCGATCAGATCATCGTTGTTGATCTGCTTCCTTGGATAGCGGGGAGCAGGTGGCGAGTTGTTGGTGAAGATGACCTCGAAAGCGGTTCCAAGATTGGATCTACGGTTGTAGGTGTTGGTGTGGTTGGCGTAGAATTGATCTGCACCGTCTCGATGATCTCTCCGTCTCCATCAGCATTGATGACCCAAGAGATCGTTTTGACCGTAAAGATCTGGCCGGGCTTTGGGGAGGACGAAGAGCCTGCAAAACGTACCATCTTGTTTGTCATAGAAACAACACGCACACCTGTACCTGGCGCGCCAACTGTCGACAAAAGATGCTCGGCAGTCCTCCGAGGGGTGTCCCACAAAAGTAGATTGATCGGTGGAGGTGCGCGTAATCAAGAACAAGAAGGCAACAGAGACATAAGAGTTAGACAGGTTCGGGCCATCAGCACGACATAATACCCTACTCCTGTGGTCTATTGGTTTGTATTGGCTATCGTACGATATTGCGTGTGTTTTGAGGGGGGTCCCTACCCGCCTTATATAGTCTAGGGGTAGGGTTACAAGTCGGTTAGATCTAAGAGATAACCGGAAAGTAATAACATATTACAGGAATCATGGGACCGGACGTATCCTAATAGATCTCGTAGGATCTTCAGGATATCGCCCTTGATGCCTTGCGGTACACGCCGAGCAGTGCCGTGCACCATAGGTTTTTGTCTTGTGGGCTGGACCGCCCCTGACAGCGTATCCCATGTAGTCTGCCATGGGTATCCGAGGTCGTACCCCCCACACCGATTGTGGGGGTACGACCCCCGGTATCCTCAAGACAAGACATGGGCCGCACCATCAGAGGTGGCCCAGCCCACAAGATCAAAGAGTGCACGGCGCTGCTCGGCGTGCACCGCAAGATATTGTATAGTACCAAATAGGATACTTTCCTTGTAACCCTGCCCCTCTAGAGTATATAAGGAGAGGCAGGGGTCCCCTAGCAGACAGGATCCAGATAGATCTATCTACTATAGATCAATACAATACACCAAAGACACATGACGTAGGGTATTACGTCGATCAGACGGCCCGAACCTGTCTAAATTGCTATCTCTCTGCCTTGTGTCACCATCTAGTTCCTGATTACGCGCATCCCCACCGACAAATCTACCATCGTGGGATACCCCTCGGTGGACTGCCGAGCATCTTTTGTCGATAGTTGGCGCGCTAGGTAGGGGTGTGCGCTTGATCCATGGCGAGCCAGATGGACCTCAAATCAACAGCGCGTTCTCGTCATCAACCTCGTGGAGATCCATGCCGGTCCACGACGACGATTCATTGCTAGCTACACCAGCCCCCGCGATAGCAGATTCGATCTCAGAACCACCTCCGAGGTCGTCTTCACCAACAACTCACCGCCCGCCAGGTGCTCGCCGTCAACGCCGACTAGAAAGCACCATACGTCGCCGACCAGACTTTCTGTCTAAAGCTAAGTCACACTTTAATATTTTTCTAAATATTCTCCAATCTCCGTATATCGCCATAATGTTTCTCTGAACTATTTTCTCCATATTTGCTCTCCAAACAATTTTCTGAACCCCCGAACAGTCATGTTGACGCTCGGATGCCTCCAGAGACGGCCCTGTCTCTGGCTCCTCCCTAAATGTGCTACGGGCTCCGCGCTCTGCGTTATGGGTGGTCGGCAGCGGTTCCTTGGTGACGCCTGTTCCTCCTACACGTGCACGGGCTCCGCGATCGATGTTATGGACTATGGGCTAGCTAGGGCTGGAGACTCAGCTATACACTAACTGGTCGGGTGGTTTATATTAAAAATAAATACATCTTCACACCAACTGATCGCCAAGCTACATACGCTATTTTTTCTCCAGAGTTCATATATTTTTACGTCATGTACTACCCGTTCTACATGTTTGTATTGCAAGATCATCGTCCAGGTGATTAGATCACCCTGGTGCTCGGACTTCTCCACCGATCAACTGGTCGGACCGCTTGGTTCATGGACTCCGTCGCCGACCAGTTGATCGGATTTTTCGCCGGTCGTGCTTCATCGCCAGCGATGCCGGTTACTCCTCGGCGCTCAGATGCTTCGTGCTCGAGGACTAAGTGGGCACACTTCACCGCTCGGATATCGCCAGCTACGCCGGGGACTCCTCGGTGCTTGGACATCGCCAGCTGCGCCGGGAACTCCTCGGTGCTCGGACATCGCCGCCTACGCCAAGGACTCCTCGCTCTTCGTTGCTCGGCCGTCACTAGCTGCGCTGGGGACTCCTCGGTGCTCGGACATCGCTGCCTACGCTGGGGACTCCTCGCTCCTCGGTGCTCGGACATCGCCAGCGACGCTGGGGACTCCTCGCTCCTCGGTACTCGGACATCGCCAGCGACACCGAGGACTCCTCGCTCTTCGGTGCTCGGACATCACCAGTGATGTCGGGGGCTCCTCGCTCCTCGGTGCTCGGACATCGCCAGCGACGCCGGGGCCTCCTCGCTCCTCGGTGCTCGGACATCGCCAGCGATGCCGGGGACTCCTTGCTCCTTGGTGCTTGGACATCGCCAGCGACGCCAAGGACTCCTCGCTCCTCAATGCTCGGACATCGCCAGCGACGTCGGGGACTCCTCGCTCTTCGGTGCTCGAACATCACCAGCGACGCCGAGGACTCCTCGCTCTTCGGTGCTCGGACATCACCAGCGACGCCGGGGACTCCTCGCTCTTTGGTGCTCGGACATCGCCAGTGACGCTGGGGACTCCCTTGCTGCTTGGATCTTGCTACGTCTCGTCGGTGTGCTATCAAGCTGCTCCATGCTATTCGGATCAGGGTGCTGATTTTGGGCAGCACGTGTGGGGTCTTGATACGCGCATGTCAGACGACATCGGCAAGCTTTCAGACTTCTTTTTCTTTGACCCTGCTACAAGATTTATTCTTCATCTTCCAGTAGGCTCGGGGACTAAGTGGGCACACTTCACCTTGCGATGAATGTGCGCTTTTCTCATCTCGAGGCTACGCCCGGGGACTGGCTGCCTGCTCAGCTAGTCTTCTACTTTCTGACCCTGGCACCACGTGACTACGTCACCTACTGTCAGGCTTGGGGACTAGCCGTGGGGGTACGGCCCCCGGTATCCTCAAGACAAGACATGGGCCGCACCATCAGAGGTGGCCCAGCCCACAAGATCAAGGCGTGCACGGCGCTGCTCGACGTGCACCGCAAGACATTGTATAGTACCAAATAGGATACTTACCTTGTAACCCTACCCCTCCAGGGTATATAAGGAGAGGCAGGGGTCCCCTAGCGGACAGGATCCAGATAGATCTATCTACTACAGATCAATACAATACACCAAAGTCACAGGACGTAGGGTATTACGTCGATCAGACGGCCCGAACCTCTCTAAATCGCTCTCTCTGCGCCTTGTATCACCATCCGGTTCCTGATTACGCGCATCCCCACCGACAAATCTACCATCGTGGGATACCCGTCGGTGGACTGCTGAGCATCTTTTGTCGACAGTTGGCGTGCCAGGTAGGGGATCGTGCGTGCTGATCTATGGCGAACTAGATGGGATCTCAAGATCGATGCCGCTCGTGGCAACCTGACTTCCTACGGCGGCGTGCTTCAATAGCTTGACAGGCTCGATATCCCTCGGCTCGAGCGCTCCATCTACAACAGCGACGGGCGACATCTCAGTTCTCCAGATCCAATCATGGGACAACAAACTACACGACGGCGTGACTCTCATCTTCCTCCGATCGGTCCCACTTGGCTTCGACAAACACACCAAGCTACATCTGCACGGGAATACAGGAATCCTACTTCGACCCGATCGGACATGCATAGGAGTCCTGCTCCAGTTCGATGCGTGCACGATGATTGGTGATTACCATCGGGCCCGGCTGCCTAAAAAATAATCCCAATCAAGCATACGTCTAGTCTACTCTACAGCACCATGAAGATCCAGCCAGAGCATCGTTCCGTCACGAGCAAACAAGAAGAATATACGGGGGCCATGCAAGATATTTAACCAAGGCAAAATTTGCACGTCCGTGCATGCACGACATGCTGTATGCCCGAATTTAGCCCAAGCGCCCAGACGATAAGATCTCATCGGTCAGCAAGCAAATCAACAAGGATCGCCATGCATGTACGCGGGAGGAAGACCTCGGACTGCGCCTCGCCTTGTCGGTCACAGGCTTCGCCTCCCTACGTGGGGTAACTCCGTCAGGCTCCGACTACGCTTGTCCGACTACAACTCCGACTCGCGCACTCGTCTGACTGCATCGAGCCGCCAAGCGAACCATCCGAGCAGCCACGTGAGCCGCTAAGCGAGCTGCCTGCGTCGTCGACCAGATAACGCCATACGCCGCCGACCAGACTTTCTGTCTAAAGCTAAGTCATGCTTTAATATTTTTCCAAATATTCTCTAATCTCCGTATATCGCCATAATGTTTCTCCGAGCTGTTTTCTCCATATTTGCTCTCCAAATGATTTTCCGAACCCCCGAATAGTCATGTTGATGCTCGAATGCCTCTAGAGACGACCCTGTCTCCGGCTCCTCCCTACACATGCTACGGGCTCCACGCTCTGCGTTATGGGTGGTCGGCAGTGGTTCCTTGGTGACGCATGTTCCTCCTACACGTGCACGGGCTCCGCGCTCGATGTTATGGACTATGGGCTAGCTAGGGCTGGAGACTCAGCTACACACTAACTAGTCGGGCGGTTTATATTAAAAATAAATACATCTTCATACCAACTGATCGCCAAGCTACATACGCTATTTTTTCTCCAGAGTTCATATATTTTTACATGTACTACCCGTTCTACATGTTTGTATTGCAGGATCATCGTCCAGGTGATCGGATCACCTGGCGCTCGGACTTCTCCACCGATCAACTGGTCGGACCGCTTGGTTCATGGACTCCGTCGCCGACCAGTTGATCGGATTGTTCGCTGGTCATGCTTCATCGCCAGCGACATCGGTTACTCCTCGGCGCTCGGATTCTTCATGCTCGAGGACTAAGTGGGCACACTTCACCGCTCGGACATCGCCAGCTACGCCGGGGACTCCTCGGTGCTCGGACGTCGCCAGCTACGCCGGGAACTCCTCGGTGCTCGGACATCACCGCCTACGCCAGGGACTCCTCGCTCTTTGTTACTCGGCCATCGCTAGCTGCGCCGGGGACTCCTCGATGCTCGGACATCGCCGCCTACACCGGGGACTCCTCGCTCTTTGGTGCTCGGACATCGCCAGCGACGCCGGGGACTCCTCGCTCCTCGGTGCTTGGACATCGCCAGCAACGCTGGGGACTCCTCGCTCCTCGGCGCTTGGACATCGCCAGCGACGTCGGGGACTCCTCAGTGCTCGGACATCGCCAGCGACGCTGAGGACTCCTCGCTCTTCGGTGCTCGGACATCGCCAGCGATGCCGGGGGCTCTAGTGATGCCGGGGGCTCCTCGCTCCTTGGTGCTCGGACATCGCCAGCGACACCGGGGACTCCTCGCTCCTCGGTGCTCGGACATCGCCAGCGACGCCGGGGACTCCTCGCTCCTCGGTGCTCGGACATCGCCAGCGACGTCGGGGACTCCTCGCTCTTTGGTGCTCGAACATCACCAGCGACGCCGGGGACTCCTCGCTCTTCGGTGCTCGAACATCACCAGCGACGCCGGGGACTCCTCGCTCTTCGGTGCTCGGACATCGCCAGCGATGCCGGGGATTCCCTTGCTGCTCGGATCTTGCTACGTCTTGTCGGTGTGCTATCAAGCTGCTCCATGCTATTCGGATCAAGGTGCTTATTTTGGGCAGCACGTCTGGGGTCTTGATATGCGCATGTTAGACGACGTCGGCAAGCTTTCAGACTTCTTTTTCTTTGACCCTGCTACAAGATTTATTCTTCATCTTCCAGCAGGCTCGGGGACTAAGTGGGCACACTTCACCTTGCGGTGAATGTGCGCTTTTCTCATCTCGAGGCTACGCCCGGGGACTGGCTGTCTGCTCGGCTAGTCTTGTACTTTCTGACCCTGGCACCACGTGATTACGTCACCTACTGTCAGGCTCGGGGACTAGCCGTGGGGGTACGGCCCCAAGGTATCCTCAAGACAAGACATGGGCCGCACCATCAGAGGTGGCCCAGCCCACAAGATCAAGGCGTGCACGGCGCTGCTCGACGTGCACCGCAAGACATTGTATAGTACCAAATAGGATACTTACCTTGTAACCCTACCCCTCCAGAGTATATAAGGAGAGGCAGGGGTCCCCTAGCAGACAGGATCCAGATAGATCTATCTACTATAGATCAATACAATACACCAAAGACACATGACGTAGGGTATTACGTCGATCAGACGGCCCGAACGTCTCTAAATCGCTGTCTCTGTGCCTTGTGTCACCATCCGGTTCCTGATTACGCGCATCCCCACCGTCAAATCTACCATCGTGGGATACCCCTCGGTGGACTGCTGAGCATCTTTTGTCGACAGTTGGCGCGCTAGGTAGGGGATCGTGCGCGTTGATCTATGGCGAACTAGATGGGATCTCAAGATCGACGCCGCTCGTGGCAACCTGACTTCCTACGGCGGCGTGCTTCAATAGCTTGACAGGCTCGATATCCCTCGGCTCGAGCGCTCCATCTACAACAGCGACGGGCGACATCTCGGTTCTCCAGATCCAATCATGGGACAACAAACTACACGATGGCGTGACTCCCATCCTCCTCCGATCGGTCCCACTTGGCTTCGACAAACACGCCAAGCTGCATCCGCACGAGAATATAGGAATCCTACTTCAACCCGATTGGACATGCATAGGAGTCCTGCTCCAGTTTGATACGTGCACAATGATTGGTGATTACCATTGGGCCCGACTGCCGAAAAAATAATCCCAGTCAAGCATACGTCTAGTCTACTCTACAGCTCCATGAAGATCCGGCCAGAGCATCGTTCCGTCACGAGAAAACAAGAAGAATATACGTGGGCCATGCAAGATATTTAACCAAGGCAAAATTCACATGTCCGTGCATGCACGACATGCTGTACGCCCGAATTTAGCCCAAGCGCCCAGACGACAAGATCTCATCGGTCAGCAAGCAAATCAACAAGGATCGCCATGCATGTACGCGAGAGGAAGACCTCGGACTGCGCCTCGCCTTGTCAGTCACGGGCTTCGCCTCCCTACGTGGGGTAACTCCGTTAGGCTCCGACTACACTTGTCCGACTACAACTCCGACTCCGCGCACCCGTCCGACTACATTGAGCCGCCAAGCGAACCATCCGAGCAGCCACGCGAGTCGCTAAGCGAGCTGCCCGCGTCGTCGACCAGATAACGCCATACGCCGCCGACCAGACTTTCTGTCTAAAGCTAAGTCACGCTTTAATATTTTTCTAAATATTCTTCAATCTCCGTATATCGCCATAATGTTTCTCCGAGCTGTTTTCTCCATATTTGCTCTCCAAATGATTTTCCAAACCCCTAAATAGTCATGTTGATGCTCCAATGCCTCCAGAGATGACCCTATCTCCGGCTCCTCCCTAAACGTGCTACGGGCTCCGCGCTCTGCGTTATGGGTGGTCGGCAGCGGTTCCTTGGTGACGCCTGTTCCTCCTACACGTGCACGAGCTCCGCGCTCGATGTTATGGACTATGGGCTAGCTAGGGCTGGAGACTCAGCTACACACTTACTGGTCGGGCGGTTTATATTAAAAATAAATACATCTTCACACCAACTGATCACCAAGCTACATACGCTATTTTTTCTCCAGAGTTCATATATTTTTACATCATGTACTACCCGTTCTACATGTTTGTATTGCAGGATCATCGTCTAGGTGATCGGATCACCTGGTGCTCGGACTTCTCCACTGATCAACTGGTCGGACCGCTTGGTTCATGGACTCTGTCACCGACCAGTTGATCGGATTGTTCACCGGTCATGCTTCATCGCCAGCGACGCCGGTTACTCCTCGGCGCTCGGATTCTTTGTGCTCGAGGACTAAGTGGGCACACTTCACCGCTCGGACATCGCCAGCTACGCTGGGGACTCCTCGGTGCTCGGACATCGCTAGCTGCGCCGGGAACTCCTCGGTGCTCGGACATCGCCGCCTACGCCAGGGACTCCTCGCTCTTCGTTGCTCGGCCGTCGCTAGCTGCGACGGGGACTCCTCGGTGCTCGGACATCGCCGCCTATGCCGGGGACTCCTCGCTCTTTGGTGCTTGGACATCGCCAGCGACGCCGGGGACTCCTCGCTCCTCGGTGCTCAGACAACGCCAGCGACGCTGGGGACTCCTCGCTCTTCGGCGCTCGGACATCGTCAACAACGTCGGGGACTCCTCGGTGCTCGGACATCGCTAGCGACGCCGAGGACTCCTCGCTCTTCGCTGCTCGGACATCGCCAGCGATGCCGGGGGCTCCTCGCTCCTCGGTGCTCGGACATCGCCAGCGACGTCGGGGACTCCTCGCTCCTCGGTGCTCGGACATCGCCAGCGATGCCGGGGACTCCTCGCTCCTCGGTGCTCAGACATCGCCAGCGACGTCGGGGACTCCTTGCTCTTTGGTGCTCGAACATCACCAGCGATGCCGAGGACTCCTCTCTCTTCGGTGCTCGGACATCACCAGCGACGCCGGGGACTCCTCGCTCTTCGGTGCTCGGACATCGCCAGCGATGCCGGGGACTCCTCGCTCTTCGGTGCTCGGACATCGCCAGCGATGCCGGGGACTCCCTTGCTGTTCGGATCTTGCTACGTCTCGTCGAGAAGCTATCAAGTCGCTCCATGCTATTTGGATCGGTGCTGATTTTGGGCAGCACGTCTGGGGTCTTGATACGCGCATGTCAGACGACGTCGGCAAGCTTTCAGACTTCTTTTTCTTTGACCCTGCTACAAGATTTATCCTTCATCTTCCAGCAGGCTCGGGGACTAAGTGGGCACACTTCACCTTGCGGTGAATGTGCGTTTTTCTCATCTCGAGGCTACGCCCGGGGACTGGCTGCCTGCTCGGCTAGTCTTCTACTTTCTGACCCTGGCACCACGTGACTACGTCTCCTACTGTCAGGCTCAGAGACTAGCCGTGGGGGTATGGCCCCCCGTATCCTCAAGACAAGACATGGGCCGCACCATCAGAGGTGGCCCGGCCCACAAGATCAAGGCATGCACGACACTGCTCGACGTGCACCATAAGACATTGTATAGTACCAAATATGATACTTACCTTGTAACCCTACCCCTCCAGAGTATATAAGGAGAGGCAGGGGTCCCCTAGCGGACAGGATCCATACATATCAATGCAATACATCAGAACACAGGATGTAGGTATTACGTCATACTAACGGCCGAACCTGTCTAAATCTTGTGTCTTGGTGCTTGTATTACCATCTCGCTCCTGATCTCGCTCACCTCTACGACAAATCTACCATTGTGGGATACCCCTCGGTGGACTGCCGAGCATCTTTTGTCGACACCGATGGAAGGAGACCTAATCTGGTTTCAACAAACCCATCAGCTTGATGCCTTGATCTTCACACTCAGAAGCCGATGAGTATCCTTGTCACGTACTGATTCACTCTTAATTCAAATATATAAGCAAATCAGTAGCGGCCTTCTGCTATTTTCTCTCAACCGGCATCGGGTATGTGGATGTATTTAGTCAGACTCTATCTCCTGATGGCTGATACGCTTCGTAGTCCACGTTGGCTTCCAAGCTTGTTCACTCGCATCTACTCTATTTTGGCTTAAACTAATAAAAAATCAATATATGCTTTGTTTGTACTCAAGCCACAATGCATGAACAAATCCAACACCAAGTCCAATCCGATAAATAATCATTACTCGATTTCTTTTCTTTCCTTCTCACCATGGATTACATACGTGACTTTCAAATGGATGGTGGTAAAGCCGATCGATTCACCTTACTGGGTGCTCTGGTTGCATCCATTGGCTGGTTTGTCCCTGTAAGCTGCAGTCAAGACATCTATCGCTGTCTTTGGCTAGCCATGCTAATTGCTGTTTGCCGGGATTCGTTGTTGCTAATCGACCTGACTTCTTCTTGCTTCTGAATTTTACCGGTCATGTATATGCTTCCCTAAATAGCTTCTCCTTTTCTCTTTGGTCACTTCTGTCCCTTAGGAAAACAACTGCTTGAAGCCATCGATGCGTTACCAGGCTATTGTCTTAATCAGATCATAATTCTGGAAGCCACGCTGAGAACAAAGAAGGTATCCATTACCAATGCATATCCTATCTGAAGTGAGCTCTGTCTTGATCCCGCATGCCTCCTTTCTCATGTCAATCTTCTCCATAATTAACTTGGCGTTAAATCTACCTAAATAACATGTAGCCGATAGACATATCTCATCGGCTTTCAGTATCAATGTTGTAATTTTAATCAAAATTTATGAACATGTCTCTCCATACCATTGCCAAATCCACCTCTGAATAATAACTAATTTTCCTTTTGAATAATGATGAAGCACACTGCTGCTGGACTGACAATGTCAAAATCCTCCTCCAAAGTATCATCTTTTCATTTATATAGGCCGATCAATTGTTTAATTACTAATTGTAAATCTTCAAATACCTCAATAGTATCGGCCTTTACTTCCTGAAGAAGTTGAAGTTCCTTAAGCATAGCCTAATACTTAGCTTGACTTCTTAATCTCATATCTTGACTATAGCAACCATATCAGAAGCAAAACATAATCGGCCTCTAACCCTGATGCTTTGGTTTCCACTTGAAATTATCTTCTATCTTGAAAGTTGGTTGTCATAAACCGATGCTTTTCATACCAGGCGTGCAATCAGGCCCTCCAGTTTGGACTGTGAGAACTCATGCTTCAAAATTATCTTCCTTTAGTTCTTGATAACCCCAAAATTGATCTTCCTCTGCATCTTGCAATCGGCCTTCATGAGCCGATATCCTTGATGACTTGCTTGGATTCAATCCTCTAGAACTCCTGACCATTCACCTGCTTTAGCTAATTAGGAGCTACCTTCGAGTCTATAGTTATAATCGGCTATGTAGAGACGATGGGCATGAACATCAGCTTCTTTCTTGCCATTAACCATAGTTATCTGCATGTGACCAGCTAATAACACCATGCCAAATCGATGCACATAATATATTTGTCAGCTGAGATGCCAATAAAATATTCTGGCCACCATGATATTTAAATATACACTAAGCACTTATCAATACTTGAGCCGATTTTTCGTGTGCTGACAATAACTTTCGGCTGACAATCTCCTTCTATCAACTGTACACCAATAGTAATCACCAGCTGATGATCTTCTCTCATCTGATGTGTGCTGATGGTAATGTCTTTGGTTTCTTATGGCTTCCAGCTTTGTTTCCTCGCATCTTCATACCATATGTGATTGTATTATATTCAGATGGATACTACATTTTATTTTGGCCAATGGAATATAATATGCTTATATATCATTGGCCTGCACTGCAACTCAAATTAAGATTATGACTTACTATTCTCCCAGCCGATATCTCAGATGGCCTGTCCGATGATCAATGTACTATAGTTGACTTGATGTTGTATACCAGACACATGTTTTTTTGGAAAAATGGGCTAGACTCAAATCCTTCTAGTTAACTCGGGCAAAGCATAACATCCTTCTGAGTATCCATGCCAAATACTAATATAGCCATACACCCATCTTGTAGTTGTGTTCTCGCACATATGCCGTCAAACATGAACAAGCCATATAACCCAATCCGATGGAAATTTATCGGTCGCTCTTGATAAAATAATTTCATTGGCTCAAAATTTTATTGGACAACTTTAATCCCATCGGCTATATATCTAGGCTTGGAGATGTTGGAAGTGAGGGAATAACGGACAGCAGTGAAGAGGTAACCGATGAGAGAGCATAAGTCCAATTCGCTTTCCTAATCCCCCTTACTTTGTTTGGCCTTGCATGGTTGATACCGATATCTGACATCTATACAGAGCTTTTTGGCCAAACAATTAATTTCCATCTGAATTTTTATATTTTCAACTGCAAAAAGAAATCACATATATTTGCTGAGACTCCTCCATCCATGAGTTAGGTAAAGACATGACTCCTATTACGTGTTGTTCATCTGACACGTCCCTTGTTTGCTTTCTCTTATCTTGTGTACAAGTGTCTTCATTCACCAAGCAAGTCATATGTGATGCACTGGAGTCTAGTGATGTATTCTCTCGAATTCAACTGAATAAAAGGCTCCATCGGCTTGCATTGATGTCTTGATCCGTTGGCATCAGCTTGCATTTTGAACTAAAAATATTGTATCGAGCCGATCCCTTTCTTGAAAAGTCAATTCCGCTCTCCAATAGCCGATTCGTGTATCTTTACAGCATTCATTGAGACTTACCGATTGTCTGCAAGGCAACGTGACTATTGGCTACTCATCTGCTGTACGATCGTCGGTCTGCTTCGTCAACAAATCCAACTCCCTGGAATCAGATTTGCACACATAGCGTGTATCCTGCATGTCTCCAGTAGATGCATTAACTCTTTGGGACCAGTAGACGCACTGACACACCCAGGATTACTTGCTGGATCTTCATACTGTAACCGCATTGAACGCTCCTTCTTGAAACATGACGATCTACACGGTGGAGTAATGACACATACTAGTAGACACGAAGCCTACAATGGTATGCCCTATTCTTTCTATAGTTTCTTCCATACGTGAATTCTAGCAGCATGCGTCCAAGTAGAGTTAAGCACTTTTCAATGCTCGGAATCCGTATCTCTGACTTCTGATCAAACGATTGTGGTCCCACCAGGCATGCCAAAACGTGTGTTAGCGTAAAAATGTGGCGATGTGATCAACACACAGCAAGCCAGATGATCTTAACAGAGTGAATTCGAAGATCTGCTTAGCTTCAACATAAGAATGGTCAGTTTTGGGACCAAAGGCGTGCCATTCAATTTGACTCTGCAATTGACAAGGAGAGAATAATCAGTAGTTTAAGGTGGAACATGTTGGCGTTGCACCAGACAGTTCCAATATGTGGCCAGATAGTCGATTCAATGAGGCTATCGACTAAAGAGTCGATATTCAGCGTAGCCATGAAATAAAGATCCTTAAATCAAGGATTATCGGCTAATATTAAATGACAATGATACAAACCAAAATAACCGATGCTCATGGAACATCAGAAAGCATCATCGGCTAAATAGAACATGATTGATATAAAGCGTCAAGCCGATGAGTTTGATGAAAAAAGTATAACATGCGAACAAATCGACTATCTAATATAAATGATTCTACAAACAGTTTTGAGTCTAATATATTATCATCAATAGTGATGTTCGATCGGATCGATGCAGCTATGATAATGATAATAAACTAAAGCCAAAGAATCTATAAAACATCTATATATTGACAGATTCATGAAAACATGCTATATGCGTGAGAGTATAGGCAAATCGGCTAAAATAGCCGATGTAGTCATAGCAAACAAACAGAGTACATATCTTGATCATGAACAAGACCACTAATCGATAATTTCTAATCTAAAGTCTTACCAGTGAGGTTCGACTGGATCGATGCAGGTATGGTAGTGTCATTAGATTAGATCTCATTAACTAGTGAGTTTATTCAAGATTGAAACATGTCTTTGGATGCATACTATGTTTAACTGGAATAGAGATAAAACAACCGATCTAGCAGAATTAAGCCATCAATTATAAGATTTGAAGCATGACCAGATCAGAGGACGACCAATTAAGATGATATGATGCCGATCTATCTCTATCTCAATCGGGTGATTTTGTTATAATTAATAAAACATTAATTATAGCAAAATCGATAACTGGTGAATCAACCAAAAACTGCAAGGAAAGTCTTACTAATCTTAGCAGATTCGATAACTGGTGATATTGTATTAAACAACATGTTATTTAACACAAGATCGATAACTTTGATCTATATCATGATTCGTAAGAGATCAATCAGCTGATGCAGCCTTACAAACTAAGATACAGATCGATAACTAACTTATATTATGGCTCGTAAAAGATCAATCAGCTGATGCAGCTTTACAAGCACAGTACAAGTCGTGACGGTACTCACAAGAAAGCTGGAGGTCGATCAGTCGATGCAGCCCTGTTTGCTGAAGAACTCGTCGAAAAGCTACATTACTCCTACTCCTAAGGGTTGGCGTGAAGCCGAAAAAGTAAAGACTGATTTTGATTGATGTGTGGATATCTGATTACAATAGCCGGGGTTTATATTTATACCCTGAGGCTTGAAACAATCCTAGTTGGTCATGTGGTGATCTAGTACAAAACTTGCCTAACAAGATAAATCTAAAAGAAAACGGAAATTTTAAGATACATGAACTCCAGTTTCCCCTTTTATAGAATCCGCTAATTAAGCTTCCTTGTGTCTTCCTTATCTTCACATGAGGAGACTTTGGACATCATGCTTCTCCCAAAATATAATATTTTCTGGCCAGCCAAATTTTGGTGTAAACAACTAGTCTACGCGGCCATCATGCATGGCCGAAGGGTGGATGAAGGTGCTTGGTCCAACAAGTGATCTAGGTCGCGGCCATTGTCCGTCGTCGTCGTCGTCCCGTATACAAGATGCATGCATGGTCCAAGATTAGCTCAGACAGGATGGTGACGACGTCTTCTTAAGACGTGGGTTGCATTGCAAAAATTCAGCACCGATGGGAGGCGAGTCCTGGTCATACGTACTTCCATCGTCACCTCGGTGCCAGCATGCTCACCGTCAAGGCATTCAACGCTAGCAAAATCTATCTTGGACCTCCTCTGATCCACTGCATGCAGGTACATACCTTTTTAACTCATGGCTATGTTTATGGTTCTATAATGTTTATATTTTTTAGAGTTCAAGGGCATAATGCCCCGGCCTTTCAAATATTATCAAAAGACCAAACGGTTAACAACACAGTTTGCTCAAAGAGCGTCCAAGCCCAACTGGCAGGCGGTGAACAACCAACCAGCCACTACCAAGCAACCAAAACTGACATAGTTAAACTCCAGAAGCAGCCACTAAAAACCAGCACTACCGAACCACACCCTATTACATCATAGGAAAGTTTCAGCTCCTTCATCAGGTAAAGCTCGGAAACACCAGCAGCCTTGAGCACTTCCCAGGCAACTGAGCACCTTCATCATTGGTCGCCGAGGTCATGCTTCTGAAGAACTTTGCATTGCGTTTCTGGTGAAATCGGGAAGCCAAGAAACCCTCCATGCTGCAGTCTTCAGGTTCTCCAGGAAACCATCCAGCCGCTCCCTTTTGTTCACCGGGCACAGAACTGTCTAGTTCTGTAGTAGGCCCAAGATTTTGTAGAACAACACCTCCATACTTTTCCATCCAGACCTCTGAAAACAAAGCTCATTCCTGAGTTTTCAAATCGACCACAACACAGCAAAGGTTATCATGTTAATAACACTATTCTTTTTGTCACTCAACCAAAACTGCCCTATATTGACTATGTCGCCACCTACTTGTATTCCTAATATATCAGAGACAACTGACTAGCATCTCCTGGAAACAACACAATCAAAAAACAAATGATGGCAGCTTTCATTCTCAACACAGAAAAGACAAGATGCATCCTCTACTTGGAGGAACTTTAATCCCCCAAACAGCCAATACATGCACTTGCTTAATCCCTCTAAAATTAATGACTTTGTAAAGCGATTGAGAAGAGTAAGTTCCTTTAGAAGTAAACTTCCAGATCATCTCATCTTCCTCATCCGAAAGATGAACTGTTGAAACTAATTCAACTACTTCTAACCATAACTGATAAAGGTCATCACTTACTGTTCTCCTAAAGGTGCATTTCAAATTTGATCCATCCCACAACTCTGCAACTATCTTCCCATGCTCATTAATGATCCGGTAAATAGGCCAAAACTGTATGGCCAAACTGGACGAACCTAACCAAGTATCCTCCTAAAACCTAACTTTCCTTCCATTTCCAACCTTCCACAGAAAACCCATCTTAGCAGCCTGTGCTGTCCACATAAAACCCTTAAAAAAACTAGAAGCAATTGAAGTTCTAGTGAGCTGAACATGAGGATTCAAAGTATCATACTTGAAATCTATTAACTCTTTCCAAAGTTTATCTCTATCCAAATTATATCTTTTAAGCCACGAAGCCAAAAGGCACAAGTTTAGATCTCTCAGATTAGGGACCCCAAGACCACCAAAATCCTTATGCATAGAAACTAACTCTCATTTGGCTAAGTGATATCTATGATTATTCTCAGAATTATCCCAAAGAAAATTACCCATGTGTGTGTTTAACATTTTAATGGCCCATTTAGGGAATTTGATAAAAGACAGAAGATAAACGGGTATACTAGAAAGACAGGATTTGATTAAAACTACCCTAGCAGCAAGGGACATCAGCCTTCCTCTCCATCCTACAATTTTGTTTATGATTTTATCCACTAAAGGTTGTAAGTCATCTCTGGTCAGAACATCAAAATGTAGCGGAATACCTAGGTACTTAATAGGGAAATTGCCAATAGGGCAGGAGAGAATATGGGCTAAACTGTGTACTTCATGATCCCCTAAGTTGATTGGGATCATTTCACTTTTGTGAAAATTGATTCTCATACCCGAAATTTGTTCGTACCACATAAGAATACATTTAAGATTTTCCAACACCGATTCCTCAGCTTTGGAAAATAAAATGGTGTCATCTGCATACTGCAGTGCCACAATACCCCCTTGCCTAAAGTCCTCTAGGCGCCCTGTCACAATCCCTCTATGTATAGCTTTTTTCAACATTCTAGACAGATCATCTCCTACTAAGTTGAAAAGAAAATGGGATAAAGGATCTCCCTGTCTTAAGCCCTTGCCAGGCTTAAAATAGGAACTTTCCTCCCCATTTACCATAATACCCAAATATCCTCCCACCACAATGTGTCTAATCCAGTTTATCCAAACTGGATCAAAACCTCGGGCTTCTAACATATCAAAGAGAAAACTCCAAGATACTCTATCATAAGCTTTTTCATAGTCTAGTTTAAGAATAACCCTAGGTTCACCACTCTGATGCACACTATGAACCAACTCATGAGCCACTACTACACTTTCTAAAATATATCTTCCTTTTAGAAACGCAGATTGAGTTGGAGCCACTATCCTTTGAACCACAGAGGTTAACCTAAGAGTTAGCAATTTAGAGAATATTTTGAAGCTGCAATTTAACAAACTGATAGGTCTGAATTGCTTCATGTTTGTTGCCTCCCCTACTTTTGGAATTAGTGTAACCAAGGCAAAATTGAGTCTCTTAAGGTCTAAGTCACCCCTATAAAAATTATTAAAAAGATGCACCACGTCATTTTTAATGAGATTCCAAAACTTTTGGTAAAAGAGGAAGGATAAGCCATCCGGCCTAGGAGCACCTTCTGCATAACAGCTAAAAATGGCGTTTTGATCTCTGACTCAGAAAAAGGTGCTATGAGTAACTCATTTTCATTCCTAGAGACCTTATCCTCCTCTTCCCAAAAATGTTGTCCCAACTTAAAGAAAGGCTTTGGGTCCTTAGCAAACAATTTTTTTGTAAAAATCTACTGCCACTCTCATCATCCTTTTCTGATCATAAACCAAACCAGTAGGGCTTTCAAGGCATTCTATTTTCTTTTTTCTACTCCGTTGGTTAGCAACCGCCTAAAAATATGTTGTATTCTTATCACCCTCAAGAATGTTTCTATCCCTAGAACGTTGTCTAACTCTAATATCTTCTAATGACCAAATATGTTCTAACTTATCTTCAATTTGTGCTAACTCCTGCCTCTCAACACTAGACAACTCCCTATTTTTAGTTAGACTTTCCAGTCTAGTGAACTCCTTAGACAACTCCACTTTGGCTCTATTCTGGACAGCTACCTCATTTGTTGCCCACCCCCTAATCATCCTTCTTAAGGTCCTCACTCTAAATTGCCATCCGTCCATACAATTAGTTAGGGTGCAAGGAGTTTCCCAAGCTTTCTCCACTATACTATAAAAGGACTCCTTTTCCAGCCACCATTTCTCAAAACGAAACCTCTTTTTGCCAAAGCAGATATTCATCCTAGAATCTAAAACTAGAGGGTTATGATCACTTGGAAATCTATCTAGAGCTTTGACACTGGACAAAGGAAAAGCAGCATCCCACAAACCAGAGACAAAGATCCTATCAATCTTAGCTAAAATAGGGTGCTCTTGATTATTTGTCCAGGTAAAATTTTTATTACTAGGGTTCAGCTCAATCAAAGCCCACTTGTTAACCCAGCTATTAAACTCATCAGCCCACCTATGATTATACACTCCATTATTTTTATCAGAGGCAAACCTAACAAGGTTAAAATCACCCCCAACCAAAACTGGGCCATTCCAAGCGCCCATCACAGTTTCTAACTCTTCTAAGAACTCTTGCTTAAGATCATCATAAGCTGGTCCATAAACCACAATAAGCTTCTAGACAAACCCGTTAGCTTTGTTAGTAAGCATTACACTAACCGAAAACTTTAGAACATCACCAACTACCACATTAAAGATATCCATGTTGAAACCAACCAGGATTCCTCCTGCTGAGCCTTTAGCTTCTAAATGATGCCAAGCAAAAGGAACATTACTAGACAAAGTCTTCAGAAAACCTACTGACAGAGAACTTTTCTTGGTCTCCATAATGCCTACAAAACCAGCATGAGAATCCTTGATTCTACTAACCAGGGCTGGAACCCTACCAAGCTTACCCAGACCTCTAATATTCCAAAGCAAACCTATCATTTATATCTTTTCTTATTCTTCCTTCTAGGCCCTACTTTGGACCAACCTAATTCCTGGTCATCCTTAGACAGACCAGGATTTCCATCCTGATCATTTTTCTCGGGTGTGTTAATATTACCATCTAGGTTGTTGATATTATCTTGAGAACCTAAACTAGATGTAACTGCCTTACTAGAACAACCAACATGACTACCCTTAGAAAGCATATCACCCATTCTAGCCAAATCCAATTGAACCATCTTGTCTAAAATAGGATGTCCATCCTCTATATCTATGCCAATATCCTTGGCCACAAAAAGTAACAAGTTTTTAGAAACAGGATGGGGTTTAGTAGGTTTTTTGCTTATACCTGCATTGTCTTCTAGATACCATTTCCTCTTAAATTCCTGGACACATTCCATGACCTTCTTGCCATCATCAACCCTTCTGCTACTCCTCCTTAAAGGAATCACAGACCCCCACTGTTGCTTCTTGTTAATCAGCTTTGTCTTCTCCCTGTTATCATCTGCTTGAATTCTTTCCAACACTTCATCACTGGGCTGCGTCCACACCAAATCTTCCTCACTGTCATTGTACTTTTCTGTCATCTGAGAGTTTTCATTCCTAAAGTCTTTCTTATCCTACTGTAACAACTCAGAGCTATTGCTATCTATGTCTTTGTCCAGCAAACTTGTGTTCTTTGCTTGCAGATCATATATCCACTCATCTGGTAATTGGATTCTCTCATTATCATCATGTAGCATCAAGGAACTTTCATCTTATAGAACTTCATCATCACCATCCTCCACTTCTAATTCCATGGCTCCAAGCAGATTTGCACAATCAATTGCTAAGACATCCTTCTGAGTTGTGACACTATCATCTTCAAACAACAGTGCTCTTTTGGCTGATTTGCCACCCGCAGAAGAGCTACCACCTCCATATGGCTTATCCGACAGTTCAGGTATCTCCCTCTCCCGTGGTTCATGGTCCTTGTCCTTCTTTGGGTCATCATCATTCCCTTTTGGATTGTCCTTAGGATCATCATCATCCAACAAGTCATCCTCCTCTAATTCCTCAACATCTCCAGAATCACCATCATTTGAATTATCAGCTTGGACATATCCCTCAGGATTGAACGAGATTTTGTACACCCCAGCCTTGAACACATATAGTCTTCCTCTGGGAATTCTGGTAGGGTCTTTACAAAGGATTTTGACTCTAACCAAACTAAAGAAACTGTCAAACACTGAATGCCAGTCCAGCTCTATCATCAGACCAAGACTTGAAGCAACCTCTCTCACCGTGTTCCAATCAACCCACTTGGGAGGGATTCCCTTGATCTGAACCCATACTTCAACCAAATTCCCAACTGGTTCCACATCTCCATTCCACACACTTAGCGATGCAACAACTTTGGGCCTATTCAGCTGAAATAGGGAGGCCTTTCCAATCACAAAATTCTCAACCTTCCTACTAGGAGGAAATCTGACAATATAGCTGGTATCATCAGTCTTCTTCAGCTGCCAATTCTAGTCCTTATCAAACAACTCTCTCAGGTTTTGTAAAATCCCTGCCTCATCCATTTCCCCTTCCACAATACTGAGCACCCCAAAGTTATCCATACCATTCCAGTGACTAAATTTGTTGTCCCTAGCTCCCACATCAATATGATAAAAGCCAAGACCTACACAAGCACTTCCATAGCACTGAGCAGCCATTGGTGGTTTGAGCCATTCAGGACACTGCTCCACAACATGATCGGTGAGGCGACAGTTGAAGCAAACCTTGGGTCGATTACAGCTAGAGCTCATATGCCCCATCTCTCCATAGTTAAAGCAGACAACATATAGATTCCTATTCAGAGTAGCTTCTGAGTTCTTAGTCACACCCTCAGACTGAATGTTACCCTCAACCCTTGGAGCTCCATCCCTATGCTGCTCCCTCACCTTCATGGCTTGATACTGAGCTTGCCCACCATTCTGCCTGGACGGTTGCTGCAGCCTTCCCCTCCCTCTACCAAGGTTGCCGCCTCCTCTAGGTCGGGTAGCATCAAATGAACGATTGAAACCTTGTTGAGGAGGGGGATGAGGATGAATCGGACCTTGATTTGGGGAGAAGCCGAAGGGTGGCGGCGGCGGTGGGTGACCATAGAAGGGCGGAGGAGGCTGCTACCGGAACTGGTTCCAATTTCCTCCACCCCAGTCCCCCCAATTCTCCTCAGGACTACGGGGTCTGGGGCCCCGTCCCCTTCCTCTTCCCGCCATGGATCCCTTGATGATCTTGACGAAGCTCAGCCTCTTCCCTTCACCCCAGATGCCTTCTGCAAAACTCAACTTGGTCGGAGGCTCATCCCACTTGTCACCGTCGCCAATCGGAAAGCAATCCGCGGGCTCGAAGCTTTTGGCGAGCCACAGATCCCGGCGAATCCACACCAGGTTCTTGCCTCTCTCCCCTCGAACCCTAACTCTGGGGCTGGAGTTGGGGATGAACCACAACTGTCCCTAGAAATCCTGGATCTCTTCTCCCTCCAATGGGTCCATGGTTTTGGGTTTGGATGGAGCCGACGCCCGAAACCGCGACCACCATTGATGCGGATCCGCTACCTACTCTTTCCTCAACACGCCACGTCTCTGCCTTCCGAATGAGGGGCTGTCAACCGGGCCAGGATGAGAGACGACCCACTTGACACGAGGGGGAGTCCCGCGCTCCCTGATTGGAGAGTCAGGAAGCCTCGCCGCCGGCGGGGAGGGGCAGCCGCCCCGAGTCGCCGAGGGGAACCTCACGAGTTCTCTCATTCTTTTCCGTTCTTTTATTTTATTTTTTATTCAGAGAAATTCTTTGGTTGCACACAACTCATAAGTTTTTTCTTACTCCGAAATCTGGTTGATCTACTTTTGGCTGCACCAGCAAAAACAAAGCATGCAGCAGTGTATATGCACCGGTTACGGTTCCTAGCCCAATAATTATCTTGGACCACGCACATATATGAGTTAATTAATATATTGATATCGTATTAGTTTGGTGGACTAATCATCATCATACTATGGCCAAGTTTGCATTGGGACTGTAGTCTACGGTGCGGCGACTCCATGACCGCGTTACCAGAAATCAACGGTGTAGACATCAGCCCCCACATAGACTGGTGTGACTCATTAATATAATTTTGTAAACTTCTTTAACATTTTATGGATCAAATAAGTAATTAACTATAATATTTTTATATTTAAAAAACTGTTGATGATATATATACGAATTGACATATCGAGAATTCAATTAATATTCTCATTGCATTTAAATAGATTTTCATACACGCGTGCGTGTCACGCGTGCATATTTGCTAGTTTCTAAAAAAAAATCCAGAAAAAGGTGCGAGTTTGAATCTTGGTGGGTAGTGTCCACTGGACAGCTCTACCACTGGACCACAAACCCATTAGCAATGAACTGGTTAATATAGACATTGCTTCAATTCCATCGATCGCGTGTTGCAGCAGTGAGAACTTGTGACTTAATTAACTCACCCAATCGTCATTCGCTGGACATATAAAGTTGTAGTTCGGGATGGAGGGAGTATAAAAGATGAGGCCAGGACAACCTGCCATAGTTCGGCTCAGAAACACAATATAAGAATTGGCTTCTCAGACCCCTCCTGTTCCCTAAAATAAATATAAGAATTGGCTAAAAAAACATGCTTTCTGTTTCCATCATCCTCAATAAAAAAGATGTTGCACTGTTATGAACAATCCTGGCAAAACCAAATTGAAAGAATAATGCCCAAGGGGCTAATCCAGTCAAAATAGAAGATTTTTAAAATACTACCAAAAATGCCGCTCAAAAAAAAACTCTCATCTAAAATTATTATCTAGCTGGGGAAAAAAGAATTGACACAAACTGAAACCTATGGTCCAGCAAGATCGGAACCTAGCTAGCTAGGAATGTGTAGGGTGATCATCGCCGTTTCGATCGCCATGGCCATGGCCATGGCCATGCTGTGTTGACAGATAATCGTCGCCATGGCCGCCACTGCCGCTAGTAGACGCCTTTGCAAATCTCCCTTTGACTCGGTTTCGTGTGTCTGCTCGTGCCTTCCGGGATACATACATGATCTGCTTGCCAAACCTGCAAATGCAAAAATCACAAAGGCTCTGTGTTACACACAAACATTTCATATAGACCGAACTACAAATTTTATCTAGTGGAACAACCAAGATATACCGTGGAACAGTAACAAATTGATTGCTAGAATTGTCAAAATTGACACCACATTATGACAATGCATTTTTCAGTACTAGAACAACCAAATCATAAGACAGAATAATGAATTCGGAACCAATACAAAACATGCCTCATGACAATTCAAAAGTACCAAAACATATAGTGCATATTTCGCAGAAAAAAATGGGAGAATAGTGGACCATTTGGCATTGGGTAGTTAATTAAGTATAGGGTCATTAAGATCTGATTGTAAGAAACATAGATAAATCATAGAAAATTGTAAAATAAAAGGATGATGGAAAGTCATATATAGAGAGAGGCATTTTTTGTATCATTTTAAAAATCTTGCATTTTGACTGGATTAGCCCCTTGGGCAATATTCTTTCAATTTGGTTTTGCCAGGATTGTTCATAAAAGTGCAACATCTTTTTATTGAGGATGATGGAAACAGAAAGCATGTGATTTTTTCCTATAGACAAGTCATATATAGAGGCATTATATTATATTCTTAGCAGTTTTATTTTCATTTCATAGCCATGTTTCCATTTATATATAGAAAAACTTCACCATCCTGAGGATCGGAGTAGACTGAGTATGATAA
This sequence comes from Miscanthus lutarioriparius, assembly GCA_904845875.1. Taxonomy (NCBI): domain Eukaryota; kingdom Viridiplantae; phylum Streptophyta; class Magnoliopsida; order Poales; family Poaceae; genus Miscanthus; species Miscanthus lutarioriparius. The sequence continues at coordinate 149,573,256 of CAJGYO010000007.1, read as the reverse complement.
ATCGATCGATGAACGTAACTGAGCTGAGAGTAATAATTAATTATATTAATGGCCTTATTATATATAAGCACGTACCTCCTGTTCTTCCTCTTGTCCTTGTACCTCTGCTTAGCCTCCTCCCTCTTCTCCTGCAGCTTGGTTCTTGCCTCCATGTCTCGGCTTGATCCTTGCACTGGCACTGGCACCGGCACCGAGGACGCCGTCTGCTGCTGCAGAGGCGCGTCCTGGTCTTGGTGGAGGACCGTCGTGCTGCCTAGCGCCGCCGGCGCCAAATGCTCATCAATACCCAAGTGCCTGCTTGGGAACTCGTCCGGCGGCCACATCGGCAAGCCGCTGTTGAAGAATTTGCATGGTTGAGGAAGAAGTTGGTGAGGAGGACGAAGAAGCCAATCCGGGTTTGGCGTCTTGCCTTGTTGAAGAGAAAGTTGCTGGTGAACAGGAGTAAGCAGATCCAGCTGGTATGGTGTCATGCTGGTGCTCGTGTTTGCAGCAGTGCTCATCACTGAATTGCGGAGCCGGAAAGCTGCATTGTTGCCGGTAAGAGATTCCATAGCATGATCAGTAGAAGATCGGGTTACGGTTTCCGAAGAATATGATGATGATGGGTTTAACGGCTGAGGATCAGCATCATAACCCGACGACGACCACCACCACGCCTCCTCTGGCTACAGTACCGAACAGTTGGATGAGTGGCTATGTACCAGCAGAAAATGTGTAACGACTCATGCAACATTCATCGCATTACATATATATATAGCAGGAGGCATTTAGCATTACACCTATTTGGCACAACCCCAGTTCCAAGATTTTTACCATCCTAAGATAAATCAACTGTTATTAGAATAGTCCTAAATCATCAAACTATTTTAAGTTTGATCAAGTGTATAGAAAAGAACAACAATTAATTTCTAAGACACCAAACGAGTATATCGTGAAAATATATTTCATGGTACATGTAGTGATACTAATTTGGCAGTGTAAATACCAGTGCTCTTTTTCTATAAATTTGATCAAACTTAAATACAGGTTGACTTAAAACAACATTTGTTTTAGGACGGAAAGAGTATTTTCATTTTTTTGATTGAACCTAACCAAAGGTTGAAACCACATTAGTTTATCATTGAAACTCCATATTCTCCTTAAATCTTGAAGCCAAAGCTCTGCCAAATAGACCTAGTATAACAATTTAGGTGAACTTGTGTAGTGAACCATGATTATTTATTTTTAAAACAAATCACATAGGAGAGCTGCCGACTAAATTAAAAAATCCATATATATAATAACCTAAAGGGTCAAAACCAACAATGACGACAACTATAGCGAATCAATGGCGATGATACTGAACACTGAATAATTCAGAATACGGGAGCATTGGCTATATATGCATATATACCTCGTCAATGAGCGAGTTTACCAGGGGCGCGGTCAAGCTCCAGTCGTCGACGAAGTTGAAGTCGTCCAGTAGCCCACCAGCACCAGCTGGGTCTTCGGGGAGGTGGTTGTACCAATCGAAGTAGTCTTGTGTGAAGAGACCAGCATCTCCTTCGCCGCCGCCGGTCGGTAGGGCCGCCGCCGCTGCTGGCACGCCGCCGGCAACCGCTGCTGCCCCGTCGCCGGCCACCGCCTGCTTTTGAAAGTTGCCCCCGGTTTCGATGAGACTGCTTGACGGCAACTAGTAGTACGCACACCAAAGGTAAAAGAGACAAACTTGCAGCGAAGATCTGTTGCCTGAAGGTAGGCAGTGATCCAACCACAAGGGAAGGAGAAAAACGCAAGAAAGAGAGATGTGTCAGTTGCATCTCAATTGGCCTGGCCCTTTCTTCAAATCAAGGCTTTCTGTTTGAGATCCGAAATTGTTGTCATTATTAGTTTAGTCATCAAACTAAACGACCAAGACAAACATTTTAAAAAAAAAATGAATCAGAGTATCAAACTAGCAAATGCAAGCAGTATGTAGGTACCTCGTTCATCATAATGCGTTGTTCGTCACAAGATCTGCTGCTGCCGGGCAAATCTGTTGGCTTCAGTTCGACGTTGAGTAGGTCAGGGACCCACGTGTCTGGAGGCTTCTGCGGCGGTGGCGGCGGCGTCAAAGGCGGCGGCACCTCGCCGCGCGGAGCGTCAATGTAGAGGATGCGCGCGAGGTCGGCGGGGTCCGGGAACCCGGTGTAGGAGCGCGTCGGGCTCCAAGCGTGGCCCTCGGCATCGCACCCGGCGGCACGCGTGCAGTGCGCGCAGAGGAAGGCCCGGTGGACAGCGCAGCGCGCGGCGGCGGCCGCGGCGTGGCATCCCTCGCAGAGCGGGGCGCGCTCGTGGGCGCCCGCGGTGGCGGCGTGCACAGGGACGTCACAGAGCAGGCACAGGCGCGCGCCGTGCTGGGCGCAGTGCAGCAGCGCGCGCTGCGCGGCGCAGTAGTCGCAGGGCACGCCGCCGCCGTCGTCCGGGGCCATGGTGTCGTCCGCCGCGCCCGCGGCAGCTGCAGCAGCAGGTGCAGATGGCCACCCGTCGTCCCGCGCCGCCCCGCCGTACAACATGGTGCGCCGCCGGCCAATGCCAATGGCGGCGAGGGGGGGAGTTGGAGGGGTCTCTCGTATTCGCAGCACGGTGGTGGGGATCCGTCGAGGGGGGTGGTTTGGTTGGTGGCTTCGTACGTGCGTGCGGCGCTGACGATGGCGGCGGCGGCACGACTCGAGGTCGAGGCTGGTTAGGTCGCAGTGTGTATCTATCTATATATAGAAGTCAGCAGCCACCACCATATATATAGGGCCGAAAATTTAAAATACGATCTGAGCTGCGGCGTATTATTCGGTCAAACCCGAGCTGTCCAACAATAATTTCAAAAAAAATGAGAGTAGATTTTAAAAACTCTTAGAAATGATCATTTTTTTTTGTGAGTTGACACCACCGACATAGTACATATTAATATTAGGGCGTCGGTAACTTGTAAAAAAAATGTTCCCTATTCGTTTGGTTTATCCACCGTACTTTTCAGTAAAAAAATAGTATTTTCTTCTTACAATAAATCAATGAACAATACTTTTCAATCTGGCTTTTCAACAAAGCGAACAGACGAAACGTCGACAGTAACTTTCATTTTTTTAGGCAGTAACTACTTTCAATTTGATATTTATATAAACGTGCTTGAAAGAAACGAAAACGTCCACAAGCAAAGATACGCGGACGACCGCAAACTGCGGAAAATAATATGCATGCAGACGACCGCTACTCGTGCAAAAATACGATCTTGCACGTGGCCTTCTCTTTCGCACGCTAAGCAATGGCGGCGACGGTTTGCCGCGCCGTCACTGGAGCCGGAATTGGATTTACTACGGCTACCGGACAGCGTGCGCCGGTATCCCCAATTGCAACTTCTCGTGGGCGTCACGCGCCTCGGCCAAGTAAATTAATCAGGAGTAATCTTTTTCAAAGGAAATTAGGAGTAGTAATTACTAACCGCATCCGCATCTCTAACATTTTATCTACTCGCAATCTTATATTTTCAACCCAACGAAAGAGGACGAAAAAAATTATACCCAACTATTTCTTATCCTAAAAAAGCATCTTCAATAGTTCATAGAAGAACAATTAGTAAATTAGTGAGTTTTTCAAGTTGTAAAAAAAGTAGGAAGCATATTTGTTAGCTTTCTCCAACCATTTTTAATATCTTGCTTCTAAAAGTTAGAAGCCAATTTTGCATCACCGAACTATTTTTAAATCACCTCATTCATTTTTATACTCTCTCTGTCCATGAAAGAATACAACTATGGATTACTTGTCAGTTAAAGTAATGAGGACATGACACATACGGATATGCCCATGAAAGTAAAAGACAAGGTGAGGCCGGTCCTATGTTTGTACCAACGAAAGTAAGAATGTGTGGCTACCTAATGTTGTTGCTTTCAATATGCTTAGGAACAATGATGATGATGATGTAAACTTGGAAAAGACACTTTCTATGGCCTCTACAACAAATGGGACATCGATACAACATGCACAAGATCGATCATGTAGTTTAGGCTCAACAAAGTCCAACATTCGGTGAGTCGCCAACTCAACGGTGCTTCATTGGGAAGGTCATAACTCATCTATCCGGAGTGCGATTGACGTTAATGAGCACTTGATGGAAAGCTTGTTTGATAAGCCTTCAATTAGATCTGGTCTCGTGCCAATATCACGTCGGCAAGGTCTTCAACTCATCAACACATACTGTCATTGTTTCTATCGAGTGGTACGACGTCGTCGTGGGCTTGTTATTAACAGTTGGGACCCTAGCCCAAGTTAGAGCACGTTGCACGAAGATGGAGAACACACCAAGGAAGCCCTTGGACGTCCTCCTCCTTGGCCACACCCTTAGGAGGCCAGCAAGGGCGTCCAAGCCAAGCTAGAGGTCTAGTCCAACTCGAGGTCGAGTCTGCCTTAGCCTTCAGTACCAGCCTACAGTAAAACAAACACCCAGGATGCATCCGGACCCTATTTTCGATGATCCGCATATGGACAGAAAGCTAATTTCATAAGATAACCATTGACTTTGGTTTGAAGTGTAAATTCCACCGGAGTCAACTATAATCATCGAAATAAGTCAGCATCCAGAATCTGTCAAGGTGTTGTGTCACCGTCTTTTGCTCCGTTGGGCCGTATATCGTCTTAGAGCCCGATAGGGGCGTGTCCAGGGGGTGACGAACCTTAATCATCAGTAGTAGCCGCCGCCCATGTTAGGGTTTGGGTTTTGCTTTAGATCAATCTGTCTTTGAACAGTCTCCGTTATCGGTTTGTGAAACTCCACATTCGAGTGCTTAATCATACATCCGCAATTGCCACTATACTTGAGTTGCGTTTTATCTTGTTCTTACTTGTGTTCTTCGATTCGTAGCAGGGATTAATCTTCTTGGCAAGGTCAACCGGATTTTGACACTGTTGATAATCAGAGGACATGTGGTTCTAAGGTCGTTGCAGGGTTCAGGTTTTTGTGATCTAAAGCCGGATCGGTTTGTCACTCTCCACTAAATCGATAGTTATCTCGAACTTGACGGATGATCGAGAACCCCAGCCCCATCATAAAGTGGTTCACGTTTGACCAAGTTTCTATTGAAGAGTATTCATATTTATGGCTCCTAATCAATTTATTATGAAAATACATTTCGTAATTAATCTAATGATATTTATTTGATATCCTAAATATTGATATTTTTTAATCTATAGTTAGTCAAACTTAAGATACCAAAATATATATAAGACTATGCTAGAATTGCATTCTTTCTTGGACGGAGGGAATACTTTCTTTCTCTCTTTGCATATTTGCATTTGGATCTCCTCTTTCTTCTTGTTCTTCCCCCACATCCTTTCACCTCTGGATCCGTCCATTGGATACGCGCATATCTTTCCATGTGATTGGATCAACTTTCAATGCAGAAATATTGGCAGTTAAGATAAGGAATTATTGGAGAGAGTGGTTCTCTTGGAGATGTTGTTAGAGCATCTCCAATAGTTAACGAAACAATTGAAAGGTCCTAAATGGCTAGAGGGGGGTCAATAGCCTAATTAAAAATATACAAAGCACTAGAGCAAACTTGGTTAGATAACAAAAAGGCTATAAAGCAATTTTGATCTAGCTCTACAAAGTGTGAAGCAAGCCACCTATCGAATGCTAGTTGCTATGATCTCTATATCACACACAACCAACCAAACTATGTCTCTACTTCTACAACTAGTGTGCTAACTAGAATCAAGATACAACTAAATACAACTACCTACCACAACTAGCAAGGCAAGAATCAAGCTCTCTACATAATATATGTACTAGAAAGGTAAAGAGCAAGTGTAGGAGCGATACCAAACCAGCAAGAGATAAATCAATCACAAGAATACCGAGATGACACAATGATTTATCCCCGAGGTTCGGTTGCTTGCCAACAACCTACGTCCTTGTTGTGACAACACACTCACTTGGTGGCTCACGCGCTAATAGGCATCACACATCTAGCCCTACACAAGGGCGTCGTAAGAACCAACATAAGAGAGGGTACTCAATGCCATGAGCAATCCACTAGAGTTGCCTTTTGTGAATCTCCCGTGGGAAGGCATAAGAACCCCTCACAATCACCACGATCGGAGCCGGAGACAAACACCACCCTCCGCTCAATGATCCCACTACACCAAGCCGTCTAGGTGGCGGTAACCACCAAGAGTAACAAGAATCCTGCAGCTCGATCACACGATCACTAGTGCCACTAGATGCTCAAACTCTAAGCAAATGCACTATGAATCACCTCACAATCTCACTTGAATGATGAATCAATGAAGTAGATGAGTAGGAGGTGTTTCACAAGGCTCACAAGGGGTGTATCAATGTTTCACAATGCCAAAAGAGTGAGCAAGAGTCGGCCAAAACTTTTTTATAGAGCCCCCAAAGCTCAAGTAGTCGTTAATCCCCTCACTGTGCTTTCCACGGGGGCATCGGACAAGAGTACTGTTCACATCAGACAAAAATCCGCAGTGTCTGATGTATCGCTCGTTGACACGTGTACTAGTCATTTGATTGTAGCCGTTGCCGCCCAATGGTTGAGTCCACGCCCTGCTGTCCAATGGTACATTGGACAAATGCGTCGCCAGTGTCTAATGCGCTCCAGAGACATTCCAGAGAGCACCTAGAGCCATCAAACACGTTCGATGAGCCACATCCTCGGACAAATATCCAGCGTTCGATGCTCTTTGACTGACTTGGTCCACGGATGAACAGTTCCAACATTTTGTTCAATGCTCCTTCACGCCAATGTCTGATGTCTACGCTTCATGTCCAAACAACTATTTGCTCAAACAGAGAGCACCCAATTCACATTGGACACAAGCATCATTTGTCCGATGCCCTATACTCCAGCGTCCGATGCTGCTACAAAGTCTCTGCTGCCTTAGGGTTTGACATCAGACACAAGGAAGATTTGTTCGATGCCTGCGGCTGTTGTGTTTGATGCTCCCTGAGTTTCTCCTTCTCTTCCAAGACTTCAACCCATGTGAAATGTGCTACCTCCAAGTAGTTATTCTGAGCACTCTTGTTTATACATTGAATGCTTGCATGCTATGATGTTTGACAACTATGAAACGATTTCAGTAGATAAGGTTTTGGCTATGCATCGTTTCTCTACATAGGTTTTATGGACTAATTCAACAATACCAGTCACATATTAGCTAGAATGTATGGTTTTAAAATAGACATTTACATGCAAGAAATAAAGATTGTTCCCTGTTTCTGTTTTTTCTTTGGTTTATTGCTTAAAATCTCTCAACATTCTTCTACAAGTTTATAGTTGTTGATTTTGATGTGCTGGAAAAAAACTGCGCTATGAGACAATACTGGATTAGTATAAATAACAATTTGAGAATTTGCATGGTTTCGGTTCTAGCCCGACAGTAGTTGTGCAATAGCAGGGCAGTCACAATGACCTGATTTGTACTATAGCTTGATTTCCATGCAGGTTCATTCAGTTTCTACAGAGACGAAAGTCATGTTCCTGTTCCTGTAGGTCATGCTAAAAGATTCACAAGCTGTAGGTTCAATCAAGTCGTTCTAATGATCTGTTTGACATTTCTGTTAAGCTTCCATTTTTGTGCATCCATTTGTTACTGTGAACTGAATCTGAAAGATACTATGAAATGAGCATTATATGTACCATATGCTAAACCATAGGCTTCCATCTATACTTGAGACATCAATATTGAAAACTGCTGCTTTCGATTTGACCCTACTACTAATTTGCTACTTTTGGTTTGACCCTACTAATAATATTAAAAAACTGCTACTTTCAGTTTCACCATACTACTTTCGGTTGAGACATCTATACTTTCCTTATGGCGTTCCTGGATACTTGATCTCCTGCAGGCAACCACACCTCACAACAAGTAACAGGCATCCTGTAAACTGAAGCTGAGAACTGAAGCTACTCTGTTGCCTGTCGGACAATAAATCTACAAACTGCTCATTATAAGGTTTTTTATATTGGCTAATTCCTTTGCTGATTTACCAGTTTGCCTGTTTGATAGTAAACACACTTTGTGAAAGATTGATGTTTTAGTGTTTCCCCCCTTAGACTGATGTAGTACTAATAATTGGCTAAAATAAATAGTATGGTGAAATACACTTGAAAACATCAAATGCCATGATCTCTTTTCCTTCATTCAAATATGCTCTGCAATAAAGGCACTTTGTGATAGATTGATGTTTTAGTGTTTCTCAACTTAGATACACAGATAGCTTTTGTCCTGTTGATCGCCACTTGGTTACAACTGACACAACTGGCAGTAGTTTATTAAACCGAGGATCCACCCTAACTTAAGCTAATTGGTTATTTGTATTCGGATCTGATCTAATTACATTTGTGTACATGTATTATGCCTGCTAACTTTGACCATTTTCAGAGATTGATTTCTAATTGAAACTAGGGATTAATTTTGTGTCCAGCTTCATCACAATGGAACCTATGCAAAATAATGAAGGTTGTACACCATTTGAAGACTTGACAAACACCATCTATGAAGGTAATTGTTTATACTCATATCCATAGACACTTTCACTTGTATTATTTGTAGTAATTAAGTAAATATCTATCAACTTATTTTCAAACAGGTGACCAGACAGCATCAAATTCATAAGCGCAAGTTGATGAACGTGCGCAGCGTAAAAGGGAAAGAGAAAAAACACTGACATACATCAATGACTCAAGAAGAAAGGGATGAAAAAAATAAAAAACTTAGGGAAAAGTATCATCAGACAAAGGCAGAAACTGCACTAGCTGTTGGGTCGAGAGGTCCACCGCAAACAAATTTTAACAACCAAACATAGAACAAACATTTGTTCTCATATAGATACATTATCATTAATTATTATCTAAACAGGTGTTGGGGTTGAATCAAACAAGGAAAACACGGATGCCACCAAGCTAAAAAGGGAAAGGGAAAAGGCACGATTGGCGGCAATGACTCAGGAAGAAAGAAATAAAAAAAAAAAGAAAGCGTCGTGAACGATATCATCAGAAAAAAGCAGGTAAACCTGATTTTGCTTTTCTGAATTCAGTATTGCCATTTTCTAGTTTATTTAATATATAGTGATGTATATGTTTTAAATGTATATGATGTACCAGTTGGAGTTGAATCAACCTCAGAAAGCATTGATGGCTATGAAGATAGTGACTGGCTACATCGAAACTACTCATACAATCCCATGCAGATTGATAAAGATAACACATGTATCATTTTAGTTTTTTTGTTCCTAATACTAATTATTTTTTCTTGTGTTTGTATGATGTCGAGGCCAAGGTTAATATCATGTTATTATATATATGTAGATGAATACTCCGATAGATGTATAGATCAAAGTGGCATGATTGACTTGACTGATGCATCACATGATCTAAACCCAGGTATATTATTTTTTTCATTAATGTTATCTATTTGAGAAGAAAAAACATAGTGGGCAACCCAACTGTGGTTCATGACAATGTAATAAGGAATTAATGTTCTTGCAATATGTGCCCTTCTGTATTTTATTTGAGACCATACTTTTTATTATATATAGGTGTTGTAAATGCATCCAATTCCATCGACAATATTGTCACGTGTCCAAAAGAACGTAAGCGTGAGCTAGATAGAGTATGAAGGGCTGCAATGTCTCCCGAACAAAAGGCGCTATTAAATAAGAGACGGCGTGACTTGTATGCAGAGAAAAATGTTGCAAGAAAACTGCAAATGACTCCACAAGAGGAGGTGAAACGAAAAGAGAGCAAGAGAAACTACAATAGGATGGTGAGAGAACACCGAGCCAACAACTTGCATCCGGACTCAATAGCCATGGAGAGCTCATACTTTAACCCTTAGCTTATTTTCCCTTCTTCACCTCAATCGCCTAAGCGCCTTCACACGATTTGGAAATACCCAAATTGAGGGGCACGCCTGTTGACGTCGCACCGACTGTAGTTCAAAATCCAGAAGTCTAGACCCCTGAATTGAGTCCACAGACCGTACATAGGCATCGGGTGACCACTGGAGAGAGAAATTCCCTTCTATCCCGTCGCAATCGGGCTTTTGAAGCAAACATTGGAAGAAGGGCTCGAGGGTGTGCGGATGAAAAGTGCAATGATGCGAACCACCCGACTCAACCGAGTGTGGTTAACAACGGTAATTATGTATATTATACATATTGTCGTCACTTTCACCTTTACTCTTCTATTCCAAAAACTCATACCATTTCTTACTACAGATGGTGTCACCAAGGAATCTCTAGTTCCACGACCTAATAGTTGCACAGGTACACAGACACAACCGTCCGTAGTCAACGGTACCTCTCTAATGCCTCCAAACGGTGCACAAGCTCGTACACTAGACTCTATGGTAGAGGATGGTATTTTCTTTATTAAATTTATCCTTTTTTTGTTTTTTGTATGCCATTATGTTTCGTTCATCATATATGTGCCTGTGTTGCATAGACTATGATGAGGATGTCATATTTGAGGAGGACGAGGAAGATGATGAGGCGTACTTTTTCACCGAACAAGGTACACCGCGTAAATGTCAAAACATTCTTTCACAAACTTTCTTTCAACGTGTAACACATCAACATTTTGTCAGAAGACGACGAGGAGGGAACTAACATCGAGCACGATGTTGACACGGATGAGCAAGAGAACAGTGAGCCTGATGTCCCAGATCCATACGACCGAGTTTATGCTAATGTCCCATTAGAGTGGCACATGCTACCGTCGGTGCCGAACTGCGAGCACTGCAACGCACATAAATTTGAGGGTGAACCGCCCGGATTCTGTTGTTGGAGTGGAAAGATTCATCGTTCAACTCCTGAGACACCACCAGAGCTTATGAGGTTGTGGTCAAGCTCGGACGCTGATGCTAGGCACTTTCGTGCAAACATCAGATATTTCAACGGCCACTTCTCTTTCACTTCTCTGTACTGCCACCTAGATCGTGTGACCACTAACATGCGAATCTATGGTGTCTACACATTCCGTGACCATGGCGGGATTTACCATAACATACGATGATTTGGTAAAGAGGATGGTGTCAAAAAGAAACACCTCGAGCTTTATTTTTATGACAACGATCCGTCCCTCGAGCATCGGATGAGCAAGTGCCGTGAGCAATGCGCCCAAAAAGACAAAGAAGTCATAGAGCAATTGGTTAGGATCTTTAATGGGAATCCCTACTCTCAGCAACTAAGGAGTATGGGACATGTTGAAAACCTCGAGGATTACCGTGTCGAGTTGAACCTTGACCAACGGCTCGACCAGAGAACATATAATGTGTCATTGACATCAGAGGTGGCCGTCGTCTGGGTTGAGGGGAGTGAGCGTCTAGGTCAATTCGAGCATAGTGTTCTCCTACAAGGGAAGGGTCGGTCTATACATGGCATCCGCTCATATAATGCATGCTATGACCCACTGTCATACCCGATATTCTTTCCAAGGGGTGAGCTTGGGTGGCACAATTGCATTCCAAAAGTGGGTGTGACTATGGCTCAAGTTGAGAAAGCTCGAGCAATCCGCAAAAAGCGTGCTGAGAATGCTAGCAATGATGATGATGATGGAGGTAACTTGAACTCTTTTCAATAATGCAATATAAGCTCTTGTCTGTACTCATGATACTAATTTGAATAATGTCACCTCGTAGAACCTGTTGGGAATACATGTGTCTCCGTGCGTGACTACTACTGCTACAAGTTCCAGATGCGGCTAGGGATATTTAATCCAATACTCTTTGGCGGTCGTCTTTTCCAGCAATTTACTATCGACACCTACATCAAGATTGAGAGCTCACATTTAGACTACATGACCGGTGGACATCATGCATTCGGGTGAAGGATCTGCTGAGAATGTAGGAAGGCGTACTGTCCTGTCTTCGTCATTCATCGGAGGACCCTGTGATATGAGGCGCCGATGAAAGGTCCTTATTTGGTTTTAGTAATTGAGTGACAACCTTAGGTGGACTAATATGTGTTTGAGTGAGATACATAGGTGATTAGTCCACAGGTTCATGTGTGTGAGCAATACATGCCATAACGGTGAAAATGGCTTGAACTTGTTGCAAGGCTCACACATGTGCTGAAGGAGCTCATTGCACATGAGACCTGACATTGAGTCATGTGATCAAGGTGGAAAAGATCAAGACATGGCTTGGCTCGATGGACCGATTGCAAGTGTGAAGGGCAAGTTGAGTGATGACTTGGTGCCGATGGACTGAAGCAATGGTGAAGAGCAAGTGAAGTCAAGATCGATGAACCAATACGGTCATGTGATGATATGAAGTGGATCATATCATTTGTGATTGGTTGGTGCATGTGTTGCATCAACATTGGAAGAGATGGAATAGAATGCACAAGGCAAAGGTATAACCTAGGGCATTTTATTTCACCGGTCATAGGTGTGTAGAGAAGTTTATGACCAGATTTAGAATAGATGGCCGTACTATCAAGAGGGGCAAACTTATTTGCATATCGGTCATCTAGTGCCACTTGAGCGATCTAACTTTGCATACGTGTTAGGATCGAGTGGCGTGGTGAACGAAATAAGTGACTAACCCTCTGGGAAATGTTTGTGAAAAGCTAACACACGTGCACAAGTTGGTGAACACTTGGTGGTGTTAGCACATTTGCAAAGGTGAAGAAAAGGAGACAAAACTGGGCTCAGGGTGCTGCCTGGGTGGCACCGCCACCCCTTGTTCGGTGCACCACCACCCCTGTGGCGGTGACCGGCTGGGAGGCCGAGAGCAGCGTGTTGCCCTATGGGCACCGCCACTGGTTGTCCGATGGCACCGCCACCTCTAGGGCGGTGCCCATCTGGACTTGGCCGAGCACAGCAGGAGTAGGGGTGGTCACTATCAGTGGCGGTGTGCACTGCCTCAGGTGCGATGATGCACCGCCGAGTGCTGTTCGATGCCACCGCCGCTTTTCGGTAGAAAGCAGAGGAAGACGAGGGGGTCACCGCCTAGGCACCGCCGTACCTAGGGCGGTGCACCGCCCTATTTTTCCTGAGGGCAAGGGTTTCGCAGGGTTGGCCTAGGTGGTCACCGCCACCCCTAGGGCAGTGCCATGACACCCCTGTCCGGTGACTAGCTGTTGGAATTCGACCGTTGGGAGGGGCACCGCCATGTCCGGTGCCCTCATAGAAACCAGTAGCTTTGCTCCAATGGCTCTGTTTGGCTTAGGAGCTATAAATAGAGGTCGAGCTCGGCCATGGGCTGGCTGCTGAGCACCCTAAAGCCTTGGTGGCTTGTGTAGGTGTGCTTGGATGCCCTCTAACTCACTTGTGCTTGCAAGAGTGCGATCCGGTTGTGAGTGAGTGTGATTCTAGTGCGTTGCATCGTGAGGTTGCATTGAGTGGTACTACATGATCGAGTTGCAAGCTGGTGCTGCTTGTTACTCTTGGAGGTTGCCACCTCCCAGATGGCTTGGTGGTGGTTTCCGTCGAAGCCTGCGAAAAGATTGTGTGGTGCTCCAGAGAAGTGATTGTGAGGGGTGTTATGCTCGCCCCGCGGGAGCCACGAAGAGCAACTCTAGTAGAGTGAGACACGAAGGGCGACCAGTGGTCTGGTCGTGTCAAGTGCTAGAGCTTGTGGTAAGCACTCCACGTGGGAGAGTGTGACTTGTGGGTCACCACTAGCAAGAGGACCGGCGGCAACCTTGGAGCTTGTCTCAACAGGGACTAGCGTGTTGGCAAGCACGTGAACCTCAGGATAAAAATCACCGTGTCAACATTGTCTTCATCATCTTCTCGGTGGTTTCCACTCCGCACAACACAAACTTGTATTTACATTTCATATATTGTGCTTGTGTAGTTGCTCTTGTAATTAGTTAGCTTGTGTAGCTTGCTAGTTACCTTCTTGCTTGTGTAGCATAGAAGTAGCTCCCTTACGTGGCTAATTTAGTTTTAGTAACCTTGTTAGTCACATTGCTTAGTTTGTGTAGCTAAGTAATTTGCGCTCTTTAATTTAGCTTGTGTAGCCTTGTTATTGAGCATTGCTAGTGAGCTTAGGAGTTTTATGCTTTTGCTTACTAGTTGTGTAGGAGCTCCCTTGGTTGTTTGAGTACTAGTTGCATATGTTTGTGTGACCTTGCTAACTAGAATTGTTTAGGTGAGCTCTAGCTAGCCCGGCACCTTAGTTGCTTAATTAGTATCTTTGCAAGGTGCCAGAGAACTTAGATAGAGGGGTGTAGTCTTGGCTAGACCGATAGTTTTAATTCTAGATTTGTTTTGGTTAGCCAACACAATTAAGTTTTAGAAAGGACTATTCACCCCCCCCTCTAGTCCGCTGTCTCAACCCTACAGCCAGTACATGGATGCAATGGCTCTATTATGAAAGTACGGTAAACCTGATATCTTCCTCATAATGACATGCAACCCTAACTAGGACGAGATCAAGAATGAACTTTATCTAGGCCAGATACCACAGGACCGTCTAGATCTCGTCACATGAGTCTTCAGAGCAAAGTTAGAGCAATGAGGAAAATGTTGATGGAGAAAGACATACTTGGGAAGGTGAAGGCCTACATATATGTAGTGGAGTTCTAGAAGAGGGGCTTGTGAAAGGTCCTTGTTTGGTTTTGGTAATTGAGTGACAACCTAGGTGGACTAATTGTGTTTATGTGAGATACACAGGTGATTAGTCCATAGGTACATGTGTGTGAGCAACATATACCATGAAGGTGACAATGGCTTGGAGATGTTGCAAAGCTCACACATGTGATGATGAAGGAGCTTATTGCAAATGAGACATGACATTGAGTCATGTGATCAAGGTGGAGAAGATCAAGACAAGACTTGGCTTGATGGACCGGTTGCAAGCGTGAAGGGCAAGTCGGAGGCTTTGGAGTGATGGACCGCGTGGCGGTGAAGCTTAAGCAAGACTTGGCGCCGATGGACGATGGCAATGGTGAAGAGCAAGTGAAGTCAAGATCAATGAACCAATATGATCACATGATGATATGAAGTGGATCATATCATTGTTGATCGTGTTGGTGCATGTGTTGCATCGACGTTGGAGGAGATGGAATGGAATGCACAAGGCAAAGGTATAACCTAGGGCATTTCATTTCACCGGTCATAGGTGTATAGAGAAGTTTATGACCGGATTTAGGATAGATGGCCGTACTATCAAGAGGGGCAAACTTGTTTGCATATCAGTCATCTAGTGCCACTCGAGTGATCTAACTTTGCATCGTTGCTAGGATCGAGTGGCGTGGCAAGTTGAGTGGCTAATCCTTTAGAAAATGATTGTGAAAATGCTAACACACATACACATGGTGGTGTACACTTAGTGGTGTTGGCACATTTACAAAGGAGGTGGTGTTTGCAGGGTTGAGATGGGTTCGGCGCTTTCGGGAAAATGGAATGTCTATTTTCTATTGCGCCGGATGCAAATTCTTGTGGTTGGCACATTGGAGCAAGGGTGAAGAAGTTAGAAGTGAAAACGAGTTGATCGCGAAGACGCTGGCGTCGGTCTACTGACCGCACGCTGGGTCTGAAAGCACCAGACCCTGGCAGCGTGTGTCCGGTCAAACTGACGGGTCTGCGCAGTACCGAGGGTATTGCATCGGACGTTGATCTATGTCCGGTCAAGGTGGACCGGACGCGTCCGGTCAAAGAAATACGCCTCGGGGACCTTACTAGAAACGACCGGACACTGGAGGCTCAGCGTCCGGTCAATTCATGCTGGAGCGTCTAGTCGACAGATGACCGTTGAGATCCAGTGAACAACGTTTGAAGGAGGAGACACGTGGCGTGCATCGCACGACCGGACGCTGAGGTCCAGCGTCCGGTCGATCGGACCGGAGCATCCGGTCGTCCCGACATTTGCCCAGTGAAGGGGTAACAGCTAGTTTAGCCCTTGGGGCTATAAATAGAAGTGGCCCTCGGCCATGGCTGGGGCTGAGCACCTAAAGGGACTTAGTGTCCATGCTTGTGAGTGCTTGGGAGCCCTCCATCACACATATACTTGATAGTGATCATTCGATTGTGTGAGTGAGCGATTCTAGTGCGATTGCATCGTGAGGTTGCATCGAGTGGCACTAGGTGATCGAGTTGCAAGCCGGTGGTGCTTGATACTCTTGGAGGTTGCCACCTCCTAGACAGCTTGGTGGTGGTCTCCATCGAAGCCCGCAAGAAGCTTGTGCGGCACTCCGGAGAAGTGCTTGTGAGGGGCATTGTGCTCGCCCCACGGGAGCCACGAAGAGCAACTCTAGTAAAGCGTGTCATTGAGCTACCCTCACTCAAGGGGTAGGTTCTTACGGCGCCCGACGTGCGGGCTTAGCGGGTGATGCTAATTAGACGCCGAACCACCAAGTGAGCGGTCGACACAACGGGGACTAGCGTGTTGGCAAACACGTGAACCTCAGGAGAAAAATCATCGTGTCAACCTTGTTCCTCCCGTTGGTTTGCATCCCCATTACACAAGCTTGCAATTACTTTTATACATATTAAGCTTGTGTAGTTGCTCTTGTAATTAGATAGCTTGTGTAGCTTGCTAATTACCTTCTTGCTTGTGTAGCATAGAAGTAGCTCCCTTATGTGGCTAATTTGGTTTTAGTAACCTTGTTAGTCACATTGCTTAGTTTGTGTAGCTAAGTGCTTGCGCTCTCTAATTAGGCATTGGTTGCCTTGTTATTGAGCATTGCTAGTGAGCTTAGGTGGCTTTGTGCTTTTGCTTACTAGCATGTGTAAGAGCTCTCTTGTCGCTTAAAGTACTAGTGGCATAGGTTTGTGTGACCTTGCTCCTAGAATTGCTTAGGTGAGCTCTAGCTAGCCCGGCACCTTAATTGCTTAATTAGTATATTTGAAAGGTGCTAAAGAACATAGATAGAGGGGTGTAGTCTTGGCTAGACCGATAGTTTTAATTCTGCACTTGTTTCGGTTAGCCGACGCGATTGAGTTTTAAAAAGGACTAGTCACCCCCCCTCTAGTCGCCATCTCGACCTTTCAGCTTGCCACATGCACACTTCTTGCTAATAATGGAATGGAAGTACAAGCTCACATGTCCTGAGCAATATGACATGATTATCACTGCAGAGCTACCAAACAAGAAGAAGTACCCTGAGCTCTACAAGATGGTCATGAAGCATATGATGCATGGTCCCTGTGGGACGTTTAATCCATATTGTCCATGCACGGTGGACCATGGTGCATGCAAGAACCATTACATGTGCCCATTCTATGAGTCAACGTCATAGGGAAATGATTCGTACCCCATCTATCGGCGACACAATGACAAACGTATGAAAAAAGTCTAAGGCCATTACCTAGACAATCAATGGGTCATCCCTTATAACCCTTGCCTGCTACGTACCTTCAACTGCCATATAAATGTTGAGGCCTGTGGGAGCATTAAATCAGTAAAGTATTTGTTCAAGTACATATACAAGAGACATGACAGGGCGTCGGTGGTGATGAGGGAGGTTAACAAAGCAGACGACGGATCCAAAAAAAATTCTGATCGATTTTGATATATGGAACGTCAAAATCTGAGTTTGTATGCGAAAACTAGACCAGTTTTAAGAACTGACTCCGAATTAGAGGACAAACCAGGAACAATGCGCGCAAAAGTTGTTGCGGCGGCTATGGATAGATGCAACAGAGAAGATAAGTGTAACAAATTAGATGACGTGGACTAGAGTTTGATGGATACAAAGGAAACATAGCAAGACTTGAAGCTGTTCATGGATTATGATGAAAAACAAAGGGAAAGACACAAACTAGACTAAAAACGATCTAAAACCAGCAACCAGAACTTGCCCTAGGACACAAACTCAACAACATGAAACAGAGACAAAATTGCACGGCACAACGAGGCTATGGGACAGGGAATATGTGGTGGTGTATGTTTTTTTAGCTTTTTCTGGACTTTAGGTAATGCAAAAACAGATTTAATCTAAAGGGGAAAACAAAGGTATACATAACGGGCAAAAAGGTCTCTGATACCACTTGATGTAGACAAGGCCCGATCTTCCGAAAGATATGATAGCGTCGATTGGTGGAGATTCGATGTTCATGATCTAGGCTTCGAACCAAGACTAATTTGGACCCCCGCAACCGTTACACCACTGCTCCGTTGGTTATCAACCACGCGAACGCGATTGACCTCGCCGAAAAAGCTTTCCTGCAAGTGAATCGAGAACACAAGCAAAAACGGGATGAACGCAATCCAAAATTGCAAATAAATATGAGGCTTATGATAACAAGGAGTTCAAGTCTTTATTCGAAAGGACTAATCGCCACAAGCAAACAAGATCAAGAACTAGGATCCTGGTTCACAGCAAACAGCCTTGGCGGCACAGTTATAGCAAAATGACGTCTGTTTCACGAGGAAATCAAGAACTAAACAAAATCCAAACCCTAAGGAGAGCGACGCCTGCTAATTATAGAGTCTTGGGCATCACCCCCTGAACGCGCCCCCTAATGGGCCCAAACATGATACACGGTCCAACGGACCAAAAGACGGTGACACAACACCCTGGCAGATTCTGGACGCTGACTTGTTTCGATGATTCCTGTTGATTCCGAAGGTATTTTGATGTGAGACCACTTGCATTGGCTTCCTTATCTAATTAGCTTTCCATCCATATGTGGATCGTCGAAAACGGAGCACATATGCGCCCGTGTGACCAGTTTTATGACAGACTGGTCCTGAAACCCGAGATGGGCTCGAACTTGATTTGGGCCTCCACCTTGGTGACTCAAACTGGATGAGCTTCGAGCCTCCTTCTCGGTTAGGACAACCTCGCTAATCTCCTCGGCCTCTATCTCCAAGCATGGTCATATGTATGGAGCTCATGTCCTTATTAGGAACATTGATGAGATCAAGCAGTATAGAGACGCTCGGTGGGTGACGCCTCCAGAAGCTCTGTGGATGATATATGGATTTGACTTGAGCAAGAACCATCCACCAATACAGTAGCTTCAGCTTCATCTACCCGGCATGCACATGGTGGCATTTCATAAATGGAACAAGGTCGAACAGATCGTTATTAAGCCAGGTGTAGAAGAGTCAATGCTGACAGCATACTTCAAAGCAAACAGGCTGCATGAGGAAGCTCGAGGAATCTTGTATCGGGACTTCCCAGAGCATTTTATCTGGCAGACTGATGGTAAATTCTGGCAGAAAAGAAAAAACTCCATTTTCCATGTTGGCAGACTCATCTCGGCTCATCCCACTGAGGGAGAACGCTACTGTCTTCATGTTCTCTTAAACAATGTTGCTGGTGCTACCTCATACGAACACCTCAGGACTGTTGATGGTGTGCTACTACCTTCGTTTTGTGAAGCTACGGAAAGGAGGGGTCTAATCAAAGAAGACAATACACTGGATGAATGTCTAACTGAATCTACTTTCTTCCAGATGCCTTCCTCTCTGCAAAGGCTATTTGCAACAATATTGGTATTCTACGAGCCGAATGATGTGATGGGTTGTGGAAAAAACACTACGATGCAATGTCAGAGGACTACCGATGCAATAATCCATCCTTGAATCTGGTGCAACAGATGGTTTTGATAGACATTAGAAACATGTTCCAATCTATGGGAAAGGACATAAGGTCATTTCCTCTTCTAGATATTGATTACACATACAACAATGCCAGCCATATTCCTCGTGAGAGTTTTGAGGAAGCTAGCGTCGAGCTGAATCCCGAAGATGTGCTATTGTGCAACTCGCTCAACGCCGAGCAAAGGTCTACCTATAATGAGATAATGGCCGCTGTCTATAGCAAACAAGGCGGGCTGTTCTTTGTGGATGGACCTGGCGGGACGGGAAAGACCTTTTTGTATAGGGCACTTCTCGCAAAACTACGTAGCCAGGACAAGCTTGTCGTGGCTATAGCTACATCTGAAGTCGCAGCGTCCATAATGCCAGGCAGGAGGACAGTCCACTCGCGTTTCAAGTTACCCCTCACTGTTGAAGAGGGCAGTTGTTGTAGCTTCACGAAACAGAGTGATATTGCCAAATTGCTACAACAAGCAGCTCTCATAATTTGGGACAAGGCATCTATGACAAAGAGGCAAAATATGGAAGCACTAGACAACAGTCTAAGGGATATAATGGGCCAGTCAGACATACTATTTGGTGGGAAGACTATTGTCTTTGGGGGGTTTCAGACAGGTCCTCCCTATTGTGCGAAAAGGATCCAGGGCTCAAATAGTCAGTGCTTCTCTACGAAGGCCGTATCTTTAGGAATCCATGTGCCACCTAAAGCTCGTCGGCAACATGAGGGCTCAGAGTAACTCATGGTTTGCAGATTATCTGTTGCTCATTGGTAGTGGAACGGAAGAGGTTAACGGAGATGGCAATGTACGTATTCCAGATGAGATCTGTGTCCCGTACTCTGGCGATGCCGAGAAAGATCTTCATATATTGATCGACACTATCTTTCTAGATCTAAATGCAAACATGGCGGACAATGACTACATCACCACCAAAGCGATTTTATCTACACGTAAAGATTGGGTGGACATGATCAATATGAAAATAATTGATATGTTCCAGGGCGGCCAGATGGTATATCACAGTTTTGACTCCGCGGTAGATGATCCACATAACTACTATCCATCAAAGTTCCTTAATAGTCTGGACCCCAACGGGCTACCTCCACACGTCTTGAAGCTCAAGCTCGGGTGTCCTGTCATATTGCTTAGGAATATTGACCCTGCCAATGGACTATGCAATGGTACAAAACTGGTGGTGCGGGGGGTCCAAAGAAATACAATCGACGTGGAAATCATGGTGGGGCAGCATGCTGGGAAGTGGGTATTTCTTCCTCGAATACCGCTATGCCCGTCTGATGACGAGATGTTCCCGTTCCAGTTTAAGAGGAAGCAGTTTCCTATTAGACTAGCTTCACCACGACGGTCAACAAGTCACAGGGCTAAACTATCCCGAACGTGGGTGTGTACCTGCCCGCACTGGTGTTCTCTCACGGTCAGTTATACGTTGCAATGTCTAGAGCCACGTCAAGAGCGAATATTAAGATCCTTGCCCTCCCGCCTGATACGGATGCACATGAGGAGGAGGCCAAAAAGATGGATAAGAAAAATGCTAAAAATAATGTCGAGGAAAAAAATAAGAATGTGTCAAATAAAAAATGTAAGGATAAGAAGACCCCAATAGTGGATGGAACTTTCACGAAGAATATTGTATTTAAGTAGGTTCTAACGCCATAGCAGATAACAGAACATTACTAATGCATACAAATCATTTTTTCATTCAATTATATTGTACAAATATTATTTCACTAACGTCATATTTGTTGCTGTTCCTAGGTATTTTTAAATGGTTTATCAGACTCTACGTAGAGATGTCCAACTGGAAAAGTCTATACACAGTAGAGTTTGTGAGCTTGCGATACTGCGATCTCCGTGACTGTGTTAATTTTACGAACTTTGCTTTTTTTGATTAAATGTCACTTTAATGTCGTTATTTAATTTTAATATTGTTATCTTATCGTACGATCCGTGTGTTTTTAGTACAAAAGTTTAGCTATACCGTAGCAACGCACGTGCACGATACTAGTAATAAATTATGTACGACAAACCGTATGTATCTAAATTTTTAGAAGTAATCGTGGCACATTGCATTACCACTGAGAAATAATAAATTATGTAAGACAAATCGTATATATCTAAATTTCTAGAAGTAATCGTGGCACTGTTTGGACACCACATTGTAGATACCCCGTTTGGCTTACCCCATTTTCGGCTTGTTCGGCTTCTTTTTTCAGCCAGAACAGTGTTTTTCTCTCACAACAATTCAGCCAGAACAGTGTTTTCAGCCAGTTTCAGCCAAAATTCTGCCAGCCGAATGGGGCTATGACAAGACAAACTACAAAACAAAGACACACAAGGATTTCCATGTGAAACTATGAGGCTAAGTGTAGGAAATTAAACTAAAAACAAGACAAAATAATAAAGTTACACTTACCTACATGACTTGAGTTTCAAATGCTCAAAAAATTAGTCAAATCGCTAATCTAAATTATTTAAGTGTTTATGTATTCCACCACCCGTCTTCAGATTGTCAACTACATATTTGCTTGAGAAAGTTATTGACCGTTGTGAGGTCACTTAATACAGGCTAGCAACATTAGTATAAAAGGCAAGATTGAAGGATACTTGGCACATGTAGCCGATTGTATATTATCTAAAAAAATGTAACCGTTTCTATAAAAAAACACACATGTAGTGCAGCTGGCACAGATACATGCCCGTCGTAATGTTCAGGATTACTTTTTGTAAATGATCGAGTCGGACAGGTTTAGGTAAGTAAATGAGTTTAAGGGTCTGCAAATTTTTGACAGGTGTCTAATAAGTCTAACAAGAATCAAAGTGTTTCTATCTAGAATATTGTCCAAATGCACCAGCATGGAGGAATATGGGAGCCTTCCTACCCATATGCTTGGTGTATCATTAGACATTCGTCATGACCTTTGCATTGTCTCCTTGTTTTTTTTTTCACAGCGTATTTCAACAATTTAAGCTACTTGTTGATATCTCAATGAGATGTGGGTCTGTCATGGCTTTTAGATTTTTTATGAGTATGAAACTGCCGGGCATTACTTTAGTTTGACAGTGAGATGTCTGTACTTGTACTTTGATCTTTACAGATACAGAGAATGTTTTTTTTTTCTTGGAAGCTACCACACCTTCCGTCATGTTTTTTTTAGAAAGACTCAGATAATATTATCTCTAGAAGCATAGTACAACAGTTTGGGAAACTACGCAGTAGATCAATTATCTTCATTAGATGTTTACTCTGAATTCTGATATTCAGTGTTTTGTTAATTCAAAATAGGAGTAACAAGTTGAACCCAATTGACTGCTTATCTTGACAGGCCTTATTCATTAAAGAACAAAGATTATCTGTAGCAAAGAATTGAATCTTTGCTACTGAATACTAACCACCTTATAGTTGGTTGCCTGTGATTGCAATTCATTTTCCCAGTGAGTGTTGTTGAATGTTGTATTTTGTTGCAGTAGGTAGATGTGAAAAAAATATAAGTTTCTGTATTATCAGGGACGTTAGATTATACGACGGGATGTACTCCCCCTAGAGCACCAACCATGCATGACAGCATGATGCTAAGGTAGGGGCGTAAGGCACAAGCTGATTTGACCACCCAAGCTCGACCGGAGAAATTTCCAATGAAATTGCGATAATGTTTTCTCACGGGCATCCGTCCATCCATATGCCGTGCGCCACACTCCACCTCGCCGCTTCTGCCCGTGCTGCTCGCTCCTGCCTGCAACGCGTGCCTCGCCCGCGACACTTGCTCCCTCCCGTCGCTCGCCCTGCCCGTCGCGCGGCCCGCCCGCCGAGGATATCCCTCGCCGCGCCCCCATCCTGCACACATTGTGCCTCTTCTCTCGCCATCTCTCTCACTCTCTATCTCGTGTCCGCTGATAGCAGAGCTCCTCCCCGGTCTCTTCCCCAACTCCAACGTCGTGGGATGCCTCGCCGCAGCCGTCCCTGTCGATGACCATTGGGCGCACATGCCGGGGCGCCTCAGGTCATCCTCGACCAAGCCAAGGGCACCCACGAGCGCGGCCAGATGCTAGTAGTGCTCGTGCATCGCCGCTCACCACCGGCTCCCACCCCAGCAGCCGAAATCGACCGGCCCAGGCCTCCCCTCCCCTATATTGCAAATGTATGTTTCAGTTGTTTCAGAGGTAATTGTTTCATATGGATATTGCAAAAGTAAATTGGGGATCTTGCACATGTTGCATATGTTGCACGTGTTTCAGAAGCATGTTGCAAGGGTTTGTTCAGAATGTTTCATCTGTATGTTGCAAGTGTTTTGATCTGGATGTTGCAACAATATGTTTCAAATATTTTATCTGTTTCAGTCTTATGTTGCAACAAGTGTTTTCTTCTTGCAAATTGCAAGTGTTTTATATGGATGTTGCATATGGTTCACGCATATCTTTCAAGTGTATGTTACGGATGTTTTATCTGTTTCAGACGTATGTTGCATAGTGTTTCATGTTGTTCGGAGAGCTAGGGGGCACAGGGAGTGATGGTGGCATGGCACGGGTGCCGGGAAATGGGGCCCGGCGAGCCGGTGGCCGACGGACATGGCGCGTGCCGCGCTGGGGCTGGCGGTCGGTGCACGACGGGGCAGGGCCAACGGATGGGGGTAGGTCGAATCGAGGCAATCGGGTCGGACTGCACGTGCGAGGCGAGTTGTCCGGACGCGTGGGCGCAGCAGTGACTAAGGCAGGGTGCGCAGGCTGCGCGAGCGTCCGGACGCTAGCCATGGCGATAAAATTACCTTCTAACTAATCACATGTCTCGCAAACTGGAGGTTAGTAAAGTGTACTCCAAGGTTTTTGCATTCTACTAGCAGCGAGTTACTGTTAGGTTACATATGAGTCATTTCTGCTGATTTTGCTTCTGCAGTCGTTTCTATTTCTCTATCTACATTATACCTTTATGTCAGCAATTTACTGTTAGGTCATATTTGTGTCTTTTTCAGTTGATTTCGCTTCTGCAATCGTTTCTATTTCTCATGACTTGGTTGTTGTCGTCACAATTTCTGATGAGGTACCACAGCTGGTGTGGTGCTGTCATAACAATCCCATTTCATATTACAGTAAGGTGCACCGTGACCACAGCGTTTTGTTAATTGCTAATTTCTTAGGACACTCATACGGATGACTCTGAATGAGTTGCTGGAGTTTGTAGTGCAAATGGTTTGGGACAATGCGCTGAACTGCCAAAATCATGCCTTGAGCTCAGTCATGCAGAGGCAATAGTTCTTCCTTAGAGATGCAACAAGAGTTTATTTCTTTCGGCCTGTATATGTAGCTTTTGGTTCACTGTAATTTGTTATATTGTGAGACCTGAGTGAGTGCTGTATGCCAGTCGGATGGTTGGTTCCACGGTAGTAGATCTCAGATTTATTATTTGTGAATGGTTTGTCAATGCATGATGATGATAATTATCTATGTAATAATCATAAAGAGAATTACCTGTGATACCACTTGATTAGAAAGTTTCTAGTTAGTATAAAAGGCAAGCTTGAAGGAACCATAGCTAATTATCAGTGCATATATAGTCATAGATGCATAAAGCCAAAATATGAGCTCCTGGGCATAAAAATGAATGTTGTTGCGCCCTGTTCAAAGTCTTCGTGTAAACTATAACAATTAACTTGAAGCTGTCTTAGTTTTCCTATCCCTGAAAGGTGGCATCAGATGTCTCTGTGCATAACTCCACTCCACCAACAATACATGAGACCAAGCTTTATTTGCATCGAGATTTTTCTCCTCGAAGCGCAGAAAAGGACACATTTTTGTGAACCCCACCAACAATGTTGTCTAGGGTAGGAGGCGGGATCACCTTCTCACCAGAGAGAGCGTCGGCAACGGCTTGCGGCCTTGCGCGTGGTCCCAGCGGGTGGTGGAGCGGTGCAGGCGACGGAGCAGCAGGACACCGCCGATGACCACGAGCGCCATCAACACCGCGCCCCGCACCACCACGCCACCAAGTATAGGTGGGTTTTTAATATTTTTTAATCAATATTTTAATAATTACCGCTTTTAGAAAAGTTTTGCAAATGTGACCTTTGGTCACGTTAGTGCGGCTGGCGCGATAGTATCGCACTGTCACACCATATGCATTGGTGTGATGTCACTACTACAGATTTAGACATCACTGCCGGCATCATCACTATCGGATTTGTGAGAACCGGCAGTGATGTACCTTCACTGTCGGTTATGAACTTGAAAATAAGAAAATAATTGGGGCTGGGCTAAAACCGACAGTGAAGGACCACATCACTGTCGGTTTGTGGCTTGAACCGACAGTGTTTTGGCGGCCACTTATCACTGCCGGTTCAAGCAAAGAGCCGACAGTGATTGGGATCTATCACTGTTGGTTCAAGCCAAGAACCGACGGTGATAAGCCTACAGCACAAAAAGGCTGCAGCCGTCCTCTTCTTCCTCCTCTCTTCCATCTCGAGAACAGAGGCGCGCGTTTGGGCCATTCCCTCCATTGTTGCGGTTACTCTTCACCATGAAGCTAGCGCTTGGATTTTAAAGAATGGCTTGATCTTTTTGCTGTAAGGTTAGTAACAAACATCCACTCCTTTAATTTTGTTGCTTATTTAGCTTTGTTTTAATGGCTACATTGCTTGATTCTCATTCTAGTTCTTTCTCCATTCTAGAGAGCACATTTCCAATTAGATATTTGTGCAAGGCTCAAATTGTGGTGAATCCATCATCCATACGGTTGGTGTCTATGAACACATTTAAATTCCTAGCTAATTATTCCATGGTGATCAAGATCATCATTGTTAGTATGTGATGCTATAATTAGCTCTTAGAAGTAGAGTAGAATATATGTTCTTCATTATTGTATAATAATTGTGTTTTACTACGATTTTCAATTTATAGGGTCGGGGCTACCAATTTCAATTTTTCAATAATTAGTGTACAATAATGTTTTTCAAAAATTATACTTTCGAGCTACAATTGTTGTTCATGAAGCTCGATTTCTTATTAATTCTTTGTAATTACTGTCTCAGTATTTTTTTTGTGCAAAGATGGATCGAGAGTGGATGCATCTGTCCCGAACGGACAAGCGGTACATGCATGGCGTCAGCCAGTTTATCACCGATGCCGAAGCCCATGCTAGGAATGGGAACCCTATCTTCTGCCCATGCAAAGATTGCAAGAATCAAAGGAACTTTTGTCAAATTGAGTCTATACGATCGCACTTGATTACTAGGGGGTTCATGCTAAACTATACGATATGGACTATGTATGGTGAGGTTGGTGTGAATGTTCTGCAGGAAAACGATGATGATGTGGATATGCCTGACGTAGCCATCTACGATGCTGACGAGGAACCCGGTGTTAATACGGAACCTATGGCCACAGTTAATAATATGTTTAGGAATACGCTAGCAGACGACACCAAGGATAACAATGGCATTTCTCAGCTGCTACGTAATGTAGAGACCGGATGTCTTAGTGAAAGACAACTGAGAAAGCTAGAGAAAATAAGACAAGATGGCAAAACACCATTGTATAGGAATTGTCCAATGAGCAAACTAGAAGTCGGCATCATATTGTTAGAGTTTAAATCGACAAACGGATTGAGCGATAAAGGCTTCGATCAGTTGTTAGGTATAATAAGGAAAATGCTCCCAGAAAAAAAAAATAAGTTGCCAGAAAAGACATACTTGGCCAAGCAAATGATCTGCCCCATCGGCCTTGAGGTTAAAAAAGTCCACACGTGTTCCAATAATTACATATTGTACTGTGGAGAAAAATACAAAGACTTGGACAAGTGCCCCAAGTGTGAACCTCCACGGTACAAGAAAGGACCGACAAATGAGGGTACCAAGACCAGAGGATGTCCCGTAAAGGTCGTTTAGTATTTCCCTATAGCTCCCCGGGTGCATAGGTTGTTTGCATATGTAAAGTCAGCCAAGCTATTGTGCTGGCATGGCGAAGAGCGTAAGAAAGATACAATGATGAGGCACCCCACCGATGGGCATGACTGGAGGACTATCAATACTATGTTCTATAAGAACATCGGTGGAGAGGTAAGGCACCTTTGGTTTGCTTTGAGCATAGATGGGATGAATCCTTTCGACTAGGTTAGAAGCAATCATAGCACCTGGTCAGTGACGCTCTGTATATACAACCTTCCACCTTGGGTCTGTATGAAGCAGTCGTACATCCAGATGCCACTACCGATCCAAAGGCCGAGACAACCTAGGAATGACATTGATGTGTTTCTAGAACCAGTGATCGATAAACTAGTGGAGTGTTTGAAAAGGGTGTGCCGGATGTTTGGGATGAGTACAGAAAGGAACATGTCACAATCAAGGGAGTACTTATCGCTACAATCACCGACCTGCCAGGTCGAGGTTCGTTGTCCGGAGAGAAGACAAAAGGCTATACTGGATGTATTGAGTGCTTGGACGACACCGATGCGGTAAATCTGCCAAATCACTCAAAGATAGTTTATATGGGACACCGTAGGTTTCTACCTAAGGATCATCCTTACCGCAGGAACAGAAAAGATTTCAACGGTACTATTGAGAAACGCTTAGCTCCAAAATATCGAGACGAGCCTACGATACTTCAAGAACTCAACAAACTGGAGGTTGTCCTTGGGAAGGGGGACAATGCAGTAGCAACGCCTGATGGGAGTGTTTGGAAGAAAAAATTGGTTTTCTGGAAACTACCTTACTGGCCATTTCTGAGTGTACGCCACTGTCTTGATCCCATGCACATCACTAAAAATGTGTGCGCTAACACTCTTAACACCTTGATGGACATCGAGGGGACATCGAAGGATTCACTAGCCACACGCCTGGACATGCAACACTTGGGAATCAGGGAGGAGCTGCATCCCGTGGAGCTAGAGAATGGCTAGTTCGAACTTTCGGTTGCGTCATGGACATTGAAGAAGGAAGAAAAGCGTACACTTATTTCTTTCTTCAATGAACTCAAAGTCCCGACGGGCTACTGTGCGAACCCGAAGAGACTAGTGAACATGAGAGAACTCAAGTTCAACTATGGCCCTATGAAGGCCCATGACTGTCATGTCATTATGACTCAGCTGCTCCCTGTTGCCCTACGTGGTATCCTCCCCCCCAAAGGTCCATGTCCCAATCATAAAGCTTTGCTCGTTCTTCAACGTGATCTCAAAAAAGGTCATTGATGTGTCCACACTAGAGCAGCTGTAGCGGGACATAGCCGAAACTCTTATTAGACTTGAGATGCATTTCCCGCCGACTTACTTTGATATCTCATTGCATCTGCTCATTCATCTTGTTAACCAAATTAGAGTTTTTGACCCAATGTACCTGCATCAGATGTTTTCTTTCAAAAGATTGATGAAAGTTTTTAGGAGGTATGTTAGGAACAGATTCAGGCCAGAAGGGGGCATGGTTGAATGATGGTCAACGGAGGAGGCCATAGAGTTCTGCACATATTATCTAGACATCAAAAGGGTCGGAGTTTCAGAATCTCGTCACGAGGGAAGACCACGTGGCAAATGAACGATCGGGGAGAAATCTGTTACAGTAGATGACCCTGTTTCTTTTAGACAGGCACTGTTAGCTGTTCTCCAGCCGAGGGTGTGATGCCATACATTGACGAGCATAGGCAATCGCTGCAAACTCTGTATCCGAGCAGGTCATAGGCTTGGCTGGATAAAAAACATAAGGAGGAATTTATCAACTGGTTGCGACGTCGCTTGCTTGGAATAAAGTTGGGTAATCAATTAGATGCATTAGCCAAGGGACCTTTGAGTACATATCTTAAGTACCAAGGGTATGAGATCAATGCATTCACATTTTACACAAAAAAGCAAGATGGAAAGAGCACATACCAAAATTATGGTGTTTGTTTTGATGCTCACGACGAAAAGGGTAACGTGCAGGCGACATACTATGGTTTCATAGAGGAGATATGGGAACTAGTCTATGGTCCATTGAAGGTAGCTCTTTTTTGCTGCCAGTGGGTCCGGCTCGAGGAAATCAACACTGACAGCGAAGGGTTCACTACCGTTGATCTCACTAAGACCGCATACAGAGACGACCACATCGTCTTTGCAAGAGATGTTATGCAAGTCTTCTATGCAAGAGACAATAAGACAAAAGGAAGGCTAAAAGTAGTCCTAAAAGGAAAAAAGAAATATTGTCGGTGTTGATGGAGTGATAGACGAAGAAGACTACAGGGGCTATTAGGAAATGCCTCCATTCGGGACGAACGTACCCCTACGTATCCTTCAAGAGGGTGACGAACCTTCTTATGTACGGCTTGATCACAATGAGGCCCTCATTGTTAATGCACCTAAAAATAGTTAGACTATTGTTAACTATATAATCATTATGCAGACGTTGTATCAGTAATTCACACTGAATATCTAATTTATATTTTGTGTGCATCTCTATAATTTAATTATTGACTATGTAATCAAATATTGAGATGATGTTCACAAACACTATTATTTGATAATTATAGACCATTAATTAATTATCATAGAATTAAATAATCAAGACATAAAATTGTGTTATTTTAGAATATAAACTAACTACATTATTTCTATTAATAAATAAATAAAGAAAAGCAAACTAACCGAACTCTCTATTCTACCTTAGCGGTTAAGGCCGTGCACTCTATACTCTGAGACCCACGCTCGAATCCCAGGCGGGCTAAACTTTTTTGATTTTGCATTTATTATTTAGTAGTGCATTACGACGGGATAAAAGAAAAAGAACAACTAATTCTAACGTAATCCCTATTCTAACGTAGTGGTTAAGGCTCCAAACTAAGAACCTCGAGACCTAGGTTCGAATCCTAGGCTCGGAAATTTTTTTTATATTGTTTATAAAAAGGCTGCGAGACCGTGATTTTTTTATATTTTTTTACTAAAGGGCTGCGATGGCGGCAGGACCCTTCACTGCCAGTTTTGGTTTTAAAACCGGCAGTGATAGCGCTGCGATGGCAGGCTCCAAACCGTCAATCATTTTTTTATATTTTTTTACTAAAAGGCTACGATGGCGGCAGGGCCCTTCACTGTCGGTTTTAGTTTTAAAACCGGCAGTGATAGGCTCTATCACAGTCGGTTGCTCGAACCGACACAAAAGGCCCAATTCCTTGTCGGTTTTTAAACTAAAACCGACGGTGATGTGTAGATGCTCCTCACATGCCAACAGTGCTCCCGCTGACCACAATAGTAGGAAAACTGCTCCCACCTAGCCCGACTACTTTAGTTCAGAAACAAAAAAATACCACGAATGCTAGCCCCTATAAAATGACCCTCGGCTAGGAGCTAGCATCTCGAAGGAAGATTGTATTAGTTTCTTCAATCTCTGTGCCTCACTGCCTCCGTTTTTGTTGAAGTCCGAATTTAAAAGGCAAACATAGAATCAGTACGCTACAACAAGAGCCGATGAAATACACAATGAAGATTTAAGGAAGATATAGAAGTTCGTCGAAGACAACCCCGAATTAACCATGGAAGAGGCCGCGAACATCTATTATGATGTACAAGGGACGGGAACACCGGCAATGAAGTATGAAAGGGGCAATCTTTTGGTTCCCAATCACGAGTATAAAAATTTGACAACATATATGCGCTAGTTGTATAAATATTACATGACTCAAGCAACAGAGACGGAGGACTTTGGTTTTGAGGTTATTATCCGTTCGCCACATGTTTTTCATTATCCTGGAGAAGAGAAGTTCGATGTCGAGTGGGAGTGCTTGTTCCAGCTATACCAGAAACGCTCTCTCGATACATAAATGTTAACGTTGTGGACTATGTAAGTACCCTACACGCACGATATTACAATTAACTACTCTCTTGGGACACAAATTGTTAACTTTTGAGCACTTCCCATGATTTTATATAGGTGTATAGCAAAATTTTACATTCTAAAAAATAAATAGGATAACATAGGCTTCTTAGACCCCTTGCGGGTCAATGAGAAGACATGTCTAGGCCTCCATGGATGTGACGTGGAAGACCTAAAACAGAGATTGATTGTTGTTTTCGACGAATTCAAGATGAATAACAAAACCCACATACTTCTAGCTTACAACTGCGAGTATGTGTTCTCGGCTTTTAATTTTATGTTTCTTTTTTCGTTAAGATTATTCGATAATTAGAATTCTGTGATTGCAGCAACCATTTCGTCTTCATTTGTGTTAATCTTGCCAAAAATCTGATCGAGGTGTGGGACTCGAAGAAAAAACTATTTCATCATCTGGATACACCGGTGGCAGTGCTGAATTAGTAAGCGATCCTATTAATATATTATTTTCTAATCACACATACCACTTTCTAATGTTTCTTCTTTTAATGTTGCTCAGTGTCCGAAGAAGACATATCGGTGGGACGCAGGTCCCATTCAAGGTTGTCGAAATGGAGGGGAGGTACCTAAAACAGCCGGCGGGAAACAATGAATGCGGGTTTTATGTAATGTGGGCAATGCTTCGCTATATCGGCGGAAAATCAGAAGAAGCCGATAAGTTGGTGTATATAATCCACATTTCATTTATGTCTGTTAATCATTCAACAAAATGATTTACTGATTTCTCTTTGGATATCATCTTTTTTGAACGACAGCGCAAGAAATATAACCACGAAAGGCTATTAGACATGGAGATCGTCGCGCTGCAATCGGAGCTGGCAAAATTTATCTTAGCCGAGGTATTAGAAAAAGATGGAGTGTTTTTCATTGCACAATCCGTGAAGTTCAAGGACTAGTATGGCCCAGAGCGGTTTGCCAGATTATTGTAAGAAGTCCGAGAAGCATTGCACAATCTATGAAGTCCGAGAATATTTTTTTTTATTTTGAGGGATCGAGATTTTGGTAAGAACATTTGAACTGTAACCGTAACATTTTTGTAATGTTTAATATTGATGGACCTATCGTCTACATAGCGTATATAAAACGAAACCCGATTCCACGAAAAAATATAGATTAAAATAAATTATAAAATAATAAAATGCGAACGTGACATCACTGCCCGTTAGCAGAAAACCGGCTGTATTGTCGTAAACATCACTGCCGGTTAGCAACAAACCGGCAGTGATGGCACTGCCGGCTGGAGCCATAAATCGGCAGCGTTGTCATAGCCATCACTGCCGATTCTTGTCACAAACCGGCAGTGATTCGTACGACAACACTGCCGGTTGAAACACAAACCGATAATGTTGGTGGAAATGAACTCTACCGGGTGGTCTTATGAACCGACAGTGTTGGTGGAACTGAACTCTGCCGGTTGTGTAAAGAACCGACAGTGAAGTTGAAGAACACTGCCGGTTTATAGGAACCGACAGTGATAGCTTATCCTCATCACTGCCGGTATGGTTGTGCCGGTTCAAAATCCGACAGTGATAGGATATTTTGAACCGACAGTGAAGTGCTATTCTGACGTAGTGTGTGAGCGCCACGATGGCGTGGACTGGAGACTTCTTCCTACAAGTCTTCACAAAGTTAACCTTTCTCAAATTTTAAGTTCAGTATGGACAATAAATTGGTTCAGATATGAAGCTCTCAATATTGCATTACAAATATGTTTTCTGTCTATATGTGCATACCAAAAACTTGCCCTGTGTCGTACTTCCGTATGTTTCGTCTTGAGATCAAGTAACTAATGATTAGGGAGCAAGAGGGTTAAAGATAATATTATTTTATTTTTGATAGCATACAAAGTAAGCATTCTTCACTGACTTAGCATGATACTGCGCCTAACATCTAAATTATGTAAACACGGCTGGAAAGTGGAAACATATCTTGAAGCAGAGGCGTAACAAAGACAGTTAGCTTTCTGAATTCACCCGGGGCACAATAATATATCTGCTGTAAGAAAAATTTTCCATGGGTTTTACATATAATAAGAGGATAAAGTTATGCCGCGACCGGTCGCGCGATTGAGGAATCGAGCGACCGTCTTCCTCCTCGCGCCGCAATGCTTGCTCCACCCCCGCCTTCCTTGCCTGACGCCCCTGACCAGCAGTTGCCTCGCCGCCGGCCATGCCGCCCACCTCCCGCCCCCGTCCCTCAACCCTGCCCTCCCCTAACCTCTGCCGCGACGCCTCCGTCAGCGTCGTCCTCGCCCCTGCCCCCACCACCAGCGGCCGGTGGCTCCCGCCCCAGCCCTCGATCCCACCCTCCTCTAATCACAGGCCGAGCAGGTCACTGACAAGCTCCGCTGCCAGCCCCACCCAACCGCCGTCTCTCGCTGCCCCGCCCTGCCACCGTGTCGCTCGCCACCACCGCCGTGTCACGGCTGCCATCCCCCCAAACGCCCTTCTAAGTCTGCCAGAGAGGGAGAGCATGGGAGCGGGGCCGCGCCGTCGCGCTAGAGTACCATGGTCGCGTATTTGCGATACTAAAACCAACTTAGTCTTTTCTACAAGCAAATTCAATCTTTAAATGCAACTTAAATAGATATATGCTGCTTTTTCCCTGCACGTACACCTTAAATTCCCATGGCAACATGAGGGGACTAAAACTAGTATTAAGATAGTAGTAGGAATTTAAGTAGGAGTACGTGCTAGTATAGTTGCTAAATTGTTTCAAGTCAATACTACTTTTCTAAACGAAAGCAAATGTGAAAGGTGTGAGCCAATCACATCGCTCCCTAGCATGTTGCTCGGGCCCACATGATCCGTAGTAGTCTGGCACTGTCCTCGTCGGCAGAATGGCAACGTGCCCGCCCCTTGTTGCTTGTGCTTGTACAGCCTGTGTGGGCTTGGACGTTCCATGACACTGTACTCTCTGTCTCGCTCTAGCCTCGCTCCTTCCCACAGCTACAACATTACATAACGGATCGGAGCGTGATGATCCATCGATGGAGCTCACCACCACCACACACGGGAGATAGCTAGCTAGCAAGCCAGCAGCGACGACTTGGCAGCTAGCTAGCTAAGCCATGCTGCCGTCCTTCGTGTCGCCGACGGCGAGCGCGTCGGTGACGCCTCCGCCGCGGCCGATACCAGGCAGCTACGGGCCGCCGGTGCTGGGCCCGCTGCGGGACCGCCTGGACTACTTCTGGTTCCAGAGCCAGGACGAGTTCTTCCGGAAGCGCGCGGCGGCGCACCGCAGCACCGTGTTCCGCACCAACATCCCGCCCACCTTCCCCTTCTTCGTCGGCATCGACCCGCGCGTGGTCGCCATCGTCGACGCCGCCGCCTTCACCGCGCTCTTCGACCCGGACCTCGTCGACAAGCGCGACATCCTCATCGGGCCTTACAACCCGGGCACCGGCTTCACCGGCGGCACCCGCGTCGGCGTCTACCTCGACACCGAGGAGCCCGAGCACGCGCGCATCAAGACCTTCGCCATGGACCTCCTCCACCGCAGCGCCCGCAGCTGGCCCGTCGATTTCCGCGCCGGCGTCGGCGCCATGCTCGACACCGTGGACGCCGAGTTCGCCGGCAAGGCCACCGACGACAAGCCCTCCGCCAGCTACCTCGTCCCGCTGCAGCAATGCATCTTCCGGTTCCTCTGCAAGGCGTTCGTCGGCGCCGACCCGTCCGCCGACTGGCTGGTGGACAACTTCGGCTTCACCATCCTCGACATCTGGCTGGCGTGGCAGATCCTGCCCACCCAGAAGGTCGGCCTCGTCCAGCCGCTGGAGGAGCTCCTCATCCACTCCTTCCCGCTGCCGTCCTTCCTCATCTGGCCGGGCTACTACCTGCTCTACCGCTTCGTCGAGAAGCACGGCGCCGAGGCCGTCGCCTACGCCGAGACGCAGCACGGCATCGGCAAGAAGGACGCCATCAACAACATCCTCTTCGTGCTCGGCTTCAACGCCTTCGGCGGCTTCTCCGTCTTCCTGCCCTTCCTCGTCGCCAAGGTCGGCGACGCCGCCGACGCCACGGGGCTGCGCCCGCGCCTGCGGGAGGAGGTGCGGCGCGCCATGGACAAAGACCCCGACGCCGACCTCGGGTTCGCCGCCGTCCGGGAGTCCATGCCGCTGGTGCGGTCCACGGTGTACGAGATGCTCCGGATGCAGCCGCCCGTGCCGCTGCAGTTCGGCCGCGCGCGCAGGGACTTCGTGCTGCCCTCCCACGGCGGCACCGCGTACCAGGTGTCCAAGGGCGAGGTGCTGTGCGGGTACCAGCCGCTGGCGATGCGGGACCCCGAGGTGTTCGACCGGCCCGAGGAGTTCGTGCCAGAGCGGTTCCTCGGCGACGACGGCGCTAAGCTGCTGCAGCACCTCTTCTGGTCCAACGGACCAGAAACGGCGCAGCCGGCGCCCGGGAATAAACAGTGCGCCGCCAAGGAGGTGGTGGTGGACACGGCGTGCATGCTGCTGGCCGAGCTGTTCCGGCGGTACGACGACTTCGTGGTGGAGGGCACATCGTTCACCAAGCTCGTCAAGCGGCAGCCTTCTCCCAGCTTGTCGCCGGCAGCCTCCGCCGGAGCGCAACAGTGACATAGGAGGATCGGTGACCACGTCGTCGCCGTCTCGCCGATGCCGGCCGAGTAGTAACGTGTAGAGGCCCTCCTTGTCATACATACTCTGTGTTCGATGGATCGGTGTCTCACCCGGCTGTTGATAATAAAAACACTTGTGCAATTGCAAAAGTGTGGATGGATACGCAGGCAGGACACGTACACTTGTATAGTGAATTCATTAGTGATGCTATTGCTGCTGCAAACAAATTAAATGAACATCATCTCCTCCTCAAATGACTTGTTTCTAGTCTCCCTTGTATCTTACTTTGAACTTTTGGTTTACTTTTTCATGGCCTGTTGTCTAATTCATTTTGACCATTTATTTTCAACCAAAAATACAAAGGTTTTTTTTATATAAAAGCTAAAAATACTCATAGGATTATTGAGAGTACTTCTCAAAACAAAACTATGCAAATATTTTTTGATCAGTTTTAGAAGTTTGATATATACTCCGATCCCTCCACCCCAAAAAGATTGTGCATCTCATTCATTTAGAGGAGTCAAACTAAGTTCAAGAAAAAATATACAAAAAAAATAGTAATCTTTGTGATGTATAATAAGTATCATCTGACTTATAATTTAATATCTTTTTAATAAATACAAAGTTATATATGTAGTAAAAATTTAAAAAATTTTGACTCATCCAAATGTGAGATATGCAAAAAAAAAATCAAAAACGGAGTGAGTAAAAGACATCACGTATCATGTATGACTAGAGAGAGTATCGTACTATCAAGTACAGTAATATGACAGAAAATATCAAGTAAGTATTTATCATCAGGTGGAGGATATTTACTTTTACGAATTTCCTCATGAAATGACGTGCATATACACAGTGCATTCATTTATTCATTTACTATCTAGAAAATGCAGAAAAGAAAATCTAAATTAGGAGAATGGGAAGGGAGGCGATCGAGATACTCGAGCGAGAGGACAGAAACCAAAGCAAGAAACACGAGGCGAGTAAGAACAAGAAGAGGAACAGTCCACAGGCAGCAGCTGATTGGATGACGTTTCGTCTCTTGCGATTGGCGCTGTGAACACGAGAGGGATGTCGAGGAACGCCTCATGCTTGCACGGACAGTGACTCCTGTTCAGACGCGCGCGGGAACCGTCCATCTCTACGCAAAATCCAGCTCCACTTTCGCAACAAGTAGCAGTTCGAAGCCAGAGTGGCCAAAACGTGTAATGGACTCCATCACAAGGTTCTGAGCGTTAAGATAATCAAAACGACGTATGAATCATCGCATTTGGAGCCCGTATGAAGAAAAAGAGTTTTGCACTCAATCTAACAAAACCGACCTAACTTTAAGACTTATTATAAGAGTCGTATTAAGACCTCATTTTATTTGCTACGCTGGTTTTTCTGGACTCCGGACTGGTATGTCAAGATAATCAAAACCACGTTTGAATCATCGCATTTGGAGCCCGTACCAAGAAAAGGAGTTTTGCACTCAATCTGCCAAAAACCCGACCTAACTTTAAGATTTATAAGAGTCTTATTAAGACCTCCTTTTATTTACTAGGCTGGTTTTTTTTCTAGACTCTGGACTGGTTAAGACTTAGGAGTCCAGAATGGTTTTGGGTCGTGTTTTGATGTGAGAAACTTACAAAACAATTTTGGACACTTTTACTAGTGGGATATAAGACCATCCCATCTCTATATATCATATCATAACGGTCGATTGGGAGATCTAACGTCCAATCGAACAAAAATACATCTATTACCTCTTTTACCCTAACTTTTCCAACCCCTGCAGTTTGGAGCTGTCTCCCGATGAGACTCGGTGACGTTCTAGGTGGCATTGCCGACCCTAAGACAACTTCGATCGATTCGGTGTGGCGTTCTAGATAACCTTGTTGGCCCTAAGACAACCTCAATTTGCATCATCCTGACGGATCTTCCCGGGAGGTGCTCTCGAGTTCTATCGATGAAGAATGAGCTTCAAATCAGTTCTACCAACAAACTGGTTGGTACTTGCTAATTTCGAAGTTGCTCGTTGTGTGCTTAGGTTATCTGCGACCTCGGACATGCTAGCCCTTGTTGATGTATGATGCAAGATTTAATTTGGCGTCAACACTTTTTTTTGCGACTACACATGCAGGGGAACCCATGCATCTCTGCGCAAAATGTTTCTACATTTTTTTTTCAACAAGGAGTAGTTCGTAGCAAGGTTTTAAATCTCTGGCTATAGCTGAGTCAGGTCAAGCGATTTGTGTTCATTCATGTACAATTTAGCAACTATAGTTGGTTATAGCAACATTTAGCTCTCCTATTAGTATAATTTTAGAGGTCATCGGTTAAATTTTAGTTTTTGAGGCCATATGCTAAATATTATAGCCGGAGATTTAAAATATTGGTTCGCAGTAGTACACTGATTTTGATCCGGGACTGTGGACTGCATGAAGTGAAGTGAAGTGTATAGAGAGGTGTCAGCTTATATAGCTAATCCATCCAAATTCCAACCTGATGAGCTTAGGCTAGCTCAGCGACACACTCGACTCCTCGACAGGGGCCATGTGTGAGAGGGGTCCATTTCAGCAGTGCCATGCCTTACAAATATCTTCTGAAAATGGCGACGAAATCAAAGATGCAAGGTCCAAATTCACTTTTGGTACAATGCTACAGTAGCTATCTACGTCTTGGCTCGCAGGCAACGCACATGCATGTGACTATATGACTACATGAACAGGGAATGGACAGCTCCTGCTCAAGTACTCATGCAAGAATTCAGAGGCAGCCAAAAAACCATGGAGAGGAGGAGAATAGATTATAGCACGTACTACAGTCTACAGGTAACTGGATTACTGGAGATGGGTGAAACTGAAGGAGAGCATACAGCAGGAATGAGCTAGCCAGTGCCATACTGCCATGCAGGTAACGACGAGAAATATCTCCCTCGCTCAAAGATCCAATCCTCATCTCAGAAAAAGGGTAAAGGAATATTCCAAGCCACTAAAACAAATGGAAATGGTATGTAATAAGAATAAAACCCAATTTTCAGTGGGTATAAAGGGGAGTGGGGGACGGAAGAACAGCGCCACTACAAGACTACACATTAATTCAGAATGTGACAGTGAAAATGATGTTATCGGATTTTTATTTTTAGCAGAAAAATCATTCTTCACCAGAAAGGATGATGGCACGCCGCACGTGGAAGGGCAAGACTTGGCACAGGTGCACAGCACGTTTTGCAGGAAAAATATATGTCAGTGAAACGTAACTAGCTAGCAGCAAGCCTGGTGGGAACATCCTGAAAGGGAGGCAGATAACTGCGACCCGTCTTCCTCCTCTCCACGACGCCCCCTCCTATCGTCTTCCTCCTCACCAACGCCGTCCTCGCCTCCACCCCTGCCCCGGCTTCCACCACCCGCAGCTAGCGGCTCCTGCTGCCTCGCCACGCCACCAACCTCCCGCCCCTGCTCCTCGACCCTGCCCTCCCCTATCCTCCTCCGTCTTCTTTCTCGCCCTCGCCCTCGCCGCTCGACCCTGCCCTCCCCTAACCTCCGCCGTCCTCTTTCTCGCCATCGTCCCCGCCCCCGCCCTCCACTAATCCCAGGACAGGTCGCCGACGGCCTCCGCTACGACACCCCCGCCGTCTCGCCCGCCTCCACCGCCGTGACGCACCCCCCCCCACCACCACCAAAAAAAACTCATTCTAAACCCGCAGGGAAAGATCCCCTAAACAGCCGATGCCGGAACCCAAGCCATCGTCTTCTTCTTCTTCGTCTCTGGTGAGGCGCGGGCGCAATGGGAGCAGGGTCATGCCGTCGCGCTAGAGCACGACAGTCGCATGGTAGAAATTCCGATCCTGAAATGGCCATAAACTTCATCATTGCCAACCATGCTTCATATACTTTGTGCAGACACTACAACATTTTGGGGGAAGCTAATGGCTTAAGAACAAATATTCAAAACAGATATTTACAAGATGCACTGTCATCCACCTAAATGCAAATTTGTTGGATGGCTCGCCATCCAAAATAGGACGGCGGATAGACTCCGTACGAGAGGTTGGCCCAACAATGTTGTTTGTCCCCTCTATCGTAGAGAGCAAGAAACTGTCCACCCACTTGCTCATTGCAAATACTCCATGCTTGTTCAATCTCTGAAAATGAGCAATCAAACAGATGCAGAACTTAGGCAGTTTGTGCGGCTCTGGACCAAACTACAACTAGTTCACTAGGCAACAGAGCCAGACACCACAAACTAACCCTAAACCCTCAACCATGGGATCAGATTCATATATGGAACGATAATACTTGGCCACGAGTGTCCGTCCGTCCAGACCCGAGAAACAAAAAATCAAATCTCCCTACGGAAGCTCGTCTCCCCCACTCCGCGCTTGTCCGTCATGGCTTCACGGCGCCGTGCGGCCATCCCAATCCGTCGTGTTGTCGCCTC
Source organism: Miscanthus lutarioriparius (assembly GCA_904845875.1). Lineage (NCBI taxonomy): Eukaryota > Viridiplantae > Streptophyta > Magnoliopsida > Poales > Poaceae > Miscanthus > Miscanthus lutarioriparius. Next base: position 149,532,874 of record CAJGYO010000007.1, on the reverse strand, counting down.
CATCCCGCGCCGCAACCCACTACGGCCCGCCGCCGCCGCCATCCCCCACGGAGAGGCGGAATCCTCCGCGCGAGGTACGCTACCAGCCGCCCCACCGACTGCAGCTATTGCCGGACCCGGTCGCCGACACCTCGCTTTCCGCCTCCAAGCTCCATGCGCGTGCTCGGCGACTATAGCGGCTCTTATATCCCCCACCGTGTCTTGTCGTGCTCTGTCCTTCACCGCAACCAGAAAGAGGGGGAGGTTTCTGGCCAGGCCTAGGCCAGGCGCAGGCGCAGGCGCAATTGGCCGTTGTCAGGCCACGCCACCATCCTCGGCTCCCGGCTGGCCGAAACCGGTTGTCCCCTGCTCTGCACTGCATTGTACGGAAGAAGGGTGAAATCACATGTTGCAAGCCTATGTTCCAAGTGTTTCAGATGTTTCATAGATATGTTGCAAGTGTTTCATGTGGATGTTGCATATGTTGCAATGGATGTACACGTATGTTGCAAGCTTCTATTCCCAAATGTTTCATCTGTTTTTTTAGACGTATGTTGCAAGTGTTTTTATTTGGATGTTGCATATGTTTCACACCTATGTTACAAGTGTTTTATCTAGATGTTGCGTATGTTTTACAATGTTTTTCAGGTGTTTTTGCAAGTGTTTCAGATGCATGTTTCAAGTGTTTCATCTGCTTTTTAGACGTTGTTGCAAGTGTTGCGTCTGGATGTTTCAAAAGTAGATCGAGTGTTGCATCTTTCTCATCACTTTCTACTGCCTCGCCTTGATTTCTCCTCCTCCTCCTAGCGTCGGCTAGGCATCGGCTGCCCCCCCCTCTTCTCGATGCTGGTGGCTTTCGGGGCGGTGCAGACTCCGCGTGGACCCGTGAAACGGGGCGGGAAACAACTGTAGGTGCGAGCGTGTAGACGTTAGCAAGCCCGTATATGGAAGGCAAAAACAGAACCGAAGCATCGGTTCTTTTCGTGGTTATCACTACTCTGTCATGTTCAACCAGAATCACCGTTGCATGCCATGGCCAATATAATTGCTCTTGTCTTGTTGCGCTATATATGGTTTGGGACCTGATGGCACGACTTGCAATGCCAATGCTACGGCAAGTATCGACGGCCAGCAACTAGAAGCCAAGAGGTGGTGGTCTGTTATGCTAGCCTCCACTGTTGATAGTTTAGTACTGATGGCACTGCCGGGTGCCACCACCATTGTTGGCTAACTGCATGATGCTCTTTTGCATTCGCATTTGCATATGCATTTTCACACTGTAAGCACCACAAGGCCTTGGACCACTATGGATGTGTTTGGTTGCATAGCTAAATCCTAGCCTGGCTAAGATTGGAGCCAGGTTGGGTTTGGCCTAGTTACATCAAGCCAACATGGGCTTGTTTGGTTGGGCTGCTATTGATGGCCTGGTTTAGCCCAGATTTTGTTTGGTTGGGTGCATTCACCCATTCCTTTAATTGGTATCGTTACCCCCTTCCCTTTTCTCCCTCAATAAATACGCACCCGGCACCCACAAGCTCGGTCACCCCCATTCGCTCACCACCCCCTAACCCCTCGTCTCCCTCTCGCTGCCCCCTCGGCTCCTTGTCCTCCCTCGAACCCGTCGCCGGCGAACCATCCCACCTGCGTCGATGAGAGGCAACGCCGCCGCCACGGACTCCTTGGAGGTGCGCCGCGCCCTGGGCCGTTGCACCGGTGGCTCCCCTAATGAAAAGCTGATGTCGCCTAATTGAAGGTTCCATGAGGCTAAACAGGAAATGGGAGATCAATTAGTACAACATTGCATCAATATGAGGCAAAACCTAGCCAAATCGAAGGACCGGCTGCAACACCAAGTGGTGCGCCACCCAGATCCGGAACAATTGTCGACCAAACCCTAGGGGTGATGTACAGAATCGATGGATCCCAACCACATGAGTCTAAACCAGGATGTGGGGTACAAAATAGCACAACATTGCAGCAGTATGACCGTAAACCCTAAGCAAATCAAAGGAACGGCTGCGACACCTGGTGGTGCGCCACCCAGATCCGCAACAATCATCGACCAAACCCTAAAGCTCAGCTATGCAATCAAAAGAAAAGACCGCACAGTGTTCGAATCAAAAAACAAGAAGACGCAAAGATGGACAGACAAACGAGAGGGGAATCATGCCGCATACCAGGGACCTGCGTGGCTTACCAGCAACGCCAACGGTGCTCACCGCCGGCGCCGGGAGGAGGTGGAGGAAGACGGAGAGAGCGAGAGAGCGGCGGCGGAGGCCTGTGAATGGTACCCGGGTACCCTAGCCAGGCGGTGAGGCTCACGCTTATATACGATGGCCACGACAAGCCAACCAGGCCCACCACGCCGCGCGCAGGCTCTGCGCGGCCCCGGGCCCCTTACAGGCAATCAAACAGGCCAAAATTGGCCCTAGAGAGCCAGACTACACCCAACACATTTCAGGCTGTGTTTAGTTGTAGGAATTTGAATTTTGGGGCTACTGTAGCACGTTCGTTTTTATTTGGCAAATAGTGTTCAAATATGGACTAATTAGGCTCAAAACGTTCGTCTCGCAATTTCCCACCAAACTGTGCAATTAGTTTTTCTTTTCGTCTACATTTAATGCTTTATGCACGGGCCGCAAACATTCGATGTGACAGGTACTGTAGCAACTTTTTGGAAGCTGGGTGGAAAGAAGGGCTCAAACTCTCTTCTTCAACGAAAGGGCAGCGCACCTGACGTCACTGTTCCCAAAAGAAAAGGTGCTTGCTTTGAGTGCCCTTCAGATTTCCTCAGTGTACAGGGCCTCCAGAACTCTGCCATAGCCGTCGAGAAGCTTACATCAGACATTCAGACTCACTGTCCAGCTTCTGCTCCTCCATCACTCCGCCCATTCTCAACGATATATAGCCATTTGCCCATTTCTCACCATCAGAGAGCTCCCCTTTTCAGTCATCCTCTTCGTGATCCTGCTTGCAGTCTGAGAAATATCTATCTCCCTCGAGGACCGAATATATCCTCATTTCAGAAAAGAAAAAAAAAGGTAAAGGAAGCCAATTCCCAAATGAATATAAATGGTGCAATAATATAGCCATGCAGGCAATTAGGATGAAACCCAGTTTTCAGAGGGTAAAGAGTTGGAATCGTCAAAGGTTGAGGCGTTAAGCTGAAAGGAGTTAAATAAGAAGAAAAAAAGTCCTGTTAGTTTCACCAAGAAATAAAGCGGCCAGAAAACCTATTTAAAAAAAAGGAAAAGAAAAAGGGGCCGAAAGAATAGCGCCACTACAAGACTATACATTCTGAAGATGACAGTGAAAATGACGTTATAGGATTTTTATTTTAAGAAAAATAATTCTTGACAAGAAAGGAAGACGGTCTGTGGAAGGGAAAGCCTGGCGTGGGAGCTGAATTCTGAAAATGGCCAAAAACTGATGTTGATGTTGTTTTTGGTCCTTTCTTTTAACCTCCCAGGGTTGTCTGTTTGTAATTTTTGATACTATATTAATAGGAACATACTCCACTATAAGTGTCAGTTCGTTCAAAGAAAAAGAAAAAAAAAAGGCCATAAACTTCGTCATTGCCAACCATGCTTCATACTTTGGGCAAATTCTACCACATTTTGGGGGAAACTAGTGGCCTAAGATCAATCAAATATTCAAAACAGATATTTACAAAGATTCACTGTCATGTTTTGGACCTTGACTCTGTACGGTACCGGGAAAATAACCGAGGCAGTGTTGCAGTTTCCCTTGCCGGTAAGTCCCTGGACTGACTGACTGACTGCCACTTCATTCAGATTGGGCAGCCTCACTGGACTCCCAGTATTCCAGTAAGATGGAAGATGCAAGGGTCGTCTCTGACCAAATCAAAACAGGGTGATTTTAGATTACAACTTGTTCAATCTCTGTTGTCGTTCATAGTGACTCATCACATGTCCGTGTTCACTCTCTGAAAATGGGCAGTCAAACAGATGCAGATGTTAGGCAGTTTGTGCAGCTGTGGACCAAACTACATACAACCGGTTCACCTGGAAACAGAACCAGACACTTGAAAATCAGCTTATAGCTGCCAGTTCAGTTCACCCGTGGGATCAGATATGCAAGGCAAAAACAGAACCGAAGTGTCGTTGGTTCTTTTCCTGGTTGTGATTACTCTGTCATGTTCAACCGCCAGAATCACCGTTGGATTGCATGTCATGGCAAATTGCTCTTGTCTTGTTCCACTGTATATGGTTTGGGACCTGATGGCACAACTTGCAATGCCAACACTGCTACGGCAAGCAGCGACGGCCGGCAGCTAGAACCCAGAGGTGGTGGTCTCGTTGATACTTATCATGGCACTGCCGGCAACCTTGCGGATCTCCGGACCACCCGCTGCACGCCCCCACGGCCTGCTCCGGCTCCACGCCAGCGGCTGGCTGCGAGAGACGGCCGCCGGCCGGCGGCTCCACCTCCACACTCCACAGAGAGGCGGACGCGGCACGCGGCGGGGGAAACGCCGGCGCCGGTGTGGCGGCTACGGGCCTGTAATGGGCTCTGCTGAGGAAGGCCCAGTAATGGGCCTCGGGCCGCAACCGACACGTGAGGATGGTAAATTACGAGCCCAAACAGCCCAATGAACCAAACACACGGCACCTAAACCGTGTCTAAGCTTCATCATATTTGTTTTTTTTATTACTCCCACCTGGACAGTTTTGAGCCACCAGAGCCGGAGGAAGGGTATAATAGGAGACCTACGGCCTCGTTCCAACTCATACCTTTCTCGGCCTTTTGGCTAAGATTAAGTGTAGTATCTGTTCTTATCAGTTTAATATCTGATACGTGACCCATGTGTCCACCTTGATATTAAATTTATTTTTTAACGGGGGAGGACTCACAATAGTGGCTTGCCACTAGAGCCCTCCAGTGTCGCTCAGGCGTTGCACCACTGCTAGAGCTGGCACACCCCAACCAAGATTTTTGTGCTTAGACAAGGAAGTAGCCTCAAGCCTGCATTTGGATGGGTTTTGTGAGGTTTCACTAATCAGCATTGGTATCTACAGCATCTGCACAGGCATTTTGTGAGGTTTCACTAGTCACAACTTAATGCCATTGTGCAATCACTACGCTGCGATGATTTTTTTTTCAAAGTTTGGCATGCACACATTGGAAAAAGTAGTCAACTTCATCTTCATAGAACACAGTCAAAAGAAATTCTAGTCCTACAGAGACTTCCTGCTGCTGTGCTGCATGAGTGAAGTTTCTGTGGTGTGATTTTTAAAAAATATATATATATAAGTCTTTTGTGGTGCTTGGTTGTATGTTTGTGCAATATAGTTGTGTAGCAGTAGTATAGTCATCATGACTCAGCCTGTTCGTTTCGGCTGGATTGGCTTATAAGCCATCGGCTGAAAGTACTGTTGGCTGGTTTGGTGTGAGAAGAAAACATTGTTGGCTGGCTGATAAGCCAAGTCAGATACAGACAGTTACAGGCTGACTATCGTATCTTGATTTGCAGCTTGGTAACAAAAACAATCACCTGTGATATGTTCTCATGATGGGACTCTGCACAAATGCTTTTTTTAGTGGACTGCATGAATGCTAGGGTTTTTTTTTAGCAACGCATGAATGCTAGTTGCTTTGCTACGGCAGAAAGGAGAGTAATGTGCTAGGGGCTAGTAATGGGCCCCGCGGAAGAAGGCCCAGTAATGGGCCTCAGGCCACCGACATGTGGGGTGGTAATTACAAGCCAAACGATCCAATAAACCAAACACGTAGCAGCTAAGCCATGCTTAAGCTTCTGTTTAGTCCCACCTGGGGTAGCTTTGAGCGAGCACAGCTGAAGTAAAGGGTATAAAAGCAGAGCTACTGCCTCTTTGCAACTCGTACCTTTCTCGGCCTTTTGGCTAAGATAAAGTGTAGTATTTGTTCTTATCAGTTTAATATCTGATATGCAGATCATCTGTCCACCTTGATATTAAATTTATTTTTTTGTGGGAGAGGGCTCACCATAGTGGCTTGCCACTAGAGCCTTTGAGTGTGGCTTAGGGGTTGCATTATTGCTCGAGCTGAGTGTGGCTTAGGGGTTGCATTAGCTAAGCTGTTGTATGGGCTTTATACCTGAAAAAAAATATGTGTTGGGCCTATGACATGTCCTACATTTTGGATATTTAGATTAGAGGTCACGTACACTACTAAATTGTTGAAACCTCACTAACTCACTAGTCTGCACATTTTGTAGAGCACTGACTGAATTTTTTGCTGCTTATGTGCCAGCCTGCCAGGGCAATGTCCAACAATGGAACTCTTTCAGCTACTGTTAAAGATAGTATTCTCCTTTTTTTGTCTTTTGATGAGGATTAACGGGGAAGGCATATACCTTTCAGTTATGTGCCAGGGCAATGTCCACCCGAATTCATTGAAAGGGCTTCTTGAAAGCCAAAGCATAGTTATATGGGGCTTGATTGGTTGGCTATCAAATCGCAAAAAAAAAAAAAAGGTTGGCTACTAAATTTTGCCCAACCAAAATCATAGCAAGCCAAAACTTAGGCTTGTCAATATTGAGGCTTGCTAAAGTTAGAGCAAAAAACACAGGTATGCATTTGGTTGACTGCCATAACAATAATAGGTAGCGTCATATCAATAATAGAAAGCATTTTTCTCTTTTATGTAGTTTAAGAACTTTCTAGAAACTTGCCAAAACTTTGGCCATAAACATTGGTGTGCCAATTATTTTGCAATGAACCAATTGATGACTAAAAATTTTGACATGTCATGATTTTGGTTGGGCAAGAATTGAAAACCAACCAATTAGGCCCATGATCTTTGAGCAGTTTAGATAAAAAAAAGGCTAATACAAAGATGAGAGATATGCTACATTGTGTTAACTGCATTGCACCTTGCCCTGGTAGCATCACGTTCGGCTTATAAGCCGTACTTTTTCAGCCAACGAACAGTATTTTTCTCTCACACCAAATTAGTCAACACTACTTTCAGCCATGGCTTATCAGTCAAACAAACCCAAACGAACATGGCGTATATATTAGCTGTATTTGGTGTCCACAGCATCAGCACAAAGCACGGCATGCATTGACTTAAGACTATAAAATGGTAGTATATCTATAGACCGGACTACTATCTTCCTTTGTTAGTGTTGTTGGATGGTTTTGCAGCCAGTCAGGCATTTCTAGGGAACAATAAGCACGAGCTCGTATGTAACGTAAGAGCAGAGCAGGCGTAGCGTGCAAGCATCGGAGCGCATCTCTAGAACGACAGCTCATGCATGCCCTTGCTTCATTTTTTGAGATTGGCTAGCTGCAGCAGAGTGGAGGTATATATCGATGGTGGAGGCAGGCTACTACACAAATTAGAAACCGATAAACAGAGTGTATTTGCAAGCCATCGCGTGTCTAGCCCTGCTCAGCACAGAACGGAGCTCTAGAGAAGATATAGATGCCCAAACGGCCGCCTGACCCCACGGTGAAAGCACGGGCCGATGGGACTGGGCCAGGCACGACACGTTGGGCCATCGGGCCGTGGCAAAGAGGGCTCCATGCCTAGCCGCCAGCCCAGGCGGGCCTGTCGGCCCGATTTTGAGCAGGGCTGGTCCAATAAGCACGACCTGTTGATTAGCTCAGGAAAACCGAGGCGTGTCTCCACTAGGGTTTGAAATTTCAGTGGCGGCCGAAAGAAAATTTCAAATTTTCGTATTACACTAATACACGTGCTATACAACTATAGACTTATATTTTCTATTGTTTATGTTGCATATTCTTCCATGTATAGTCATAAATCATGCTAATATTTTATTTCTATAGATCTAAAAAAATTAGAAAAATATACTTTATGTTTAAATCTCAAAAAAAAATTGACCGAAATTCTTGAAATTTGGTGGTGACTGAAATATTTCTAAAACCAAAATTGAAGACCCTGGCCTTCGACGCCGCCGTTTCCATGGCCACGTGGGAGAGTTGCCGTGCCACGGCAAGTGCAAGGGAGGGAGGGCCGCGTCGGCGTCCACATCCATGGCGCCGCCGCAAGGGGAAGGAGCGATGGCCACATTTGATTTGCAGTTCTATGAACTTATGAATCATATATTATCCAACAAGTATAACTCTTTGCATTTTTAGAATGATGATTACGAGTAAAATTAGAGAAAAAAATATATATGATACATAGTGTAGACCGGTAGCGGAATACTCTGTTCCAAATGAAAAAAAAATGGAGTGGGTTCTGGAACTATGGCCATTTTCGCTTGTGTTATAATTCGTACTTTTCAGCTTGTTTTTTTTACAGCCGGAACAGTGTTTTCTTTCACAGCAAATTAGTCGGAATATTGTTTCGACTTGTTTTTTTTCAGCAAAGCGAACAGGGCCTATGTTTACAAGTATAACAGGTACCCCTCTCCTCGCAACTAAGGGCTTGTTTGGACGTTCTATCCACCTCAATCCCCTCTCCTCCCAACTACTAGTAAGGTCTAAAAAATTGGAATTTTTTTTATTTTATTTATTATACCTTGCGTTAGTTGGATTGGATCCCAGATCAAGCAGCTACTACGCTGTCCGTTTCACCACCAAACCCACTATTAAAATTTAAACAAAAGATGATTGAATTGGAGCCCAAACCAATAGCCAATAAACAGCCACATGTAACACACTCTTAAGAAAGAAGAAAATTAGGTGGGCACATGTATGGAAACAAAATAAAAAGATCTATCTGTTGTTGAGTAGTGAGAAAGGAAGCAAGCAAGAAAGAAATTAGCAGGTGGGTGGGCAGTCCAGGTTGCAGTCCCAGATCGTCAAAGCCGGGAGCTGTTGCCTTGCCTACCCTCCATCACCAAACACCACCAGGCCACCGCCTCGAATCGATCCATCCAGTAATCTCCAGCACACCATAGCCGGGAGCTGTTGCCTGAATCCATCCTCGATCCATCCAGTAAGCTCCAGCACACCATCAATCGCACTCCCTCCCCCTTCCCACCAGCTGCTTCCTTCCTTTTCCTGCCCACATACAAATGCTTGGTCATTAGCGATCCCATCTTGCTCTTCCTCCGCGCGGTCTCGGTCTCGCTCCCCTTCCTCTTCCTCTGGGTGCGCCCCCTGCTCCAGTCCTCCGGTGCTGAGCTGTGCGGCCGCAGCCCGCAGCGCAGGGCCCGCCCGCCATGACGTCCACGGCGTACTCACGGTCGTCCAAGCTGCCGGGCGGCGGCCCCGAGCGGCGGCTGCCCCCGCGCCTCATGCGGAGCCTCACGTCCAAGATCGAGCCCAAGAAGCTGGGCGTCGGCCTCGTCGCCGGCTGCTGCCTCGCGCTCCTCACCTACGTCTCCCTCGCCAAGCTCTTCGCAATCTACTCCCCCGTCTTCGGTGCGTGCGCGTTTCACTAGCTTCGATTCGATTCCTCTGTTCCTCCTCCCCTCCTCCTCACGAATCTAACCGGAGCTTCCTTCCTCCTCCCTTCTCAGCCAGCACGGCCAACACGTCCGCACTGATGCAGAACGCGCCGCCGACCTCGTCCAAGCCGTCCGTGCTGGAGACCGAGACCATCCCGCCGCAAGAGACGCTCGGCAGCGGCGGCGGCGGCGACAGCGCGGATCCCGTCGATCCGAGTGAGGTACCGGCGGGCTCCGAGGAGCCCGGCTTGCCAGAAGCTGCCGTCACGAGGAAGGACATGGCGGGGTCCGACGAGCCCGGCTTGCCCACCAGGAAGGACGACGGCGACAATGCGGCGGCCGAGCCCACCAACAAACCAAGTATGCTATTCTCTCTTCTCTTTTTTTTTTCCCTTCGTTGAAAAAAAAGGAAATCTTTTTTCTTTCTCGCACAACTTTAAATGGAAAGAAAGAAAGCAGAGCCAGCCAACGAACCAGAAATTTGATAAAGTTCTGTACTTGACCAAAATCTTGTTGGCGATACAAAATTTGGGCGTTGGAAATTAATACCAGGTTTTGGTACGATACGAGTCGATGGAGACGTAGATCTAACGCGTTCTCTCCTTCAATGGTGTTCAATTACTAGCTGCTGCTGCTGCTGAGGATAAGAAAGAAGGGGACGATGGCAATGGCGGCCAAGGCAAGATGACGTGCGACGAGAACGGCGTGGACGAGGGGTTCCCGTACGCGCGGCCGACCGTGTGCGAGCTATCCGGCGACGTCCGCGTGAGCCCGAAGCAGAAGACGGTGTACCTGGTGAACCCGTCCGGCGCCGGCGGGTTCGACGAGAGCGGCGAGAAGCTGCTCCGCCCCTACGCCCGCAAGGACGACTTTTTAATGCCCGGCGTGACGGAGGTGACGGTGAAGTCGGTCGTCTCCGCCGCGGTGGCGCCCAAGTGCACGAAGCACCACGCCGTGCCGGCGGTGGTGTTCTCGATCGCCGGGTACACGGACAACTTCTTCCACGACATGGTGGACGCGATGGTCCCGCTGTTCCTGACGACGGCGCATCTCAAGGGCGAGGTGCAGCTGCTCATCACCAACTACAAGCCGTGGTGGGTGCAGAAGTACACGCCGCTGCTGCGGAAGATGTCGCTCCACGACGTGATCAACTTCGACGCCGAGGACGCCGACGACGTGCACTGCTTCCCGGCGGGCGCGTTCGTGGGGCTGTACCGCGACCGGGACCTGATCCTGTCGCCGCACCCGACCCGGAACCCGCGCAACCTGACGATGGTGGACTTCAGCCGGTTCATGCGCGGCGCGCTGGCGCTGCCACGCGACCGGCCCGCGGTGCTCGGCGAGGCGCCCGGCATGCGTCCCCGGATGCTGATCATCTCGCGCGCGGGGACGCGGCGGCTGCTGAACCTGGACGAGGTGGCGGCGGCGGCGGACAAGCTGGGGTTCAACGTGACATCGGCGGAGGCCGGCGCGGACGTGCCGGCGTTCGCGGCTCAGGTGAACGCGGCGGACGTGCTGGTGGGCGTGCACGGGGCCGGGCTGGCGAACGTGGTGTTCCTGCCGACGGAGGCGGTGGTGGTGCAGATCGTGCCGTGGGGCAAGATGGACTGGATGGCCACCAACTTCTACGCGCGGCCGGCCGCCGGGATGGGGCTCCGGTACCTGGAGTACTACGTCGGGGAGGAGGAGACGAGCCTGAAGGACAAGTACCCGAGGGAGCACGCGGTGTTCAGGGACCCCATGTCGCTCCACACGAAGGGGTGGCAGGCGCTCGCTCAGACCATCATGAAGCAGGACGTCGCCGTCAACCTCACCAGGTTCCGGCCGGTCCTGCTGCAGGCGCTCGACAGTCTGCAGCAGTGACTGGCCCTGATTCCTGTTGCTATTGGGCTGTTCCTGTTCCTCTTCTTCCTAGGAATGATCGAATGAATGAATTCGCCATTGCCGACCGCCAGGATCAGCTAGGAGGCTTGCTGCTGCTGCTCCTACCAAGTACAGTACTATTGCTAGAAAAAAGAGAGGAAATCAGAGAGGCTTCAAATTGGTAATTTGGTTGGTCTTCGGCCGGTTTGTCTTTTTTGGTTTGTAACTGTAGTAGTAACAAGAAAAAAGAGAGGAAATCTGAGAGGCTTGTATCAGCTAGAATCTACCGTATTTTTCTCTCACAAACAAAACAGCTGCAGCCGGCTTATCAGCCGATCAGGCCTCGCACGGCATACACTACACACGAACAAGGATTATGTTCATTCACTTGAGTTCACCTCACTTGGCATTATTTATTCTTCTAGTGAACACTCATCTTTTCTTGACATACATGGAATGTGATCATGTTGTCAATAAGTTAACCGAAAAGCCTTACGACCAAATCTTGCTAGGCATTTTGCTCCCATTTCTGAATTGAGGATCTCCAGCATGGAGTAGAGTTGTTGGAGCATGTGCTACAGCTGTGCATTATTCCATCTGCCCGTGGCCTGTGCTGTGCAATGTGCATCTGCATCCGAGCCGAGACTGCTTTGCGCCTTTGACTCCAAAGTCCAATGTCCAAAACAAAGGGGGCCAACTGGCCATAGTCCATTTATAGTATATATAGTAATATAAATCCGGCATCTATCAGCAAAAGGAATTGGAGCAGCAAAGAGCCTGCGGTTTTTTTTTTTTTTGACATCCATCACTATACACAGTAAGTACTCCTCCGACTGGCAGTAACCAAAAGGTTGACCACTGTTAGTCTGTTACAGTAACCATCCGTGTTTACCTTGTCCAACCGAAATCATGAGACAGACAGGCACTCACTGATTGAGAAATGAGAATGAATGGATGAATTCCTGGAGGAGAAGCAGGCAAGCAGCAGCAGCTTCCGGGCGGTACTGTCGGAGATCCCCTCCCCTACCCGGATGTTGACGTGACGGGTCCCGGGTCCGTCCGGTCAATTGCGCGTTGGTCCGTGAACATGGCTCCAAATGCAAGTGCAACTCAGATTTCAGGGACGTGTTGTCCAAAGCTGCCTGCCCCCACTGGCCGGTGGCTACTAGCAGCCAGTGATGATAAACGGGAGAAGCCAAAGGGGACAGGACAGCTAACCGGACGCACGGACGGATGCGTGCGCAAAAAAGAAAGCTGCGTCGGAAAGCAAGCCAGAAGGGTGGGTGGCCGTGGAGCTGGCAACTGTTAAATTAAGGGGGTGTTTGGGATTGCTCTACAAACTCTGCTCTACAAACTCCACCGTGGAGCAGCTCCACAAAAAACTGGAGTTTGTGGAGTACCTCTTTAGGTGCTCTCACAACTCCACACTTTTTCCTGGAGCAGAGTGCGTGGAGCTGAAACCGTTTGGCTAAAAAACGTGGAGCGGAGCTGAAAAACGTGGAGCGGAGCAGTCCCAAACACGCTCTAAGGCTGCAGGACTTCTCTACCGGCTTCAGAGCCGTGTCTCTACGAGACTGTCTCTGCCCACTCGCGAGGAAGCCGAAACCCAAGGAAATAGGGCCGCCAGTCGGGCGAAGGCAGATGGAGGGGAGCTTGCATTGGGTGGCGACGCGTTGGGCTTGGACAAGGACAGTTCTAGTCAGGGGCGGGAGATAAACCGCTAAAAATAAAAGTTAGGAAACCTCCTCCATGGTGGTCCTGGGAGGAGAACTTGACATTCTTTTACTTTTAGGGGCTTGAGTTGAGTACAAGCCTGGTGAATCTGTGTTTTTCAGGTAAGCCTTTAGATTGTTTTTTTTAAGGACATGTTAAGGGCCCTGTTCAGAATTGCTCTGACTGCACCGCACCTCACCTCACCTCACCTCACCTGTAAAACAAGTCTCTTCTCTCTGTTTTTTTTTCTTTCCCTTCTTCTTCTTGGGGGCTACGGGAGCATTCGCTAGTCTTCTTCTCGTGTGCTTTTGCACGTGCGCACACAAGGCACGTACCGTGCGTGCGTGCATGATTTGCACGTCGGTCTCGTTGCAGACGCGCGCAGAGGCATTCCGTGCGACGCATGCCATACATATCCATCCATACCCCGCTGCTGTGCTGCCGCCAACCAAACCAAAGACGCTTCTCTTCCTTGCTTTCCTTCACACGCACGCACTCATGACTCATGTGACGCACTGCGCTGTGACCCAGCAACAACCTCATGTTACCATAACATCACCCTCATCATCGCATCATGCATGGGCCTGGGATACGCATGGGCATGCATGGGTTCGGTTACCACTTACCAGTTACCACCAAGCACGAAGCAACAAAGGATGCAACTATGATATACACGTCAGTTAAAGTGTTTCACGTTTGACTAGTAAATATTATCCACATTTATGACTCTAAATTAATTTATTATGATAATACATTTCGTAATTAACCAATGATATTTATTTGATATTATAAATGTTTATAATTTGTTTATCTATAATTGGTCAAACTTAGCATGCTAAAACATGATACTGTTCCAGAGTTGCATTTTTTTGGAGACGGAGGGAGTAAAATTTATATCTCCAAATAAGTTTATTATAAGATGATTAATCTACTGACATTTATAAAGCATCATAAATATTAATATTTTTTATTACATATTTAGTTAAAGCAAAAGAAAATTAACTCCTCAAAAAACGATACATGTAGGGGTTTATTTTTAACCGAGGAGGCTAGGAAGTATGTAGTACATGTGGCCCCTTAGTGGCCAGCTTCCAACCCCATCAAAAAACGGTTTTCCCCTTTTGCTTCCTTCGTCATCATCGTAGCTTATAATTGAACACTACACTACTTGTGTTGGTGTTTTAAGGAATAATAACAACAATATATATGATGGCGATGTCGCTCCATGTCCACATGTTCCTGCAGGTTTGTTCCTTTGCAATACACAAACGCATGGTCCCTCCCGTCATTTTCAGTCCTGTTCCTTCCAAGGAGAAAGATTGTGCATACATGCGGTCCACTCATGAATTATCTATCACAAAATTTTAAAAAAAAAACTGACAGAGAAGGAAAAGAACATTTTAGTGCAAGCGTTTGGAAGCAAGGTTCTTCTTGTATATATATGCTTCTTCTGATCCTCTCTATTATTGAATGAAGGAAAACAAGGGAGGGAGATGTGCAGTGCAGGTGACAGAGAAATGGAGCAAGGGATGGCCGACCTGACAAACATTCTTGCTCAAGCCAAGACGTCGTTCATTCATTCACATATAGATATAGACATGTACGGCCATGTTCGTTTGTCTTATAATCCGTACTTTTTAGCTTGTTTTTTTAGTAAGAACATTATTTTTCTCTCACAACAAATCAGCAAAAACAGTGTTTCGACTTATTTTTTCAGCGAAGCGAAGTGCATTTTAGCAATGCAACCACCGCAGGTGCAGGGCAGGCCGGTCCTGTAAAGCAACCTAACAACTTCTTTGCTTCGAATTCCAACTTACGTGCTGTCTCTCTGTGCGAAAAGGCATCAAGTGATCAACCTGCCTCACATTTTTTATATATACGCATGCACAGTAACTATTTGTTGGCTTATCTTTAGTGCTTATTAGTTACTTGACGGCTGCGGAAGCAAAATGAGCACTATAAAAGTTTAATACATACTACTCTCTCCATTTCACATTGTTTAGTCGTTCTAACTTTTTAAGATACATAGTTTTAACTATATATATATATATATATATATATATATATATATATATAATGGATATCTAGATGTACAGTAAAATCTATATACCTAAAAACACCCGACCGACTTACAATTTAGAGCGGGGGAGTATATGAGCAACGCCATAGCATACTAATACGTTAGTGACGTGGCCAGAGCAAAAACCATTTCTGGCTACTGATTTAATTAAAATAGTATTTCACACACTGTACCATGAATTAACTATATATGTTAATTTCTAGATGGTCCTGTTTGGCTGGTATTAAAGCCGGCTGAAGCTGTTTTGTTATAAGAGAAAAGTACTATAGATTCTAGCTGATAAAACAGCTGATAAGTTCAGCGAACAGGAAGTAAAGCTTGTTCGTTCCGGTTTCGCTGTCTGGGAAATCTGAACAGCTCTCAACTTCAAGCCCATGAAAAATCAAAAGGCACGCTTGCTTGCTTGTGTTCAGGTTAGGTGCAACAAAAAGCGACAACGTCGGTTGCTGTTTCTTTGTCGCCAATCCATACATCACACATGTCAGCCAGTTTGGTAGACCTAAAAATGTTAATGCATATATTTGACCTTGCTACGGTAGTTCAACACTGCTAGTCGTTGAAAACATAGTTCCTCAAACATGAAAACATAGCTCCTCTTCTTCAAGGCTAGCTTCAGCGGACCATGGAGTTAAAAATAAAAATAATAAAATAGAGGGGTTTGTAAAAAGAAACTGTCTTTTTCTTCCTTATAAAACATGTTTGTAAAAAAGAATTGATAGAGTCTGGGCTTTTATAAGACGGAAGAAAAGACACGTGTCTTTTGTTTGTCACTCTTAACGTTGCACATAGCTCCTATCGGGACAAAGAAAAACACGAGCGCCCAGCAGCCCCTGCACCATTCCGTTCCAACACAAAACAACATCAGCCATCCACACGGGCACTAGGCGAGTAGAGTATATATTATTTATTACACAGAAAAGGCGGCGAATGCAAATCTCGTTATTCACTGCTTGTAGCGTAGTTGGGCTCTTTTCCCCGTACGATCTGCTGATTTACCGAGTGTAGTGGGATAAGTATTTATTTGAGGTTTTTATTATTTTTAAAAATCGTGTTCATCTCCTACCACATCTGAGGTGGCGCGAGATTTGGCCGCCATTTTGCATGGTACGTGCCTCCCTCCTCTGCTTTTGCTGGCACAATGTCGGTTTGGGGCCCTTTTTTTTTTTGAAAGCATGCTTAATTCCTAATTTTCTTCGCAAATACATGAATACAACAAATATTTTTAAGGGGTAATAAAAACATTATTATCGCGTAGAGTTTGTTTTCTGTGATTTTGTGAGCGCAAGAGCCACCTAAATCGGAGGTACCGATTTAAAATATTTTGATTTTAAAAGTTTAAGCTTTATTAAAATAGAAGTTATTGTTTTTAATAATTATTAAACTACTTTGGAAAATGCTGTTGTATTAAAAAACTTGGTTCATGATGTCACCAAAACATATGACACCAACAGCCATTTTTCATTAAGCGTTAACATTGCCACAGGATTATTA